>OU015464.1:23430331-24630331 GCA_907164805.1 Brachyptera putata | reverse complement strand
AAATATTCTTCATGTTATTAAATAATGATTTATGAATTGAACCATTTACTGACAATAAACTATCCTATGTTCACAACGTCACAATATAACAACGTTCTAGCGAGATTGTGTTTCTATTATATTGGGTGTATGGTATAACATGATTCTGTTGTGTATACATCAATGAGAGAATGTTTTACAATTATTAACAATCAATAACCGTCTGTCATCATGATTGTCATCATGATCACATTTACTAGAGCCCTTAATCGTTCAAGCACAGAGTCAAGTGCACGGATGCATAATATAACATTTGTACAACATTGTTCTCGACGTGTTGTTTCAGGCGACCTCATTATTCATGTTTTAAAACCTTCAACACCGGGTTGTAACAATTCAAATTCACAGATCATATTGATGATGATGATGATTGCTGCTGGATTCGGTGAGTGATAATGAAACTATGAAGTGATGATAAGTGAAAGGATGTTGACAAGGATACATGACTTATGCGGGACTCGAACCCATGCCTTTTGCAGTTTCTGAAGCAATTTGCTGCAGTTTCTGAAGCAGTGCTCGATCTACGGGTCTCTATTAGTACAGCTGTTGTTCCATGTTGAATTCAATCTCGTGTCATATAGGTATATTCAAGATGTCTTTCAGACAAATTTAATTTAATTCATTGAAAATTAAATTATACTGTACTCTCAACAATTTATCAATCATATTTGTTCGATTTGATAGAAATCATGTATTGAAACCTTTCGTAACATCGTCTCTATTCATTTTTATCCACCAAATATACAAACATTCATACCTGTGTTTTATTCAATTGAATTCAATTTCATGTACTGTATAACTAACATAAATAATTAGTTACTTCACCTAATGCCTATATATAGGTGGTTATCTGCTTGTAGGATTTAGGTCGTGACCAATTTAACACGTTTGTACAATGTAAGATGTGAATCTTGTGAACTAATAAATACTGCAGTGGGAAGTGAAGGTGGTAAGAGATACTCTGAAAGTTGTGTGTGGCTGTTACACGAGCACACACAGAGTGTAAGGGAAAAAGAGAAATATGACTCTCGTAAGCTCTTCTTCGCGGAGGGCTCCACGCTATATATACGGGGAGAGATTAATATCCCAGGTGGGAAATTAAACATGCAGGCAGGATAAAATTTACTGCTTTGACTTGTTCGAGAATGTTCCGTATACATATATATTATATGCTATTCCCCCTGATGGGTCTGAAAATAAAGTGGAGTGGCAAATGGGACAGTGACAAAGTAGATGCCGCTCGTGGACAACCTAGCTAGTGAGTCGTAGCCATGGCCACGTTTTTGGAAATGGTTCAACAATTTTCTTGCTGTTTATATCTTGATGGTGATAGTGTGAGAATCAACCGTTGATATAGTTTGAGATGCAATGAGAAAACAATGCGGAGACAAGTTGAATATGTTTTACTATATTATATAATGAATTTATTCGATCGTTAATTTCAAATTATGTTCGTGATGTCATATTGATCTTAGATTCAGTTTGATTGATATTTGTTAATGAATTACTACGGTTAAACTGATCGAAAAAATGTTTTCATTGGAGTAATATACCAACTTCTCAAGAATCTTGTATTCGAGAAATAAAAAAAATCATCCTTGTTCACTTGTAGTGTGTTATACTCTAGGTCAAGTTGACATCACCGTAAATAAAGTTTGTTCTCTCCAAGTTCAAACACCTTAAAATATTACTCATATATGAAAGGGTAGAATTTTTGAAAACATTTATCATCCATGGTTGCCATGGAGATCTGAAAAACGATACGGAAATGAAATTTCAGTTCGAATATGTTTTTTCATTCACAATTAGAACAAAGGTCCAACCTTTCATTCATGCTATGATTCTTATGCTATGATTATAGTTTGATAAGAATGAAAATGTAGTTGATATAAAAAATACTTACCTGGATGTATTCATCTTGACTGTCTTTTTTTCATCATGACCTTTACATATGGAATGAAAAATTGTATTTTTATCGAATAATTTTTTCAACAAATAAAAGAATCATCGATCCGTGTGTGATAATAGTGATTTGATCACGTGGTATGTAATGAATAAAAGAAGTGAACGAGATGAAGGGATGATGAAAGAAAAGCATGGAAGAAAAAAAAAAGATTTATGAATAACGGAAGTGGTAGTGCCACGTGATTAAGACTATCATTTTCTTGGTGAGACAATAAAAATCCACCCATCCGTGACCCCCTTCAAACATCCACCATCCATCAATTTACTTTCCCAAGTCGCTGGAAGTTTGGTTCACGCTCATAGATCGACTATTACATCCCATTTCCACCAGTCACTATTATCCTCATTTATTTCTTGAATGTGCTCTTCCTTCTTTCTCCTCTTCTCACACCTCATCTATATTCTCTCTCTCTCTTTTCCTTCCCACGTTTGTCTCGCCTGCCAATTTCATTGAATAGATGGGACGCATCAAGATTCAGCCTCATTTGATTTCCTTCGCCGTTTGCTTGGCATCGTGTCTTTGACAGAAAGCATTATTCTTCTGGAACTGGATACCCTTAGAAGACTATCTGTAATAAAAATGAGAAATGAAGACACATCAAAGCCAACTTATCATTTCTCAGTGAAATAAACGCATAGTAGAGTCTAATAAACGATTATATCATATAATCTGGATGATATATTTTATACACTCCAACGCCTTCTTTTCAACGTTGATAAACATACCAACGGCCATCTTGTTTAGCATACAGGTAAACTCGTTTTCACGAAAGAAAAAAGTCGTCTTGTCAGTTTCATTTTCAACAAACAAAAACGAATCTATCCGTAATATTTTGATAGCGGATAGCGTAGTGGATAGCGGTTATATTCTGAGTGTCAGTGTTTTTTCAGATAACAAATTACGATTTAAAAGACACAACTACAGTTTGAAAACATTCCTAATCTCTTACTTTTGGTAAGTTTAGTTTTTGAAGGGTGACGTCCTTTTTTTTTGATAACACTTTGATTGTTACTCTTATAACTTGTGAGATTGAGTTGAAAATGACTCTGGGGCTATTTGCATGCTATCAACGCCATAGTGTGACAGCTCGCCGGGGGTTCGAACCTGGCTGTCAAGGATGCCACGTGGAGAATGATGGTGGGAGGGGGGGGGGGTTGGGGGAGGGTAGATACACCCCCGGGTGGTGTAGAAACAGACAACCTGTCACTCACGTCACGTGGACTCTCTGCGCTGAGTGAAGTAAGCCCCGTATGTCACTCAGCTAACCAGCTAACCACAGCACTTGACTGATTCATGCCACAAACTTGCCAAATGCCAATAATAGAGAGATCTACACTGCAAGCCGTTTCAAGCCTGACTCGATCTATTGAGTGGAATGTATATGCATTCTGTACATAATTGTTGTTTCAAGCCGTATGAGAAAATCTTCATAAATGATAACTACATTTGATTTGTAAAATATGAAATACGTATATGTATATAACAAGCACGACATCGTTTGAGAATACGGAATGAATAATCACATCCGTGTGGTTGTGAATCTCTTTCGAAAAGTAGGAGTTCATTTTCTTCCCATCCGATAACTATCGAGTCCTATACAAGGTTTACTATAGTTCAATCGGGTACGAAAACTATTTCTACTCTTGGTTCAAGCTGTCTATAAATTCCGTCGCCCAACAACCCAACAAAACCCCCCAACAAAAACGACAGCATGCGATAACACAAGTACAGCTGTGATTACAATTTTTTTGAAAAATTGGCATACAATAAACTAATGAGACAATTGTAACAATTTATATACAAATTAATTGTCGGGCATAACAAATTCATTGTTTAATAAAAATGTGGAGTCAAAAACCTCAGAATACAGTAATTAAAAGGTAATTAAATTACCAAGATACAAATTGCTTTATTATACGTTGAATTCAACGTTTGAAATCTTAATTAATATCAAAGAAAATATAATTCCGTATAATTAATATTTCAGGTTCTCAATGAATACGAACCAGTACATGAGTAATAGTCCTAATCTCTACAAAATATGGTGGTTTTGTAGAGTTATGCTCGTTAAACATGAGTTATAACCATAAGAATCCATTCATTTTTACACCATAAAACAGCAATTAATTATGGAAATTTCTATGTTATATACGCTAACGTAATTAAAATCTTATTTCGTTAACGTAGTTACGAGATCCAGCGTGGTTACGTTTTTCTCATACCTAAAGTGATTATCCGGTATACGGGCACAACGTTCTCATCATCTTTCCATCAATGTGCTCGAACGAAGGGGTAGAGGGAGACAAAGTCACTGTGGAGAGGGGGTGAAAAAGACGGTAGGGGAGGGGGTATATTTCTCATCTTGTAATCTTCGCAAACTACTTCATTACGAGGAGTAGCGAAAAACTTGGTAATGAGACTTTAATTGATCATTATAAAGTTAATTGGGATTAGTTTCTTGTCGCTTCTTCATTTAATTTTGAAATTCTCGTTCATCCTTTCAGATTTTACTATATATATGGGAAAATCTTAACGATGTTCTACAACTGCTTGTGAATGAGCTTTTTAATCTTTTTTTCCTCCTTCGCGATATCTAAAGCAGTAAATATTCTCGTTGTACTTCAAGTTGAAATGTTTATGTGTCTCGGTCTCAAAAATAGGATAATAACTTTGTGAATTAAAATGACGTATAAGAACATTATACACACTTTTCTTTGTTGTCTCAAAAAATACATGGCAGTTTTTGATACTTTCTCTCCACGCATTGTGTATATATATATATATATGACTGAAAGATATTGCAGTAGAATAAACCTTAAGATGTTCTTAGCTACTGGCTGGTGTTCGTTGTTTTAAAATACAAGTTGAAAGCTTGTGGAGAATTGTGAAGAAATATTATATATCTGCTGGCGTTTTAAGCGCCACTATTAGGGCACCGCGAGATATATAGGGGCGCACAGAACAGCGGGGTTGTAACGATATAAGTCATACAGAAGATTTAGTAGTGGCGGCTTTTGTTCTAGCTGTCGCTCTTAAATTGTAATAAAGAGCTCTTGCCGAGATGGTACAGTATAAGTTGCATGAAAAAAAAACTGACACAACTTTCTGTCCTGAGGGTTATTGTTTGTTCAACGACCCCACAAACGTATGGGTTATTTGGGGGTACGAATGAGCGGATGGAACAGAACTGGTATCTATGTTTACAAAATCGTATACCATAAGTGGGAATCGAACCCAAGTTCGTTAAGAATTGTTCCCAAAATAATGCATTGACTGACATAAGGACGGTGGAAAACGTCTCATATGGAAAATCATAAATATCCAATTCCATAATGAAAATTCTGAAATGTTGATAGTCTTTTATGTATGAATGCCATTAGCAAATTCAATACACAGCAAGTCATTCTCAGTATCAACTAGACAGTCGTACCACAACGCAAGGTTGTATATTTTTATTTGAATTGGCACACCTGAATTCAATCAATCATCTCACTCATTCAATTTCTTCACAAACAAACTGTAATTAAGACCGATCTGTCTTACCCGGACAATAAAGCGAAAGTGTACGCGAGTTATGTGGTGTCGGGTAGGTGGGTTTTGAGGGAAATGCGGGAGACGGGGGCAGGGGCCTGGGGGGTATGACTAATATTTACAAAATAATGAATAATGATAGCAATATCGTATTATAAAGTGAAGTTTGTCACCTGTCTCGGCTTGGAGATAGAGTCTGCTGCGATGATGAATGACGAGAAGGCGTCGCGAGCGTCGTGCGGCGTCGTGACGTCTGGGTGATGAAGTGGTGGAAAGATGAAAGACCGCGCGTGATCATCAATCATAGTTTACGCCATACCGTGCATCTTTTGTTATTTGGCGATGACAGACAAACATTGATGCGCATCTATCTCCTTTGTTATAATCGTGAAGGCTTTTCATGTCACTTTATGTATATGCAGTAAAAGTTTGCTGTGTTTATAATACCATAATATAGTCTCCTACGAGTACGGATGATGAAAATAGTTGGAACATTGTCAAATTTTGTCGTCTTATGATGATGATTATTGTTTGCCTAACTATCTCACCCACAAACAGGTTATTGGGGGTTCTAATCTTGGGGAGATGTTCAAACGTCGTCTTGGTTAATATGGTTTCGATCATATATTAATTCTGCCCGAATAATAGAAATAGAATACAATGGAATTTACCTATGGGTAAATGCCGTTGAATGAGGTAAATGAAGAACGCTTCCTTCTCAATCACCTTCTTTTCTGAATGAGAGTAACAAAGATGTCCATTTCACTCACCGGAAAAATCGAGCTTCGTTTTGTTTTGGAATTTTCTGCCGTAGCATGGGCCTACAGCTGAATGAACTGAGTGACGCAATGATCAAGCTGAATTCACCTTTCCTGTTCATAAAGATCCATCTTTATCTTTAAAGATCGATATAGTGTCTGCGCAAAACTCATATTTTCCAGAAACTAATGGGCTGCCATAGTTGCCATCCGCCGAAATCTACATTTAAAGTTCAAACCTGTTCAAGTAGTAATATACATAAATTCTCCCATGTTTTTTTCCACTTGAAAAATGCCTTCGTGTGTGCTTCATATTTTTCATTGCTCTATGCACACAAATTCACAGTATCATACTTTCACGTGATAGCCTTATCTCATTCCTCGTTTTTATAGCCCATAATTCTCAAATTGAGAGCATCTATACTTTTATTGGCAAATAACAATGTAATTCCTATCCCTTTTGGTTAATTCCACACATACACATACACATATATATCTACACATATACACATATAAACGTACTCAAATACGCCAACCCCCTTTTTCAGTGCACAGTAAACTAGGCAACACATTATTTACGAGTCTCGTAAACTTGTGTGTGTGTGTATATATATATAGGCGCGTTATATTGCGACGTTAATATCAGTTTATGGAAATATAGAGCTCAATATATGCCGAGAAGAAGGTCATGAATCATCATTAAGCGTTCGGTAACGGCTCCAGCAAAGTGCACACGGCCATCACGTGACGAGGCAAATAGCGCCAATAAAAGTAGACGACACTATAATATGGCGGCGGTGGGAAATATAGCGGTTTTCTGAATGGGGAGGGAGGGCGGTGGAGAAAGTCACCGCCGCCATCGAAATAGTAAATACTATCGCCGGTGGAATGATATTGGTGAGGTGCGAATTGTAGTTGGATTAACAGAAGCTAGATCGTGCCACTGGGAGTTGTGTAACTGAATCTGCTGGTGAATCTAGAGTAACTTGAACGATAGTCATTATGTCAGTGTATGCATAACATTTTCGAAATGACACTCGGCTGGCTCTTCTATAGATAGAAGCCTTTGTCTATGGCCACGATTGATATTTGGTACCATTTTTTTTTTATAATATTTTATCATGCAGATCTATGTTCACAGATCAGAAAGCTTGTTTTTCAGGTGACGATTAAACCAGAAAAGCTAGGCGCAGGCAAACAGCTGTGCTTGTATTTGAATCGGGAACTCAATTCTGGGGAATTTGGTTCAATTTGAGAAACTCGAATAACCTCACCTTGAAGCGCCTTAAAACAACACAATTCATTCCAATTTGGGGACACTGTTGTCCATTCATTACAACCGCATGTGTGACAACACTATGTGAAAAAGTTTAGACGTAAGAAGGAAGCTTGCACTTTTTATAGTAGAAAAATCAACTTGAAGGGATCACGTACCTGCAAAACTCAGTTGAATAACATTTTTGAGTGGATTGCGTTGATTTCTAGAACCAATGAAATGATATTTCGAATTTTTATATTTTAATTCGGTATTGGTGGAGGTGCCGGGTATTTCTTGAATCCCAATGTTCCAATATTCAAGCTGCATTCCTCGACTTCTTCAGGATACAAAATCAATGATTATTTCAAATAAAGCGTTAGTGTATCTCTTCATTACCTCAACTGAAAAAGTGACAATAAAATGATGATTAAAGCCTATATATACACCCGGATGAGTTATACTAACGGACATATAATTTGATATATGATGTATTTCTGGAGAACGGATATGGAAGGATATCCCACAATACATGATATGTGCGTAGGAGAAATACCGAAGGATATGATATGAGCTACAATATATATCAAGAGAGGATATAAAAAATTGTATATAATGAAATATATAAAAATCGAATACCGGTATCTCGAGAACCATCAGCGCATCTGATTCTAAAACATTACGTAACAGTAGCACTTATCCAGTACTAGATACTGATCATGTTTCAGAAGAAGTGTTGATTGGTGGATTCGAGTCCACGGTTCTTTTGAATATTCCGGAAAATTCATGTTTACTCTCTCACCCATTCCCCCCTCCTTCCTCTCCTCCCCCTCCCGAAATATATATATTCATAATCCTGGCTACGCTACTGTACAAAACGAACATAATTATACATGTTTGAAAGACGTACGGATATACAGCTATACAACATTATTTAAACGCACGGTTTTGTCATTTACGATCGTCGCTGTCTCCACCACGTCCGCCCTTCAGTATCTCATTCTCGCATTTAGATTAAAGACAGACAATAGTGAAGTTTATACCCGCCAGGTGGTGATTAGCACTACTTGTTGCGTATATATTCACGTCGAAATATATTATTTTGACGCGGTACTTACGAGCGATGTTGTGAGAACAGCTTTGACTTGACTTGAGCTAGAGGTTTTAACGACTCTGTTTGTCTTTGGTGGCACTTTACGACAGCCAGGTGCTTCGCGAGAAATGTCTCGTAAAATAAAATAGAACATATTATTAACATGTATAGAGTTGAAAATTATAGAAATGTCGCTTGGATGAAAGACGAGTTGAAGGATATGTATCAAAATGAATTGCATACTGAGACTGGGAAAAATCTACACTCATTTCAATTTGACGTGAAAAGTATAATAACAGAATGCGCTATAAATGTAATATGGCCGACGAATGGTCACGGAAAAACATCTCAACAATGTAATATTTGATTAATGTTCTTCTTAAAAATATGCGCGCACTTTATTTTGTGAATTTCCATAAGTTCTACTTTTCAACACTAACAGTGTGACTGCAACATTTTCTGACGGATATTAGACCTATGTAGGCCTAATTTATACCGGTGATTGCAGTGAACATTAAAAACACAGTGGGAGGACACTTCATGGTTATGTAGGCCTAAGATTATTCTGAATCATAGAAAATTATGAGTATAATTCAATCAGAATAGAGCTTACAATGAATTCGAATCGAATAATTTAAGATGAATTCAGGATCATAAGATAGGTTTTCCGTATTTTAACACTTTTCCGTAATTAAATATTCGATATTGTTTGAATATGATATCATTGATAATTACATTCTGTTAATGGATTCATCCATCACGCCCATCAATAGACCTCGATATGAATGTTAAAGTTTCTTCCATAATCGTCATGCTTCGACATTCTATGAAAAGGACATCATCAATCATAACTGAATTTTTCATATTTGAGGTTCATAAAGAAGCATATTTTGTCAATGTCAACCAACTTTTCACTTATGATATTTTAGGTTAGCGTATAGTTTTCCAACACATTTTGACTTCAACTGAATATATTATACTCAATCATACTTGGCAAGTTGGCCTTAGGTGATATTAATGATAGTTTCAACGGAAAGTCCTGTCGAGAAGATGGAGTAAGTCATATAATTTGTAGGAAGCTCATTCTCTCATGCAGATATGGTTAGTATACAATTAAACTGCACCGTAATTATATATTGTAGTCAGGACGACCGCAATCAAATCTGTTGGCTACGCGTTTGTTATAATAGCTGATCTCTCCGCTCTGGCGCTACTATCTTGCATTTAGAATCTTATACCGCGCAATACACTTTACCGCAACACTAATGGATGGACATTAAAAAGATGAGAATAGATGAATGTATAGTCGGGAGACCTAATGCTGAGACTGAGAGGGTTTTTGCAATGATTGAAGTAGCGGTCCGAATATGTGAATTGATATTCAGAATTTGTAATAAGAATAAGGTCAATTCGACACCTGATGGTCTGTTACTTTCAGCTGAGTGGTTAGCAAAACGCTAAACGCTAAATAGCTAAATCACTTTGTTGAAAATAAATGGATGAATAAACTGACATTTTAGTTTTCAAATGATTTCTCTAAAATGGAGGAGAAGGTTGGTTATTCCATTTTAGATCACAGAAACCAAACGATCAGTATAATATAAATGGTCCAAGGGAAGCTGCGTTTGTAATAATTCATAAAGTATCACCATTGGGAGAATGTAACTGTACTGATCATTATCCATCAGTTCCACAATTCTAAAAAAATATATATATTTCCGATCTCAAGCTCAACTTTCTTATAATGGATCATTTTCTCATTTTAGCCTGGATACTTTTGTGATACTTTCATGGAAATGTCGTGCCTTCGACTTGCAGATAGGTCGAGAGAGAAAAATTGGGCATGCGCATAGTCATTCAATAACATTTACAGAGGAGCTACTTCAGTTACTGGGGCCACACAGGGTAAACACAAGCCTCCTGTCGTCAAAACTCATAGATACATCTGACTGCAGCAACGATAGCAGTGACGTCTAGGCGATAAATAATTGAATCATTGTTTTACTAGAGAAAATGTCCGTTGGACGCTTCAACTCGATTTCGATGGTTCACGCCGCGACAGATCACCTTTTATAAGGCTACCTCTGAACAAAGACCACCTGATCTTCCGAAACTTTCTTATGGAGCTCAGTGATCCTCGTCTAGTATTAGTATTATGTTCTAGAATAAATAATTGAATCAATTGAATGTCGAATTTGGAGTCAGTTCAGAATTTACGGTATTATAATTCCAATTTTCTGTTCAAAGCTGGATATATTCATATTTCATATTCAACTTTTCATAACAACTTGATTGTCACAAGAAGTTAAACCCATTCACAATGAAATTCAATCACGAGGGTGATTTTTATAGATTATTTTCATTGTAGTTGTGTGATGTGGGCCTACTGTAGGTACACATGCACTAACATTTCATTTAATGCGTCCCAATGCTTAATATATTTCTTGGTTCAGCCGTAGAAACAATGTCCAATTAACATTTATATGACCAAGACAAAAGCTGATTAGTCTTACATTCTTCGTCGGTTGAAATGTGGTTTTATCTCTTTGTGTACAAGACCAACGCAGTATTTATGGACAGTTAAGAAGTCAAATTACTTTTTGGACATATCGTTAAGTTTGAAATAGACATTATTGTAGTCTACCTCACTATCTATATCTCTGGCTGAAAAGCTTAATTAGCGAAATTCTAAAATCAAAAGTCTTTCAGCAATGATTAGTTCAAACTTGAATAATGATGATATATCTCAAAACAGGAGTACCAATTATTACAAGAATGCTCACTGAATTAAAAACAAGTCGTTACTATGAGGTAGCTTTCTCTACAAATACCACGCAAAGTCAAAGCTTTGGCAGTTGGCACGTATGTTGATATAAATATATTTATTTATCGTGCGTGTCGGTCTCGCGGGCTCTGCTGACAGTGATTGACGATAACCGTGTTATGAGGCGGTTTATCTCGTCTATCTACGAGGAAAAGAAGATATAATTACCCCGCTGTTCCATCTATATAGTCACAGGCCAAAACGTAATCTCTTTCCCTTAAAACTCACCTCGAAGAGCGGAGAAAACATCTTGAAAATGGCCCATAAATCGTCTTTCCTGCGATCCTGTATGGTGGGATGTTATTAATGGCGGGCAAGGAGCATCGCTGGTGGCGGTATCGTGCGGTCACTAACTGAACTAAACCCCTACCGTGATCCTACTCAATCTTACCTGTCTTATTTTATCGTTTCTTTTTCAACTATGCCAGTTAACGAAACTATTATGGGTCTAAGCAATTAATAAGCAGAGAATCACGGACCATAGTCCTGAACATATATGAATGTGTTGAGATGGCGTGTTATATTATATTTATAGATCAAAGGCGGTTTTCGGAATGCTGCGAGCAGTGATTTGAGTGGAGACATGAATGGTAGGCGATATCATGTGCAAATGGTGGGTGAAGTACATCTTGTTGTTAATTGGCTCGGTAAAGTTGGTGCAGACAAGCGGAAACGACGGAGGATGTTTTGCTAGAGTGTTGTCGGTTACGTCTTCTGAGACGGCGAGCACCGCCACACTTGGTTCACACAATGTAGCCTTTGTGGTGTGTTGCAATGTCGTAATCTCGACTCGAGTTGTTTTAGTTGGTGTTTCTGCCACCCCTCACAGACGCTCGTGATGTTCAATGCAGCCAACAGGAAAATGAACTGGTAATTAATTTAAGAACGTGATGTTAGGTTATGGTGGATTGTTCTTTTTGAATATCAAAGGAGAGGAGGTTCAATGTGTGACCACTGTGCAACTACCCATGTAACTCATTAGTTTAGTATTTTTGGATAGATTTGAAGTTAATTCATGAAAAATGATTCTTGTGTTAATGGGTTAATGATGTGTCTTATTCGATAGTCATTCACTTGTATTTCTCTATACATAATATCTCAAATACTTGTGCTCGTTTTTCCTCTACCAGACCCATATATAATAAACAGAACATAAAACAAATATAAGTCATGGTCGTTGTATGTGTCGCAGCTATGGGCTACAGTAACTGTCTGAAAGCTTGTAAGTGGTGTTTAGTGTGGAAAGTGGCCGCATACCACTTCTTAGCAATGGCGCCACAGTGGATCATCATGAGAACAGCAGTTTTAGAGCTGAATTTACTGTGACTCTTTATTCTCAGAATCTTTAGGGTTCACATATCAGCGAGAAAAAAGATGTGGTGTATATGTTTGAACACCCGGTTTTGAGTTTCAAGTTTCTTTCCATTTGGAATTTGAAATAATGAATATATTAGTGAATTAATGTTTCATTAGAAAATAAAAAATTGAGAAAACAAAATATCTATTCCATTTTCCATGAATTTTTGATTTTTGATTTATTGTTGATTTAATGTCCCAGTAATCCTTCGGCAAAAGCAAAACAAATATTCGTGAATCGGTCTCGCCAGTTATGGTACTAAAACTTCTATAGGGCCCACCTGAGTTTTTCGAAATTCCTTTCATTTTTGTTATACATCCCTCAACATGGTTCACAAATATGTAAATTGGTACGTTATGCCGATTCGTACCTTTGACCCAAAGATAATATATTTAACGGCGAAATGATTTTGGATACGAATACGATGCAGGTCTCACTTATGACAATCGACCCATAACTGTCTGTGAAAAAATTGAAATGAAGATAATTACCCAAAACAAATACAATAGAGTTGTGATTGAGAGAATTCTTTAGAAGTGGTGGCGCCGGTATTTTCAGTCACTCAGTTGTGTGTGATTTGGAGTAGTTTCAAATAACACAAGACATTTTATTCTTAGTGACTTCTGTTCTCATGTTTGCATTGATTATTTTCCTTCAAATGCATCACCAATTTAATCTCATACTATACCTATATAATTGTTTTGGCCTACAAAATGTTTCCTAACTCTTAATATATATTATCCTATGGTAGTTTAGTGACCTACTTCACTTTGGATTGAAATTTCCAGTGTCAAATTTGAAAATATTAATTTTGAACAAATATCCCATTCGAATTCTGATATCTTCTCAGAATTAATTCGCACGGTTACTACTTCAGTGAGATATTTTTCAATCCAATTCTTATTTTTCTTCCTTCTACAAATCCACGTCAACGAAAATGAAACATACAAAGAGACTGAAAATAAATCTATTAATCACCAGGTTATTTAATTAGTCTAGTTTCACACACAAACAATCGCAACAATTCTTAGCGATTCACATATTGGCATTAGGCCAAGAAGGTGAGAAAAGAGAAACGGTGATGGCGGCCAAGGTAATTAAGATTTCGCTGGCTGGCCATGATCGAGAAACCGAAGATCTCATGACATATAATTTATCAATCCACACACAAGACCTTTATTAAAAGAAAGGAAGACTTATGGGTCTGACGGAGATCCGTGCAGATATTCGTTATACGGCACCTTGTCAAGAAGAAGATGGTGGGGGAAGAAGGGGGTGGAGTGAAAGGGGGTGCTAGAGACTGGAAGTCAGTGCCAATATGTCTACCACTTAACAAATTCTCCCTAACGATCTCCCGTGTCGTAACGTTTAATCAAGTTGGAGAAGTCGAACGTTAATCTCATTAACGTTCAAATGGGTGGAAATGAATCTTAAAGAGTGACTAAGGTTGAAAAGACACACGTTTGCTAGAAACAAGAAATAAATTGACTCTTCCTGTGATTGATTGAATGGAAAAGATGGTCATTAAGTTCAATTGTCTAATAGTATTCCGTCTGTTACTTTGGATAGGATTCAGAGGCACGTTTGGTGAATCTTAAAATAATGAATTCCCCAAGATTAACGCTAGCTTTTATTATAATTAAATAATGAAATGAAAAGAGGTATAACAAATGACTTGATGAAATTCAACGTCTGTAGTTTAAATATACGTATAATGAATAGGATTATGAAAATTCATATTTGTTAATTTTAATTAAAGTAGGCCTACTCTGAGTGAAAACATCATCTTGCAATTCCTACACGACAACAAACAAGATGATTAAGTTTTTGTTCAAAGATGTATGCATGCAGGATGTCTCCACATTACAATGGCACGTATAGCAACTATAAGTATATATATGTACCGGTGTAACGGAATATTTGTACTGCTAGATTATGTTTACCCCCGTAATAAAATGCTGGCTGATGATTACTGTACGGTAATCATCAGCCAGGCATTTTATTACTGATCAGTGCAAATATGCTGGCAGATGATTACTCCCTCTGATTCCTTATTACTGCTTCATGAAGTGACAAGATTAATAATAATCCAGCGGATCTTTACTGAATTCCATTCAACAGCAGTAATAAGAAACCAGCATTTGTTTACTCCCTCGGGTGTGAAACATGAATGTGAATCGAAAACCTGAGGTAAAAATAATCCGGCGGAACTTTACTGTCATTTATCAGAAAGGTAAAAATAATCTGGCAGATCTTTACTGTCTTGTTTCAAAAAACTGTTTTCAACAATACAAGAGGTAATATTAATCTGGCAAATCATTACTGTCTTGTTTCTGAATACTTTTTTCAACGATCCTTAAGGTAATAATAATCTGGCAGATCTTTACTGTCTTGTTTCTGAATACTGTTCTCAAAGATATTTGAGGTAATAATAAACTGGCAGATCATTACTGTCTTGTTAATGAATACTGTTTTCAACGATACTTGAGGTAATAATAATCTGGCAGATCTTTACTGTCTTGTTTCTGAATACTTTTCACAACAATACTTGAGGTAATAATAATCTGGCAGATCTTTACTGTCTTGTCTCTGAATACCGTTTTCAACGAACTCGAGGTAATAAAAATCTGGCAGATCATTACTGTCTCGTTTCTGAATACTGTTTTCAACAATACTTGAGGTAATAATAATCTGGCAGATCTTTACCGTCTTGTTTCTGAATACTGTTTTCAACGATATTTGAGGTAATAATAATCTGGCAGATCTTTACTGTCTTGTTTCTGAATACTGTTCTCGAAGATATTTGAGGTAATAATAAACTGGCAGATCATTACTGTCTTGTTTCTGAATACTGTTTTCAACGATACTTGAGGTAATAATAATCTGGCAGATCATTACTGTCTTGTTTCTGAATACTTTTTTCAACAATACTTGAAGTAATAATAATCTGGCAGATCTTTACTGTCTTGTCTCTGAATACTGTTTGCAACGATACTTGCGGTAATAATAATCTGGCAGATCATCACTGTCTTGTTTCTGAATACTTCTTTCAACGATACTTGAGTTAATAATAATCTGGCAGATCTTTACTGTCTTGTCTCTGAATACTTTTTTCAACGATACTTGAGGTGTAATAATAATCTGGCAGATCTTTACTGTCTTGTCTCTGAATACTGTTTTCAACGATACTTGAGATAATAATAATCTGGCAGATCATTACTGTCTTGTTTCTGAATACTGTTTTCAACGATACTTGAGGTAATAATAATCTGGCAGATCTTTACTGTCTTGTTTCTGAATACTTTTTTCAACAATACTTGAGGTAATAATAATCTGGCAGATCTTTACTGTCTTGTCTCTGAATACTTTTTCCAACGATACTTGAGGTGTAATAATAATCTGGCAGATCTTTACTGTCTTGTCTCTGAATACCGTTTTCAACGAACTTGAGGTAATAATAATCTGGCAGATCATTACTGTCTTGTTTCTGAATACTGTTTTCAACGATACTTAAGGTGATAATGATCTGACGGATCAATACTGTCTTGTTTCTGAATACTGTTTCAACGATATTTGAGGTGATAATAATCTGGCAGATCTTTACTGTCTTGTTTCTGAATACTGTTTTCAACGATGCTTGAGGTAATAATAATCTGGCAGATCTTCACTGTCTTGTTTCTGAATACTGTTTTCAACGATATTTGAGGTAATAATAATCTGACAGATCTATACCGTCTTGTTTCTGAATACTGTTTTCAACGATGCTTGAGGTAATAATAATCTGGCAGATCTTTTACTGTCTTCTTTCTGTATACTGTTTTCAACGATGCTTGAGGTAATAATAATCTGGCAGATCTTTACTGTCTTGTTTCTGAATACTGTTTTCAATAATACATGAGGTAATATTAATCTGACAGATCTTTACTGTCTTGTCTCTGAATACTTTTTCCAACGATACTTGAGGTGTAATAATAATCTGAAAGATCTCTACTGTCTACTGAACATTGTCATACTGATATACAGTACAAATACACCAGCATATGATTATTCCCTCTTATTCTTTCCAACTGATATATGAAGTGACCAGAAGAATAAGAATCCAGCATCTGTTTACTCCCTTGGATGTGAAACATGGATATTGATCTCAATATTGAGGTAAAATTATCCGGCGTAACTATACTGTCATTTAACGGATAGGTGGAAATAATCTGGCAGATCTTCACTGTCGACTGGACATTGTAATACTGATCAGTAAAATATACTGGTATATGATTACTCCCTCTTATTCCTTTCAGCTGATATATAAGGTGACTGGATTAATAATAATCCAGCGGATATTCACTGAATTCCATACAACAGTAGTGATGAGAATCCAGCATTTGTTTACTCTCTCGGATGTTGAACATGGATATTCATCGTACTATTGAGGTAAAAATAATCTAGCGGAACTTCACTGTCCTCTTTTACGGAAAGGTAAAATACCATAACCATAGAAAAATACCATGGAAAAAGTTAAAAAAATCCGGCAGATCTTTACTGTCTGAATAGTGTTTCATCGATACTCGAGGTAAAAATAATCTGGCTGATCTTTACTGTCTGAGTAATGTTTCCAACGATCGTTGAAATACGAAAAAATCGTTGGAAACAGTATTCAGAAACAAGATGGGAGGTAGATTCTAATCACTTCCCTCATAGAGGACAGTAAAGTTTGACTAGATTATTTTTACCCCAATAGTACAATGAATATCCATGTTTAACATCCGAGGGAGTGAACAAATGCTGGATTCTCATCACTACTGTTGTATGGAATTCAGTGAAGATCCGCTGGATTATCATTAATCTGGTCATTCCATATATCAGTTGAAAGGAATAAGAGAGAGTAATCATATGCTGGTATATTTGTACCGATCAGTATCACAATGTCCAGTAGACAGTGAAGATCTGCCGGATTATTTTTACCTCAAGTATCGTTGAAAACAGTATTCAGGAACAAGACAGTAATGATCTGCCAGATTATTATTACCTCAAGTATCGTTGAAAACAGTAAACAGAGACAAGACAGTAATGATCTGCCAGATTATCATTACCTCAAGTATCGTTGAAAACAGTATTCAGAAAAAAGACAGTAAAGACCTGCCAGATTATTATTACCTCAAGTATTGTTGAAAACAGTATTCAGAAACCAGAGAGTAAAGATCTGCTAGATTATTATTACCTCAAGTATCGTTGAAAACAGTATTCAGAAACAAGACAGTAATGATCTGCCAGATTATTATTACCTCAAGTATCGTTCAAACAGTATTCAGAAACCAGACAGTAAAGATCTGCCAGATTATTATTACCTCAAGTATCGTTGAAAACAGTATTCAGAGACCAGAGAGTAAAGATCTGCCAGATTATTATCACCTCAAGTATCGTTCAAACAGTATTCAGAAACCAGACAGTAAAGATCTGCCAGATTATTATTACCTCGAGTATCGTTGAAAACAGTATTCAGAGACCAGAGAGTAAAGATCTGCCAGATTATTATTACCTCAAGTTTCGTTGAAAACAGTATCCAGAAACAAATACAGTGAAGATCTGCCAGATTATTATTACCTCAAGTATCGTTGAAAAAAGTATTCAGAAACAAGACAGTAATGATCTGCCAGATTATTATTACCTCAAGTTCGTTGAAAACTGTATTCAGAGACAAGACAGTAAAGATCTGCCAGATCATTATTACACCTCAAGTATCGTTGGAAAAAGTATTCAGAGACAAGACAGTAAAGATCTGCCAGATTATTATTAACTCAAGTATCGTTGAAAAAAGTATTCAGAAACAAGACAGTAATGATCTGCCAGATTATTATTACCTCAAGTATCGTTGCAAACAGTATTCAGAGACAAGACAGTAAAGATCTGCCAGATTATTATTACCTCAAGTATTGTTGAAAAAAGTATTCAGAAACAAGACAGTAAAGATCTGCCAGATTATTATTACCTTAAGTATCGTTGAAAACAGTATTCAGATCCCAGAGAGTAAAGATCTGCCAGATTATTATTACCTCAAGTATCGTTGAAAACAGTATTCAGAAACAAGACAGTAAAGATCTGCCAGATTATTATTACCTCGAGTATTGTTGTGAAAAGTATTCAGAAACAAGACAGTAAAGATCTGCCAGATTATTATTACCTCAAGTATCGTTGAAAACAGTATTCAGAAACCAGAGAGTAAAGATCTGCCAGATTATTATTACCTCAAGTATCGTTGAAAACAGTATCCAGAAACAAGACAGTAAAGATCTGCCAGATTATTATTACCTCAAGTATCGTTGAAGAAAGTATTCAGAAACAAGACAGTAATGATCTGCCAGATTATTATTACCTCAAGTATCGTTGAAAACAGTATTCAGAGACAAGACAGTAAAGATCTGCCAGATTATTATTACACCTCAAGTATCGTTGAAAAAAGTATTCAGAGAGAAGACAGTAAAGATCTGCCAGATTATTATTACCTCAAGTATCGTTGAAAAAAGTATTCAGAAACAAGACAGTTAAGATCTGCCAGATTATTATTACCTCAAGTATCGTTGAAAAAAGTATTCAGAAACAAGACAGTAATGATTTGCCAGATTATTATTACCTCAAGTATCGTTGAAAACAATATTTTGAAACAAGACAGTAAAGATCTGCCAGATTATTATTACCTATCTGATTAATGACTGTAAAGTTCCGCCGGATTATTTTTACCTCAGTATTTCGATAAACATTCATGTTTCACACCCGAGGGAGTAAACAAATGCTGGATTCTTATTACTACTGTTGTATGGAATTCAGTAAAGATCCGCTGGATTATTATTAATCTTGTCACATAATACATCAGTAATAAGGAATCAGAGGGAGTAATCATCTGCCAGCATATTTGTACTGATCAGTAATAAAATGCCTGGCTGATGATTACCGTACAGTAATCATCAGCCAGCATTTCATTACTGGGGTGTAATAATCAGCTACAGTATAGAAATGCCACCACACCGGTACTTCTGATACCACATACTATTATCACATCTGAATAGATTTTCTAAGAAAACACTCTGTATGATGAAAAATGCAAAATTGTATATATGAAAGCATACATGAACAGTAAAAATCATTGAAACGTTGAAATTCATTTTCCATTCCGTTATTGGATCTCGAATGAGACGCGATCGAATCTATCCAATATAAAAATGGGTTTAACTTGAAGCCAGCAGTTTTCCTTTACGTGTTGCAATGGGCCATTCGACGGTTAAAGGTTATATTTCCCTAGTGCGTTGTCAGAGTTCACATCCAATTTGTGCGAGTAAATTGAGACAATGTCCCGTGGTGGTTGTACGACATTTAGCCGATATTATATATTTTATAACGCTTCTGCAATCGTCTATTTCTCGAGATAGCTCGATTGTTGTTCGACTTGAGATGATCGTGGAAAACAAAATTACGCATATAGGCATCAATGATATGATTGTAGGAATATTCGAACGTTGAATTAATTACAATCGATCATTTTAAAAATCTTTATCCAGAAACTGTGGGAGTGAATATAAATATAAGGAGATGAATTGTGAATATTCCAATGTGAGTTATTGACATATCAATTCATGCAGGCTAAAATACTATCATTTATATTGATATATATATATATATTTATATATATATATATATATATATATATATATATATATATATATATATATATATATATATATATGTGTGTGTGTGTGTGTATATGTATATATATATATATATATATATATATATATATATATATATATATATATATATATATATATATGCTCTAAGCCTTATCACTTTGAATTGATTGTTGAAACTGCTCCAAATTCTGTAGGCCTATACATTAAAACATATGTACACAATTCTCCCCATAGAAAGCTACCAAGTAGTTATATACGTCAATGTCTGCATGTACCAATGAGAAGTAGGACACATCCACGCCAGGACACCGTATCACAATATAACCCTGTTGGTATAAAATTAGTGATCCGAGAAATAGTTATCAATATCCCATATCTTCCAAGTGCCAAGCCCCAAAACGAATTAAGTTGAATTAATGCTCTGTTGACGAAGCTACCCTCGATCAAGAAGTAATGATAACTTCTATAATTAATTAACTCTTTCCTATGAGCTCATTTATCATTTTCCGTTTGACATATAAGACTCACATCGCACATCAAAGTAGAAACAATAGCGGGGAGGGGGGGGGTGTAAAATAACAACAGTGTGACCATGTAGACAAAGAGACTGATGATGATAAGTTTGAGTGACATTGCAGATCAATATATAAGAATAGGAACAAGAGAGAAAGATGAAGTGAGAGAGAAGAGATGAGTAATTAGTTCTATTGAATACGATGAAGATCCGTCAAAATCATATATAATAATAGAACAGACTGTTACCCCCCTTGTAGTAAATACCCAGAAGCCCCATCACCCTTCATTTCGTGAAGCATTGAAATGGGCTACCACCCACAGTGCCAACTTACTCATAACCCATCACATTATCATCGTTTCTAGTGCATTGAGAAGAATTGTTAAATGAGATGCTCGGTTGGATGTCGATGGACCACCTTGGAAAGAGGCCCTTAGGAGCAGTTGACTAGTCATTCACATCAGGTGGTTTGAACTGAGAGATGAAAGAGATGATTAATAGAATGTATATGGGTTTCTTTCAATTGGATCGTAATTAAAAGAATATGTATCCTGTTTCGGTCATCAGGCCAATGTTCTATGGAAATTGGAAATAAAGGTATTGATTCTCATTTTTGGATTGATTTTCAGTTATTTGTTTAGGAAAATATAAATCACTGAAAGATATTGGGAGTTGAAAAAATATATGGTGGAAAAATCTACTTCTCACTGTATTAGCTTATACGGTACTTATTATATTAGCTACTGGCTTCCAATAGTCCGGTTGATATGATGTGATACTGGTTTCAATGGTATAAGAAGAATCAAATATTCGAGGCATCATCAATTCGTTCATACTTCTTCTACGAGTATTCGACCTTATGAAAATGCAGACTCACAAAATGGACTGTCTCCACAATTTGTTCAACCATCAGAACTGCCGTTCTCTAACATTTAAACGTTTGATTTATATCGGAAATTATTTTAGTGAGGAATGAAGCCTGCAGAGCGATTTTACATCAAGTCGTTTCTCTTTGCACACAAACCCCTTCTCTAGAATCAAAGTGATTGATTTCCTATTTTGTTCTTAGCTCTGGAAGTAATGGATTTGTAACCCCACACACAGCCTGATTTAAAGCAGTCACTCGCTTCATTGCTTTCCGAGAGTAATAACTCAATTCTCCAACAAACATTTTAATATTTCAATAGAAAATATTGCCTACCATGGTAGATTAAGAGTAAAGATTAACTCGCATCATGCTGGGAAATCTCATTGAAAAACCTTACTTCGTTAATGACCTAGCAGTATGTCATAACGACCTACTGCGTCATTGTTGTGCGCATGATGACGATGAAGGAGTTAATTTGTGGCCACTATACCGACTACCTCATGGAGCGTGAGTCTTAGGGGGTCCCAAACTTCAATCCAAGGTAATGATTAGGTTCTCTCTGGGGTATCTTCAAAGAAACGCGAAATAATGACTCCAACGTGGTGTGAACTTATATGTCATGGCTCTATAGCGGTGAGTGTAGATTCTGTCATTGTGTTTTAGTGTATACTATACACGAAAGGGTGGTAACATTCATACGAGAATGATTCTCAAAGACTGTGTGAGCCGTATAGCTCTTTACACCGAAGTCGACGGTGCGTGAACACAATAAACGTTTTGCACCCGGTGCAACCCCTTCACCGTTGAGTTGTGGTCGACGGATTCGATCCACCAGCTTTGTGTCACGCGGATTCACCCTTCCCACACCCCTCCCTCCACCCATGTACCCTGAACCACTCCCATTTCCCTCACCCTTGTACAGATAATCTCTCATGTATTTTGTCATCAGGAAACATTATTGTTATTCATCGATTCATATACAGTTTTGAAACGTTGAATAATACAATTTGAAATGTAGAATGATAGATATGTTTCCTGTCCATGTGACATCAACAGGATAAATCTGCAGCAGCATGAACTTCACGTCATTTGGAGAAGTATCTAAACCTTTTGCTGACAATATTATTTCATGAATATCATATATGAAATGAATTCAATGTTCATTGAATGAGTATTGAATGTGTTTTATGATATTAACGGATTACAATTTTGAATTGAGAGTGGAGCATTATGCTAGCCTGTATTTGCTTCAAAGATAACGTTTTGTATCATCTTGAAAGGTTACTGTGTATATATTTGAAGACGCGTATTCACGTATGTGATTAATAGTATGTCAACTGTGGCTGACACTTTTCCCACAATGACAGAACATGATTGATTCCTTCAATATCTTCACTTATCGCGAAATAATTTTGAATCGACGTATCAATATAAACTACCATTCAAGAATCCATGAGAAAAATTAAAAGTTATAATCGTGGTGAGCTATGAGAATATTTAAATATATGCATTGCATATAGGCCTATTGTCTGATTACTGCGAATTCAATATTTTCTTACCGAGTCACAGTATTCGTCTATTTCTTCACAAAAGACAATTATTGTAACGTATTCCAAGTTCCATCCATTTGACGATTCTCAAATCACACTACCTGCGAATCGTTTCAGGGATTCAACGTGCATATGTGCATATATAGTGCATATAGTGCATAGTGCAACTTCATATTAATAATTTGACGTTTGTATTGATGTGATTATTTGCGTTGTGTCTGATGATGAATACAATGAATAATTGCAGCATATCAACTGCATTCAACGTGGATTTATTACAGGCTCAGGATGACTGGATAGAAATCCACAAAACATAGTTATTAATTATATAATATTATTGGTTAATCCTGACAAGCTGATTGGCTGAATCTTTTTGTGTATGCATAGTGTAAACATGTTTCAGAGCTATGGTGGTCTGATGAGAGTTCTTTGATGTCAGTTGACAGGGATAAATAGTGGCCATACATCCGCACATTAATCTAATTTTATCGGGGCTAGCATGAACCTTTGATAAACGACTCACCGCCCATAACCTGCTCATGAATAATAAACAAAATCGTGACGCTGATGCTCTTTATTAAAGAGGAAATGGCGTCACACCAAAACCAGGGCTGCCACCACCAAAAACTGCAAAGGATCAAGACAAATTTACTCAAATTCCTTTATTTGTGTATGTGTTTGAAGTGGTGTCGGTGAGAGCATGAGAAATGATGTGAGCGTTTTGTTGTTGATGGTTGGCAGAACCTTTGTTTGGACCACAGCACACACCCGGCGTTTATTACAATGGGCTGAAATTATTGCTTATTTATGTTCCACACTTATGAATGGCCTACACAAATTACAGTGCGACTTTTTGGTTCTTATACTTCGATTTGATGATACACAGTCCGAAAATTCAGTTGGAGCAAAATATACGTTCAGAAGATTTCGAAAAAATTACTAAAGGCACATTTTCTCAAGCTGTTCTTACTCAAGATCATACAGGAACTCTTCTTAGCAATCTTATTCCGAAATGAATAATAATGTAGCATGTAGGCATGTTTTCACGTTTCTATCAACAGCGACAAGAAACATTCTCGTATGTCCCTTCCAAAAGCATTTGAAACGTTCGACACATTTTTACAGTATCAAAATGCCCATGTTTTTCAAGATTAAATTGAGGAAATACAAGACATTTTATTCTCAGATTTTTCTGAGATTCTATTGAATCTAAGATGAAATATCCCGCTAAAATTATAAAATATAAATGAAAAATGAATCTCAATAATGAAGTATCTAACTTGACATTAAAATATATCTCATTGAGCTGCGTAATGTCTATAAACTGTTTGATGTAAATTGTGTGCATCAATTTTTCACTTTTGAACAGAGCATATAGATTAGGCATACTGTAATCAAAAATATTCGAAGATTTTGTTATCATTATAATGTCCTTATTCGAGACCGTTTTAATAAATACATCAATCAAGCAACGAACAGTTTCAACCGGATTGAAATCAACAACCGTAAAATCAGCCTAATTGCTAATTTAAATTTAAATTTCCATAAATATGATCATCTCCGCTTCACGTCCTAACAACGACGAATATTCACCCCTTTCTACCGGATACCAATCAACCCTTGCACATATCAGTAGCGCGCCTTCCCGTTAATATCCGTACATATAAGGGCGTTACATATCCCGCGGCCGCTCTCCTATTTTCGCTGCGGGAGGCGACGCCTCACACGCATAAGTCATCTCGCGGTGCCCCTGACGGCCGCTTCAATACGAACACGACGGGTGATCGAATATATCGGGGTGTCGTAGCTAGCGAACAATGAAGCTACGGGACTATATATGATCTACTATAATATTCGAACAAAACCCCTATCATTAGATTCGTGCAAAAAAAAACTCCACGTGGCTGTGTTGAGAGACCTTGGTGTGACGTGAGATATGATTTGCGTGTCCGACCAAAACAATTCTTGTGTTTCAGCAAAATCGGAACGTGATATTGTTGAACACAGACCTCATAAAGATTGACGATAACGAGGAGACAGGCTAATAACCGAACATCATGGCATATTGGTGGGCAATAGGATTATTGGCGGATTAGAATGAATGATGATGAAATCCGTAAACATAATATTCGTTTAAATTGATGCAAGTTGAAGTGAATTCAAGTGATTGAATTGGTGATTGGTATCCTGCAAAATAATTGGCTATGAATTCATATGAATTCGGTTTCATTAGTATGAGCGGATAGGGAAGCCTTCACACCCAAAGTAACATATGTAGTGATCTGAAAATGTCAGCGAGTGATTAATGTTGTTTATTCGTATGTTACGAATTACTAAACATAGATTATTGCAGTTTGAAAAAAATTGACAATGAAGTATTTTCATAGGTTGCTAGCTCGTCAGCGCAGCATTCTCAATAGACTCTCTCTTCGGCTGCACATTGTCTCATAGTTAATAATTTATTATATTGACTTTATAAATGTGATGCTCATGATCATTGTTGATCATGTTTCTGATATAATATAATCTCAAAAAAAGGTAACTATTGAACATAATCATGATTATGAAAGTTGGATGCATGTTAAAAATCAATATGGTACAATAGGACACCTCATATAACATGAATAATGAACACAAATAGAAGTAATAGAAACAATTCTTAAGAACATTATGACTTTACCAAAGTAGACACGTAATAGAAATGCACTTTAATATATCACAAGAAATACAGCAATACACACTATAGTAACAAAGACATTACACTTTAAACTTTGCCACTCTGCGCATGTAAAACCCCCAATGTTTCATAAATGCCCAATGATGTATCGTCGAGCGCTTTCGTGCGGTAATCTGAAAATAATTTACCGAGTGTAGACAAGACTAGGGAATAAGATTTATATGGAGGCAGCATGATAATAAAACACGTTCGCGGGGTGGTTGGGGGGTGGGGGACAAGCGCCCAGTGGGGGGGCACCTAGAGAGCATGTATTAAAAGTATTGAGGTGATAGATCACTTCAGCGAACTAAAGACTGTATCCAACGCCAATGGGCCCGAACCACGGCTCCATAAAGCCCCTTATTATGAATGTTTTATGGAAGGGGGTTTCATGTAGATGTATTCATTGTCCGGTTTGCAAACTATTAATGATAGCTCTTCGTATTCGAATAAACACGTTTTGCCACTAGGGTCTAAATCAGAACGACAACAAAGTATAATAAATTATTTCTTTATAAAAGGCAAAGTGTGAACCCTTAACGAATTATCATATATTTTATATAAATTATTTTGTCAGATGTTTGTATAGGCCTAATAAACTTCAATACCACAATGCAATATGTCATAAAGGTAATTTATATAATCCCATACCATACAGAGTCGAATACAAACTCCACGTATTGAAATGTGGTTGTTATACCCTGAGGCAGATGGCAGTACGTTCGTTTTTTTTAAAAAATAAGAAAATCGTTTAAAATTGATTGATTTGAGGTACATGATGATTGGTTGTACATATCAATTTGTGATGAGATCAAATCAGAAAGCTTGTCTCTCATAAATAAAGATATAAACAACACATTTACCTTCAACGGTGGTTGAAAACTTGTATATGAGATCTATCATTAAAATAATTGTCTTCATCATAATCATCTTTTCATCTAGAACGTCATTTTATGGATGTGAAGATTTAATCACGACAATAATAATTCAGAAAGTTATTCTTTCGGAACGTTTTAGATGATATAAAAGTAGTCTATATTCATTAAAAATATATTTATAATAACACGTTTCTGGCTAGTGATTCGATGGCTAACACTTATGGCGTACCTCGATGGGATTACTGTGCGATCTCCTATTAGCATATAATAATATGTTATACTGCTGTCAATAATCAAACTGTATTAAATCATCATTCTAGTAATTGAGCTTTCGTAATAACACGTCAGATAAGGTGAATGTGTGCCTACATTACAACGTATTATATACAGAAACAGGTAGGGATTTGAAAGATGCTTTTTACTTGATAATATGATGTTTGAATTGTAAGTAAAATTGTATCTTATTTATTCAGTATAGCTGAATTCAACTAAATTCTGACTACATTGTAATGAATTATACTTGAGAATAATTTTTTCTGTTAGTGCTTGTTCGGTAACACTGCACTGTGAGTGTTGAGGTAAATGTGTATTATTTATTTATTCATGTATGTATCATTTTCACTATTTTGAATGAATCATATGGGCAGTAGTGCGTTCTATGGTGTATATGCCGTTGAGTAGGGATAAGAGTACTTGATCTATTCATTGAATTATATCACGTTCAGATTCTGGAGACTTTGACGGTTCGAATATCAGAATATCACATGTCAAGAATAGTCATGTAACGGTTTATAAATTGATGAGTTTATCCAATAGAGACAAAATGAAGAATTTCGTCAAGAACAAATTCTCTTATATAAAGTGGTGAAAGATTTGATATTACGTACTTTGAAGAAGTAAACAAGATTATTTTTCCGTGTAAACATGGAATTGAATGGGTTTTTAAATGAAAATGCGTATTTCATCCAATATATTTCCCAAAACTCTCATTTCCAATTACACCTCACTTCACACATATTTCTCGAAACCACCCACCATTGCCACCAACCACCATTCAGAAGTCAAGACTTCCCAACAGTTCTCTTCATTTTTCCACAACTCCAATTTCTTTCCTGTCACAAAAGTTTTATACCCCCGCGGGTGAAAAAGTTATGCTATTTCTCTTTTTTCTTTGTCCCTCTCCTTATCCGCAGCTTCATTTGCATGGCGTGTAATAATATTCTCCTTTCGGATGCTGTCAAAATGACTGAGATGCGAATGCCTCTAGCGACGACATTGTGAACTAAGCTGACCTAACACGCGAAAAGGTTAATTGCTCCTGTCAAGTGAATGTATACTCTTTGAACAACCTTTTGAAGTAAATTTATTAAGCAGGTTCTCATCTTGTAGTACATAACACAGGGGCCATGTTTTTAGCTGCATGGAAAACTATATGAGCAAGGTGTCTGCGGAGTCGATGGGAAGGGGAGTGGGGGAAGGGTAGACCTATGGCATGAGATATGTTAGGATTAATGTCTTTAAAATATATGATGGTACGTGAGAAAAGAAGAGTTTATCACTAATATTATGAAGATATAAGATGTGAATGAATAGTAATTTATAAATTACATGTTATGTCCATCAATCTTCTCTCTTGTTTCCATAATGATGTCATGTATCTATTGAGTAATAAGAACCACCCTAATCATCAAGAAATATTTATTATTATTGCTCATAACAAACTTGAACAGCAGCTGAATTTTCCGTTCTTACATTAATGCCTTCGCATTTGGCTTCGAAACAAGAAACTCTGAGGAATATCAAATTTCACGGTGTG
The DNA here is from genome assembly GCA_907164805.1 of Brachyptera putata. Lineage (NCBI taxonomy): Eukaryota > Metazoa > Arthropoda > Insecta > Plecoptera > Taeniopterygidae > Brachyptera > Brachyptera putata. The sequence continues at coordinate 24,601,490 of OU015464.1, read as the reverse complement.
CTTTTTTTTCCATGTGAATATATTGTAAGAAATATATACTGCTGCAGCATTTTTCAGGAAAAGTAATGTGAGGTTGACCCACAGTTCTGAAAATGTGTGGGAATTATTCCGAATAAACAAGATCCGTATGGTGAAAAAATTAAATTTTCTTGATTTCTTTGAAATTTTCAACGCCGTGTAGCAATAAAGAAGATAAATTTGGATTTTCAACGTGCCCGATGTTGAATGTGTCATGTATTTCATATGAAAAATGGTAACGTGTCATATACCTCTAAATCTGATCAGGCTTTTATGAAAAATGTTTCATCAAATCAGTATTATTAATGGTATTTATCCGACAAGAAGCATCACGCAATGGTGGCAGTATGCATGAAAATAATCGTGACATGTCGCTTCTATAAACGGTCCTGATGAAACGGTCCCCCAGCCTTAAAAATATGGAATCATTATATATTAATTAATCTATATTGAAGGTTTCAGTTCAGATGTTGGATGGAATGTCCATCTGAAAATTAAAGTAAATCGCATGATTATCATTTTTTCTAGGATATGCAAAAGATACCTAATCAAAAAACTTTTCCCATAATAGATATTTCTACTTTTAATTTCGAATGTTTTCACGGTGACCGTAACGTGTAATTGGATATTTTATAGTAGTATCCTATGTTGGTGAGATCTATAATAGCCACTTAGATACCAACTGGCGTCGAACCAAGTCCGTTTCATTGTCGCAATAATGGTCGTTGATGCGGCTTTGTATCTGCCACACGCCTTACTGACGACTGGCCATTGTCCAACGTTAATATTGCTGGGAGTTAGTGGGAATATTTCATGGGGGAAAGCAATATTAAGAAAGAGGGCCATTGAAAAACAGATGTTACCTATCAAATGATGAAACTTTGTTCATCCATTCTGTCCTCCGTCCATGTCAAAACATTTAATAAGATCAAAAGAGACGAGGAATACATCAATAATATTGAAATATTGTGATTATATTCAGGAAATATGAAGGCGTAACCAATGGATAAAACGAGACAATTAAATGAAACTTTAGAATTATTCTTCGAATAAATGTTCTAGAATGGATCAAAATTTGGATTTGGACGAATTCAATTCTATATAGTTCATAATAAACATAGGTGACATGTTTTGTATTCTATCATCTATTTTCAAGATCATTACAAAAATCAATAATTCAAAATCTAATGACCGAATAAAAGTTGTAAATAGCTCAATTCGAAAGTAGCGGTTTTTACTTCTCAAATCTCAGCTCTGCAGCAGTCCAGAAGCTATAGTATAAACGAAGTAAGCGCATATAAGAGGACGACGGGAGTGGTTGGGATTGGGTGGAGGGAAGGGTGATTGTAACTTGGAAAGAGTTATACGCGACGTGGTATTCACAGGGGTTAGACCCGTCAAGGGTCAGTCTATGCTTTCTCTGACCCATGGTCTTCTTTTATCCTCATGGGTTACTACCCCATCCCCCACACCCACCTCCCCCCACCATACAAATCGATGACAAAACGAGTGAAATAGCTCGAGTGAGGTATATACGAACCTATGACGTTAGGCGTTCAAGGCACTTCATATCCAAGCGACAGCCCGATTGACCCGGCCCTGCTGATCGTAATCCGCCCCCTTCTGCACCGTCACATTCATTCCCTCTCCTACCCCCACCCCCACCCCTTCATTCCCCATCGACCACCCATCACCACCCTCTACAATATAAATTTTCTCGATATTCGCCGGTCGTGTCATTTGAAATGGGGCAGTTTTCCACCGAAACCTAATGGTTATTGCCTTTCTCGAACGAACGGACATATTGCGTTCCATCTACTGCAATGTGTGCTGGCTATCTATCACTCGGCTTGCCCCCTCCCCCCCCCCCTCTTTGCTTTCCACCAAAGTCTCCATATGTCCAGTGGCTACCATGAAAGATGGTGACACTTGAATGCCCGCCTTCTCAGTTTCACTAGGTTACGTTTCAACCAATGTTTCGACTGCCAATATACCATCGAGAAGATTGATTATTGTAATATACCAAAGAAAACGTTTAGTGTCTTCGTTTGATTTAGGGTTAACAAGTTGAGGGTTATTTATAGCGTATCTATTTGCTTTAAGGTAAGACGGATTATTGACATAATTCAGCACTTCGATTTTCACGAACCAACCTCTGATTGCAGTTATATAAATATGTTATTCACTTTTATCCAAGCTTGGGTCATGAGATCATTCAAATAATCATCTTATAGGCACTCCGAGTGATTCAATTTTGAATGTGTACGAAGTTGATGACTATGCAATCATAGGAACTCAACGGACGATTAGTACATTTTTGGTGGAAGGGCCACGTTTTGCTCACAACACGTAAAACGTGGTGTCAAGTTACTCAATCTACAATACAGCTTAGAAAATTGATTCTGGAACAAACTGTTGGGAATTTAAGGCTTGTATCCGTGAAAAAAGAACTTCGTCTACCAACATAAGAAACACAATGTCACCGTTACATTTGGGTATAGTTGTGGTATTATTGGGATATCAGGATTTTTCAGGAAAGGTCGACGATAAGAAACGCCACTCCATCTTACAGACCGTAAAATTGACACAGTTGCAGCGAGATAAATTGATTGCCCAAAAAAATCAATTCAGCTTGAATGCAACTTTTTCTCTGTATATATATATATATATATACAAGTGAAGTTCTAATTAAAACTAAATAATATTCCCATTGTGAAGCCATTGAAGCAACTCGATTGTAGGAGCAATGAAGATTATTCATACATAGGCAATGTTATTTCAGCTCAAATTGCTCAATATGTATATTATTATAGACGATATAGAAGAAAACGATAGGTTGTCAACCAACTCGACATTTTGAAAATTGATTTTTATTATATATATTATATATAATTATATATTATACATTCAATTTCAATTTTCCATTGATCATAAATTCCCATTCATGATAATAGAGTTGCTTAAATTGTAGGCCTACTAAACCTCGTCCTGAAAAACTTCCCAATCTCAAAAAAACAGATCAACAAAATTAACAGTGATATTTATTTTTGTTATGTTTGTAGATGACCTTTTTCTTCCGTGGATACAGGTATAAAAGATCGAGTTCAAGGTGATGCTGGTGTTTTGATAACCGATCAGAACACAGTGAAGTTGAACAGCCAGTATTTCTCGTTTTGCAACACAATAACACGTTGTCAAGCGCATGTAAGAGTGTAATAATATTCGTATTGTTAACACACAATGCTGTTGACGCCCTACAAAGCAGTAAGGCACGACTCGGTTCTTATCCACCGACTCCTGACGCAATGATATAAGTATTTGCTGCTCGTACAAGACGTGAATAAACATGCACAACAGATCAAGATTGAGATATTTTCTATTAGAGAATATATTCGTTATTCAATTGTTACTTTTGATAAAATTGTATATGTATTTACATTTATTTGATCGAAGGATTATTTCGTAGTGAGGTAGTTGACGTATATAAAATGTATATATGTATAATCATATTTTATTGGTAGAGATTTCTTTTATGAAATTGTAGATTCGACACGAAAAAAAATATTTTGTGGCCATGATGCTGTTTGAGAATTCGTAACAGAATAATCACAACGAAACATGAAAATATCATTTCATTTCAAACAGCACGAAAAAGGCTCATTATTTTTTGGAACATATCATGAGAACGTAAATGTGAACTTTTCAATTTTTATTTGAAATTTATATGGCGACGTTGCACCATACATGAATGCCACATTATTCACTTCATTTTTGTATTTAACATACAAATACATATCACAAACCTATTAGAATTGATGTACATATCTCATGGTGTCGACATCGATGTTGAAAAATAATAGCTATATATATATATATATATATATATATATATATATATATATATATATATATATATATATATATATATAGGCCTATATATATATATATATTTCGTAGTGTATATTTCGTATATATATATATATATATATATATATATATATATATATATATATATATATATATATATATATATATATATATATATATATATATATATATATATATATATATATATATATATATATATATATAGTTTGATATCGAAGCAGATTTTTAGAATCTGAAGTTTCGGGGCAACGAAGCGTATATGCTAACCATAGCTTCCTAATGGGAGTTTATCACGCCAAAACGCAATTAAATTCATATAACTAGAAAATGATTCATCTTCAGTGACTTCCCATATCTCGTCTATACCCTCATATGCATAAGTTGAGAATATACTGATGAGTAAATGATATTGCATTCAGTTGATGATTACAAGAAAATAAATATTCATTCAACTCATGTAATTTCATGAGTATTCATGAGAATTTCATGATGTAATTTCATTTGTGACATGAATCTTTGAAGATACTGACGATGATCCTATAGTACATTCATTTCATTCTGAACTATAGAAATATGTTTTATATATACAGTTTTGTTATCAGATGATGAATTTTTAATGTGAATACAGATGAAGACAGAGGATTTCTTCATCTAGATAATATGACTGATGATTCTATTCTCAAATTTCACAGTTGTGAGTTGAAGATTGAAAATATGGATCTGAACAATATTTTATGAGATCAGGTTAATTTTCTATGATGAAATATCGGTAGCCGAGGGCCCATCGGAGAATATATGCTGCAAGCACAGTACATTCCGATTTCGGTGCAAAAATACTGAAAAATAACTCAATATTTGATGATAAATATTTGATGAATTTGATGATGAAAATATGACAAATAAAGATGAGGATAGAAATTATATATCAGTTGGATAAAGGCCTACGCGAAATTATTTAAAGATAGTTATTCAGCTATCGTCAATCAACGAATGTTTGAATAAAAGTACATGATATAGTTCGTTTCTTTCGGAATCGAAATTTGTTTCCTATATTTCCGGTCTTGTTTTTCAAGAATTCGAAATTTTGAATTTTTTCACAGTCGATTGTAATCGACATTTTCATCTGGTCATTGAATATTATTTTCTCTCTCCTGTTTTTCTGTTTTTCCAATATTCTATGTGAACCTACAGATACCACAAATTTGTCGAGTGAGTCAGTACTTTGGAAGACACTAGAAAACATCTCCGACTGAGTTACTTATATATATATATATATATATATATATATATATATATATATATATATATATATATATATATATATATATATAACTATATATATATATATATTTATCCGTTGTATAACTCCCTATGAGCCTTCCACACAAGTAGCCATAACTATTACGCTCATTATGATAATGCATGGCTATACATAATAGTTGTATACTGAAAAGTTACATTTTCGAATTCTAGTTTTATATCACTTTTTAATATCTAAATACCCGTATTATTATAATATTTTCCTTATCAATGCCGTATATTTTTCTGCCACTTATCTTCCCAATCTGATTCACTATACGATTCTAAAATGTAATAAAGAGTGGCTATAACTCATGCACTATAATTTGCACCTGTCTATGAACGTGTAATTATGCCTTCGTGTAAATTCATAATTATTTTATTAGATAAGCCTCCATTTCTAATTAGTTTTGATTAATCATTATTTTGCTTGTAAGTACATGCTTTATGACTATTAAAATTAAATTATACTTGAACGTTGCATGCTCTAATATATTCTCCAGATCAAGGCATCAGATAGGATTGTACCGCTAATAATATAGCAATTAGAGTAAAGACTACTTACACTCCAGTGTGTGCATCTACGGGCAAGAGTGTTATTTATACAAAATTGTACTTAGCATAATGATGGAGAGTATAGAGAATAGTATGAGTCCGATGTTATTTGATATTCTACATCAAAATGAGCATGTAATTTGAAAATATCTTGGAAATATAACAGCTTCAAAGCATTCATTAATGAACATGTATTCTTTCTTTCGTGAAATTTCTCAGTAAAAGATTTATCTCAGAGCTCGTGCTTTTCTTCGGGATAGACTTGTGACTTATTATGCCTTCTCATGTTTCCATGTATACCAGCTATAGTTCTGACTCGCATGTTAGATCCAAAACTGTATGGATATACAAAAATATATTTTTTAGTCAGTAATCAGACATCAATTCTATAAATAATAATTCTATGGAGAATATATAGAATAAATAAAAGGCATAAGCAATTGTTAATAATATATTTGAAAATCGTGTATTTTTTGTGGAATATTGTCCTAACAAACTCATAATAATATGCCTACTATTGGGATAATTTACTCACTCAGTATATATTTTCGAGTATATTTTTTCCAATAATATTCAGATCCTTTTTCAATTCTTACGGTGATATTTCTCTTTCACCGCAGGATGGGATGATAGTGAAAAAGCTTCACCACAATCATTTCCTTTGTAGACAATCAAATTTGACATTCAAACTCTCATAGATCGAGTTCGAATTGAGGATTGTTGAATTTTTGTTAAAACCAGATATGAACCAAAATATTGTGTTTTTTCTTTAAACAAAAATAAATCGCTAAGATGTGTAGATCTACTACACGTACTCATCCAATAAGTAGTCATATTTTTGAACTGTTTTTTCCCGCAACCTCGCGTATATTGGCATGACATCCATGTTGGATGCCATGCCTCTTGCACTTTGTTCGTATCCAACAAACTGTGTGTAGTTACTTCGACATAAGAAGGGTGAATGTCATGGTTACCATCATTACCCACCTGTCATTGTCAAGAGATAGCAATAGAACTTGAGGTAATCTTCTCTTTTCAGTTCTTCTTTGAAAGTATTGAGAGCTCCTAATGGTTATCGATAAGTTGTACACGCATGATTGTGGCTATACACAAGACACAGGCTATAGCACCACCGCGTCAGCCATATTAGTGTATAGCTTGTTTATGGAGTGTCTACTACTACTAGTCTGCAGGCCTTCTTAACAAGGGGTGAACACTACTTTACCACATTTCTCCTAAATAACAAGAAACGATTGATGGAAACTATCAACTCCACAAAAATGGACCTAACATGATATGAATTAAATTTTTACGACTATTTTTCGTATTCATCAATATTTTTATGTAAGCGATGTTATCAAATTGGTCGTTTTTTTACTTTTAGTTTGTTTGTTTGTTCGATCAGTTTATAGTTTGTTCGATTACGCTCCACAGGTCGCAGATAACAATCGATTCATTCATACTCCCATATTTATATGGATATGATCATTTTTTTCTCACCACTGTATAGTTTTTACTTCAACTTGATTGGATATTTGGATATTGAGAAATGATTGGTGGATGTTTTGAAATAACATGATAACATGGCAAATAACATGGTGATAATAGAGTAGAACCTTAGAATTGGAAAAAAAAACATTATTTATATCTGATAAAGTTCAATTTCTAGTATGTTGTAAAGACGTCAATGAACGTATATCTACAGGCTACATGGTTCGTTTTCCAGTACAACCACATGTTTCACTCATTTTACAGAAAGCATGTGCTGCGTTTTCATAGTAGCTACAGAAAACGACTACTTCATATTCGAGAAGTTTATATCCCACTCATTTGTATTATTCAAACAAAGTGCACACTACAAGTGATGTGATGTTCACCCCTTGCTAATACTCGAGCCTATGTTTACTGTTCGTGTTGTCTTGAACGTGAAAGAGTGGGAATTATCTTTTCGAAAGAGTAAGATTGGCAGAAGAGTTCAGAGGATGACACTCGTGACAGGTCTCTTGGCTGTGCTTGGGATTATCTCCAGCTGGCTGGCTGACTTGTCCCTGTCAATTAGACTATCCCGCGCGACGTGTGACAGTCATGCACGGCGGGAGAGAGGGTTGCCTACCCACCAAGGCTGACAGTAGATATCCTGTGGCAAGTCAAAGCGACGCCTTCATTCGAACAACGCTGGTAAAACAGTTCTGAGATTTTCTCTTTCGCGAAATATGCTAGATCGGTAAAAATCACAAGAACTGTTTTATAATGTATAATTTGGTTTACTTGGAACATAATACATCATTCTATTCCTCACTGAAAAATATTGCAGCACATAGTCCCATGCTGGATTTATAATAATCCATGTTTAGAATAATTGTCATTATACATCATTCATCATGTACAGATTGATGTGCCTATATATTTCAGGAGATTGATACTTATTATTTTCTTTCTCATCTTCCAATATATGTTTGCGAGTTTTCAATACTGGACACAAGTAATCAAATCAACTACATGCATATTATAATGTAGTACGTAGTATGAATTGGAACGAAATTTAACCGAAAATAAATTAGAAGAACGAAATATATTGAAATGTTTGGTCCACCCAGAAATTTCGTGTTATAGAAAAGAACTGAGCAACTTACCTAATAACAGAAACAGAACAAAAAATAAAAAAATCCACTTCGAATGAGATCTACAACAACACGCCTGCCAGAGAGTCAGTCATGCCTTTGCTTCGGAAACTCAAGTCAATTCGGGTGAAGGTTTGAGCATAGAGTAATGACGTTTTTACAACCTCCTTAATCTATGGTTTGAGTCTCGCATAAGGCATCGGTTTTTATGAACAATAATCATCTATCATAATTACTAAACAAACAATAATGAGGGAAGATACTTCAATGAGTAATAATATTGTTACTGTCTTGATATATGCAATTTTAAAACATCATTTCATATTAATTGTGAAGAATAAGTAATGTATTGGGAAAACGATTTGAACGTTATATACTATATCTATCTATCACACTCATTCTTATTGGTTCATTTGGTTCAATACTGTATTTCATGACAGTGTAGTAAAACGGCTAGTTCATGTCATTGTACGTTTCAATTTTTAAGTATACCAATATATGTATGATATGTTTGTTGTAAAACAACAAATCACAAAGAAGTGCATGTGAGTCTGGTTTCAGAAAGCATTTGCATTCTCAATACCACTTCACACAATAAGCCTATATGTAATTTGTGACTGTATTATGTACATATACTCGCATAAAAAAAGACAATATGGTCGAATGAATAGTTCCATCAGAATGATATGTGAAGGGATAATTGTTCGTTTTCGATTCTCTTTTTTCATCAGGATTACATTCAATTGTTCAGCGACGAGCATTTGAATCAAACCCTTTATTATTCATGGTTTGTACAGATGGAAATATTGTTCAAAATTGCTGATCAAGTCGCAAATCGTATTAAAAATTAGAATGGGTATAATTTTACAGATCATATTGAATTTTTATATATATATATATATATATATATATATTTATATATATATATACATATATACATATAAATATATATATATAATTGTATATATATATATATATTTTTATATTTATATATACATATATACATATAAATATATATATATATATAATTCTATATATATATATATATATATATATATATATATATATATATATATATATATATCGTATAATTTGATATATTATTGATGAAAATGTATGGTCTCACACCCTGTACCACTTCTCACTCGTGTGTCACTCACGTTTTCACTATCAACCTTATCAGTCGAATAGACGACTGTTGGAAATATTTTCAGCCCAGCGAGCAGCGTGACAAGTTTGATTGATGATAGGGCAGTGCTATAAAACTGAGTGTCGATCAATCATCCTTATTTATTAGAGAATGTTTGCTTTACACTGCGCAATGTTTTCCCAACCACCCGTCTAGATGCTATTGTCTACACCGAGAGGGATGTGGTACGAAAACAACGGGATTAGCTCCGCTAATTCCTTCTAATAGAAAGTTATTGATCAAAATGTCTGGAATAGTTGTTTTGTTATACATTATCTTTCATGGAACGGTTCGTTATAACCGTTTTTCTGCTACTGATTAGATATGTTGAATTTTTTGATTCATTTCATTTGAGTTCAACGACGTACTGAAATAATAACGAACATCAATGGACGTTGGATGAATGATTCTTCAGATGATGGAATGGAGGTGTTGAAGGTAGGTTTGTGAAGAAAGCGGTGAAGATGTAAGCTCATCTCGGTATTTACCTGGTCCATACGGAGGGAATTCATAAAAAATCTCAGAAAAATGGACAGCGGTAGGAATCGAACAGATGCCCGATTTGCCCTCACTCATTTCCGGGCACATGAAGCAAGCGCATTAGTACTGAGCCACCCGTGCCGGAGATATGATATATTTATGAATATTTGCTTTGTACTGAATGGTTCTGGTGACAACCCAGTAGTTCGAGTGAAATCATATCTATAAACCGATGGTTATTGCGGTTATTTGACCCATTTTTTAACAGTTGAGCACAATTTTGTGAGAAAAAACATTGATGTGACATCAATGTTTCGATTAAATTGATTGTTGAAGGGTGACAACTGAGAAGAAGTATAGCCTCGTGTATCGGAGTCTGGTAGTCTAGAGGATGAAGGAAATCTATACATTATATAAAATTTCAATTGGCATCAGAATGTTGGCAAGAGAGTCTTTCCCAATTCGTTTTGCACACGAATATCGCACACAAAAATATGGAACTCAAAAGTGCATGATGGAGTACATACGGTGTTTTGATATATTTCATGAACTGTCACATCAAAAAAGTCACTTCCAAAAAAATCTGCGATATGAATGGCAAAATTGCTGACACCTAAAACCATATACTTGAAACGAGTCGAGATGAGACGCCATTTTCCCACGTTGAATAAGTAATCGTCGACAATGAGTGAAGTGGCTCGTTTGAAAACGCCATCGTACAAATTAATGATCACGGGGAGGGGTAGGGGGAGGGGGAGGGGGCGTGGAAGAGAGGAAGCGAAAAGGACGGCATAATGATTCAGTAATGAAACTTAATTGACCCAATTTTTCATTACTATATAACAGGCGAACGTCATTAGTTATTCTAGCGCCTCCCCAGCAAGCGTATTTCCGCCTTGAAGAGAGAACAAGGATAATTGGAGTAGAGCGACGCGAGATTGAACGAGCGAGCAAGCGACGGCGGGGGTGGCACCGACGCCGCCTACCGAAACCGGCGCTATTTAGGAACAGGAAACGTGGAGGTGAGGCTTGCTGGCGATACCATCTCTCAGATAACCGAACACGAACGAAACGTGATGCCTTATTATGGAAAACCAATCTGTGATAACTTTTGGCTTATTTGTATATGGAGAGAAATTTATCATACGCACATTATCTCCATATACATACGTGCTTCAAGTGTGAAACAATGTCCTGATATTGTGTACTCTAATCACAACTCCAGAATAAATTTGTTTGCTCACAATTTTTCTAGTTGAAAACATGGTTTTCAACATGGTTCAACATGGTACATGGTTACCACGTACCTGACAAGTATGCCATCTCATTGTGCGAATCTGTTTAATATATTTTCGACTTGTGAGGATTTGATATTTGACTGATCAATCGATTGATTTTATTGTACATTGAAATGCTCGTAGTGATCGAACCTCTTACTTATATATTCATTTCGCAGAGCTTGAAGGATAATTTATTCCACAGAAACTATTGCATGCGTTATCTAACTTATATAATCTAGTTTCATAATAATTCATCAAACATGGACAATATTTAATGTCAAGATAATTGAATTCACTGAGATTATAGAATATCATTCGTTGATCATCATTGAGAAATAATTGAACCAACTATTATCAAATATTATATATATATATATATATATATATATATATATATATATATATATATATATATATATATATATATATATATATATATATATATATATTTAACATTTTTATATTTTTATGTTATTTCATTCCATTATAGAAACATTTCGTATGTATTAATCACATTGCATGTATAACAGTCTACTGTGAATTTATATATCTAATCCTACTTCATTCACCTCTATCATATGATCAAAATAACACATACTAAATCCTCGTACTGCATTTTATAGTATCATACAGTTAACATTTCATTTCAAAATGTCCTCGAAGACTTTCTATACATTCACACATTTGTACATCACATAGCCATCAATTTATTGACTATCACTCGGTAAGTGATTCTTCATCTGTTGGTAAGTTGGTATACACATCGTTGTTATGTCATCCGCATTCCCTGCTTGACAGTAATCCAGCTACCAACCTAGCAAAGCTGCATATATATCAGGGTGATGAAGAGAACTGACAGACGATGATGGCATGTCTTATATATCATTTCGGTTCCACACGTTGGTATGGCGCGCACAATGTTATCGTGTCTTTAATCACTGACTCTATCAAACAAGAAAACGCTACATTCACGTTGGTTAATATATTCATGTAACCAAATAGCTGCCACATAATTTATTACTGTTCAAGAGATAGAGCTCAGAATCGTTACCTTACTGATTCGAGATTCTGATTTTGAAAGTGAATTGTTTATTGATTGAGAAAGTAATGCGAATTGTTTCATTATTTTTATATCTCTGTAATAAATGAGTCTGCTTTCTCATGAAAATCTGCCAAAACTCTAGAAGTGTATAATGAGTATGAATGCTATGAAAAGTATAAATGAGTTTAAAATTGATTAGTTTAATGGACGATGCAATGAATGGACTAATGATGATAGTTATTGAATGTTAGTTAGTTGAAATTAGTTGAATGTTGAATGTTGAATGTTGAATATATGTTCAATAAATGGACCAATAAAACGATATCACGTTAAAATCTTGATACTCAAATCTAGAGGACTCAAACATGACCAAAAAAAAATATATATGTTGTCGGTGATTGGCAAAATTGTATGACTATACTCTGTACACGCAGTGAACTTTAACATTTATATATACATATAAATCCTCTGTTCAACAATCGAGCTGGTTCATAGTGCCTCTAGCTATATATACTATAAAATGTCCACTATTTCCACTTATTTGGGTGATTACATTAATTATAATCTGCAGTATGGTACACTTTGTATAAATATATTGTTTTGTTGACAATTTTCTCTTCTGTTCATAATACTAAAGAGATACTGAGACAGGTCAGTGAGTTCACCCAACGTTAAATTAAGATTCGTCTTCACTCTTATCCCCACTCCATTGTCTCTACCCTCCCCAGGAAAGCTTTTCTTGTATGTACCTGTTAGTACCGTCAGTCACCGCTGAGAGTGCTGAAAAACGTTTCGGCGATAGTGCTTCAGTCGACGGTAGCATGGATGCTTGCCTGGTTGTCTACCACTCTCAACTTGACTGCTAGCAGCGCTCTCGTAATGTGTGTCGATGAATGACGTAACTTCAGATGATGATGAAAGGGTTTTGAATCTCGTGAAGTAACTTATATTATACGTTTTGAGTATCTCTTTAGTCAATGGTCTGATTTTCTCGCCCGATATATATAATACTAGAATCGTACCGTTGAATCGAAGACCCCTCGATACAAAATACAAAGAAAAAATGTAGACGATATGTTCATTCAACCCCTCAAAATATGAAATACAAACAAATATTGAATACAATATTTTCATTCGACCATTTTATGAATAAAAATGGTTGAACAAACTATCAGAAATTGTGACTAATTTCAGGTGCATGAATAATTAGGCACATCTATTTTAGCCTCACATCCTTCATTTCAACAATATATATATATATATATCACCAATGTCAAAACCTTCAACAGTTTTATATTATTCCGAACATATAACGTAACGAGAAATCTAAAACCGTTGTCATCAATCGTTGCCTAAAATATGACGTGTATGGTTGGCAGATGCTATACGCACACAAGTTACGTACGTACACTGTACACACACATGTATGACGTTCAAATCAATCAACGTCTCGACGCCAGAGTGACGTAGCGACGCGCACCCCCTACTCCACTCCCCCCTTCCCGCGCCTTACCCTCCTGACTCCCTGTTAATCCCACTTTGCATACACAATATGCGGCCTTATAAATGAATAAGTGAAAAACATACATCAATGTCAAAACATCCGAACGAGGATGAATGGTCTTGTCTCTATCGTGAGCATGATAACATTTTATATGATACCTTCATGAAATGTTCAAATGTCTAGGAGGTACCCTATAAGAATGGTTAAATAATTATCATATATCAATATGAGAGAAATCGACATTTTCAAGACAACCGATTCTAAAAGTCTTAGTTTAGTAACAATTCTTCACTTGTGAATATATAAAAACCATGAGTAGCTAAGAGTGATAACAAATTGGTTCATTGATTGGTGCTCATAGCATCTACAAAAATGATTGACCGTGGGGATCGAACGCTAGTCTGTAGAATCACGGTTCAGTACCTCAGTATCCTTCTCCTAGTTTATTCCCACAACTATTTTTAATTAAACTCGATCTTAACTTTTGCTAATACTAGATAAATACACTCTGTGCCCGCTGTTAGAGTTGTCAGATGAGTGGGTAGTGGTATAGAATTGAAGCACCAAACACAGAAGTGTCATGTATGTTTTCACCAACGTGTGTACATTCACATACATGATGATATCGTAGCTCCATGTTTTTATAACCAGTGAATGGAAGTCTTGATGAATGATAGCATTTTATAGCACCTGCTGTGCCGAACTGCGCTTGCGTCAAACAAATATACGTGCAATATGAAGCTGTCAATCACTTCACAGAGAACATACAAAGGCTAGGTTACTTTACTGTTTGATCGTAAACACGGTTTAATCATTTCTGTGGTAAAACATTATAGACATAGCTGCGACTTATAGACAAGAATCTATAGGGAATAAATTTTCACATCCTCAAATTATTTATGTCAGTATTATTGGTACTATAATATATTATCATCATCATGGGCCTATTATTATTGTATTTATATTATAATAGGTTCATATAATTATTCATGGGAAATAATTTTTTTCTCACCTTTTTCAACATGTATCTGTAACATGGACTATAACAGAAGAAACGAAATGTAAGCTTTCAACCTCCAAATGGAATTTTCCAGAAGAATACATTATTGGCGTGACAAAGGAGGATAGAATAGGTAGTAACGACATCAGTCATGCATTGGAAAAAAATATTAACAAGGGACTGAGATGGTATGGACCAAGATGCATTGAGGGTTGCGTTGGTTTGCCGGCTTCAATATGGTGAATTTTTTTCCTATCCCTCCCATGTTAAAAATATGTACCAATTTAACATCCGAATTGTTAGAACAACCGATTATGCGTAGTGAGTAGTGATAGAAGAAACCAATTTTGTTTACTAATACACTCAAAATGACGTTTACGTTTGCTCAGTTGTCTGAAACAGTTTCTTATATGAATTAAAAAGGAGATAGTGAGGTTAAATTGAGCATTATTAAAACTGTGAAGTAATTCATAATAATTATTCATAATAACGCAAACTATATTGCAAGTAACTTACATCTGGACGATTTGTTGATGTAATCGAATTCGTGTGAGAAATCCACATGTCACAAACAAATAAGTATTCACATTTCATTCAATTGCATTACCAGTTAATATCCCTTTTCATAAGCCTAGCGCAGTTGTTTACTTCCACCGCATCTTGGATGGCATTACTGTACTGCGACTTAGATGCAAATATTTGAGGTATATAGAAGGCATGACATCAAGTTCCTACTGAACAACACTAGGTAGAGAAGCGATCGGGTGTTCTAAGGCAAGAGATCAGGAAATGGAACGCATTTCCGGTTTAAGTTGAGACACCATCTGAACACGGCGAACCAACGCAACCCTCAATGCATCTTGGTATGGACGTATGCGCAAAATGGGAAGAGAAAATACCCTGGAAAGGATTCGAAAGAGTATCAGAATTAGAACAAAAGCTGGGAGACTACGAAGAATATGGAAGAGCCAGATGAGTGGCATGACTTTTATGACATGACTACAATAAAGAAATACTCGTTACATGCTTCAACTTTGGAAACGTATATATATATTTAAATATATAAACAACATTCTTCAGACACCCTATTGAAGATAGTAGCCCCACACTGAACAGTACATGTGCCATTCTGTACATTTATTGTTCATGTAAATGTAATAAGATTTTGTTGTTGATATCGTGTCGTTGTAGCTGGACTTATATGCGTGTCGAGTGCACATGAACAAACAGCAACCCACGTGGTGACAAGAGTAACATAATATGTTACGGTTTGTACTGTTGAATATAGGGCTTGTGACAATACATAACAGTCGAGTAGAAAACACGTATAGTTAATGCTTAGTGTAACACACCATTCAAATAACATTGGATAGTATAATAAGAGTTCCGAGGTGACGATCGAGTGGATTGGCCATATATCAAGGAAATAAGAGCGTTGTATACCAATTTCACAACAATAACTATCATTGTTATATTTGTATAGTTGTGATATTAATTGATGTCGATGATTTTTCAGGACGTGATTTTGGATAATGGACACAACTACATCTTACGGGAGCGTCTCATAGGGTGAGTTTCTATACAAAATACCAAAGTTTTCCTAATTCAGGGGATAGGCGAATGGTTCATTTCGTGGATACATGCGCAGTGCATGTGGTTGATAACCATCGTTCCACTTTTACACACGAGAATGAAAATTCTCATTCCACATCTAAAAACTTTATATTCAGAATATGGGACGGTCAAAAATGCATTTTATCATGATATAATGAGATTGGTGGAGGTGCCGTGTTCTTAACTGTTTCACTTGAACAGTGGAAAAAAGGATCGGTACGTGGATTTTATACAAACCCTTATAATTAAATTGCTTTCCAGTAGATCAATTTGTAAGTTTGAAATCAATGATTCGATGCAATTGAAAAACTAACCATTCTGTTGGATTAGGAAAAAGTTACATGATTTGATGAAAAGTATTTCTGTATAATCAAATGCTTATTAGTTATCTCCCACTACGTGATTGCTTTGCTCGACTTCCCACGTGGTCTCGATGTAATGTACTCAGCTGTTTGGTAGTGCATTGTGAGCAGCATCGTACAGGGTGTAAACAATGAACACCGTATTAACCAGCATCAAGTGGGAGAGGGTGGAGGGGGGGTGAGGGTTGCAATTAGCTTCCCCCAACATGCTCAGCTGTCATTCTCGTCCATACACAAGCTTGACGCGCGGTCCAGTTTCATCACTGAAATAGTACATTGGTGTGTGGTGTGGTGGGGTTGCCTAGGAGCTTGTAATTGCCCTTGTCAACATGGATTACCGCGTGCTCACCCCAACCCCTCCCCCACCCCCACACGTCATCATACTGACAGGATTTTGGTTTAAACGTATAACATTATCAGCAAGGTATATTTCAGTACGTATCGTGTATTTTCTTTCCCCTTGCTTGTTTTCATGTTAGTTGTTGCTCTACTATATCCACAAAACAAAGATATCGTCTATCAACATAATAAGAATGCACATTACCGTTAGATGTGTATATCAGTGGCATGTAATAAGAGTGAGGTGCTTTTTCTGGCTCGCGTCGCGCGCGATGCGTTCTTGCGTTTGGCGCATCACGCGAGCAGTTGCATTAATTTGGTGACAAGATTGTGCTCTCAAACAACCGAGAGGTACCACGTTAACGCATGATGAACAGTGGGATTGTGAGACATCACGATTGGATGTTGATAAAGAAAGAGAATACAAATAACTGAAGAATTATTTCTGCATTTTCTGGCCTATTCACGTCTATGTAGTATGTTGTTAGCTCTCGGTAATAGTAGATGATAAATATATGTCTATATTAACTTCAAAATACGAATATTTATTAATGGCGTCATTAAAATTAATCAATGTGATAAAGAATTTTTCTTTATACCATCCAATGTTGACATTTACTTACACAATTTATGTTCCAATGCCTCGGCTTCTTGTGATGATAAATAAATCTATATATAAAGTCCATATAAAAAATACTCAAAGCCTTTATTACCCTCTTATTTCATCGAGGTTTCAGCTAAGTTTGCAGCACTTTGTAGACATCGTCCATAAAATATGAATATTTAATGTTATGAAGTTTCATCCCCTTTCCTCCCCCCATCTATATTATTATGGGATTTACCAACAAATTTATAACACTCGTTTTATGCTCCATAATGGAAAAAACAGATCACGTTTTCTGACCTTAATATTTAATGAACTGAACTATTCAGATATTGCATCCTAATAACTTACTCGATGAAGAAAATGAAGTATTAAAATAAAATAGCCTCACAAAGTTTGTATTCACAATTCAGTTTTATTTTATACACATGGAAAGAGAATAAAGATAACAATGAACCAGACTAGTTTGCAGTCAATTTGATATTATTCATTTCCACATGGTCTATTGGTCAATATTGGCTGAGACAAGTCTTTTCTGCTGCATTTTATGACTTCAGTTGCTTCTACTACATTCAAACGTACATTTTCCATAAGTTATTAGCAACTTATATCGAATGAAAATATTGAAATTATCATTCTTCCATAATTGAGTTCGCAGTCGTGTTAAAACAACATACAGCACGTCAAACATGCATTATTTGATGAACTATTGTGAAATTGTTGAGCTAGGTATGCACAAAGAATCAATTCTGGTAAAATTCAGTCTTCATTGCATAAATTTGAATATATTTTGGATTTAAATTTTTTTACCTCAGTAAAATCAAGTGGGTCCAATTTCCCTTAATCCACGTTCTGATTATTCATCAAAAGTATTCAATATGATCTGATTAAGTGTACATTACGATAATAATCTCATCAACAAAGTAAGTAGAGTTTCACACAACCCAATATTGTATGAGAAGTGAGGGTTCTCTGAAAATCATCAATGAAAAGAAATCGTTAGCCACGCTGAAAGTTTCGAAAACTCTCATGAAATCCAAGTTCTACAGAGCCATACATTCAACCTGGCGTCGACGAAACATTCGAAACAACCTCTGGTGTATGATTGATGAGCCAAACACTAATGACTAATATCTCCATCTTTCAATCATTATCTCTATCCACGACATATACGATGTTACATAGCGAGAAGCATTTATCTTCTTCCCTGTCTCCTTTTGAGCATGGATCATTTCAGTTTGTCTTCATGTGAGATGTGTGTGTGTGTGTGTGTGTATACCTCAAAACCTTGGAATATTATTGATGGTCCAAATCTAAAATGACGTAAGAACACTCCGTCATTGTCCGTCGCCATCAGGCAATATTTCCGTCAACAGATTAGGTTGTATTATTTTCCGAATATCGGACATCTGTAGGTCGACTATATCACGTGATGTAGGCCTATACGAAACACGCAATCACTTGGAAAGATTGATTACCTGTCGGGTTAGCTCAGTAAGAAAGTCTATCATCTAGAAACCATTTTTCGTACATTTTTAAAGTATAACTGTCGGCTGGTATAAAATGGAGCTTTTAACTAATAACTTCAGGCTTATACCTGCTAGTAGACAAACAGTATGGCGTCTCTGGATTGCAATTATTTGGATGTGGCAATTCAGAATGGAGGACAATTACGGCAGGATAGAAAAACACATCAAGACTGATGAACAACCTACTTGTATTTTTAAGGGCTTTGTTTAGTAATTATCGTTCGTGAACGATTCTTGATGGAATAATCAAGTTTTTACTGCCTTATTGATACAAAATTCACCCCGACGTGTACATTTTTGAAATAAGGAGTTCTCGAAATTTTGAAATCATAGAGAGTGAACATTCACCTAACTTCCCAACTTCGTAACTTGATGTGGATATTGTTACACTGAAACAAATAGAGGGATGTTTGGAGCATATTATGTGTAGTTTAATCCGATTAATAATTTGTGTACAAGCTTGATGTTTCCAAGTTCCACGAAAGGCATGTATTTGTCTAAAAACGTAACTTTTCATCATACGTAACTTATGCTCATTTTCATCTCTATATTATATGCATACACCTCCATTACAGTGAGGTTGTTAAACCGTATTCATGATCAACAGTATATTTATTTTATTAATACACTGATCTCAGTATCATATTTACTCAATTACTTCTTATACGTGGAGACAATCGAACACGAAAGTGTTTTCTGTCTTACGTTGCTAGTATTTTCCAAGATAATCTCCGCACACTCCCAGTCCACGCCTAGGTCTGCAAGTAATGCTTATACATGCAGGCTGAACTCGACTTGCACAAAACTTCGAGTTTTCCGTAGCGTCCTAGAAAATTGGTTCATTATAACGACGACCGACAGCAGCACAATCTCACACATGTGTAGCGTTTATTAGCGCCTAATAGCGGTCGGTGGCAGAACTACATGACGAGAGGGTAGAAACGTGAGAGACATTGGAGTGTAAAATAGTCGTTGAGGGTAAGAGTGACGTCAGTTTGCCACATATAAAATCAGGATTACATTGCGTGACATGTCCTGATTCATCATCTAATACTATCACCCAAACCTCATTCACAAAGACTAATTATCCTACAAATCGCACCCGATTACCGATAAGTGAATATAGAGATCACCATTTCATCCATATCGATGAACAAATAACTTTCGTTCACACGCGATCAGAAGACAGTATGCTATCGATATACGAAAGCCGATCACAAGCTGATCACAAGCAACACCCAGTAGTTTAATCCTTGGAACCACGTCAAAGTCTCAGAGTTTCGGAGCTTCTCCACACAGCGGATAATAAATGGCTTTTCTTTTCTATCAGTCACAAGTGATTGATCACTGTTGGATATATATATATATATATATATATATATATATATATATATATATATATATATATATATATAGCGTGCTTGATCTTTAGTAGGTACACATCGAGCTGGCGTTATATAGAGACGGCGGGCGAAGGAGGGAGAGAGTGATGAATTGAGCTCAACTGGATCATTAATATGTGTCACTTTGAGTATTGAACCTGCCAGTCTTTTGGTACACTTACTTGCTTTTGCCATCGCTTTTCTACTTTCTGATGTCTGGTTAATGTTTCTTCTTTCATCCCTCGAAAGCTGTATTATTCAGGTTCAGAATTGTGTTCGAATTCGGATAGGTGTGTGTATTATATAAGTTTATATAGCAGGATGAATTACGAATGTTAAGGGATATGTGAAGGATGCAATTTGTATGGTTCATAGGGATAGCTCCAGAGTGACATCCCTGTAGTTTTGATAGTGAAATAGAAGTAGGGGATGCAAACCCTTGGAGGATAGATAGGCGTTTGTCTAATCAGTTTCAGCGAATTATTGTGGTCCTGACGAATCAATCAAAGTGTCCATTATTTATTTCCGTACTCTAATATAAAAGTAGGCATTGTTGGCAAATGAAGCAAACGCGTTACGTGAGAGAGCCAATAAGTTGATAGTAATATCAGAAATATTTTTGAGAGACAAGTGAGATGAAATTTTGCTAATACGTGGTTGAGAGTTGTACGAGGAGAGAGGTATGAATGAAATGTAGGCCTACTCGAAATCTACAGATGCTATTTTCGAAGCTTGACTTTTTTGAAGCTGAAGCCTCATGGAAGATATGAGATACTGAAAGATTAGATAGATTTTGTAGGAATCTGATTGTGATCTCACCACTTCGTCCTATTATCACCCTCTCATTCGTACCCCGTGTAATCTATTAGTTGATGGGGTCATGCACCATCAAAAAAGCATATGTGCATGAGGTGTATTAATTAAGAGTCCCTGGAGGTCCATTCAAGACTGGAGCTCGTTTAGTAGTACACTAAATACTCAATTGAATCATCGTGCCAGTGTTCAAAACGTGTCTCTATGTAACTGCCAGGTGTTATCGTATTAAAACCCACGTTACTGGGTTGAAACCCACATTTGAAAAACCATCGTCTAGCAAGTACACACACTATTGTTATGAAGTAGAATCGTATGTGTATATAATTCATAAGTGAAGTGGAAAACGATAAATCTTGTGTCTAATAACCGAGTGAAAAGAAGATTTCCAAGTGGTGGGTGTGAGTTACTTATAAGTAAAAAATATGACCTAAAACTTTCACCCCTCAAGATACTGGGCGTGAGTAATGTATAAGTCATCACTGATGTTCTCATGAGGTATTGGATATCCACCAGTGTGGGCAACTGTGGAAGATATGGTCTTTTGTTTATAGGAAATGGAGGCAGAGTGTAGCAAAATTATAATTAAATAGTTGTACCCACGAAACAGAAGGTTCCGAGCGACCGTCCCAACCATCTCACACCATGAGACCGAGGATGTTTCACACCTTCTTCTTTCGTGGATACATATTTCATATAAAATGGCAGCAAATGCGTTGTGAGATGAGCTATATATTTGTATAAAATGTGAATAAATCTGAACACTGGTTGAGAAACTGCATTTTCTAAATTTTTTTCATTAGATTTTTAGATGAGTGTAGCAAAGATTTTCATCTGATATACTGAAAAACAATGGACGACATTATTTTTTAACAAACTTTTTCTGAATACGTTAAATGAGAATGATACAGGATTAATTCAGTTACACATTACACAGACACAAGAATTGTGCATGAAAGTCATCTAACTAGATAGACGGTATGCTGTAAATAACATGTCTGACGTCAGCCTGCGTGTGTAGTATATAAGCTCTCGTCCGTAGACATGCACGAGACCACGTGTGAAAACTCGGTGATGCATGGGCGTCCATACGACGTCCCGACGACGTCTCATCTATCTCTATTTGTCTCGGCGCATGCGCACTCTCCTCATCTCACTCTTGCACACAGCTTGCCAGACACATCAACTAGAAAGAAAAAGCAAGGAAGACGAATGAGCGAGGAACATTGTGAGACAGCTTCATGAAAGAGCGAGAGAATGAAGAGAATGGATGGGCAAATCTTCTGTCAGATTGAAGCTGACTTTCGAAATGTTGTCTAATATTTTGTGAAATCGAGAAGGTTGTTCTATAAATGCCATGCAACTCATGTTGGTATGGGAAAACTGGACTGGTTGTTCAAATACCGTTGGTTCAATTTCATTTGACGTATATTATGATGAGAGTACGAATTGGTTTCTTAAAATCAAATCGAAAAAAAAAAAAAATGAAAATTTATTCATGCAAAGGCTACTACTTTCTGATTCGGAAACACATGTTCTGTAGAGTAAGCCTATATTCCATGATACCAGACTGAATGAAGACAGAAGTGACGTTCACATATTTCTCTTCCCACTTGTTATCAACAAAATCGATACAGGGTTTATAAATTGTTTCATTAAAATTCCGTAATAAATCACACCATGAACACTGTTCGTAGCTCATCAAATTCTCATCCGCGCTCGTTTTAATCAATAATAGTTGAGTAGACTAATTATGTAGGAGGGAAACTGTATCATCGTGTTTGATCAAGGGTTGGTATATGTTATAAATCAGTTGAACTTCGTGCTATGTCGTTAGTGCTGCTACCTATGTTGTTTTAATTATAACCATAAGGTGATCATCACGTTAATCGTCAGACATGCTCGTTATAGCCTACTTTCCCTCTCAGCTTTGAACGACCACGTCTTTACGTAAATAACAAAACTGCTAACTTGTCAAGGGGCGTAATATATAGCTATAAGCTTATAAATCAATCCCACATGTACACTGCACAGCCTCCTGTATGACATGCATAAATTTATAATAATTAATGCCAATAATATGAGGCAATCTTGTAATTGTAGATTTCTTATCTGAATTAAAATTTCATCATTGTGGGAATGCATCTTCCTGTGTATAACCCCATAGTCAAATATAATAGAAACGTGTTACATAAATTGTCTGGCGATGTTTTTCATGTAGAAGAGGAAGTTTTTATTTCAATTTCCTCTGTATATTTTGTTAGGAATTGAATTTCGATTTCAGTGCCACACCCGTGTATTTGGTTGATTGACTATTCCGGTGTGGAATTCAGATTTGTGACCCCATTCCACTCAACACCCCCTTATAGAAAACCCCATTGAAAATTACGCACACGATGAAAACTATGAATTATGAGTTCAATTTGTCGATATTGTAAAACCCTATGAACACTTTGGTATCCATAATTACTCGGTTCAGCGTTGCAAAGATACGATATACTATAATGTATAGCACTTATAAAAAAACCCGACAGCCATTTCTCATATAAGACCCCTTTTAGTAATGATATACTGACACGAAAGGGCCATTAGAAAATCAAACTAGACTCAAATATAGCCAAAGGGTGGAATAAAACCAATCTCACAATGTAGGCATAAGAATAATAATAAAATACCTCGTTCGATTTACATTTGGTTTTAAAAAAACCGCACCCGATATTTAGCATTTTATGTATAATTATATTTGAGACGTTTATCGTTTCTAATTACAATAATTTACACGGTAAAGCCCAAGAATTAAATTACGATTGCAGTCAGACAACTGTATGTGGGATTATGGCCGGTGATTATTAGTTTAGCTTGAGATAATTATACGAGATGTTTCATGTTTATTATGCACGGTATCTGAACCCCACTGATCATTATTCACTTGAATCCTATATCTTGATTCGTAGTGGAAAGTCTGACACGAATCTCTGTTCTGTTATCTATAGTTTCTCCATGTCTATTCATATTTATGTAACATTGTTACTATTTATGCTATTCATATTACAGTGCGTAACTGTAATATTCCATAATACGTAATCATATTACATTCATAATATTTTAGTTATCATATGATTCACGTTTATACTCTTCTCAAAAACATGTATGTCATGTATGGTGCGTGGTATCAGACGTGTGCAATTCTCATTCACCGTTATTGCTAAACTGCAGTGTTTGTCATTTATGAGCATCTTATTTACATTGATAATTCATCACATCCATTTCTAGAATCAACTTATATGAAATGATTATCATTGAATATGAGTGTTGAGTTCACATATTGATAATTAAATTAGAAAGAATCGTAAGTAAGAGCATAACCATCAATAACTTGGTTCTGCAACAGATATCTAGTTGACTGATATCTAGTTGACTAAAACGCGTGTATGAGTTCAGATAAAAATATACCGTAACTTATATGGACCTACAGCAAAAAAGAGAAGAACGGTTCACGAACATATTTCAGTACTCGAATATTATTTTGTAAGTTTTAGTATGTAATAAATTGCTGGTAAAAGCTTTCAAATAGTCGAGTACTAAAAGTCTACAACAGTAATACAATAAAATAAACTCGTTTTGTTACGAGTTTGGCAATTGGAACCACTGGATGAAAATATTGTTTATGGTCAAGTGTGGATTGCTTGGTGAAGGAGGAGGGGGAGAGGTTGTGAAGGGTGAACAGCAATTGTCAAAATAAGTGTGGGCAACGATTGGAATCAGCGTTTTCTAATTTATATAAAAAAAATTGACCAATTACAATCTCCGTCTTGAATGCTACCTAGTTTGAAATGTAGAAATATATGTATATATATATATATATATATATATATATATATATATATATATATATATATATATATATATATATATATATATATATATATATAAATGACTACCGATATTGGTTGATGAACATGAACTTGAATTTATCAACTAATTCACACTCCATAATGGAAATAATATCAAAAAATCGTTCATTCAATCACCTACCGATATAGTGCTAACAATACAGTGTTATAACATATTTCTCACATTTCTAGTTGATATTTGAGTGCTCATGCCTGTGGTTGATCATTAAAATTCGTACATCAAGTATATGAGAAATTGTAGAAATCACTTCATTTTTCTGTCATACAATACACCAATTTGAATATATCACTGTATAACTATGAATTGGTGAATTATTCTTCAACAAGATCCTTTTAGTTCATAACCGACACAAAAACGGACCATTTTCGTGAAAAGAAATATTCCAAAAATATCCGGAACATAATTCCAGATTCGGTGTTCGAATACAGACAAACTCTGATGTAATAAATCACTAATCAAACTCTGAATACGAATATGAGTTAACATGCATTCAAGGTTGCATGTCCAGTTGCTATTCTAAAAATTGATGAAAATAATACCGCAAAATTGTTTAATCAATCGTATATCGAGGTGCTGACATTACACAATATTTCTCATATTTCAATAGTTGGTCATGCTGGTAGTTGATTATTCAAAATTCACACATCAACCAAAGAGAAATTGGATGAAATTACTTAATTCACTTCATTCATACAATATACCCACACAAATTTGAATATCATTGTTCAATAACTATGATCTAAAATCTAGATCATTCTTCAATAGGCCTTCTTCAGCTCAAAACCATCACAAAAATGGGCCATTTTCGTGAAAAAAATACTCAAAAAAAAATTCAGGACGTAATTCTAGATTTGGTGTTCGAAACTAAGAACACAGTGTACTAAGTTACCGAGTTACTCACTGGATATGAGTACATCCATAGCTGCATGTCTGGCTGCTATTCGAAAATCCCTATATTCTAAACATTAGACACGGCTCCCTTCATTTCTTCCACGTTCCGTTGGTCTCGATATCAGTGCTCACTGCATGATATGTTCAGACCGTGCAATGCACCGAGGGAGATGGTTGTAAAGTGGAAATGACTCCAGACGAGATAGCCGAGCTTGGCTGTATGACTCCGCCAGGACCCATTTATTATTCACCGCGACATCATTTCGTTTAAAACCGCCCAGCCTGTAGAAGAAGAGAGTACGTCTTTCTTGTACTTCTACAAGTAGTTGGAATCGTATAAATGGATTAGGAATGTAAATCATATGTTTTGACATAATTAGTACTTATTTCGGCTCCAATTCATCATCTGTATATAAGATTCAACAAGACTTACTTCTCAGAACTGTAAATTAATTGTTTCTTGATCTTTTAATTATATCATGTAATCGAAGATTCATAATACAGAAAGTATATTTCTATTTCAATAGTATATTCCGGTAGGGACTTACGAATAGTTACAACATACATGTAGTTACAACATGCTAAACATATTTTGTATTTCATTTTGAACATTCGTAGCAGCTGTTTTGTGTATTATCATCATATGTATAGTCATAATTGGTTCTACAATCACTCTGTCTATTCTTACCATCCATGTCAAATATTGGTTCCCACTGTTCAGCTGGCTTTCAGAAATAGACATGGTTTTGCAGTACAGTCAATGTATTTGAGTTTTTCACAGTTTATTTCATCATAATTGCATAATATACTCTCCACTGGATGCCGATTGTAGAATTGTACATTGTTGAACGTGAATTTGTAGGTACTCTAACATTCGCTGCAAATGAGTACTTCAAATTGGTGGAGGTGCCAGGCTCGCCTATATCTCTCATCCAGTAAACTTATCCCATTTATGCACGTTTCCTCCCTTATATCTTCAATTTATAGAATCTATGAAACACAAATACGAAAATGTATATATTTCCACATCACATTGACATCTGGCTATCAAAGCATGTACATTTTCTCATCAACATAATATCAAATGATCTGGTTGCTATGATGCGCACTCGTTCATATGCGCACCTCCACACCATGCACCGCCTCCTGGATATAGTCTGCTAGGGACCTCTTCATCATCTTTATGAGAGTAAAGAGCAGAATAGATGGCCGTATCTTGCAGATAGCCAGAACGGATGTCGTACATTCAAGAAAATAAGCTTATTTTATCTCCCCGCCCATAAACTGTAATTTATCGCATATAGTGGCGATGAGATCGCGCGCTTTTCCTATACCCTTACACATACATGTAGAAGCTGAATTTGTTTTTAGTTTATTTTGTAAGATCATAACCTTCAGAGACTTCTACCCACAAGATTCTTAAGAAAAAAATGCTTGAGAAAATTTTCTGTGGTGAAACTCGATCTAACCCCAAGTTTCGAACTATCATTCTGTCATACTTTGCACCCTATATCTAAACTCTCAATCCTTAAAAATGAGCCCAAATATCCATATATCTTTACGTTTATGTGCGTTTCCGATCTACAGTTTTCCGGGGAAATTTACACTTTGATATATTCCATAGAACGTATATATATGAAACATGATGGGTTTCTTCTGCGTGAAGGGTAAATGTTCCCATTTCAGTCTACATAAGTTGAATATGTTATATGCAGAAATATAGTCACACACATAGAGAATGACAGAAAATATTATTTACATTTATCGGTTCATTTCCTTTTCCATAGTCGATCTATAAAGTATTCTGGAAATACGTATTCATTCTTTAATATAATTTTTCGGACTTTTTATATAGATATATGTAAAGCAATAAACCCACGATGCAATACGTTGTGCTCATGTAGTATGTTAAAAGCAACCACAACTTGATGCAAAATCGCAATAAATCGATTAGTCCTAGTTTACATAGCTCTTTAGAATCATAAAAAGAACAGGAAACAAAGTAAAGTGTTTAGTAAGTAAGAACTGGATTGCATATGATCAACCCACGTGTTCTGTCTTGGATGTCTATCGTGGCAACGCCTTATCATGAATAGTATAATCGAGTGTAGACACTTTGTAGGCTGACTTGCCACATTTTGTCATACCTTGTATTAGATTGATTAATAGAAAACAGACGATGAAAGCAATCAAATGAATGGTTGTGAATACCATTTATTTACACTGACTCGGTACTTTAATTTAACTAATGAAATGAGAATTTTTGTTTATTGGAAAATATGTTTAACATATCGGTGAATGTGTATTTATTATTTCTGATCCAATATCTATGGACATGTTGTTTTTATCTCTGCTCGTCAGCTGATTGTAGAAATAGTTCATAATCCCATTGGTTATATGTATATGTATTGAATATGTATTCGATTACAATATCATCTTCTCTAGGCTGAAGCATAGAGTAATGAAGTTTTACACCTCCTTAATCTATGGCTGAAGCACATTTTGTTTTGTCACACAGATTCCATTATCCTATTGCTCTCTCTAATATTCATTCGTTTCATATCATTGTTCTGATATTCCGTGTCAAATGGGCAACTTTCATGCGGGCAGAGTCAATTATGTTATTGTGATAAAGAAATCATTCCAATAGTACCAACTTGATGAATGTCTGCATATATGATTCACGATAATCTTTGAAATGAATGAGTGGATAAAATAATATCGAATATCCAACAAAATCCTACGTTGATTGGGATTGATTTAATTTCACACTTGCACTATATTTTGATGTGCTAACACTCCCAGAACCACTCCACATCCAGGTGCATGGTCCAGAGCAGACTGACTCCTAAAAACACAGAAAGTCTTGGTAATAATAATGAGTAATCAATATGTTATATATATATATATATATATATATATATATATATATATATATATATATATATATATATATATATATATATATATATATATATAACATATTGATTACTCATTATTATTACCAAGACTTTCTTTATATATATATATATATATATATATATATATATATATATATATATATATATATATATGATATTCCCGTTATATATAATGTGTACTATATTCCATGTGTGTTTTTGTCCCGTCTTGAGACATCAAAGATATTCAAAGATTGGCAGTATATTAATATATCTCACCCCAAACTAGTATTATGTCTCATACTCATGCTAGTTTACCATTACTTTCATTCATACCACAACATTCAACTGTACAATATTGTCGATAACTAAAATTGGAACTTCAACTCAATATGTATGGAAATGGATCGATGGAAATGAATTGTGTTGACGGTCTCTTCAATGCACATGTATGTGACTAAATGCATAATAATGGTCAAATGCCATGTAAATTATCAGTGTTTCCATCAATATGGTTCTAATTAAATTTGAAAAAAACACAATCTACTTCGACGACATCGAAATTTTCTCATATCAGTGAATCAGTAGGCCTATATGTATATATATATATATATATTCATATATATAATATGAACGTTCTCATATAATAACGCCACCCTTGAAAACCCCTCACATACAAGTGTTTATTGAAATGTATCATTATTATCATTTTCATTATTATTATTATTATTTTCCTCGATCATATCTCTACATGTCGAGTTCTATAGCTGAATACAATGCTGGTATAAAACATGAAGTGAACGTATACACGTTAAGTTGTACAATTAATCAAGGGACCGCGGCGCTCCATAACAGGTAAATAGTCGATCCATTCTCCTAGAAATGACGTCCAATCTAGCTGATCTCTTTAATAATCATAATAATAAATAATAATAACATCCAACGTACGTAGTTACATTTGAATGACTTGCGAGATACTTTTATGAAGGTACTAAAACATGCAATCTATCGATTAGAGTCTGCTTCGGCCACGATCTACCGCCCGACTCTACGACTCAATTATTTAAAGTCTTCATTTGCAGCGACGTCGATCGATCTTTATTTTAGAATAAGTTTCCATTTAAAATAATTGATAGCCATTCTGGTCGTTTCTCTCGTTGACTTATGATCATGTCAGTTGACTGCAGGCTCCTGAGTTTCATAGTAAAACACGCTGTTGGAAGTAATCATCAACATGTACAGATGTTATTAATGATGATGAAATTAGCTTTGGGTTGGAAAAATAGATGATACGATTCTATTACAGATTATTTTTTATAGCAACAAATTTTGAAATTTGAAAGTGTGTGAACGGCATGATTTTATATATAATTTCATTCGAGCCCTCGGAAAATGGAATGAGTGAGATATCAAAACTATTATGTTTCCAAATCAATGATCAATTATTTTTTGAATGACGAAGCTTAAATTTCATTTACTTTGAAGGTTGATGAATTCATTATGGTGCTCATCATCTTCTGAATAGAATTTAGCTTCACCACTGTATGTATGAACCTTCATTGGTCCCTGACTACAAAGTTCACAGGATAACAATTAATAAAAAATTGATTGAAAAAATCACTAATTATGACGAGGGCTACCATGATGAGAAAAATTGTGAAATGTTTTTTGATTAAAAATTTAAGATGTATGATCATGAATAAGGTGTGTATGGTATATATTTTCAATACATGCCTTCACTTCACAAGATAATTCCAGATTTGTTATCATGTTTTGAAATCTTTTGATATTTTCTGAAGTTTAGTCACACTCAATACGTACTCCAATCCATGCGAGTAGATTAAAGAGTTGTAAATGCATCAATTACGAAGAGAAATATTCATCCTAAATTATATAGAATTATTTCTCGAATCATATTCAATTTATAACTATTTGCAAATTGCAATTCATCCAATTATTAATGCTCTCTGTACAGGTTTTATTAATAATATACACTTATACAATCTAGATATTTCTATAAGAAATCGGACAGCTTTTTCAAACTAGCATTTAACTTAATTATACACCCTTTTAGAATATATACTAAATTCATGTCCTTATACACCATAAACAGGAAAGATTACCATGCATGATAGAACTTGGTGAATAGTTATCCAAATAAGGCAAAGGTGGCATTTCAACACTTTCATGGTGATGTCCGCTCTTGCATCTGTCTTCTATACGAGCCTAATCGACGCGAAAAACTACATTTTATGCATTATCTATGTAGTTTTTAGAAACAAGCTCTGCGTGTTTTTACACCGATCACTTGCAGATCTTTCGTGTCTGCCGCCGGCTGCCACATTTGGGTATAATTTATAAAGTATACCTAGTTTATATACTGCATGACCATCAAACAAATCGACTGATAAAATATAATTATTCTTTCGTGAAACACAGAACAACGTTGATGCGCAGGTGATTAATATAAAATGTATATTCAGGACTTGACTTTCAGGTGATTTTTTTAAAGAATTGTTATGCAGGTTGTATCTCTGGTTGCATGATTTCAGTTTGTATTTATACTTTGATTTATCAAAAGACAAAAATCTAAGAGTTATGAGGAAGAAATTATTGACAAGAGAATCCACATCAGTTATACCGAGTGTAAGGTTCGAAAGATTATTGATTCATCAAAGTTGCAGGTTATTTTTTTTCTCTCATCGATCAACATTCATTTATGAATCAATCATTCCTGTGATTTTTCTATTACTTCAATTCATGGTACTTAATTATTCTGAAATTAATGCATATTCAGCTGTATAATGACTGTATGATAATTGTCTGAAACTGGTATCAGCGTTAACATTCGATTATTTTCAATGATGTAGCTGCGTTTTCTATAGTACTCATCATGGAAATCGTTGGCCTGAAAATGACATAGATGAAGTATAGATGTGTTCGTTTTGTTGGTAGATGACCTGCTTTTTTCGTATTAAATATAAGCATATGCGCCGCTTTCATGTCTCATTATTTTTATGATGACGAATAGATTGTTGCCACTCTGCATGAGATGAATTTCATCATCAAAACATCTTTGTGTTGAATAGCAATGTATGAGAAATAACTTTCATCCCGATGCAAAAAACAATTCTCTGAATAACAACCCATTGGACACTCTTTGTTTTTAATATTGCTGAAGCAAAACATTTTATGTCTGAGCTTTATTGATAATCTGTCAAAATGAACTCGAATAAAAGCTACTTTTCATCAAGTCATCAATCACAATCTCTGGGTTGTTTGAAATATTACGGAGGAGCAACGTGTTTTCTCAAATATCTTCCGAAACGAATAATTACTTTTCACCCTATGCTTCACCAAAAAACTCTTCATGGAAACTGTGAATAACAATTTTTTTGAAATAGTAATGAGGTAACACTATATGGATCATTGTCTGTTTATTGGATTAGTATTTCCGAAGTTGATTAACTTGTTGTATTTTCACCATGATTCCTGTTTCTTATTCTGTTTTTTTCTATTACACGAAATACACATTTTGAAACTTTGAATATAGTGCCAGAATACTGTGGTACATTTGATGAAATTGCCTTCACCAATGAATCTGATGAGTGATGACTGTATAAATATTCATGAAATTATAAGTGGCATCTTGAGAAAATGTAATGGAATCGAGGAATGATATTATTTTTCTCTGTCATGATCCATGCTGATGCATACGTGATACTCTCAAGACAGAGGACAGTTCCTCTTATTGGTGGTACGTAACTGATCTGGCCTTGCACACGTCCAGTCTATTGGCGCGCTAGCGCAAATCTGTAAGTAGTACTGCCTCCGGCCACTTCCACTGCGAGGCGCTGTAGGCTGAGAACTACAAGTACGAAATCCCTTGAGATTCCGGTACCTTCGAACCGTTGGTTTGTTCTAATAACGACCGATGGCACCACAATCGCGCACGCTTTTGGCGCTTATATGCGATTATTAGCGACCCTTAGTGTCACTACAGGGTGATGGGGCAGAGGTGCCTTGAGGTACATCCATCTTACATGATACTCATTGAAAGACGTCTCATTCAGGAAGGAAAACGGTGACTCCTCGACAACCAATGTGAGAGAATCAATTGAACAGAATCGAACATTCAAACAATCATGACTACCATTATCATTTCTATCAAATTGTACACTCAAAAGCTAAAACATACATGATGTTTTAACTCTCGAGTGATTGGATATAATATTTATTTTCAACTCAAGTCTTTCATATCAATAAACATCGTTTTAAATACATTAGAACTTGAAAGTAGATACTAAGAAGGTTTTTATTGCATTTTTGTAGTTGATGTGCTGTATAGAGTTTAGTGGGCTATTATGTCTCCTCGATCGACTAAATTGGTAAGGAATTATGTTGTTGTATATATCTATCTATTTAGATGGACACTATACAACACTCACTTAGATAATATAATACAGGGGTGTGGCTCGTCTACATTGGGTTTGTTGATTGCCTCTTGTCGGAACTAAATTCAACGATATAATAGTCTACTTGGCTGACAGCCGCACGAAATGCCTGATATACACTCTCAGGTACGATTAAAATCAGAACCTAGATGGTTGAATACTGCTCCATTGGATATTGAATGGTGAATGATCATATTGATTCTAAATTTTTATGATTTTTCTAGACCAATAAGATTTTATCTGATATTCATCGTGGATTAATAGAAGGCAGAGGCAGACATCTGTCTTCGGTCCACGATGATGAAAATTCCTAATAATTTCATATAATAACCGTTTTAATCACAGTGTGTGACTATCAAAATATTATATGTCAATTGAGTTTTAAAAGTGTAGAGCTTATATAAAATGTGGAGAGAAACACGTAAACACGTACACATACAATGCAATTCCGAAAAATGAAAATTCAAAAAACTAATGAATAATTAATCAATCAAGATAATTCCACTGTGATTTTTCACGTGACAGTTTGTTATTTAATTTCGCGACTCTATTTCCGATGTGACATTTCATCCACATCAATCAATACCCAGGTGTTTGGTTCAATTCGATATAGATTCCGAATTAATCTAGAATAAATATTAAAATTGTCGATAAAAATGCTACCCTATTCAAAAATCAGTTATCACGTTGCACGTTTGTCACTGTATTGGCATATGCTCTGAATCTCCATGATAATCATACAACTATTCCTAGAACACATCTTCCTGTTGTGATGTTGTTCAAACCTCATAACCAAAACAATAATGGCGCCTAAACCACGCCAAAGGTTTCTTATTTCTATCCAAATGGCTACACCCGTGAGTTTCAGTCACCTTCCATCACATTTTCTGTCTGCTCATCGTTCCTAAGCGCCTACGTTGGCAAATGCAGAGCCGCGTAGATAAACGCTGGTCATGCACATAAGATGGCGAGACCACCCAACTGCGGGTCATCCTGGTTGATGGTTTAATACCAGAGTCGACTGTGTAATTGGCTCCGACTACAGCCATCGGTACTCGAGCTTTTTAATCTATAACTCGCTATTTATATGCTTGTTTGTCAGACTGAATGAAGACAAGCTCGCCATTGGACAGCGACTAATAAACGTGATGTTGTTTCTTGTTATCGTTTTGGAAGTTGAAATAGGTATACATTATACGAATTAAGTGCACTTCACAGGCAGTAATTGCGATTTGAAAAAAAAAGTTTTTTCACTTATTACGGTCAACACTAAGATCAAAGTACCCGAAGAACGACGGCACCTTTCCTATCCCCCCCCTCCCCCTCCTTCCCCATCTTTCCATAATTTCTAGGTATGGGTCAATCTGTCAATTATTATCCATGGCGTATAAGCACACGTAACAATTATTCCAGTAACGGCTATAATGACGAAAAATAATTTTTCACATTATTCTTGCCCACAAAATTAATCAGTCGAGATGATTTATGATAAACAAGGGATGTTATATTTCAAAATATCCCAAGTTGCAGCTTATAACAGTTGATTACAATGTTGAATTGAGC
This sequence comes from Brachyptera putata, assembly GCA_907164805.1. Taxonomy (NCBI): domain Eukaryota; kingdom Metazoa; phylum Arthropoda; class Insecta; order Plecoptera; family Taeniopterygidae; genus Brachyptera; species Brachyptera putata. Next base: position 24,566,248 of record OU015464.1, on the reverse strand, counting down.
CTCCATTGAGCCTCAATACTGGAACAGATTTATATACATTTCATTTTACTAATCTACATTTGATCTCATTTTTGCATACCCATCACTACCCTCATTCCCTTGACCCTCGCCTCACTGATGAGTAATGCCCCGTTCCTGTCTTTCCCGACGCGTCCTCTGGGGCCCTCGTTGAGCGATGGTTCAGAGAGTCAGAGGTGGTTGAGATTGAAGGAAGCGACTCATATTTCAAGTAAAGCGTTTTCTCTCTGACCCCGCTAGGGGCTCTGGGGTCCGTTCAGAGGACAGCTGTTTGTACGACGTCGAACATAACTCTCTCTCGTAGTGCTCTCTCTCTCTCTCACGCTCGACGCTCTCTTATCCCGAGACGACAAATTGCGGTCGTCCAAGGCGACAGGCGGCGGTGGACCGGAGCGCGTCGAGAATCTTCTTCACTGTCAGACACACATGTCACCACCTCTTCCCCCCCCCCCCTTCGACCCCCGCCCAACTCACGTCATCTCGTGAAATAACGTTATAGATACCTCTCACGTGTGATACATCCGCCATTCATAAAAGAGACGCAATAAATATGATTTATAACTCCATATTGAACACTCATCAACACGGTACATCATAGAAACTCACTTTAGCTTCTGGAGATATCGATTTTTCGAAAATTGACTGATAAAGTGTTGATATCACAACCTTCTGTATTGGATGGGACCGTCTTCTGTGTATAGGCCTGTGTCAGAACTGAATAAAAGCAGTCTGTGATTGATACAACAAATACCTAGATGTCAGTGAATAATGAGATCTGAGTGGTCATGAAGCTTCGTGGACCTTGATGACCACCATAAAATAACCAATAGACCAATTTGTTCAGTATCCAAACTGAACTAAACTAAAGGTCCGGTTCCTTGAGAAGTGGATTTATTGTAATTAGCAGTTCAACTTGTCACTATCCTTGGTATCGATCATATTGTGTCCCTCGATCACCGATAACTCAAATAATAACAACCTCAATTGACACATTTTTATTTTTCGTATAACGCAGTCAATCTATTTCCAATTGGAGAATAACTGATTGATTTGAACATGTATTCAAAAGTTTGTATTTCATAGTATATTTTCATGATGGAAGTTGAATGAATGTGTATTGTTTGATATGTGTTTGAGTTTTGAACATCATGTCAGAGTTTTGAATATCAGTTCACATTTTACTTCAAAAGAAAATCGAAAGACACAATTTTCATAAATTTATTGATCAATTCATGCATTGACAATGAATGTATGGATCATTTATAAACATACAATATTTTATTCCTATGGTAAATCAAAGCAGCATCAGTTGAGACATGTGCACGAAGCGAAAGGTACATTTTCCCAATTATAGTCACAACAAATTTGTTTTTGATTATTAAAGTTGATATTAATTGACTCGTATAACCTATAATGTGGCTTCGATTTTGAAGTTTTGCCTCTCTTGCGGAACTAAAATCGCCATCTCATGTATCTCATGTATGGAATCAAACTTCATGACCATGCTATAACAATCGATTGCGAATCATTCATGATTTCAATCTTACTGGGAAATGGTATTGATTCTACATATGGTTGGTTGCACGTTGTAAATGGAATGAATGTGAATGAACGAATGAATATCATCAACTTCTTCATCAATTTTACTATCGGAAAATTTTCTTACATATAGACACAAACTTAATTCGAAGCCATTATTGCTCAATTATTAAGGCTAGGGACAACAAGGTTGATGGAACTGGAATATAACATTTATTCAATTATGTCTTCGAAATCGCCATTATTTATTCATAAAAAATAATCGGGATAGTTGTGCATGGACCTCCATGACAGATGACAGCTGGGAATATAATCCACGCACTTCACACTAATTACGAAAATTATTCAAATTTTATCGCAGAATATGCATCATATATAATTTCTCAATAACATCTGTTCAATTTTATATGACACGACAATGAATTATAGATTGATTGTGTATTGTATTTATATTTTTCATAGGGGTATCCGCCTATAATATCACTATATATTTCCAACAATGAGAACCAAAAAAGAGCTTCACATTTCATGTATACTGTATACGTACGGGTACCACAAAGTCATTAACTTCTCAAATTGTTTTAACATCAAAATTAATGGTTTGAAGTGTCATTGTAAGCAATAAAATGTTATTTTTCACTGCTATATTTCATTGTATAGCCGAAGGTCTGTTTTATACCATTGTAAATAATATGCTATTATAACACCCGCATCATCTGACATCACTTGATTAATCTTAGCAAGTTTGTATAGCATACAAATATATACTTTCACTTTCATCGCATAGTATATAGACAACCGGTCAAGGTTTCAATTAATAATTAGAAATTAGCATGTATATCCGTCAAAAATAAAAATAACCGTACTCAGCAGCTAGAACTTATAGTGTCTTTATAGAGGCCTACGTGTATAATTAAAAATGATCAACTTATTTGTAGTTCACATATTATAGAGTATGTACTATAAAGAGTATGATAATTGGTAGGCCTATATAAAGTATCAACGTATTCAACATTAGAAACATACAATCTGATGAAAAATGTGCTCTTTTAATCACATCATTTTACAGTCAGTAAAGCTTCATGGCCATGTCAATTAGTTTTTCGTGAGTTGAACAATCTCTAAGAAGTGTAATAATTGAATTGTATCCGTACTGTGGTTCTGTCCGACACAACGAAAGGACATTATATAATATATAATCTCTACAAAAATGAATTGTCATTTGCACCACTCTCATCACAGTAAAAACATATTGGTTACGCTTCCACAAGAAATATACTATTTTTCATTGATTAATTCGATTTGTCAGAAAATACTATCGCCCTAACCATTAGTTCTTCTCTCATAATTCATCTCGACTTCCGTTTACAAATTGACTGAGAGAATCATTTTCAAATGCTAACGTTTTACACATACCATAGACTAGATAGATACAAGGACAGTTCATCCAACTTCAAATTAATTTTCGTCCTCACTCTTATCCCCACCCTTTGTCTCTACGCTCCCAACACCCCCTTACCCTGTAGTACCGTCAATCATCGCTAATAGTGCTGAAATCGAGTCGGCGATTGTGCTTCAGTCGACGGTTAGATGGATACTTGCCTGGGTTGCCTGCCAAGTCTTCGACTTCGACTGTAAGCAGTGCTCTAGGAATGTGTAGCGATGAATGACGCAACTTCAGGTAATAATGAAAGGGTTTTGAATCTCGTAAAGTAACTTACATGCAACATCTTGAGTAGCTCTTTTTCAGTCGATGTGCATATATGAGCCTACTGCAATATACTGTGTGATAAAATACCATGATAGACCAGATAATGAGATTTCCAGTTAAATTGAACGATTGACCTGAAACGTATACTATCGAAAAACTCAGAAATAAGATTTAAAAATCTTGATTACCAATATTTCCTTCTGGCTGTCTGTTTTTCTTTTGTGACCCGAATAACATCCCTCCTTTCTCGCAAGAAATGTTCCGAATGTCCCTGTGGGTGGGATTTATAGCTCTTTTGCAATTACTAGAACCTATCAATCAGAGAACCAATACAATAAAGTGGATAAGACACAGTGATTGTTCCAATTCCTTTGTTTAATTCCCGTTTCACGTGACTTCCGATGTTCTAGCTAACGAGTTCTAATAATTACCACCATCATAAAAAGACTCGCACACACACATCAAGTTAATGAAATAATTGATCAACTCTGTGAACGAATCAATCATCTTCCGTGGCGCAATTAATCTTGTGTCACCGGTTGCCTGAGTAACAGGCTCAAAACACGTATAAGCCTATACTTTGTGACGGTAGATTAATAAACATCATCAACCATTTGCATTTATCTGTTATCACTATACTTCAATCATACTGTGTTCTGCTGTCAGTGGCATACAGTTCAGGTATGGTTCGTTATAACATTTTTTTTTTCAAAGTTAACTGTCATTCCTCGAAGTATTACGTAATGAACGGTTTGAATTTGATTCAGGCTCAAGTTTTTTCCTGAAAGACATATATAAAGTTAATTTTAATTGGGTCTGTCATATGGTTATAGATAATATTTTTATCGCCTATAAACAAACTGATTTATTATGATTTGATCTTGAATTTATCGGGGAAATCAGAAAGTTTAAATTCATGTTCTTTTTATTACTTTAAGTGAGACTACTTCTAATTTATTGTTCTTGATGTGCCAGCCATCAGCCAACTTTTTTGGTGAATTATTCTTCCTCAGAGAGAAATGCATCTCTGTATTCCTTTGCATCAACATTAGACATACAGATTAACACATTTTCTGAATTTATATGCGAGTTGAAATAAGCCCACGGGTTGTATGCCAAGATATGTGTGGAACCACACCCTGAAACGAGATGAGGTCACCATCATCATCAATTAACTTTATATACCTTTACTGTTGATTAGGAAGTCAAAGTCAATAAGATTGATTAGCTTAGATCCAAGACAAGATTGAGATGCAAGAAAGTAACATACATTGATCTTGATTACGAATCGAGTAGTCACCTATCACATAGGAGGCCAATTTCTGATCGTAAATCTACATGCCGTAGCATACTCATTTGTTTATGGAGCCATTTGGTGTTAATTAACATTTCTTTTGTAGAGGTTTTAAAAAATTCGAATCATTCCGTACTTGTTCTGAAAAAATAGGCGTATGTTCGTTATTTTCATGTATTGACTGTATATGTTCGTTGATCCGTCAGAATTGAATTTAGATTATTTAGATTTTTTCACCATTTTAGATTTTTATCACCATATTAATACCCATATTATTATTTTGGAATATAGTTGATTTTATTCTTTGTACGAATACATACAGCAAAAGACGAATGTATTTGTCATTCTTTATAAAAAAGAACAAAGGTGATCATTTGAAAAACTCCGTACTTTTTTCATAGAGTCCCAAATACATCGAATATGTGACGATTGACGAATAAAATTGATAATATACTTTGAAGACGACAAAATACAATATTCTCGCATATGAACACTTTTCTGTTCATCTCCAGCTCACATACACTTTTCATTCATATGTGTCATTTTTAATTCCCATCCTTCTTGATGGCATGTAACTTATCTTCTCTCCCTTCTTACAACAATTTTCTTGCTCATGATGACAAGTTCAGTGTAAATACTCGGTTCGCAATCCAACGCTTCTGCAAATAATGTTGATCAAAACAACAAACCACATAAGGAAAACCAAGGTGGTAGGGGCGGGCGTGAAGGGAAACGAACACAAAGCGTCGGAAGCCAATTTGTGACGTCGTCGACGTTCACAATCTTTGTATTACACGCGTCTGTTGTGCGAGAGGCAGGTGGGGGAGGGGAAGTGGGTGGGGGAGGAAAGACATTACGTTAGTCGTTTGTCACTCGTGATTCCACAAGTCCCCCAAGAACAGTTGACCATTTGTCAGTTTGGAGATGTTTCACTAGGGACAGTTAGACGCGGTCAACGTGGCAAGTTCACGAGCTACGCAGCTTGATGGATACTTGTTTGCCATGCTTGTGCTTGCACGGCCAGTCAAGGAAGTTTGAAGGGATTGCTTTGTATGTCCACAATCCGTAAAAAGCGTGATGTTTTATTCATCCCTCGTGGGATGATGTAGTATTAGAAGAACGTTCTGTTTGGTCATTGTTTACTCAACGAATACGATAGGTGACCGTCAAACTGATGAGTACGAACTGAAGTAAGCATTTCATTAGGATGTTGAAAATAACAATATTTTTTTCGTACATCAAAACTATTATCTGAAGTATACTAACAACTAGAAAAAATGAAAACATAAACTAAAGACATGTTTCTTTGACTTCTGAATTCTTACCTCACGGCAAGCGGAATCCATGCCTCGTCTCTTTCTTCTCTATCCAAAATCACGGGTCGTTAATTATCGACAGAATTAACTGGATGGTAACAGCCGCCATCAAAGCCTGCTCCACGACACTGGTGACAGCGGTGGGATACGAACCCACACCTTCGTGAAGACTGGTGACAGCCGCTCTCAAACCCTGCTTCACGACAGTAGTCGAAACAATGCTGATAACTTTTCCTCAAAATCAAGTTTTCAGAGATGTGTTCCACTTTTTGAACACTTTTTTTCAGACCTATTTATATATATATATATATATATATATATATATATATATATATATATATATATATATATATACGATGTCGGGTTTGGGGGGTGAAGGTGACTCCACCGTCGTTTCTAGGGCTGCCTGGGATGTCGAAGACGGTGAGCCATTCCGTCTTCTTGCCTGTACTCTGCTTCTCCAGCTTCTTCGCAGTCTTCTTCCTCCTGTTGCCGCTCCACCAATTCCTTCCATCTTCTCTGTTTTCCCACCATTTCTCTCTTTCTACTCTCTCCCACTCTTCATTTCTCTCTTGAACATCTCCTTCAACGCTATCAATCCACCTAGCTCTTGGACGACCCACTTTTCTTTCCCTCATATCCCTACCCTTTTCAAATTCTCTTCTCGGGATTCTATTTTCTCCCATTCTTTTCATATGTCCAAACCACCTTAATCTTTCTCGACCCAACTTCCAACTCAACTTCTCCACTCCCAGTCCTCCCTAATCTTCTCACTCCTGATCTTGTCTAGCTTCGTCACTCCCACCACCCTCTCAAGAACTTCATCTGGGATGCTTGGATGTCTGCTCCCTCTTTCCCCCCCATTGGCCATGTTACTGCACCGTATGTTAGGATGGGTAGATAGTAACACTTGTAAATCATTAGTTTACATCTTCTTGGAATACCCTCCTTCCATATTAATTTTCGTACACATTGATAGAAACTCTCAGCCGCTGCCCTTCTATTCTTGATCTCACTCCCCACCTTGCCATCCTTCGTTATCACACTCCCTAGATATTTAAACTCTTCTTTCTCTCTTAGTACCACTCCTTGAACCTTGATATTGCACGTTGCCTTCTTTCCTCTGTCCATCGTCAGTGTTTCACTCTTCTCGCAGCTAATACGTAGTCCAAACTTCTCTGTCACCCTCTCCCACTTATCCACTCTCGATTGTACCTCTTCGTTTGACTCCCCCCAAATCATAATATCGTCCGCATAAATGAACGTCTTTGAGTCCGCTTATATATATATATATATATACATATATATATATATATCAATCAGCCTCATCTATATTCGGACTTTGACCTTCTTTGGAGATATTTTCGTTGGTCGATGTGCCGGGTTTCCTTTCTTACACTTTAGTTCCACAAATTTGATTAGTTGAATTTTAGTTCAGCCAAATACCATCGTAGTTTCTGACTCATCATAATATTTCTTCTTTGCGTCCTATATTCCATCATCATTATATCATATACCACTCATATCTTGGAAATCGCCTCCCCAGCTCAACGTCCCATCAAATCAAATGGCATCTTTGGTAAGATTCAGGTCATGTCTATACTATCGGACAGGAAATGCAGTTTAGGTTTATTGGCATTGAGCACGTCTGTCGCGTATCACGTCCAAACCCCCTTGACCTCTTCCCTCTCCCCTCATCCTCCCTATCTTTGACATTATCCGATTTGACAAGTTGCCATAACGATTCCATCTCACGTCCACTATCACCACATGAAGGGTTTCTTGGACCAGTTGACCGATTGACCGACCGGTTGGTTCAAACCTGGCCCATTACGAAGACTTCTTCCGAGAGAAAAATCCATATTATCATATATAAATACTTACTTCTTGTTTCAAGATTTATGTCTTCTACCTGTTTAATAAATGATAATATATTGAACATTTTCCCTCATGAACCTATAAAAAATCGAGGAAACATAAATAACTGATATTAACTTAATTATCCTTCTTTATTGAACTATATACATACATTCAACTCGGAAGCTACTCATTATTCTGTTTTGTACCTCCTGATTAGAAAATTTATACTATAACATAAAACTCCATATAATTACAAGCTTGACACTTGATTACATAATTCTTAAACAGTGACAGCTACCAATAGTAAAAGTTGTACACCTGAATGAGAACTCGGGTTATATTATTCTACTTGCTGTCCAAATTGATGTATATTTTAATCGCTGATTGAGCTGTTCTCATACATCAAGACAGTGAAAAAAAAGAAACGCGCCCATTTTATTATGCCTTTAATTAAAAACATGTTTTAACGCTTTACCTAACAGATACAATAACCATAAAACTACAGCAAGATTAACGACCCACTTCGATAGATGTTAATTAGGATCTCCAGCGAAGAGGCCGAACACACCGCCCGGCTTATTCTTTATACGAATTATGACTGACACACTCAATTTACGACAGGGATACACAAAACTTCTGAACGCAGTACGTGTGCAGATAGATATCAAGGATCTTCTAGTAATAAGCCTTCAGCAAATACCGATATCACTGTTTTATTAATATTTCTGCCATGATGATTCAAGAGTATTATGATTTTTCAGGACGGTGTCCATCAACCGCTCAACTTCAATTAGTGTTGAAACCTTGAAGTTGCAGCGAGATCATAAAATTATAAAATCGAGGTTTATTAAATTATGTAGTAGGTAAAAGATGTCCTTCATCCAAGTCACTTATGCAGTACTCCATTACATACATAAACGTTGGTCATGTTATTGATAAAAGTCATTTAACATCGAGATTATCATCGTTCAACGTGAGTATGATTTATATCTCCACACAGTTTCTGGCACGGTCAGGTATGTATATATTCATTAGGTTTTTTGTAATCTGTACGGTCAATATGTATTTTTGATAATAATTATTTGAGATGAATTGCTGGCAGCGTCAGACTTTGTGGTAATTTGGTTTCAGGCTTTCCATATTCTTTGTTTGTATGGCCCATGTATTGAGACTACAGAAATCAGTGAATCACAATTCCATTTTTTTTTCTCACCACGTGGTATTTCGAGTGATAATATGATTTTCCGTAACAATTTTGACTGCGAGAATTGCAACAACATCTTGAAAAGCGTTAGATCCCAGAAATTGTAGCTGCATATTTTATGCAATCAATAATTACTAAATTATTCACAATTATCAAGTTGGTAGACTACCTTCATCTTTCTCGACTATTGAAATTTTAATTTTTCCTACCCCTGTCTGATTATCTTGATGTGTGGTTTTGGCGTGTCCAACTAAGATGAGTTCACGATCGGTCAGTCAGGATTGCGCATGCGCATTGAAAGCCTCGGTTGGTTCCTAAGAGAGATATTACAGCATCCGGCAGTGCGGCATGATCAAAGACGACCACATGTACTCATCTGCCACTCAAACCACGTTACCATAGAGACAACCAATATGGCAATCTAGCTGGCGGCGAGAGACATGGAAAGCAAACTAAATAAACATGCATTAATCACGCTCTTGAGTTGTTTGTTTATCAGTGGATCAGCTCTTTGGATGGCATTTTACATGTTGTTGGAGATCGGGGGCAATAAATGGCAATCTTGCCTGGCCTTTGGTGATTCAATGCTATAGACACTAGAGTGGATGGAATAAATATACTTATATTCTCGAAAGAAGATATTCTACAAATATTGTAAAAGCTTCAGTAACTATTTATAATCTCGCTTTTGAGAGATGCACTTACGTATATTTCGGTGAATTTTGTCCTGTTGATTAATAATACCCAAAACGTACCACAGTTGTACAAGTGTTGATGATTATGATGCTTTACGACCCCATCAACAGCTAGGTTATACGGGGACATGTACAAGTGTTCAGCGGTGGTATTTATCTTCATCAGTGATAAGTTGGAAGACGGATTTTCCCTTTCGTGAATACAAGTATAGACGTAAGAAGGTTTGTTTGTTATTTGGCGTTGAGTAAACTTCAGAAAGCATTGTGTTAGGTGTCCCATACCACACTCGCAAAACTAAAATAGAGTGACAAATGGAAATTCAGGTGAGAGAATAAAAACCCTCAAACAAAATTAATATTTGACGTAACGGAACCGTGGAAGAAGTATTTCAATTCATTCTCAACCTCAAAACTTGACAATACATACAAATCTGATTCTGATGATTGTTTCGCATGAAATGTGCGAACAGTTACAGATTTTTTTTGATAATTATGTACGTCATCATGATGTAACTATAACGCCATTATGTCTCTGCAGTTGAGTGGAAATTACAAGAGAGCATTTCCGAGACTCCGATTGGTTAGTACTTCTCAAGTGAAAAATCTCTGCTCGCTGGTTCGCCGAGAACATGACACAGGTCATAGTGTCTTGATACTGATCCTTATTGATTCTCATTCGCGCACCAAATATAAGAATTCTAACAACCTAACCTCACTCTGTGACGCATGCATTTACATGCACCAACCATCGTGGATTCAAATCCTCCCGCGCATTTTTGTAATGAATATTTTTTTCAAAAGCTATGGGCAATATGGTAGAGGATTTTCTCTCAGTGACCAATATTAGAATTGTTTCAAAAATATTCTTCAGGTAGAAAGTCACTGACATGCGAATAAGAACAACGCACTGAGAACGCGCTATACTATATTGTGAAGAGAAAATTGTATATTGTGAAGAGGGGTTGCTACAATGCACGACAACAAAAACATACTTATCTAAATATTGGTAAGCCTGAGCCTAATAATATGAAATATAAAAGTATCTAACTTTGATTGAGCATCAATAAATCATTCGATTCTTCAAAGAACATATGAAAAAGATTCCACATGTACAAACTATACTAAGCTCTCGAATCTTGATAGGTCAAGGAATTAATCAGGCCAAGCGTACGAAGAACCATGCCACTAAAGACTTGATACCCATTACGCTTGAATTAACAACCCTAAATAGAGTCATTTGTCAGATTGTGGCTTGTACGGCTTGAGCAAGGGCAAGGAAGCTGATGCAGTGTGTGTGAGGTATGAGGAGGGGGAGGTGGTTTGCCCTTTGACCTCATCAGAAGACCGCACATCGACCAACTCGAGGGATTTCATGCATCGCCGACACCGCATGCAATTAATCCCTAATTGGTACACTAATTATATAGCTATTCAGTGTTGCGCTGCATCTTATGGAGTCGGTCAGAGAGTCAAAGGAGGAATATATTACCGTCATGCATCATCCTGATTTCTTTGTGTACAATTAATCAAACTTTCAAAATCGAGAGAAATTATAAGGTAATAATAATGGCGTCCTCTACTATAGTTTGTTAGGAGCTCGATGTTTACCGCTACAATAATTTCAGATTCAAAGAAAAAGTGCAAAAAAACAATTTCCCTCCGATACTGAATAATAAAACATAATATATCGCAAACCTGGCACTTCCACCATTATGGATTGATCGATCGATCGACAGAAGTTTAATTCTGTGTGTAGCCCATTTTCTATGGAGACTGCATTGCTATCCACCATATCTGATTATTATAGCAAATAATTGTGTTTCTTTTTCTGTGATGAGATCTTCCTTTAGCTTCGTGCTCCCATGTACTTTTACCGTTTTCAGTAAAGAAAACTATTTATAACAATTTGTTACTCTTTCACCTTCGGAACAATATTTGTTCTCGAACTCCAGAAATATGACTCTAATATTTGTGCTCGCTTCAAATTGTCGTTTCACGGAAAATTATAATTTAATGTGACATTATTGCAGTTTTATAAAGTCCACCATAAGTCCCCTGTCATATTGTTTCAGTACACACTAAAAAGTAGAAATTATTTGTATTTTTATTATAAAACCCAACGTAAAAGCTGCAAAAAGTTTTTTAATGTTCATATAATAAAATTTTTATCTTCCTTTATAGCTTCGTGGGAGAATTTCAATCTGCTCTGGATAGCGCTTTTCTCATGTGTTTTTTGATGAAGAGTGTTTTCGTGGTTGTGTATTTATACAAGAACAATGAAGATTTATGAGGGTTAGTCAGTCTCTCTCTTTCTCTCTCACTTCTCGCTCTTTCTCCACTACTCTCCAGTTATAAAAGGGTTGTGCCGTTGAGCGGTTTTGGACCCCGACAGTCTCGCACCCGAGCGCTCTCTCCGCTCACTTTCCGCTCGGTGCCCGCTCAGCTTTATGGATAAGCTAGCCTGAAGCTAGGCGGGCGGAGCACTAATCAAGCGTTTTACACGGCGGGGAACACTTACGTCACTTTACAACCTGATGAATAAATAAAGCTATCTAGAGGCCAATTTATCATTTTCTAGCACATTTCAGGCGTCATAAATTCTCAACTCCCTTTGTAAAGTAGATAGAAACCGTGTCCATAAACAAACTATAAAAAGTGAAAGAAAAACAAATTTATATTTCTAAGAAAAAATCTGTTTCTTTCATCTACCGTCGATCGAAGCAGACCTAACCCAGTGATAGTAGTATACATGTACTGAACAGTATTTCAGCTAAAGCGATTTCAGTAGATATCGAGTTTTCAATAGAGACATACATAGAAACATAGGCCCCTACAGATGCACATGATACATGCAACGTGAGAGATTTGGATGAAAGAAAAATGTGGATTTTCTTGGGTTATTTTATTCAAAATCAAATAATTTATGATAGTACAACATGCTTTTATGTAAGGACGGATTTAATTATGCATCATGATTAATTTCCACATCTCGTTCTTCGAGATTATCTGTCGAGTCTGATATCATACAAATCAATATGTTAATGATCATAAAAACACAAACTTCTGTTCAAAATCAGTTTGTGGTCTATGAAATATGAAAGCTGTGAGTGTCAAGGATTTGTTTGTTTGTTTTCACTGTATGAAAGGAAGGCATCGGTCTTGAATGTTATGTAGATAAGTGGGCCACAGCGTTGAGATATTGCAGGTTTTGGTGAATAGCAGCGTTGCGTTGGTAGGCCCGTCACTCACATATGAGTGATGAGTGATGATGATTGACGTGCCGAAGTGTTGATGAGGGGAAAGGGGGAAGGAAGGGGGAGGGGCAAGGGTGTTGCAGTGACGCCATCACGACTCGAGTGTGAAGTCAAATTTCTAGCACAAGCTACTTTCACGCCATACATTATAGAAATTGGACCACAATTACAAACAAGAACGCTATGCTCTTCGTATCATATATATTGCGGATGCAGGGTCAGTTATTAAAAGTGTAATTATCTTTTACAATTATGATATTGTGAGATGTGATATTCTTTTTACGTTGTATTTTTGCATTGTCTCGATCTTATTCGAGCTCCACCATTTGCTGAATTTCAGCTTCATCTGTAGTGTCATTGACAATAATTGCCGTCTGCACAAAACAATGCCACTCTGTATTCATGTCTCTCATCGTACAAGCCTGCTAGCTACAGGATTTATCTCTTGGATTCACTCATTTCATCTCATCAAAAGATCAGAGAGAGACAAAGAGAAAGAAATCATGTTTAGATTCTAAAACATCACAAGAATTGTGATCCAAGCAACGCGAAAAGAAACTGTTGAATTGTGTTGGTTGATAGGAAGGAGCGCAGAGGCGGCAAGTGAAGAAACTAATGAGCGAGTGTCTGTTGAAAAGAAGAAAGACATACCGACAGGGACAGGAGCTGACATTAGCTGTTTGCTTGTCCAGCCGTAAAATATCTACTCGGCTGCCACGAATACAGCACGATTTCATGCGCAGCGCAGTGAAAAGAAATGAGATGAGGAGAGTAGAGGAGAGAGAGAGAAACAGAGACGAAGCATATCATGTTCTTTTTCCTGTCGTACAGTTGCTCTCGCTCTTTTTATCTTCCAAAACAAGATTGTCTACAGTTGGAAAAAAGAAGGGGAGAGATTTTTAAAAATGTAAGAGGCTTGCCCTCACAGTATGTCACTGTCAACTCGTAATTACCCATCAACTTGAGGAACATCCGCCGCAATGCTGCCATCTATACGTGGGAGTCGAAGTGACAAATTAGCGAAGCCATTTTCGTACGCGTTGGGATACGAAGTGAAATGTGTTATTTATTACGCGTCATTTTGCATTAGGAAATTAATTGGTTAGATTTAAAAAATGTCATCAACAAGTTTTTGAAATGGTCGGTACAGTTATATACTGGTAACCACGAGATTTGGAGGTTCCGATTGAGCGTCTCCTCAATCCCATGGCATTAGCGCATAATATGTATTGTTTGCGCTCTCATCTCTCGTCATTACAATTAGTTATCCTGATTGAGTATTCGAACGTGGCATTTTCAAGACGTCCATTAGGCTACTATACTTGATTGAATTTGGTTGTTCGACAGCAAATAAGATGACTCAGATGATACCAGGCTTCACAATTCCTTATTTAGGGATACATCAGATATGGTATACTTCAGGCTTCAATCATCACGTTGCATCATATTTTGGATTTGGGGATATATACAGTGAGATATATAATATATGCCCTATTCAGACTATATTTAACTTGGTGTATTCCTAGATTCGCGTTCAACTCAAATAATTCCAAAACGAGATGAGATACATGACTCACATATCATATTGTATCATACATCACACGTACATATATTGAATGAATATCAATCAGATAATATTCGGTTTGATGATTATAGGTTAACTGGTTCAGATTGATTTATATTAGTTTGCGTTGCGCGCATCAACAATGTCAGAAACAACAATAACAACAACAATGCCCGCATACAAGTTCCAACATGGCTAGGATCTAGTTGCAAATAGGGGTGCCGTTCAATTTTATCTCACTCACAATTCGAGAATCCCTTTTTCAAAATCTTCCAGAAACATGTTTACCTCATCACAAACAACCATTTTCTCTTTCTCGTTAATTTCGCTCGGAATTGCCACGCCCGGAAGTGTGTGTTAGTGTTTTGAGTCTTGCCTTGTCACTGAGTATAGAGTTGATGGGTTTCGGCTGTCTGGTAAAAGTCGAGCCAAACGAGCAGCGACAGGTGACTGTTAATAAAATATACGCCATTACCTCAACTCAGTCACGTGGTCTCGACAGAGCCAGCGACGCCGAGTCAATCCTCTCCATCTCGATTAGTGGCGGCCATGACAGCCATGACACATTACGAGAAACAATGCTACACCAGTACACCTTGATAAAAATCTAACACACAATTCATATTTCGTTTTATCATTATAATAGTCATGACTAGTTGTGAGCTTTTTGTTTGTCATGACAGGGTGATTATTTTAGTTACTCATTCAAAAGATTGATTTATAACTAAATATAGAAATGGTGTGTGTCTGTTTTTTCTACATTGGATTCAGAATAATGAACTTCAATCAATGATGAATAATGAGGGTCACTTCTCTTCTTTTTTTATACCGCCAGTAGAAGAAGAAACCTTCCGATGTATTTGATATCGATTGCTCTAGGATCGATCATCTATCATAGATCAAGCTATGATTAACATTGATTTATAGACTCTCTACTAGTAAGCTAAGACTTTGTAATCTGACATGTATTGAAATCGATATTCTTATGCTTCAATCCGCATAATGCTGATGCTGTCTGTACCAACATGACAAGCTCAAATAGCAGAGTTGAAACTACCTTTCTGAGATAATCTCAAGCTAAAAATGGATGGTGATAAAATGCATAACATGCGAACTGTCATGTTTGGCTTCAGTGCTGTCTATAAGAAACAGACAGTATTTGCAAATTAAAGTATAAATGATGACATTCAAGATCGTATCATTGGAGACATTATGTTAAATAACACCAATTCCTCGTATTGGTGCCAATGATATGACTCGCATCATAGTGAAAAATTCACAATTATTTCCATGCATAATTAAACAGGCATCAATAAAGACGGTAAGAACAATTTTACTGTTCAGAATATACAAGGTATGTATTGCACACTATACATATATTATACGATTCTAATAAATGTGCGGTAAGATCAAAAAGCCTATAAAATTAACCACTTTAAGATTATGAGTTGAAAACATGTTTGACTGTATATATGATGGTCTTATAGCAGGCAGCATTTCATAGCCATGTCATAAGCGAAACATGTTCGTAAAAAAGTTGAGGGGTGCGCGCGCAATATCTGAGACAGTTGAGGTGATAAAGTCGAAATAGTGCGCTCGTAAACTATAGCTCTCGTAGATGTTGGACTATAAATCATCATACGAGATAGGTCTTTTAGATATAACTAGGCAGGAGGTTTTCGTGCTGTCAGGATGGCAGTAGTGTTAGCCAACATGGGTGCCAAAGAAAGATGGCCGCGACGACGATTCGGAGAAAGAAAGGAAGAAAGACATAGAGAGCAAGAAAGAGATAGAAGAGAGAGAGGGGAGAAAGAGAGAGCTCTATATAAAAGGTTCCTCAAGAACCATTCATTTTCTTTTCGTGAGGAATTTATTTCCGCGTAAGGTTTCGCCTAGTTGTTACGAGTTGCAACATTTATCTTTCTGGCACGTTTAACTCTCTCTCTTTCTTTCTTCATATCTCTCTCTCGCTTTCTCTCTGTTTCTTGTGTTCGTGTAACAACCCCTCAACCCACTTTTTTCTTCCTCTTATATATCTTACCCTTCCAACTAACTATAACATCGTAACCTTTCAGGGCATCTTTCTTCGGAGATTAATAAAGATGTCTGTTTAACTCCGCGGTGATAAAATATTTCATATCGGACGAGTTTATGGCTTGCACTTAATTATACGAAAGAAGAAAATGTATATCTCGTTGTATATAATATATATTTGTGTGAGCTGCAAGCACAGCATTTTGCCTGGAAGCATTATAACTACGCTCGTAAATATAGTAGACACAACCTTTAATTTCCATCTGAATTGCTGTAATAACCTTCATACATATGGCATTACCATTTCAATTTCAATTGCCTGATAATTATTTATGTTCGTTCAGGAATAATGATATGTGTCCGTTGGTTGTAGACCCACACAATATAGTTACTAAGTGCTATACCACAGGGGTATACACACATGCATATGTGGATACAAAATAATAGAGCTCCCAAGAGGATATTGGTAATGTCTATTGAATTTACAATTTATAACCGATTACTTTGTAGAGATTGTATGAGATTATTTCCTATTTTTATATAAATATTTCTTGTTATATGAACGACCATAATTACAATTATTATTACTCGAACGTTCCGTATTTGATTCAAACACAATTGATTCAAACACATATTCTTAATTTTCAATTTTTCTATATTGGGTTTAAACACCTGCCTATTTAAGTATTATTAAAAATTAATAACTCTTCTATATTCAGCGAACCATATAAAATGTCGCTAGCTCAATTTGAAATGCGTCTTATCATCTTCGGAGCAAATCGTGGCAATTTGAGATAAGTCGCGTAGTCATATAGATACGATCGCGAACCAATGTGGAATATGACGACTCCATATGGGCTCTAAGGATGCATAACTCAAATTAGTCAAACATCTTCCAAAATTTCCACGGCAACAATATAGGACCCTCATAAAATACCCCCATTATACCAGAATATAAATTTAGCTCCTGCAGACTTCAGATGATCATTTACAAGTTACAACAGAATACACAAAAATTACAAAATTTGGAAATCAATCAATAATGTAACTTACTTATCAAATTAGTTCGATCAATTCCCTGATTCCCTCTGTATATCTCGTGTATATCCCTGTCTCAAGGATATAGTTAATTAACATAGTAATAATGGGGCCAGTTCATGTTGAACACTAAACTAGCTAGACCATACAATCTTGATGAACGACTCTAGCTTATAACTATGACACGTCCCGCGGCAATAGCTCTCCGTCGTGATAATGACGCTCATCAAGCTATGCCCCCTGCCACGCTACCCGGCGGTCCGTGGGTCGACTCCCGGCCCGTCTTCTACATGTCTCACTCAGCAGGCCCGCTGCACACATCTCATTACACTCGGTTCGACGACTTAGCAGGTGTCTTACGACCAACATCGGTAGATCATGGGGAATGGGCATGGAGAGACGACAGATTCAAATTTAACTGCTTCTCTGGGAATAACTCTTCTGTGATTTATAGGTGGAATTAGAGACGTTAGTAGAATGATTACTAGATTTGGTCGATCAGAGTGGGGACGTTTTTTTTGTAACAATTGAGAGAGAATGTTTTTGTATCAAGCTTCGGTATTTTGAAGAAATATAATTGAAATGATTTCTATTGCGAGAGAATTGTAATAATAATTCGAAAATGAGAAAAATATTGAAGACAATGAGAATTTGAAAGTGAATGAAATTATTGATTTTCCAGAAAAAATCGGGGACAATAATTTACATTAAGATCAGTATTTTACATAGTCTTGATCAACCTGTCCAATAAGTTGGATACCAATGTCCTAAAATTTACCAATTGGAATACGAATTGAGATAAGGTTATAGTATGCATGCTGATCAACAGCCTAATTCACACCACGATTAAAGTAGGTAATCAAAGTTACTATAATCCCGCCTCTTATCAAGCCCCTTCATTTGAAAAAAAACTTTCCATACGGCGTCAATTATTAATTTCATGTGTGAATCTAATGTGCAAGCAATTGCATTATCAGCTTCCATCGCCATATACACGCACGACGTCATACCTATACTGCACCTCTGAACGTATATGCAAAAAACTTTATCTCTACACCAGCCCGGAAACAACATAATAAAAATATAAATTCATCCTGCAAGTTATTATTTACGAGTAACCTCCCGGTAATAAAACTTGAAACCAGTCACCCATGAACGTGCATGCATTCAAGCGATTTAATAAAATATGTGCAAATGTAATGAAGTAATAACATCAAAGCTAAAAATTATTACTTAAAAATTGTGAATGATGAATGGTGCTGTGGTTGAATGGAAAAGTTGCAAATTTATTATGGTGTTGGCAATGTTGGCAATAACAATAATTCAGATTAACTTGACTAAGTATGAAGTCAGTTTGGATGAAATAAATAATGGAGCTCTGGAAATTAATTAAAGATGTATCAGAAATGATTAATATAAAACGAACGAATACTATAGACCCTATAGTATACTACTACCACACAAAAAATATAAAAAACCTATCCATACTCAATTCACTCAATTGTGTGCACCTAGTAGTTATACAACCTACTATACTCCATGAGACAACGGCATCATTCACGTGTTCGTTGAACTGTCATTCAGGGTACAACGGTTCGATTCCAGCTATCCAGACCATCCAGTTGACAGTAGTTTCAAGTGGTTCTCTGAATAGGCACTGGAATGTTTCCTCAATAACAGACCATGATCGCATCATTAATTTATCAATTTAATCATTAATAATCAAAAACTTCTTAGGGTTTGTTGAATCGGAATTCGATTGTCAAAAAAAGTAAGTAGCGTTTCATTTAAGTTGAAATTCGAACAAAATAATTTAATCTCACATTCTGAAATATATATTCGAACTGAACTTGACGACCTATTTTCTACTTTTACCACTAATAAATACCTAAATAGATTACATTATAACAATTGTAATGACGTATACTCAACCATTTCTTATAATAATTTAATAGTATACTATCGCGATAGCTGCGCTGTTTAATACTTACTTTATATATATTACGTAGGCCTGAGCTTTTACATTTTTCTTTCTGTCATATTCATAAAAATTACATTCATCACGTCTCAGATTGTTTTCAGTCGATAAATCATGAAATTAATCTTATACTTCGGTAAGTTCCGTGACTTGTCGTCGATACTATCATTTCATAAGAAGGCGTTTACGTTACCTTTCGTTACGAGATCCGAGCTCTCGGTGGATAATAATAATATATAACATTGATTTGTATTTACATTGGAGAATAATCATGATTAGAGTGTATATTTAAGTACACTGCAAATCATAGGGATATCGGGTTAGCCCACGGTTTACATGGAGATGAAGTAATACTTTATTGGTGCAATATCTATAAGCCATGATCATCATCCTCTCCTGAAGAGAGAGAATAAGTAATGGCTCGTCTAGGTTGGAGACTGTCTTTCATGGACCATAAAAATGCTAATAATAGAATTTTTCTACTGAATATCTATTAACATATTGCGGAAGAAGTGAATCATATTCCAATTTTAAATATTACATGATTATATATATATATATATATATATATATATATATATATATATATATATATATATATATATATATATATATATATACATATATGTTGATGTTGATATATGAGAACTTAGTACAGATGAAAGAAAATATTCGAAATAATTGAGATGAGAATTGAATTTTCCGGAATCAATGGATATGGTAGGCTAGAAGTGTGTAAATATACGGTTGAATGTATTCTACGTGATATATTTTTCTTATGACTATGTTTTCCTACACAACCCGTTTAAGTTGTGAAAACGTTATTATAAATATAGGAGTAACTCATAAGAGGTTTTACACAGTAAATATAAGGTATGGAGAAGTTATTACTTATTAGATAGAATGATACTACATATATTTTTTCTCGCTATTCTTTCACTTGAATTATGACACTCCTTCAGTCATAAGACTTTCCCCACTCGCGCGGTTTAAAAAGAATTATTTATCGTACTAAAGCGGTCCTATAAACCATTCGCCGCTATATAGTGTATTGCCACTCCACCTGTTTTATTGCATTCTTCAAGGTAAAAATCCTGACAGACATTCATTTTATATAAAAATCATTACATTATTACTGCTTTTGTACAAATTATAAACTTTTATAGATAGGCATATATAGTGTGTATGATATATTACATTGTGCTGTAAAAATAGTTTACTTGCTATTTAACAGCACTTTAACAATATCAAATGTATAATTAAATTTGTAATTAAATTTTTGAATTTCCAAAGTCATTAAATTGTATAAACAAGTATATTCTCAAAGACATTATAATAATATATTATACATTGTTAATGAAATGGATAAATTAGCATCAGCCTACGACTAGCCGCATATAATTACAAGCTAGATTATTATAGGTGTAACTTTAATTACGAATGCAATCACTCTATAATAATTCATTCTATATAATATTCCAGTTCAATATTATAGTCCTTCGGTTTGATATTAAATTATACCGTTCTTTCTCATTCTCATAGTTTGCAGTATAATAAGCTGCGAATAATCGGCACCTGCGAAGGCGAATTGCATGTGTATTTATCGTGTACTTAACTTGTTTATGGCGATCGTATATTTGTCTTTTGTATACCCATGTTCTTGAAGAACATTGAAAAGTGTTATTGATTGCTGGTAATAACATAAAGCGGCATTCAAAGTCATAAACATTGCGTTGTATACTGCTTGTACAAGTTACCTTTTAAACCCTATTATATATCTGACTGTATAGTACAGATCGATTAAGAAACTTAATCAAGGTACCAACTTTTCAAAAATCATCGTTTGCTTATAGTCGAAACACTCTAAAACACAAATGTTGATTTGTTGCGGGGCCTACTCTTGTTTCATGGTTTGCATTGAGGAAAATTGTCAATAATCTCTGTCTATTTAGTAACTGACGAATATATAGGCCTAGAAGAACATGGAAAAAATGCTGACCGCGATAAAGAATGAAACAGACCAAATTTTCATCGTATAATTTTATCTGTTTATAGAAAAATCCCGTGCTTCCAAAAACGGCTATGGTCACTCAATTTCTCCATCCGTGCTTTTTTCATGGCAAGCCATTCAATCTTCTCTCATAATGCCTCAACTATACACATTAACTATTTTTATAATCAACAATTTGGTTTTTGTTTCTGTAAACTCATTCTGCATTGAGGATCGTATTTTCTAGTGAGCAATTATTATAATGAAACATATAATGCCCACAACTCCGGACTCAACTGTGTCAGTTGTGGAAGAAGTGTTGGGAAATCCTCTTTAACAACATATGACTTGAATGACGTAATGCTACACAACAAGAGTGTACATTATAGATCGTAATGAAATACAGAAGTCTCTCGTAAGTTCGCTGTTATTACTCGAATGGCGGAGGTGTTGTTGACGGTCGACAAGAATAGTACATCCATAATAAATACTATACAGCTTACTAGAGAAAAATATTACCATCATTAGTACAATAATGAAGATCTGTTTTACCATGACATACCATGACAGTAGTGGAAAAAACGACGAACATGAACATCCATTGAATCCTTTGCTGTGTAACCGCGAGAGATGAAGGTATATCGACAGGTCGTCAGCAATCGTTTTCTTAAACCTGAACTCTTCTTAATATCTAGTTGGGCCCTGATGATTCAGTGGGCAGTGTGATAACCATAATAATCCATTACATTATCTATATGTAGTTATGTACATTACTATAAAATGTTTGAATCATGATATGAATAGATTATTACCTACATAAATATATAAAACATACATTCATGAATAAAAATCAGTGGTCACTATTTGAGATAACATTTTATGATACATTTAATCATGATATGCAGTTTATTGAAAGTAATGTATACACACTCATATACAAATGAACCCAACCTTATTCCCTGAATTCCCTCATCAACTTGAATCCATATCGAGAACAAATAAGGTTTGCAATATAGTTTTAATAAGAACATTTCAACCTGGTTTTCGAAAACACGACCACGAAGGTGTGGACCATCAAAGACTAGGCACCAGTCTGACTAAGTGTCAATATAATTATATTCTCGTGGCACACAAACCTTTCAGCGAGTGTACTTCTAAGTACTCGCTCGACTCATGTACCATGTGCACTGAGAAAGAGGTCATTACATTCATTACTGTGTTGTACTATCGCCAACGTGCTTGTAACACGTCTAAAAGTGTCTTGCCAACACCTTCATCATTAACACTCTTATTAGACGACAGACACCGCCCTCGTTACAGAATATAAATAACAAGCAGATTAGGAATCAACACTCCAACTATGATGCTTTTTTCTGCATCGTGTTGATCAAAGTAGTCGTGATAATATACGAAAGTTGTGTGAATTTATTGACTGAATTTGTGTGTATACTCGGATTAGATGTTTCTTGTATTAACATCGCGACTTGATTCAAACTCATTGTTCCACAATTGAGTCTAGAGATGAAAGATGATCATTCGAACTATCACCTGAAAATAGCGATCTCACCACCCCGAATGCTAATTAAGAATTGTATAAGTGATAATTCCGTTCATCCGTCCGTACATATAGTAGGCCTATACCTTACATCTTGAGGTTCTATTTGCAGGAATATTGAACATTTTCAAACATTGCGTATCATGAGGGAGAAAGAATCCTATGTCTTCTTAATATTATCTTCATATTCTTTTTATGTTTGCAAACATTTAAAAGAGTGAATTGAAAACAGTCTTCTAGAAGAAAAAAAATCCGGTACCATATTATAGAATTCACGAGCCCATCCACCTGGGAGATGACAGATGTTTTACTTTTATTCTTTGGTGATACTATCTAGGATATATTAGATAAATATAGCATAACTCAAACGATATCCCTGAAAACGACGCAATTCAAAACTAAGAATGAATTGTATTGAATCTTAACACAAATTTGACTCCAAGTGATATCTTTTGGTCAATTCAATGGCTTTTCAGTCGGCTTTCAATGTTCGGCTTTTCTACCAAAATAACCGTTGAACTCATTATACTTAAAAAACAGTCCCAAATCTATTCTGGTATGACACCAATGTCCAGGAGAAGTTCCAGGTTGTTCGGGTATTCTGCCTGACCTGTATGTCACACCCACAAAATTGCAACCACCGAAAAACGTGTAACGAAGCCCTATGTCGCTATGCTTATCTAAGTATCCGTCTTCATTCTTTATAGCGAATCAAATCAGACATGTAAGAAAAAATCTTCATTTAGTACGCATATGCATCGAGAATCAAGATAGGCTATAGGCCTATATATATATATATATATATATATATATATATATATATATATATATATATATATATATATACATATAGCTGGTTTGATTTGAGATTCGATTTCTCATTATACATACAAGTAAAAAGAGATAAAGATAGAGAGTAGGAGAGACAGAGACTAAGAGAATAGTTCGCGTGATCCAACATCATGGATGGTTGCAGCGTCTAATCTCTAATAAGAATGGAATTCTCCTTGGTCGAATCGAAGCTGTCATTGACGCCATGCAAGCGATGCACGCCACCTCCAACCACCACAACCACCATTATACACGTACCACACCAAACACCACTAGATTTATCTCTGTTAATCGTGTTCGCCTTCTTGTATCCTGTCGTCTTCAACACAGTGCACCACCTTCCTATCTATATCATTCCTTTTTTTTATATGTATAAAATACAAACCAAAACGGTGTCTATACCTTTATACTCTCTCTATGATAGTGTTGTGGTTTATTTGGTTCCACCTTCAACATTGAATATAACTTGGTCTTTTGTGGGAGGATAGAAGAAGATGGAACGTGCCACGCATTACACGCGAAGTTAAGATGTATGGGAGGGGGATAAAGTTGTGTCTATGGTGCATGGTGATCCTTAACCTTATCACATTTTGTAACTGAATGTCTTTTTCTTCTTATCAATAGCACACTAAATCACCATCCTCCACAATTTCCTGATTGCAAACTTTCATAGAAAAAAATGTGCTGGTCGAAACTTATATATATTTATGTACTACCATCGTGAAAAAATGAGAAATAGTTGGTTCAAATTTAAGAATAAGATTTATGTGTGCGTTACACGAGAAACATAAACTTATAATACTGAGTATGATACAAGCTGGATAGTGTGGTCATATCTTTTGCTTATATATATCCTCCGTGCACAGTTCGTGTGTGTTATGTACTATACGGGGTCGCGTTCGTTGCCTATTTTCTCTCTTTCTCTAGTTAGTTTGCTTGCTCAAATTTATGACGCTGTCATATTTCGCAACTTGCAGGCCAGTAATTCCTGGGTGGGAATTTATTACCATTGCTGTCCCGCCTGGACCATTAATCATTACTCTCTCTCTCTCTCTCTGTTTCTCTCTTCTCGTTCACACTCACAAATACATATACATACACCCTTCTTCCACACTTGTACAACTTCTTCCACCGCAAACCCTCGGGCAACAACCACTCGCACGAGAAGCTCGCAGATTTATAACAATAAAAACTTCAGCAGTGCACCAAATCGCGACGATTGGGCGAACTGTTGGGCATAAGATAGGATTTAGTTGGGATTTAGTAGTCATCACTTTGTATGGAAAGACTTTCATCATGGCGTTGCGTTGTAGCCCTTACTGTCTTTCAGATTAAGTACAGAATATATGTCTAGCGATGGTTTGCAACAGTTGTATAGACTGAACACTAATGATCAGATTTAGTGACAGTCCTTAGATTTTGGTGGAAGTGCCGTTCACAGTGCTGTGTTAGGTTTACTTTCATTCAAAAGGACTAGAACAATTTGTCATGATTGAACATTAGAAAAGAAATTTGATCTAGCCTAACTGTGTGCTAAATTCTTCTTAATTTCTTCCCGTCAATTAGGAATACGAATATATGTGTGGAAATAATAATCGAATAAAAAAATGGCGTTCAAGAGGAATCTCAAAGATTCCTGTTTATCCAAAGCGAATGATTGATTTGCTCATGTCCCTGTACGCAGGAGTGAGTTTCAGTGAACGTAACCCACCGGAGCAATGTTCCAGTTCATTTTTTCATCTTTTCATTATGATTAATTTTGTTTTTTTAAATATAATTTTGATTTTCAATAACTATTTGTAGATACTCGAAAAAATAAATCTCTATATTATCTGTATTTGCGCCATCATTCTTCGCATATGAATTCTTTTCACATGCATGTAATGGTTGGGGGAGATAATTCTTTGTTTTGTCATGTTGCACCAAAGAGTGAAACGAAAGTTTCCCGAATGAGTCAAATAATAAGCGGAGGTAATAAATGTAAATACACTACAACATATATTTAAAAAATTACTCGAGTATTCATGTTGAATTTCTCAAAATCCTACAATAATATTATAATCACTCATGTAAAAGTATTTCGTAGAAACAAAACTGTTGCATGTGTTGAATGCAGTGCGAGTGCATGCAAGACGGCTGCGTGTGTCAGGGCGAATAGCGTGAGACATGTCATGAAGAGAGAGACAGAGCCACCTGAATCTACTTCACATGTATTGTCGTCAAGTTGACGACGAGTCGCTTGTAATGAGCTCTATTGTTCGTTCAAAGTGAGACAGAGAGAGTTCATTCTTTTTAACATAATGTGACCTGTAATTAGAAGCCTATTGAGACCTCAAACTGTGTTTAAGAAAATCAGAGAGAGAGAGAGAGAGAGAGAGAGAGAGAGAGAGAGAGAGAGAGAGAGAGAGAGAGAGAGAGAGAGAGAGAGAGAGAGAGAGAGAGAGAGAGAGAGGGAAGGGAGAAGAGATGAATATTTCAATGAAACTCTTTCAAACATTACATTGAGTTGTATTTACATTTCCTGAAGAATAAGTAAACGGGAAACTCAGAAAACAACACTTTCAATGTGTGTTAATCCGTTTTGCTTCAGAATATGATGTCGAAAAAAAGCTTAGTCCACCTGTTTTAACCTCCGAGATTGGTGAATAGAAGGCAGTGAGGACTTGGTCCATTTCGCTTCTTCAAAAATAGCACTATCCGAACGAAGTGTTAGAAACAGATCATTCTGAGAAAAAGTGTTTGGCCCATTTTTCTTCTGATTCCTTCATTTATTATCTGACAAAATCCTACAATTTGATCGAAACAGGAGTTTCCTCTGTTTCTTTTGAAGTCACTCCATCCGCCAAACATAGTGATGAACATACACATTTTTGGCAGTTAGGTACATCATCCAGTTCGAATGAGTTTAGTTTTGGGATACAATTGTTTTGGACACTTTTTGAGAACGCTGATTTTATTTGAAAAAATACTCATTGTGGAGAAGGATATAGAACGGGAATAATCTTAAAATGTCCACTACGAACTAGAAAATTGACGATATCATACACATTCACTGCATAGACTGAAACTGTCTAATACGAATCCGACGAAAATTATTGTTCGTTACCATGAGAGCACTTGCATCTGAGAAACAAATGGAAACCTACGACAAACAACTGGAATCGTCCAGATGTTGAAGTACTTTCAATGTTTTTTGTGGTTGTAATATGTATTTAGCCAACACTGGTTGGCTAAATACATATTACAACCATATTACCAAATTCTCTTCCTTCCGCTTACTGAAATAACCAACATTAACTCAATGAAAATGATGAAATTTGTACGATAGCAACCTGATGAAGAGGGTTTATTTCGGTCCCTATATTTAACTGATTTCAATAAATTAATCGAATAGTGAAGTATAGATAGTTAGATAGATCCACGTCGTTCATCTAACAAGCTTTCAAACTTCAAACATAATGTTTAGTTTTCATTCATGATCGATATTTTGATATGGACTCTCAAGATATATACAATCAAATCTAACCGATGATTTGATACTTTTTAGAATCACATAAAATAATGGAACGTAATTCTATATCAATGACTGTGAAAAAACGAGTTTATAATTTGAGGTGCAGCCAATTGTTTTCGAGTACCACATTTCGAGTACTTTTTTCCGAGTAGACCCTATAACAGAGTATCAGTACAGAGGTATCAAATTGATGAAAAAAATATAACATCTTCTGATAATGTTCATGTCCTACTACCTACATCTCGTTCTACAACGTAGACGCCCAAATGGGAGTAACATTGTCATTATTTGGGATTCATGAAATCCAACTTGAAAGAAGTATTCAACAGCAACTTCAAAGACTTGCAGACAGATGAGATATGTGACATGTGATGGCATACGTGACAGCTCAGAGGCAACCAGAAGTTTCATTTCATAATCTGTTCTGCCAATAGGGTGACGAGAATTAACAAAAGCCGATTGAATCAATATATGTTTCTCCATAGTCTATAATATTAAAAACCAACCTCTTACGAAACTATATATTCTTCGGCTTTTCATGTATATTCTTTGATCGTAGTAGAAAAAAAGCTATCAGATTTTGTTAATCTGCTCAAGTTGTAATGGGAATATAAGCCGTGAGACCAGTATATAGGGCCTATACTCTGGTATAATCTGTAAGAAAAGATTGTCAGAAAAGCACACAATGGACTTGACTGGCCGAATATAAAGGAGAAGAAACAGGCAGCTGATGTTCGACACAACAAAAGAATACTGATTGTGTCTGTGAGATGCTTGCTCCCTTTAATGTATATAAAAAGAGGCTATAGCGGTTGCTCTTTTCGATCATCATGCATTGGTGCGTGCGCTTTTCAAAATCAAGGTGACATCCACGATGAATAGTATGTCGTGGCACTTCAGTATTGATGGGCATGTTAAAGAGGGCTGTGGAATAATAATCATATTGATGTTGGGTGGGAGGGGGTAGGGGGGGAGCAGGGCCACACACAAACTTGACAACTTGAGATTCCGGTACTTGTTTCGTGCGCGGTTTCTTTGCGCACTTTTCAAACAGAATATAATACCGCATAAGGTGAGTTGCCGACATCTGCATGTAACAAAACAAGTCGAAAAGGCTAATGGTTGTGTGATCATAAGAAGAAAAACTGTAAGCTCTTCGTTTCACGGTGTATGAACATTGCTCTTGACAGATTTTGATGGAAAGATCCTTTCTTTCATCATAGTAGAATTGGTGATTAATATAGAGAGATTGTTCCATTCTAGTGAAAGAGCAATGAGAATCATACAGGTTGGTATAAAGAAAAACTTTGAGAATGAATTTTTCAGAAAATTCGTCAATTTATGGTTTACGAGAGATCCAAATAATATCTATGGTTGCGTGCCTATTCGTACAGGCTGTTACGTCATAAAATAAAAATAATGACAAAAACGTGTTCCAAGTTTTGGCTCGATGTGGTTTCCGAATTTCATGATAAATGATCGTTCGTCACGGAATTACGTCACGGATTTACGGGTGCTTTATTTGTCAAAATTATCCTTTCAAAAGTGTGTTCAAATCAAACATACGCAGCTGCAAGAATGGTATAATTAAGCATTTTAAACACATATTGTTGGAACTCCATTGAAGACTACAATAGAACTGAACAATGAGAACATGCAGTCATTATTTTTCACAATGGAGCTTCATAATCTGTGAATAGAGAAAGCTATTAATTTAGAGTGAGATGGTATGAAATAACCTCAATATAATAAGTTATAGACACCCAACTAAACAATGTTATTATAAATGTAATACGCTTTTACTCTCATATTCGTGTTTGAAATAGTGAAACAATAATTATATATAGGAATGTGAATAGTACAAGACTATATTGTGGAGTTATTTCTGAATTACTCAAGTCGAATGAGGTTTCCAATATCAGCATTTTTGTCATCAGTTCTTATTATCATTGAATACTTTTTGGAAACTAGTTTTTATCAAAAATTAGTTTCATCCTGAAAGAATTTTCAGGATAAATCGGGCATTGCGATACGGGGCAGTGTGCCTGTATTACTATCAGCCGCCGAAAAGGCACACACAAAAAGATTCAACAATTATTTTGAGCAATGCAAAATATATTTAATCAGAACCAATAGTAGTTTACTAACGTCATTCATGAGGTGTTATTGAATATTTAAATCATTTTGTAAAAATACACATTCGAAGTGCATTGAGATGGCATGTGTATCCGGTCACCAAAGCAATTGGAAAAGTTAAGGGAAAACAAACCAATACTAAAATTGTGCACAATTTGTTGGACATTGTTGTCTACTTATTACAACAATGTGTAGTGACACTTCAAAGACGATTGATAGCTTCAGAATGTATAGATCGCAAAATATATTAAATGAGACAAATAAAATACAAAAATTGATAACTTATTGTTCTGGTATTATTGGAAGATTTTCATTAGAATTCGTCTCGGCACCTCAAATAAGAATGTCAATGCACGTATCTATCGAGTAATAGACACTCCCAAGCATCCCGTCAACCCTGTAGCATTTTAATCACGTCATTTATATTTTGTAATGATTGCAATGCGAATCAACATTCACGTCTAGCCATTGTTTCATCACTTCCCAAATTGGGTATCACTGCCGCGTATGTCTACTAAAGAAGACACTGATTGAATGACTTGAAAAGACAAACTCCCATCTATTCTTGCCTTGTCGCTCTGACAAGATGAAAGCCAAATGCCGCCGAAATCCTCTTTAGTAATTCGAACATGTAACTTGATTGTGATTGGGTATATATAGTCAATAGTGTCAGTGTGGCTAAACTCGTTACGTCACATACCCTTACCTGTATATTTAACCAGGTGGAGGGTCATAACGTCACATTTTGATTGAATAATGACTGACACTGCCACAATACCGTCGTCGTCGTCCGTGTCGGCTCTGTTTGCGCATGCGCACTCGTGACGTCACGTGGTACTTGTCACGTGACGTGGTTGATAACAAAGGGTGCAGTGTGTCTGTGTATGTATGTACTGCGTGTGTGCATGTGTTTTGTGGGAGTGGTTGGGGGGGGGGGGATGAATATTACACATGTGCATTGTTTATTGCAGATTGAAAAGGTGTGACAGTGTGTATACAGGTGGTGTTGGGTGTTGATTGAGTTACGTTGATGCACATTTATATTATGCAGTTGCATTATAATCTCTTGTAATGTTGACTTTGCAGTTCTATGATTGGGGAGTTATTCGTATGCACACCTAGAAGTGTTATATTCATAACTGTGCAATGTCCAAATGATTCAAACTTTCAAATGACTGATTCATAAATCGTTACTATCTATCGTATCTATCTATGGATAGGAACCTGGCACTTCCACCAAAAGTACTAGACGTTTCGAAGATGACTGTGAACTGTAACTGTTAAATGTCGTGAAATTTCAGCAGGGATGCATATTCCGTATATCAAATATATACCGTATAAAAGAACCGTGGAAACATCAGCATGAGGGAGAAATAAATCTCAACATAAGTTGATACGAGATTATTTTTTTTTCATTTTGATGGGCACATCTTTACAATATACTTGTTTTGAATACTCGCCAACATCATGAACCATATGAATAGGTGTTGATTATTAGTCAGGTCATAACTAGAAGATATTTGAGTGGTTATTGCCACTATTCGACCTCGCAAACATTAGCGCTCAGGGGTCTCGGACCCTATTTCTCCAGCAAAATAGTACCGTGTGCACCGGCGCAATCACCCGTCAACATGTCAGTCATCGTCCTGTCTGAAGTGTTTATCTTCCATCGGAGCAACCCCTGCGGTGATGCCACCCACAGCCTTGTTGATGTTGCTTTCTTAGGCGCATGCGCTTTCAACCGAGACAGAAAACAGGCGGAGAAAGTCGACCGATGACGGCGGCCAACGAGCCTGATATGCATGATCGACAAACCAAAGTCAAACAGAAGATCGTGATGATATAGAACAACAGTTTTTTATCGAATTATTTCAATAAAAATAATTGATAATGATAGTTTAGATCAAACGTGGCATGTCACATGTCGGTTAACAAGTTTCTCGCATGTATTCTTAATACATCTTATAGAATAAACACAGAAAATTGCTTCACATTCTTTTTTTTTCCTGAACACCTGTTGATCATTATATATCTGCGTTCTTTATCATCACTCTGTATCTGGTCCTCAATTATTCCCTCATGGGTCCTTATGGGACTATAATTTTCCATATCTGAACGAACGCGGTCACCTCAGGTTGTATGCATACAAATCTCGAATTTTGAATTCAGAATTTCAGATCAATTCTCGATAAGACAGCCCCGACAGGTGAACAATATATTATTATATACTCATTCTAGCATTAGGGGTGGTCTGCGCACAGTGAGGCGTTACCCGCCAATTGCTATCAGTCTCATATGTCCAAATATGGTCCCCATCGTTTAAACACAATACCGAATAGCATTATGATAAATATGGTTGGTCGATTGATGTCGGAGGATTCTGTAAGACAAGTTGAACAAACCATCATTCTTCATTCAGTTGTCTCTCCGTTGTCAGATCTAACAATGCAAAGCCCAATTTCCTTCAGGGTTATCAGGCACTGAGACTGGAAACAGAGAGCGAGAGATATATACCATTCTTTCTGGTATTCTCTCTTCTTTTTCTTTTAACAACTTGACAGGTATAAATGATTACGCCAGACATAATGATTAAACGTTGCTATACGAACCGTTGTTATGCTGTCATTTGTTTTTGTAAGACCTCGCTCCTGAGCGGCAGATGTCAGCTGAGTCCATGTTAGACTATAAATAACAGAGACTAACACATCGCTATAGAAGAGTTGCATTTTAATGTAGTTTAGAGGCGTGTCTTTACGACTCATTATTGAATGTTCGAATGGTTTTCACTGTCACATAATCAGATTCGGTGGTTACACGAAGAAAATGTGGTTCCAATGAGATGCGCGGTCAAGATCAACCAAAATCAGATTTTTTTGTTTGTGAGTTTGTAAATTATCTTGTTGTATATAACAATGGCTGGCCGAGATGTAGGTAGCATTATGAGACGTGTGTTTGTGTGTGTGTTGAATACTGACAAAACTTGTATAGAGTAGCCATCGGGGAAAATATAGAACGATATATTATCATACATTAAATGAATAATTGTCTTCCTATGGAATTAATTGTGTATGAGGAGAATGTTCCACATCTGCGACACTATATTTTGTTTTTATGCACAACTCTATAAATTGACAGTAACATTACTCTTTTTGTTTTGACTGTTCATATTTCTATATCCATGGCAAGTGGCAAGAATCATTCTCTATTAGAAAATATTACAGATAGTATGTGATTGTTATAAGCCTCATCCTCCCATTAACAGATATCTCGAAATAATTCTGGAACAAATGATGAATTCCCCTCTCATTCAGAAGACCTGGGTTAGATACCCGTCATGGTCTACCACCCTGACAAAAGTTTTCATTGGTTACCTCAGAGAATACAGACATACGGGCATCTCCTTACCATACCAACAGACTGAAGAGACTGAAGAGACTGAAACCGACATGCTTAACACTGACCTTTCTCATCGTATATTCGCATATTATAGGGCTATTCCTCGTGAAGCTTCAATCATTGTCACAGATTGTGAATACAAAATGAGATTCTTCAAAATACAAAAGCGACAAAAGGTTTATGTTGTGTTAAGAGCTCTTATACATCCTGAAAAAGGATATCATAATTCAAATTATATTTTGAGGCAATTTCAACCACGAGGCTGTCTTTGAACATTTTTTGGAATACGGTATGTCAAAATGCATAAGTAGTTTATTGAGGAAACAATAACCGCATATTTGCACATTTCCAGTATAGAGCATATAGCTAATTGAATTCATAAATGCGATAGTTATTGAATAAACATTATCAAAAATGCCCTCACATGCCTATACTGTCTACAACGACATAATTTCTCTATAGTCTATGGTCACAGTAATTTTATGATATAATCTAAATTTCACTTCTAAGGAATAATCTCCGATGTACAAAACTGCTAAAAGTTGTAGTGTCACAAACTCACAATCAAGAATCTGAAACGAAGAGATTCTCTCGGGAATTTTATTTCTTGACATTCTAAATTCCGTTACCCGCGCCCTTTTCAATGTCCAATGCTTACGTTACAACATTCTTTGCATTCACCAATCGAGCAGTCTTATAAATATATCTTGAAACAATGTGAGAAAACACTGATGAGAAGACGTTTCAAGTATTATTCGAATTTCCTGATCCTTTTTATCGACTGTTTTATTTGCTGCATACGAAATAGGATACAATATGCGCTAAATACATGGGATAATATTAGGGGTATACTTATGAAATTCGATTTTATTTCTTGATCGATTCAAGCTTCCTGAAGATTCTTGCAGGCTCAATGGAAATATTCGTGATAGAATGGATGGGGATCATTTCCACTTTGGGGAACAATTTTTATTGCTGCATTTTGTTCCAAATGAAGTTTACATTGCAGAGGTAATCGTTCCTCTTCAAGCTGGAATTTCAAATTTGTCATATATGTACACAAAAATTAGTCCAATTTGGCTAAAATAATTTATTTCTCGAATATTGTTTTCCGGAAGTAGCTTTATGAAGCAGAGGTGGGTGGTATACTGCCCCAGCATAATGTTCAAATTACATGGTGCTTTACTGCCCGATAACAGATTTCGATAGAAAATATGAAAACATATTGGATACAATGCATGCAGACGATCGTTTGTGATCATTTTTGAAATGCGTGGACTCCATCGTAGGACCTGTTGTTTCTTATTTCACATAATCTTTGTTCAAAACAGTTTGTTACCGTTTTGAGACTCGACTTATGCTCGTTTGATATGAGTCGTAGCTTATGAAAACAAATAACAAAATGAAACAAATATATTGAGAGTTGCTGTTTATTCGATACTGAGACAGCGAATGCATATATTTTTCACAAGGTGAATAATTGTGCTTGCAGAAATGGTAATTTCATAAATTTATAAATCTCTATAAATCCCAATTTTTCACTGCATGTGTTTACTGTGATTATTTTTTCATATTCTCAAATCCATCTCGTGTTTGAAATTAAATATTCGAAACATAATATTGAATATATATATATATATATATATATATATATATATATATATATATATATATATATATATATATATATATATATATATATATATATATATATATATATTGAATAAATAGCTTTGATATCAATTACTCACGATAAAAATGAAATATTTCAATCTATCATTTCAAATATTAGTAAACACAATAATCTTCCGAGGTTATACGATAGTACAACATTTTTACTACAATTCATTTGCTTTTAGATAAGAGTTCGCGCGACTTCCTGCCTCGATACGTCAATCTCTTTTACTCGACTCTCTTCAATTTATACAATATGAATATCGCTATCACGAAAAGTGTCAAAATGCGATCGTATATTGATATTCTATGTCAGCTGACTCACGTATACTGGGATTTTATGGAGTTAAAACTTGAGCTTGACGTCAGACATGCGCTCATAATATGCCCATGAATATAATTGAGTTTTAAAACTTGTATTCAGTATTATTTAATCTGATGAATCGGTAATGCCACGCACATGCTTTCATAATATGGAGACTGAAAATATCGCAATTAGGAAAACGCAGAGCATTTTCTTGTGAGAAAAGCAAATTTGATTTTGAAATCGCTCGACCGATTTCCATAAAACTCGTCATGTATACTTGTAACACTAACAATATTACAGAATAGTTGTACAAAATATTACAAAATATACTGAATGTTTTTGGATGTATGTATTCTTTTTTTTTTGAAATTCATCATCCATGTGAGTATTTTTGAAATTCAATCATCACTTTTTAAAAATACACTCTACCGATTGTTACTCAAAACCATGCAGTTTTACGCATTTAGATTATTGAAGATTCTTGATGATCAGAATTTTGCCTCGTTACCAGTGTGGAACGCACAAATAATAAAAAATGATTATAACGAAATGATAACTTCGCTATCTTAGAAACATCCAATAATTTGGAAAATGATTGTTGACTTTTCAATTTTTCATATTATATCGTGTTAGTTTATAAACACATCGACTTTGCGTTGTTCATAGGCCTAGTTACATTCATGTGATGGGTGAATTCTTCAAAGTAGGTCCTTCCTATACAATCTATACGAATCACGATAATACAACTCTGAATTAAGGACATGCCATACGCCTATATTATTTAGAAAAGGAAGTTGACAATAACAAGATGTTCTTCTGAATTTCATTTGACCGATCATGAGGTATTTTTTATTACGAATGCAAATTTTGGTAAATTATGGTGTATATACGGAGAAATGAAGTCATCTAACACTTACCTCGGTTCGACGCAAATATAAATACAAATAATGATTGATTATTATTAGATGAAAAAATATATGAATATATATAATAGACATTGTGCTGGGATTGGCAGAGTTGGTGATCAATAAAATGAAAGAACTATAAGAAATGTATGTAATTATATCAATTTGTGAATGGTAGTGCAAAAAAACTGACTGTAGAAAAAGTGCAAAAATAAACAAAAAAATAGTAGGCGGTACTTTATTTTTGTTGAGTGGTTAATTAAAAGATATATCTTATATGATAGCTGAGAGGCATGTTTTCACATAATGTGACAGCTAACAAATAAGTTAAGTATATAAATTAATTGGCATAATTTATTGTTGTTGTTGTCCAAACGACAAGAAACGTAACAAACAAGTTTGGCTGCAGCTACTTTTTGATCCCTGGAGAAATGTTGAACTAACAAGGCTTTCTGTACTTACAATGATTTTTTTTTTTTCATTCAATATTGAATTCTATAATTCATGAAATGTATATCACAAATGATTATTGTACATTTAACAATTTTTTTTTTTAAATGTCAGATACTTGACGAAAAGGTTTATAGATCTCACCATCATCTATGATATCACCTGACGTTTAGAGTCTACCTTTTTAATAGACCAAAGACTCATAGCCTCATTTGCAGTGTCGATTCAGTTCAGCTCTCTTTTGTTGAATCAAAAATTCAAAATATACTTTCTTGAATGAATAAAATTCAGTTTTCTTCCTCTATTTCTCAAATAATGAAAATAAAATTACAGCATACGCATATAGCCTACAATATTGAAGATCACAATTATCAATAATTATTTGTTTTTGTGCAAGATACTTATTCTATTATTAAGCCCTACAGGCAAAGCCATAGTTCAGCATATCTAATCTTGTTGACTCTAGATGTCATGATTTCCCCTTCAAAAGATTTCCAGCTAACTTGACAGGCTGTCACTCGCGGCTGTCCTAATCAATAACACGGGTCAACCGACT
Organism: Brachyptera putata; assembly: GCA_907164805.1. Lineage (NCBI taxonomy): Eukaryota > Metazoa > Arthropoda > Insecta > Plecoptera > Taeniopterygidae > Brachyptera > Brachyptera putata. The sequence goes on along the minus strand of OU015464.1, from coordinate 24,529,429 downwards.
GTTATTCAGTCACGCAACTTTCTGACAATCTGTCTACAAGTGTTGAACACGCCACACATCTCACGGTATGCTCGGTCTTCGTGACTGGGGGCTGCAAGCTAGACTGGGGACTGACTGGGGACTGGGGGCTGGGGACCGGAGGCCATGTTGCACATCACACTCGCCATTCAATTCACACACAATGTGGTTCTATTTGGTCGTGTGTTACGCATTTTATGATTTTGTTGAATACTTGTAGATTGTATTCATAAAAGATGAAGGTTCCGATCGACCGTCCCCCTATCCAGAACCACAAGGGCACAAGTGATTCGCTAATTCACTTTCCTTGAATATAAGTATATCTAATTCCTCATTCGATTTATAAAGACCCAAGAATTGTATATAATCTTTATTCTTTTTTTACGGTCAGAGTCCAGACATCATGTCACAATGAATGATGTAGGCACTATACATATTCTTTGTATGTTTAGCGAGTCTTCGTGACCCAAGAATTGTATATAATCTTTATTCTTTTTTTACGGTCAGAGTCCAGACATTGTCACAATGAATGATGTAGGCACTATACATATTCTTTGTATGTTTAGCGAATGAACATCAAGAATTAACTTTGTATTATATTATAACTTGCATGGAAAAAGATTTCTCTGCATAATGATAATTTCAATGAATCACATTTTTCAAGATAGCAGTAGTCTGTGACAGTCTTACAGACAACATAAACAGAAAGAGGCCCGATCAAAATGATCGTTATCAAAATTTCGATCTAATCAAATCAAATACGAATGTTTCGGGTGTTTTGCTATTTCAGGTGCGTTTAAGACACATTAATCATTTTCTACACCTTTCATCATTTCTTTATCTTTTTAATACTGCCATTTCAATTAATCCATTCATTTACGTGTGCACGTTGCTATTATGCATGCCTACTCTCGCCCAGAATCTTTTAGGAGTATCACTGACCATTTGTTGCATATATATATATATATATATATATATATATATATATATATATATATATATAGAGAGAGAGAGAGAGAGAGAGAGAGAGAGAGAGAGGAGAGAGAGACAGAGAGAACACGATAGAAAAGAGAGAGAGAGCTAGGGAGAGATGGGAGGGAGTGAGGTTCTCGAGAGGATGATTTTTGAGCAATAATTCGATAAAATAAAATGTAATCAATAATTCTCCCAATGACATATTCAGCTTTCGACAATTTCATTATACTTGATGAGCATATAATCATTTTTATCAATATTATTAATGCTTATTAATAATCCATCTGTCAATTAATAAAGATTATGAACGGTATTCGAAGACTTACAGTTCTGTTAGCTCATTATCAGAATGACTTCTCCATGTGATGCTGAACTCAGTAACACGTGTTATAACTCGTCTCGAACCACTCAGATCATCTCAAATGAAATAGCCCTATCTCTACTTGTCGATGAATTCAATTTAATTGATATATCACATTCTGTGTGTGTGTGTGTGTATGTGTATATATATATATATATATATATATATATATATATATATATATATATACATGTCCTATAGATATATCTGTTAATATATGTACAACAAAATGATTTCAAGCCTATAGTTATAGAAAAGGCATTCCACTCTCGATTCGATTGGTTCTTGTAACGATGAGAAATCTAATGAAATATTGTCCAACATGGCGATAGCAAAACATTTATGACATCCTGGTACTCGAGGCTGTCGAGATTGAGAGTGGTACTTGATGTTCGCCGCCTCTGATTGGAGACTGAAGTTCAATGTGAAAGATCGGTGATATTAATTTATGATCATATCATTGAAAATGTTTTAATATTTAGTAATGCAATCTGTAACGATATGTAGCAACTAAACACAGCATTACAGTATCCATAATATAATACACAAACTATCATTTATACATTCATTGATCAATTAATTCATTTACCGTTCAACCAACAGTCAAATACAACATAATTATTGACAACACGATAACACGCCCACAGGGTAATATTATGTAAATGTTATATGTATAATATCATATAGGTAATATTACCTCAAGTTTATAAGCGTTGATGAATATGGGAAACACATATTGATATTTATAACAGATCTTGATATATTGCATACCATATGTTATTCTTCAAAAGGTAATAGGTCCTACCACTATTTTTTTGGTATATGATCCACCAGTATATTGCGTAAACTGATGATATAATATAGGCCTATGTGAGAATAATGTTTATTCATATTGCGCAACCATTCAATTTGGGAATTCCAATATGGATGTCAGTTATCATTTTCGAATAAATTAGCGAATCACAAACTTATTCACGATACACAATTTTTTTTTAAATGCTTATTTTGTGACATATTTTGTGACATACAGATGAGCAAATTGAAAATGTATCATGATGATAACTGAATTTTTTATTTTACCTGAACATCACTACCACACTGGTTCTGAGACACACTGAATGATACACACTGAGATATGGGTTTTCGAGGATTTGATGCGTAGCCCTTTATATATAGCAATGCATTTTGTATGCAACAGGTCTCAAATTTGACTAGAATTTGTTTTATCATTGGCATTTGCTTCCTATACAGTCTGGAGTTATAGGTTGTAGGATTGGTATATTAATTCATGCTATACGTGTTTGTGTTCCTATTATTATTCGTAAAAACTTGTGTATAAATATAACAGACATTTTCATTCGCCTTAAACTTACCGCCTTCGCAAGGGAAACCTCACTAGTCAAGGCTGTCTTCTACCCTGTACCCTGAAGAGCACACGCGGTTTCGTTTTTATATCAAACTCTGGTTTATACATCTTTAATCACAATCTGTCAGATTCTGAAATGGAGAGACTTAAATGTGCCTATAGCACCGCTGTCACCTATAGACATGGATTGCATTTTCCCCATAGGAATAATGCATGATGTTATTCCCGTGGGTCGGGCAGGAGGAAGGGAGGGGTGAAAGGTACCTGTAGAATGGATGAGTAGTATTATTATTCATTAAAATGAATACCCATAGGAAAACAACATGTTCCTACTGACACGTTAATAGCTGGTAGTTGTAAGAAAATTTATGATAATATATTTTGTAGTTAAAATACTTCTCTGCTGTTTACATTATAGGAGCTGTGATAGAAATATTATGCAAGTGATTGACTATGACATATTATATAACCTAATATATTATGTTGAACATGATGAATTTTCATTCGGAACTGCCGTAACCTACTCAGAACGTGGCAATTGCCTATAATGGACAAAATAATGAACATTAAATAATAAATTAATATTTCATCAAGAAAATGGCCGAAAATATGTCCTTATTTGTCATGGAACTGTTGGGATAATTTTATAATGAATTTTCGAAGATTGCGATTTTTTGTTGAAATGTTGTGAGAGATTCGGTGGAAATTATTAATTATTATTTTCGAAAATGTTTTCATTCTTTTACTTGGGCATCATTTCAAATCGTTTTTCATCGTGAGAGGTTGTCATTATTGTACACTGTAGTGTCGATTCTTTCTTCATAGTTATTAGGCTGAATTTTTTCTGGAATAATTTTTCTACAAGGTAGGCCTATATTTGTTGGAATTTTCCAACTATATCTCGATCTTTTTTAATTTCTCAGTTTAAACTCTTCCATAATTTAATAAAATTGATATCAATTGAAATGAAAGCTTCAAACGAGTCCTCAAAGCTCATTTAATATGCTAATAAACTCATTCAATAATAAGAGTAAAATGAATAAAATAATACTGGTATTTCAGAGAATAATTTAAAATTGCTTCCTTGGTTGGTATTATAATAGTTGAATAGATATATGGTCAGTAGATATATAAATATTCAATTATCATGAATGTGCAAATATGACTATATTTCAAATGATCAAAACAGTTATGCAGTCAGAGTCGATATTAAAATCTACAGCCGCATTGTACTGTTCGGTATTACACATATAGTTGTTATCTAATATGCTATATAAATGATGAAGAATGGTGCTCTTAGTTGATATTGATGTGAAGTTTCGATCTACTCCCGTGTGAAGGGAAACGAATGACAGTTCCCTCTAGAACAGGAACAGCAGCCGCATGCCCCTCATCTGTTTGTACGAAGACATTAGCGTCATCACAGAACGATGTTCCACTTCAAGCTTCGTTTTCACCAAATAGATATAGACACATTTTACGAAATCTTTAGAAGGAGGAAAAATGATGTATTTTAGGATATTTTCAGAATTCATCGAGAAGTCAAATCGATTGGATTGGCCTACACTCGCGAACCTACTGGTCTAGATAATCACAAATAGTATTCTACAAACAAAGAACTCATAATTCGACGCAGAAAGACCACAGAATATTAGCCTATAATATTTCATGAATATATTCAACTAATATAATTTATCCTATGGACATTTTCCACTAAATTATACAAGCATCCGTAATTCATTTCCCAAATAATCATTCGAATAATGTATATTGCATTAATAAACAACAATACGTATTAATACAAGTGTAGGACTGATCTTTCTGTATACCATTCATTTCAGCTCTTGTTTTGTTACCAAACCACAACCCTTTCCATGTTTAAGCAATGTTTCTATATCTCATTATCAACGTGACATAACGTTTGGACACCGATGTATATACATATAGCACTCCACTATCCTAGCATTTTCCCCGCGACTAACACAAGGGTACACATAACAACTATCCAGTCAAGCCATTCACTACTACGGGCCATTTGTTTCAATCTGTGCTAGGGCATTAATTAAAGCCACAATACGAACTCGGAAGGCTCGTATGTCAGTGGTCCATGCTCTTGGACCACTCTGTCATGTAGCCGAGGGGCTGGGGGAGGAGGGAGGGTGGAGACGGCAGAGAAACAAACGATCCGATATCCCACTCTTAGCGCCCACCAATCACTACCCGCGTCGAACACATCCGTTCCGAGCAGGCCGGTGAAATATTGCCGTAGGAAACACCCCTGACCAGAGACGGAGACGAAGAGCTCTTCTGGGGGTGGAGGGAGAACGGGGTGGATACAGTTGCCAGTCGACATGGTCATAAACCCTAATAATTTAGAGTATATACGAATGTAATCGGCATCCTTAGCGTCTAGTCTGCTGGGCAATGCCGACGTCTATTTGAAATTTATGGGTATTTCAGCAGAACAGAGTTTTATGGAAGGAGTGAAGTGGTGGATAGCTTCTATAAGTTAAGGAGTGTGATCCGCCCACTAACAGTTTTAGTAAATTAATAAACGATACCGAACGACGATTCGTCAGAGCAATAAAATCTTGGGTGTTATATCCGTAGAGAGGTAGTATCAATATATCATATAGATGTAGTGAAAGGAAAAATAATGTCAGTGGATTGTTTAACCAGTCTAGTATAAAAGGTGATCAATTATTGATCAAAGTTATAACTGAGAATATTCAAATTGTATCAAAATTTAATTGAGGGGAATCATTATTTCAATACTTTTTGAAAGGACATAGAATATCAAAATGAATATATATATATATTCTGCATGGGTATAACCACAGATTTTTGTTATCAAACCACTTTATGTTGGCCTATATACTTATACTAGAGAAGTGACCCATTTTTACGATCGAACTTGACTTTAAACTTATTCCTTGAACTCATAGCTGTAAACCTACTTAAATGCTACCTCATTCACGACACTATTCCTACGTCTGATTTCAACCAGTTGAAACAGCTCTTTGAATCAGCTGTCACTTGAGTGTAACATAACTTAAAAGTTGAGTCCCCAAAGCCTAATGAGAGCTCAGCTCTTGATAATTTTTCCATGGTTTACCGTATGACAATAGTAGAATTATTACAGTTTTCACAATGTCGTGGTTCATTCATACAGCATCAAGTATTGTTCCCGATGTTGTTATTAGTAGTTTACAAACAATGCTTCACACATTCAGCCAACATGGCGGTCAGATATACGTGTGTACGAACTAGGCGCTGATTGGTCGATTCCTACGTTTTACTCAAACTTGAAAAATTAAGTTTGGAGTTTGCAAACTTCTACATTACTGCTACTTTCAAGCATCAAGTTTATTGCTGTCGTGAACAGTACGGTAAATACCATATGACAAACAATTTGTAAGTTCTCAAGTTTGAAGTCAAGTTTAATCGTAAATGGGCACTGAGAAAACGTTATAAGAAATGAGAATATAAGTTTTGACTTATTTCAGATGTTATGTTACTTATAAAATACGTTTTCAATCAATTGTGTCCTATTATTTGGTTCTTTCATTGATTATGGCACTTAATTTATACACCAACTTCCCAATCCGTTAAGTGCTTTCTTGAACATTTTTTCCGTATTAATTTGCTGACATTTAGAAGTTGAAGTGACTCTGTTAACTCTTTCGATAAAGTTGTAACGCTGTTAAGTCTGTTTCTTACTTGATTATATAGCATGGTATAGCGTGACACTCAATAGCAGAATACTTGAATGTTTCATAGGGTGGAGTAACCATAACATAAATCATGGGGTGTGTGTGACTTTTAACTCGGACCCTATAATTTCATCCACATTAGATATTACTTTCCACTTCTATCAATACATGTCTTTCGCGAGACATATTACGACGTCATATGTTACGACGTCACTGGCATATGTAGTCCTATATACCAACCTCCCAGCAACCTCCCCACATATAAACTGTATGTTATCAATTTGTAATCAAATATACAGAGAACACATTATATACATTTCTTATAACTTATCAAGTCAAATAATATTCTCCAAGAGATAAGAAAGAATTTTACATTTCTTATTCAATGTTCACTTATTTTTGAAGTTACACAATAATTTTGTAACAAAAATCGGAAAATCATATGTTCTATATCCTACGGAGATATCATTTTGTATATCCAAATGTAATGTATTGGGAACCGGGTTGATTCGACAGAAAACAGTTGAACACAAAAGTAACAAAGACAAATTAACATTTTTATGCTTCGCCTAATTATGCAACAATTCATTTCGAAATTACTCACACTATTATACACATGCAATGTTATTTTAATTACGCCCTCATTGTTCTACCGAAAATAATTCATTGTCTCACTTGTCATTCACACAATAATATCTCTTATCCTGTTCCCTCCTCTGCCGTGAGCTACGACCACGACTACGACCACGACCACGACCACGACCACGGCACCGTCATCGCATCGCACAGTACCAGCAGCAACCCATCATGCATGTGTTACCACTCCCCGTGCTGCACGCACATACACACCAACCTCCAGCAATCGTCGACATGTTCGTAGAAAAACACGTCGTTTGGGTGTGACGGCTATCAAATTGATGGCAATAAGGCCTACAGAAACAACAAGTCTCTTTTGAGTGACATGCAATGTACACGCGACACGCATTCACCTCGCAATGACGGTATAATTATCATAAAATATGATGGCCAAACAGCTTTGACAGATCCGAAGAATCTAATAATTACGGATCGCGTGACGAGTGATGGAATAATGAAGTTGGAAGATAAGAGAACGTGATTGTCAGGTGGTTGGTCGGTTAATCATTGTATGTGTGTGTGTGTGTGTGCTAGCTTTCATTTGATCGTTAACTTTTTTCGGTTGTAAAAGAGTGGTTTTTCTTTGGTTGATGGATCATCGAAGAGCACATGATTATATTTCAATTTGATTTCCTATATATTTTACAGGGTATTGGTCATAGAAGTAATCGAACAGAGTACAACCATTGCGTCAAACCCAGTAATAAGTAAGCCAATCAAAGTCTGACAGAACAATTTTTTATGTCGCTAAACAGACAAAATCTGTAACCGCACTTATACGGGTAGATCAGTCGGTCTAGCACGTTGAACCGTCACTCATCTGAGCACAAGGGTTCGATTCCCGCCGTGAATCATGAAGGACCATCCTGACTGGAGGTTTTTCTCGTACTGGCATGGAACAATTCCATGTAGATGTAGAAGTTTCCTTCCCACCTTCGAAGACACCTACGATGGTGAGATAACCCTTCCATCTCACCTTCAAATCATCGCTTGTCATGAATCAACCACAATATAGTAAATATATATATATTAATATATTACCAATATATTACCTAATCATAAGAGTGCGATTCGAAAACACAAAATACAACATTCGATAATTTTGGGTATAACCACGCTGCATGGTTACCATAAAGAATATAGGTATATATAAATGTAGTTCTGTACGTCCGTGGAGTAAATAGAATCCATTCATAAGTGGAGACGTGTGACTGTGATATTGGTAAATAGTGAATATACAGTGAAGGCTAACTGGAGACGTAGTGAGAATGTTGAATGGTGAATATACTGTGAAATAGTAACTCTCCAGTTTACTGAATGGTTCATTAGGAGTAAGAGAAGATAATTAGTTGCGAGTATGTTTTAAACTGTTAATTTGAATCTTTATTCAGAATTATCATCATTTCCATAACTTATACGTACCACCCATAGACGCTCTGGCGAGCTTTTCCTCGATTAAAATCTGTAATACTAGGCTTATAATCAGTAAACTTATACATTATCTGACAGCAAGTGGGAAGTCATTGTCAATGAAGTCACCATTATATACAGTCAGATTATAATAATGTTATATTTTATTGACTACGCCCAGCAAAAGCTGCTTGTCGACTGGATGGCATAATGAACAGGCTGACATCAGCATTTTGATATATTGTTAATAATAATAATCTGTAGTTCATCATATAGGATTTATTATAATGTTGATTTATTTAGATCTTTAACTCGGCTTATTCTTTGTATTATCCTATTGCGTTCATCCCGTCTACCGTTTATGACGCTCCTCTAGTTCTTGCATAATATATGTATATATTTAGGCTATATACTTAGGGCCGAGTTATACAGAAGATGTATTGCCATGGAGCTGGCAGATATACATTCCATATTTCAGTTAACGCATTCAGGTGCATTTTATGCGAATTTCATTTTCCGGGAAAACTATAGACAATATAGACAACTAAATCACAGACCAAGGAATGGAGTGAATGTTTTATCTAAAATAACATCTAAACTCAATACAGAATCATTGTTCCACGATTTAAGGTATGAATTAAAGACAGGATCGTTCGTACGGAGGAAGATATAGGGTATAATATGTGATTGAACTTTCGGTTGACCTGGGCCTGATACGGATTTAGAATATCTACGGGAAAACAACATACCTATTCTTGAAGAATGCTCATAACTTGGAGAATATTCTGAAATTTTAAGTCTATACCTATTTATATTTGGGATTGAGAAAGAAAGATAATCATAAATGAAACCGATCGATTATTCAAAATCGATTTTTATACAACAGATAAAGGCGCGAAGCACCAGTGCGCCATTGTTGGGGATAGGGAAAATAGTCGATTGGAATCTTCTTATCGATCTCGTGAAGACAAATTCCGCGAGTGGAAAAATTGAAAGATTCCACAATTTAACGAAAACAGAGCTAAAATCGATAAAATCACTTCTGGCAGAATTTTTTCTCAATATTCTCCATGATAAACGAAACCAATGTATATCAAAAATCGAAATTGAAGTGGGATGAATATTACAAGCGTCGCTTAATTTTAATTATGCTAGTTCAACGATTTTCTAAAGAGAGATAATAATGTTCATAGAAATTCTTGAATCAAATTAAGCCATTCTTTTATATATTGGAATGCATGGCATGCAAGTTACTAAAGTAGGCCTGAATATAAAACTACAGGAAATAGAAATGAAACTGTCGAGAGTGAATATCAAGTACCTACAAATCTGTCCCGAGATCGTCACTAATCTCACTCGATCATTTCATTCAATTCGAGGGACTAGGTTTCGAACTTCGGGAGTTCGACTACCATATTGAAAGTTGAAGGACTAGGTTTCGAACTCTGGTAGTTCGACTATACCATATTGAAACTTATCGTGGAACCTACTTCGTCGAATAATAAACATGTGAATTGCTAAAGCTTTGACTTTTATGAAGATTCATTATAAGAATAAATTAGTCAATTGCTTATCTTCGCTGTCAAAATGGCTGATGAACACTCTCATAAAACTAATAATACTGCCATCAGTCATGTCAAATCCACGCAAACAATTGGTTGTTATCATATAAAATATATATTATTACAATTTGCATACATAAGGCTGCTTGGATAAATGGAGGCATACAAGTACATAAATATAGTGTAATGACGAAAGTTTCACCCACATATATATATATACATACAATACATATATATATGCCAGCATGTATATATCTAAAACTTCAGTCTGCACTCATTTTCCCATTGCACTTGAAACATAAGTGCATTTTATGATAATGCAATGTAATTTGGATGCATCGAAGATTATGTAAAATATAATACATGGGATAATGCAGTCCCTTCACAGCCTTCAGGGCAGTGTTACTAATATATGTTAATGTGAGGAAGATTACGCTATATGTAAGATGCACGACTGTACGCAGTCCAGCTGAACATATTATGATCACATAACGGGGTGGTTATATAATAGAGAACAATTATGGACATGATAATAATGAATCATGTTCACTTCATATGACGATAGGGACGATATATGACGATATGACGCACACACACAAAAATACACATTCATATAAATATATATATATATATATATATATATATATATATATATATATATATATATATACTAATATGTAGAGTGAGATGAGTTCTTCGGTTGTGCCACATATCGTAGTTTCCAGAAAACGACGTTTCGATGGGATTTCACCCACCATCTTCATGTCTTGTCTTGTCGATACGTTGACCAGCGATTTGAAAGGTCGTTTTCCAAAAACGAGAATCAGCCACGAGAATCTCCGTCAACACACACACATATATATATACACATATATTGTGGAATCTAATCAAGCTAGAAGTAAAAAGGCATAATTGAGCATAATATCAGGTTATAGTATATGCGCGGCACACATGAATGATCAAAACGTAAATTTTCAAGTACCAACATTTACTATGAAAAATAGGGGTTGTTATTAATAAGGTTGATATGATACGTATAGCAGTGCTCAAAATAATTGCGAATCAATCAATCATAATAAATAACGATTCACGTATGAAGCAGGTTTCAATCCTATTAATCTGATTAATTAGAAAAATAACGTCAATCATTCAATATCAATGATTGATTACCGTACGTGATTAGCGATTATTCTTTCAGAATTATTTATTTTATTACTCGACTTTATGTTTCGAATCAAATGAGATTTTTACTATAAGTTCTTTGTTAATAATAATTACCCATATAAAACTATCGAAAGAATATAATGCATGCATAATTGCAATTGAATGCAATTGATACACAACATCATTAGATTCCAAACATGTAACCTAATACCTTGGACAGCAATTGTTTAGCGTTTCTATGTACATACTTGGAATGCAGCCTATTGTTCAATACAAATAATAATACTGGCATGAATCTCACTTATATACATACATGGATATCAAAGATGCTGATGTACTGAAGTATAGGTTTTTACAATTAACCCTGTCTCCGTCCATAAATTAGTTTGATCAAGCCTGAGGTGACGGTGATAGTAAAAACGTGATCATAAATGACCATATAAATGACCACGGTCATGAAGATGGTCATAAATGACCATCACAACAGAGTAGCCATGAATGTGCATAGAGAGTTATGGATGCTACAAAAAATATGCATGTCACAATACTATTACCCTCACCCATTCATATGCTTACAATTGACCAGATATGTCAAGTGTGGTGAATGTCACTTTAGAACAGCCCAAATATTATAACATGAAGGTAATTAAGAATGGATGATCAAAAGGTATATCAAGTATTTCTGCAATGGCGGACAAAGCAAACGTACGGTCAATCTCAGTTTCTTATAGTTGAATGCAGAAATGTCTATGGATATAATTCTCAGATCGGAATGAGTTGGGATTATCCAGTACAATAAATCTTCTGTGGTTCTACCTTATTTTTTATCGAGATTATTATGAACCGTGATCTCGTTATAAGGTTCTTTGGTAACAAAACCGGTAGCCGCTTGTTCTACACAACAGCATATCTATATGTATTAACGTATAATACCTTATTCACAACTTGATTTATACTACAAGAAATAACTAAACCCGAAAAGTTAATAAATTGGTATTGTACGTCAATTAGATTGACAAGCGGGAAGATAGAAAAATAGTCATTTTATGTCAACAGAAATGTCGAGTTTAAAGTTGAATAAAAAAGATAGAGAATGAAATAATGTCTTCTTGCGAGATGTAATTAGTAGATGGTATAAAGGAAACATGACTCATGACATTGTGCATGATATAAAATGAGAGCAATAATTACGTATGGTCTATTGTCAGATGCGAGACACATTATGCATGCTAGCGGTAAGAGATCAAAGGGAATGACAATCCATACATTACAAGACGTGAAATTGCATGCAATTGACGTCTACAACATAACGAACTGGAATTAACTGTATTTAAATGATGATTAATGGCATGTTGCAAGTGTAACAAGTACTAACGTATGTACGTAGATTTGGCGTCGATGTGTGTTAAGGCATACCGCAAGTGGTTGTGTGTACTTGATGGATGTGAGCATTGGTCGTCATGTTATGCGATGGAGCGGCATTATTAGAAGATAGATAGTCTAAGAAAACACCCGCATTGTTGCTGGAAAATTTGCAAATCGAAATTCTTCACAATGTGTAATCAAGCTGTAGCTCGACGGGAGCCGAGTCCAACGCGCAGCCAACTACACTGTTTGAGCGCGATTCAGTAGACGTACTATATACAACTGCACAAAACGTGATTTTTCAACAAATTTTACAGCTATAACTATAAATGAAACAACCTCATATAAGATCAGGCATCGAACATGAAAATGTTCTGTATCGAGTTCAAGGAGCAAATTGAGAAACTGGCTAGTATCCCAAGCTATTATTGTAAATACTTTCAAGAATAATTCACAGTTGAATGAAATTTGGACACCTTGGAGATTTTATTACACTCGATCCAACACTATAGCATTTGAATTGATTCATATGCCTGTTTGTATATATATATTTTTTAATGCAGGCCCCATCGTTTCCCAAGATTTAATTTTGTTGGGGTGGTACTTGCTACACCCAAAGAAATTATATTAGTGATATGTTATTCTTAATTGAATATATTTCATCATACGGTTGAAGAGAAAATTTGGAACAGGTTGATCACAATATTCTTGTGCGTTCTATTCTAATGCTAGCTCATAGGACTCTGTTTAAATGAATTGAAGATCAATATTTGGAAGAAAATATAAAATTTCACGTGATTCTATATTGTTTAACCGTATTGTATTTGTAAGTTCAACCAATATTCTTAGTAGGTAACCAGATAAGGTATTGCCACTTATAAAATGAATCAATTCAAGAATTCATGTTTTTACTCTTGCGTAAAATTTTCATATTTATGTGAAAAACTAAGATGATGTGATTGTGGGTTTAATCAGTAAATAATGATTAAAACCCCATAGACTTATTATTATGGATATGCGATATAATTATGTCTCTTATATGCTATCGTTATTGTATTGATTTGTAAATCAGCAGGACTAGTTTTCTATTTTTTTCTGGAAGTGCGGTGATCTTCTTATAAAATGACTTGCTACGATCTTCATATGGCCAATGTGAAATATGAGTTTGATTACAATAGTTACATGCGAAGAAGATGCAAGTACAGCAATTGGATAAGTCATTAGACGTGAATAAGGGTCAATTCAACCAGCAGGGTCTTTGTATACTACAAGCACTTGTATATACTTTCTATCACTTGAAGCACTTGATGATGATTGGAAGGTACAGTGACTAGACTTGAACGCGCAGCCGACTTGAAAGCTGAAAGATGATTGGCGCGATGATTGCTCATATTTATAGTTGCTGTCTACATTAAATTTAATTTTACAACATCCCACATGAGATGCCGTTTAATGTTCACTAATATTGTGCGCTGTCAGGTAATTCTTAATTTATTATCGCCCTATCACAGCGTAAATCTGTGAAATTACTGCAACATATGTGCATATAATATTATATGATGGATGCAGGCAATGTTGATATCATAATACGAAATGGCTGTTCATCCTGGCTGAATGATAGCAAGATAGATTAGATCAGTTGATAGAAAATGGAAAATGAGGATTAAGAATAGTTCTGATGCTGCAAAAAAGAGTAGGAAAAAACTTAATTTTGTAGGAAAGATCAACAATTTTGACGCATAATGAAGGCAGTGACTTGATAGTTTCAAAATCAAGGTCTGTATCAAGCTGCCGAGAATATTTCGTATACATATCTATATCATCTTATACCACGCATACTTGTTGCGTTTTCCTACTTTGAATACATATTATTATAGATTTCTCGTTATCAGTAAAAATATATTAATATTTTTTCAACCCAACTCTATAGCCTATTCGAAGTGGAATGCCTAAAGTGTTGTCCCCAGTATTTATACAGACATATTCTTGGTCTTAGAATCTCACATCCAGGCCTCCTACCTCGATAAATGATGCAGTCTTAAAATAGTGATGTAACCGCAGTTAAAGTTGGTATTTACACACAAAAAAATAACTGCCGTGACTATAAAACAGTCAACACATTGACGTGAAAGATGGCGTCAGTATTCGCCGCAATGACGTGCTATGTGTGAGTGTTTGAGTATGTGTGTGTGTGTGTGTATTAGGGGGTAAAAGGGCACAACAACGGTGCGGAATGAGTGCCATGGCATCTACTTTTATACACACTGATGTACGATAATGTGACAGTCAGATTGACGGCACGTTAGTGAGTGTGTCAGCGACGTCACGCAGCATCTCTCTAAGCGTCGCGACGCTGCGTGAGGCGTCGTGTCACCATTACGTCCGTCACAGCGCCTCTCCTCCCTCACCCTCGCTCCACTCACCGCTCTACCATTCACGTTCAATCTTCGTTATACGGGAATAGTGGAACGCTGTGCAATGACAAGGGAAACAGAAAGGAGAACAAGAAATATGTCATGAAAATAATTGGATGAACATAGGGAGTACTGCCATCTAGCTCGAATGGCATATTTCTGTAATTGTTGTCATATTGTTATATCATAAGTCAATAGGACATTGTTATTGTTGTTTGCAGGTTGTTTTTAGTTTTTTTTTTGTTGTAATTGTGTAATTGAATTATTTTTAATATTTATTTCCGACTAGGGAATCGCAGTACAGAGCGTTGTAAGATGAGCGAGAATATCAAGAAATCAAGAAACTGCATGCACATAATTTGTCTTGCGTACGTATGTATGTTTGGGTCCAGGTCATCGAAGTAATTTCTGCGGCAAATATAATCCGTTTTACAGTACCTTAAATCTCTTTTTTTTTTTAAAGTATAGTCTAACAAATTCTGCTCATAAACTATACAGAGCTATTCAGAAGAAAAAAAAATTGTGTCTCTCGTGAAATTTCGAGTCGGATGATTATTTTTTCATTATTATCTGTGGAATTAACTAACAGACGCAAATATTATACACAAAACTGAAGTATGCCTTATATAATCACAATTGAACAGTATGTGAATGCAATCTCTGCCATCTCGTTCCTACATATAAGTTATAATGATATTTTTCAGACGATATTTACTTTCTATCTTTCCCAGTTCCAATGAGGAAAAATTTAAATATTTCTTATTGTTGAAAAATTCGAAACCTGAAATGAGATAATAATCAGATGATAATTAAAAAATTTGGAATTATTTCACGTTCAGCCCTGATATCAATGAAAAGTCGAAACAACACAGAACCGAGTGTTCAAATATATAATCATTCATTATATGGAGTTATGCTCAATGCAGATCGTGTATATGTTGCACACAATCTTGATTTTAGGACCAAACTGTATTACCAGCGGTACTTTTTTAATTAAGTGTTATTTTTATCAACATATCTCTACACACAGAAAGACACCACACTTTAAATATAACGATTAATTATATCAAGCGAGATATCAAGGTGATAATTATTTGCGACGTAGAATTTATGTATCGCCCTGTTGACGTAAAGATCTACTCCGATGCCAACATCAAATTTAGTTTCGTACACCTGTTGGCACATAAATCTGTCACTCGGACGCACTCTTCTTCGAGATGCTGTGAGGGGTGAGGTGGGGAGCTTTATCTCACCAGCCTAATGTGTTACAGTCAAAACCAACGCCAGAACACTAACTTTAGAGCAGCTTCCCAGATCTCCGCGGAGAAGGACGACAGTTTAAGCTTCAGAAACGAATAATAAAGTAAAGGACATTAATGGCGGGGTATAAAAACGACAATAATCATAAAAATAATGATAATAATATGGGATGTAATATACTTCACACATATGTGACATGGTGTATATAGTTCATGGAACATGAGTTATAATGCGTATACTTGATGAGGCAGGTTCATGACAGCATACATTGTAGAAATATATCAAATGTATTTTATTCTAGTGTCTCCACAGACAGAATGAAGCTCATCCTAATGTATACGTGTGACATGTGTTGGTAAGGCCACGGCAGACCAAATTAGATCATTTCTCTTCGGAATAGTCCGTAAGTCCGAGCGTTTCCGATCCTATGTGACGTCAGCTGGAGCCTGGACAGCGGAGTATCGAACCACTGTATCGAACGAGTATATCGAACGAAATACTGCTCAGCGATTTGTGTTTGTCCGGATATGATTGGTTATAGTATGGATAGCCATAGTAACAGTTACCATCACCCTGATCGAGACAACCCAGAAAGCATTCTAAATACTGGCGTGGTGCGTACTACGGCTTCACCTTATAGGCACCGCTTTGAAACTTGGAATTATCATTGGGCTTGGGTTCGAGTCCGGTATAAGGCATGTGTGATTGTCAATAATCTTGATCTCATCCATCGATCTCACTTCTGGATGCACTTTTATTTATGTGTTGTGACCCCATGCACGCTTAAATCCCAGAAAATCTTATAATATGATGAAACAATATAGGCCTATATGAAAGCAATAAACGTCATGTCGGCGCATATCGGATGATTCTTATTCTTATTATATGCGTCAAGTCATAGAACTTAGCTATTCCCAGGTAGCACAATGTTGGTAATCAGACACTGGGCCGATCACGGTCAACGGCGACTATTCGATAGAGCGCGATGAAGTACAAGGTCGGTCCGGTAGGGTCAAAATTGTACCGAGCCGTTCTCGCGTGAATTCGAAAAGAAGAGTTGGTGATGGAGCTCGGAAAAAGCACCTTCACCAAAAATGAAACATGGTTTTTGCGATTACGAGCGAACGGCTGCTCGGATCGACGCGCGGTGAGGACTGCCCGGTGAAGAACGAAACACCACATCATCGGTGTGAGTGAGGTCAAAAACCAAAGTCGGTGATAGTGTTTCTCGGGGAAGAGAACCATCACCGAAAATGAGAAATGGTTTCCACGAATGCGGATGGACGGCTGGTCGAATCGAGTTGCGGTAAGAACTGTTCGATAGAATGCACAGAACTATCAGTCCGAGTGGGGCTGTAGTGCACCCGAACGTTCTTGCGGGAGCTCAAAAACAATATTAAATAAAAAGTTTCTCTCGCGAGCCGAGCCGTCGGTCGCCCAGAGGAGCGGTAATAACTGTTCGGAAGAACGTGTATAATTCATACAGCCGTTCTCATCAACACCGAAAATGAAAAATGATTTTTCATCTGCGTGAAAACTGCTGGTCGAATCTGGGCGCAGTAAGAACTGTTCGATACGGAGCAAAGAACCTCTTCATCGGGCCGACTTTGCGCCAAAATCTATCGTTCCGTTCCCGCTTGAACTCGTAGAGAAGTGCTCGGGGAAAAGCAGCATCACTGAAACTGTGAACGTTTCATCGCCGATATTGGCATTACGATGTAGGGCCGATTCGACAAATGTGAACAATTCGGTGCTACTGGGCCGATAATGTCGCCGGTGACGGGCGAGGCTCAGGTGCCAATGTCGGCTCATTAACAGAGTTCCGATGTCGGACCGATTTGTCAGATGATGACATCTTACCAGTACTGAGCCGAGAACGGTGGCAATCCACAACTCACAATCCAGCCCGCTTCTCGCACTTTCTATCGTTCGGAACGTCATACTAATTGCATACGTAGGCTTCAGTGGATTGAAGGTGTGTATGGAAAATTGAATCCCGTTCTTCCATAAGCGTGAACTGTCTCGATAGTATCGAGTATACATGGTGAAACTTTTGAATAACAATAGAATTACGTCATACTTAAGTAATGACATGACGATCTACACAATGCACAGTATATTTATAATTTGTTTTTCACTATATAATTTTAAAATGGAAAAGTCTGTATTAACACAAGGATGTTATGTTATAGCAACAGATGTACTGGATGGTTTCAATATTGATACACGTTATTACTGTACTTGAAATTATATACAGCGTTCAGGCATTTTCAGATAAGTATATATAAATAATATATTGTAAAACTCAATAAATACTTTATGAATATGAAAAATATCCTAGAAAATATCACAAGACGAGGTTGGTTTCTATGCTCGATCTCTGTCATTGCCGCCCCATCTCGCTACGACCGCCAACCGTCTGCCGCCCCCGCCCCGCCCCCGCCCATGGCCATGATGAATGGGCCTCTGACAGCGCCAAGTGATCCATCATCGGAAAGAGATTGGATGATGGAGAGGGAAGGTCATTCACAACCAATTCATCATTTCTCTCAGTCATTCTCCCGCTCTTCCTTCTCTCTCTCTCTCTCTCTCTCTCTCTCTCTCGCTAGCAGTCATCGCTCTCCCTCCTCCACTCTTCCTGCTCCAGTTTCTTAGACACACGGTAGCTGTCAAGTCACCGGCCAATGTTTACCGAACATTCTAGCAGCATGTTCCTATACTAGCTGCTACTGCATACAATGTATACATATACATACGCCTATAATATATTTGAATCGTACACTTTTCACACAGACAAATCATCAAGCCTTTAGAAAGACATTTTTTCATTTGCTATCAACCCCTATACAATAATATCACGCTACATTTCATTTCTTGTCCTAATCCAGGTAGAAGGAACAAGAATTGTATTAGAATTAAATGTAGGGGAAAGTGTGGTACGATGGCATGTGGGGAGAATGAAATGTATAGCTAAGCTTTTTTGTGAATTCTTTCTGATTTGAATAACAATACATTGTACTAGACATCAAGTACTTATATGCTTTAATATTTCAAGTTTTCAGGGTCTGTTGTTTGAAAAGATTAACATATTATGTAGGATACGTTTACAATCCTTGAGGTTTATTGTTCTATCCTACCGTCTCACACATACCGTATCATGAAGTTATTCTTGATTCAATTGTTGAATGCAAACTTCTCTTCAAACCACTAAGCACTAACCAAATATCTGGAAAAGAAACATAGAAAAGGACACGGTGGATGATTGGTATATCCACTTTTCATTTTTATCCCGCACGTAGGCCTATATATCTCGCTGAATATAGTCAGTTTACGATTATAAAATGAGAACGAAATATTTAATACATTCACAATAAATATACACATTATATGAAATATTCATAGCTCATGAGTGAAAATAGTATTGGTTATATGGAAGAGCAGAATATTTTAGCAATGCTAATCTGATTATCGCCATTGTTTTTGGAAAAATAAGGACAATTGAATTCGAATTTGAATTATATCCATATATATATATCTATATCTATATCTATATCTATATCTATATATATATATATATATATATATATATATATATATATATATATATATACACCACAAATCTACAATGCAATAGCATATTTTCCCTTTTCCCCCAAGTCTTACGTATAAGGTACATTTCTTTGGGTGAACTTGAATCCACGTCCCATTATTATATTGTAGCCCGGTGACACCAGAAGGAAAAAAACTCTTGTTGAATGGATGATTCAACAAAACGAATCCACAAATCCTATGTTGTTGGACGTTATTATGTCTTTGGAAAATAGTGTCCCACTATAGATTATACTTCTTGATGCGTGTAAAGACTCCATATATCTTGGCACACTCCATACAAAATATTGTGTACAAGAGAATTAGTTGGCTTTAACTTTGGACTATAATTCACTTTCCAATTCATGGAAATAGTTTTACACACGTCATATATTCAACATATATGGTTAGAATAGTCCTAGAAGCATTCACTGTAAGAAGGTATAACATTTCCCTGACGTGTATTGAAGTTGCTGCAAGAGAATCTAGTCTGCTGTGACGAATGACTATTATGTCTAATGGACTGAACATAACTTGAGTTTTTGAAGAAACAAGAACTAAGAACCAATTGCTCGGGAAGTAGCAAAGGGAAGGTGAAATCTGTAGGTATATAGATGATGGTTTATCTCACGACAGAGAAAACTATCATAATAATAGGAACTTGAAAAATTATTTAGAATATAAAATGTTCTACATGGTTGACTGCTGGTAATTTTATTGATTTCAACTTTTAGTACAGCTATAGTTATTCAAATAGATAAGCTTTGTTGCTCATGGTGATGGTCCCGTTTCATACTATGATGTAGTCTTGGAAGAAATAAGTCAGATTTTAAATACCAGCCTACTACAAAGCTACTCAACATAACAGAATAAACAAATTGTGGAGAACAAAATCAATTTCATTCTATGATCTAATTTCCAGTTACAATGGAATTTTGATATGCACGAGAAATTTCCATTCTTCCTTTTTGATTGGTAATTTGAAATACCACTCTCAAGATATTCATTTATAATATAAGCCTATATAGCTACAATTTGCAATTGTACGGTTGGGTGCAATGTTGGGTGCAGTATTAGGTTAACGCAAAATATTTTTCATAATAACCATCCAAATATCGACATCTAATTGCATTTAGGTCCGTGATTCCAATGGGTCGTTGAAAAATCCTTCATACCAATCGACTGATTGGCCAACAGAATAACACACAGGCCTACAACAACAGATAACAAGTTGACAGTTGATTGACTCTTAAGTTTTAATTATGAACTATTGAGTTCATAAACTATGACTGATGTTATAGCGTTAGATATAGCGTTCTCTCGACTTGATAAAACAGAAAAATCAAAACTGTCCTTATCGCAAATATTCTAAATTTTGTCTCTCCAGTTCTGTAACAATATAAATAATTTCCAATGACAGCAAGAAACACGTGAGACTATAACAACAATATACATAATTATTGTCATTCAACTTGAATTTATGCATTTTCAACTCTCTTAGTGCATTGCCAACTGATCCAGCTTGTAACTACCCCTGGACAGGCTCGTAAGCGGGTACACAAAAGCAATGATCTACTGACGACCATAATTCTGTCAAGTTGTTAAATCTAAGGACATGTGGTTGTGTGTGTGCATTGATATAATGCGAGAACCTGGCGTAATACAAAGTTAAACATGACGGTAATGCACCCTGCTGTTTCACCGACCAAATGGTCATTTCACTTGGCCATTATTTCCAGCGAGAATATCGTGTGGGGTCCGTATCTTTTGAAGAGTGTATAACGAGGTATTGCAATGTCCAAGGATCTATTCTTTTCAGTTTTGACAGCGCACACTCAGCGTGCATGCACAGTCTTCTACACTATACACTATACAGCATCAACTTTTTCTATTTTACCTTCATTTCGTTGTCAGTTTGTTTAGTGTAACGTCTAGCAACCACAGGACCTTTCAGTTTTTGACTAAATCGGTTCACTTTCGCTTACATTCAATATATTTCATATAGAATGGAGTAAGAAGGACATTATAATGTGTTACATAAATCCTTGGCCTCCGCTTTTGCTGAATACTGTACGTTTGAAAGGCATACAAAAGTTTCAAAGTTGATTTTCTACCGACATAACACCCCGACTAAATGGCAATGACTTCTTGACACATCTATTCAGAAAACAAATTACACAAATACGTCAACTTCAAGGTGCACGACAAAGAAAAAGTAATTCGGTGTCATTTTTCAAATAGTCAATGGATTGAATGTGAATAATGGCACGAACGATATATTTCAATTCAGAGAGTTGAAAATAAATGTATCCATTTTAATGATTAATTTTGCATACACTTTACTTCACTTTTTATTGAATATTGTAAGCAGATGATTTTTCTCTCCTATGGCTATAGTGATATCGACATTTTTCATTGTTATTGTTGTTTTCATTCAATACCTCATATCACGTGTATCTCAGTATAACATCAAAGTGTCTTGTTTTCCCCGATATATGATGCGGTAAATCTCATATTATATTTTTTGGATGATAATAATTACTCTGCCTACGAGACATACGTGCATGTTTTCCTGATACAAACATGAACTTTTACATTATACACTAAAAGCAGAGAACGAAAAAGAAAACTGTTGGCCACTCCATTTTTATAGCTGCAGCACTTTCCATATTTCAACAATAATGTTACACGTCCCTTCATTTTGTCTTTGTAGTTTCGGCCGATGCCTTTGATTCTAATAACCAGACACATATAAGTGCATCTGAAACCAGACGCCGGAAGAGCATTTGTTGCAGCATCTCTATGGACCACTTGAAAACCAACTTCTTGTTATAACTATCCATCCAGCTCCATTCCACCCTGTATATATATAGGCCTACACACAACAGGGGTAGAACCATGGTAAAACTATTCTACACAAGAGAAGACTTTGACTTATCACGGCATTTGGCTTTACTGACACAGGGCGTGACAAACTGCAATAAAGCCTATACGGATAAAATACGTCTATGGGGCAGCAGTCATTGGGTACTCCTCATGTCTCTCTCTCTCTCTCTCTCTCTCTCTCTCTCACACACACACACACTCTCGTGCGAACCATCGGCAGATTTATAGTCCACCAACTGTGCGGACGAAACCGACGTGCAAAGCGTCGTAACTTGCAGTAAGGACTAAAACAACGTCGAGACCAACTTTGGAAAACTGTCCATAAATAACCGAGTCGAAAAAGTAATTAATTAAGTATAAAACAAGATTGTGAACTTATATCAACTGATATCGGGAACAACTTCTGACAATCGAAGTGTTTTGGATGGTTGAAAAAACTTTTTTTCTGACACTTTTATGTAATTCAGTAGTAGACCCATGTTTCGCATTTTTATTGTCATTAGTACATTAGTGTCATGTTGCCATTAGTCGCGCAGTACAATTCACTATTTTAGTTTAGTTTTTCAGTTTTATTCCCCATGTAAAATAATTGTACATGAAATAATTTCCTGGTCAAGACAAGAATGAATGGCCACCAGGTTGAATCTCGCTCAATGGAGTGGTTACTAATAATATATTAGAAAATATGCGATGAGTCCCTTATCAATTCCTCAAGATTGAAAAGACGTCACATTCATATATTGTGTAATCTATTTTAGAAGAATGAAAATACTACCAAATAGAAAAAAATAGTTTATAAGAAAAAATAATATCTTACATAAGGTAGGTCGATTCGTCTCAAAGATCAAACGATCGAATGAAACATGGATTCGAACAAATTTGAAATATGTAGGCCCATATGTTACATTTTTTGGTTGAGAAGTATAAGTATCTATATTTATTACAAAATCCATCATCATGATTCATCCAGGGTGATCAAGGTATTTAGCATGTTCAACTTCACACATATCAGGCATAAGGTATGGCAAATGAGCTCTACAGGCAAATGCACCGTAGTATATCAGATTCTTTGTCATAAGCAAGCCCCATGTTTATATTTCACGAGATGATCCCCGCTGTTGATAATCGAGTCTTGATTGCGTAGCTATAGGTATAAAGCACGACAACACGAGTATAACACCGGAAAAGTAATGGCTAGTGCAGTAAATTGTCCCCCTTTGCGGTGTAGATTTGTAAAGAAAACGCTTGACAGCGAACGATAAGTTATATATTCGGATGAATAGGACCAGCTGTATGTGTAGGGACTACAATTTGTGCGATCTGACGTAAGTGTATGAGCGTCCGCCTCGGCCCATTGCTGCAGGACAATAAGTGGCCTGCACAAGATATTATACAGACTGGAATAGGATATTTCATTTTTATTATATAGTCTTGAGCAGAAAATTGCACTATCGTAAATTGTAAATGGCAATTCACAATTTCTATCAATGTGAAATTGATTTCAATTGATTGGAAGAATCTGAAAGTGAGTATCTATTGATTCTAGAATTGTGAATGTGGGCCTATAATGTATTGTACATTTGTAATAGGGCCTGCATCATACAAATTATCAAAGATTTCAGTGGGATCAAAAAAGTCAACGGTTTGTTGATTATTCAAAGCATGGATTTACCAGTGGCTGAAAAATCTCGAATCACTGATTGACTTTGCTGCACGATTATTGAAAATTTCAAAAAAAATGAATGATATCATGGCGGTTGTTTCCATAATGACGTATCCAGTAATATTCAAGAAGCAAAGACCAAGTCATGGACTAATCATTTAATTAACAGATTTGAATGAATCAAATATTTATTCAAACATGAACATTGATATAATTTTGTGAAGGTGTCAAATGGGCTACGTAATTCCACTATGAAAAATATATTAGTATATATTTCAAATGTAGGCCTACTATATAATATATGTAACCTCATTCTGATAACATTAAATAAAAGTCTGTAATAAATATGAATGCTATATTAGCTCTTCTAGTGACTACTGTACAAGTGGGCTGACGCCTCTCACCAATTAACAAACATCTCAATCCTTTAGTGTAGTACTAAGTCCATCTACACTCCCCCCCTCCCTCCACCACTCGCTAAAACCACATGCTGGCTGATGGGGTAATATGTAGTTAGCAAGCATATAATATCATTCACTCCCCAACACCAACATGCTATACACGAACATGAAGGCGTCGTCGGTATATATCTGTCGTCGCGGCGATGTGGCCTCTAAAACTCTCAGCACGTTCGCCCGGCGCGATTCTGTCTTGTTAAATTACCGACATATTTCCTGTGCCCATCCGCAGGCCACCGGCGCACGGCGTCACAAACCCACGACCCGACCTTACGCCATTTATCACACAACCCGCTGGATTCACTGCATGAGTCGGCTCCATATGTTTAGATTACAGATGAACGCCTGAACTGAAAACCGGGGTGAAATTTAGTGGTTGTGTGCTGGGTGGTGGAACGGAGGGAGGGAGGAGGTTGGGGGGGGGGAGACAGCACAAGATACAAATGATGGCTTTGGGGTTGGGGGTGGCAGGAAGAGAACGGGATATTACACTGGAAATGGAAAACTCACTCGATAATATACTTTAGTTTGTGTATTTATTCTGGAAATCACTTGTGATAGGTATATGACTGTGATAGTGATAGCATGACTTTAGATTTTGTTTCAGTTTAATGTACCATGAAACTGACGAGGTGTAATTTATGATGTTTTAATTATGAATGTGATCTGAATTATTGTGTGAGCATAGAGAAATGTATATCAACTTGGAAGAAATGGAAACGGATAGATTAGTTCGATTAACGAAATATTTCAACGTAGTATTCTCCATCTCATGTCTTATGTTGGCCTACATTTTTCGAGATGTACAAGACCGTATGCGTTGGTAAACTATACCATAGTCTAGTTTTCCAATTCGCATACGTTTTGACATCTAGATTCAATTTTCCGAAATACTAATTATAGTGAATCAGCAGGAAAATTATTGAACTCTCCTCAGAAAATATGTTTTTTAATTGTATGTTCACCTTATGGTATAGTAACTATCCGTACAACACGATATGATTCTTGTACATTGTTCGGAGAAACCCGATTCAAAATTTGAATCTGAAAATTTGATATTTGTGGTTTTGCGTGTTACGTCTTGGCCCATCTTCAGTTCATTGAGCTCACACTAAAATTGACATTCAAAATGACTATGTTGGATCAAAGTGAGCCGAGAGTAAATACATTTTATTCCCCAATTAAACAACGTATTGAACGAGGTATTGAAGTAGGTTTCACGGGGAGTTCTGCTATTCTACTACCTCTTAACTACCCTACCAGTCAACTGCTCTACCACAATTCAATAAGTACTGATTATTATTTCTCTATTTATTTTGACCGCACTACCAGAAATCTGCTATCCCGAAATTATCGCTGTCCTTTGATGTTTTCCGCATGTTCCAAGCTGGCTGCTCCAAACACATACGTCGGTCAGTTGTTTGATCTATCAGATTTCTGGTAGAGAAAATGGTATGTAGAGATGATGATACTGATATTGTTCTCATCAATGTGAAATGTAATGATTTCACAGTTGACAGTTAGGTGAGATGATTGTCTATCAGATTTTCAGTAGTAGAAATGGCAAAAAAAATCTATAAAATACCAATTTGTATTATCCTTCAATACAATTATTGTCTTACGCGTAGGATAGTTGACAAGTATATCAGATGTTTGGTGTGTCAGATTTCCGGTAGGGTAGTCGAAATGAATAAAAATAGTTGACCAATATGTATTTCATGGATGCGTATAGTAGAAATGCTTACTTGGTCAGTTCTCGGGTATAATAGTTTTCCGGTGCCCTACCAGTCAACTGCTCTACCACAATTTAATATGTATAAATTATTCATTCTCCATTTATTTCAACTGCACCACCAGAAATCTGCTATCCCGGAATTATCGCTGTCCTTTGATATTTGCCGCTTGTTCCAAGCTGGCTGCTCCAAACACATACGTCGGTCAGTTGTCTGATATATATATATATATATATATATATATATATATATATATATATATATATATATATATATATATATATATATATATGATTTTTGATAGTAGAAAAGGACAGATGACAATAATTATGTTGATCCTCATTAATTTAAATTTCGCCTTTCATTATGGGTAGGTGAGTTGACAGGTACGTCAAATGTTTAGTTTATCAGATTTGCAGTAGTTGAAATGACAATAATGAATTAATAATATTTCAATTTGTATTATCTTCCAATGCAATTATTCCCTCGTGGGCAGGTAAGTTGACAAGTAATCATGTCAGATGTCCGGTAGGGCAGTTGGAATGAATAGAAAATAATTGATCAATATGTATTTCGTTCCAGTATGAGTATAGTAGATCTTTCTCGGGTATCACTTTTCCGGTAGTAGGAGAGCAAGACGGCTCCAAGAGGGTTGTTGATTGATCATTAGAACAATAACATACACTTTATTTTCTACTTGTCCATCGACCAGTTCACGCGACAAATAATACATGTGCATATTCCCATATAAACTCAGTTACTCTCATAGTCTTTGCCTATGGTTACCCTAGTAAAATTCCCCCTAATACATTTTTTTTAACAACAACGAAACTTGATACAAAATCATCATTCCCCAATTATATTATATTATTAAAATAATATATTCTGGAATAATAATTATTATTAGTGTAACCTATACTCTGAAAGTGAATTGCATACTTGAGAAAGCCTCGTTTTAAACTTCATGAAGATAATAATCCTACACTACTCAAATGGTGCCCGATTTCTACAAAGAACGTGTAATTAAATACATACAATTAATTAACTGACCATCGACCTTTATCCTTACTCATTTCAGTAGATCGTTGAGATTCTACGCTACTCAATACCCTGACAAGCTCACCATGTAATTAATTCACGGAATAAGTGAACAAAGCAATTTACCATTCGGTGTTGAAATCTAAGTGCACTTTTGGCACCCCAACCAGTATTTAGAGGATCTTTATTCTCTTCAATCGCCGCGGCTATTTCCACGTCGTATAAACTCGGCAATAAACGTTGGCAAAACATGACATCGATTCGTTTTCACGAAGTTTAAAATGTCAGAATGAGAGAGGAAAAATGATACCACTCCAACAGATCTTCTGCGATAGTGAAAGACACAGTGGTTTAGTTGGTAAGATTGTACGTATGGTCGTAAGCCGAGAGCGCAGAACCGTAGAGACTAGTCGAGAAATGAATGAAATATTCTTCATGTATTATTCATCGGAATTGCAGCATATTTCATTCCTAAAATGGAGAGCGAAAGAAGAAATGGTTAAACCGTTTTTTTCTTTTTAAAGGAAAAGAGTAAAAGAGGTAAACCATCCCCAGAATGTTTTCAAGGAATATTTATGTGGCCCAAGTATGTAGAAATTGAAAACCAGCCAGACTTGCCCCATTCCCCTCTCCCGGCCAGAAAAGCAACCATCCGAAAAATATAACTTATTATTATAATAAATCAAAAGTTCTTTTCTGCTTCCGTTCTGCTGAAACGTAATTGACCGCTTTCTTTAGAAATACTTTCTATAATACATTTTCAATCAGTTGCTTCTGAGTATAACTCATGCTTTCAGGTAAGCTTCCGTAATACTTCAAAGATAAGAAACCAGATCAGTGATTGATTGATTACTTTATTGATATATACTTCTAACTTCTAAGATCGAATCCATAAAATACTGAACTAGAAGTGGATCATAAAGTTTAAAAATAGATCAAACTATCGTGATAATTTATCACATTCAGCTTCCTCTCGTTGTAGTAAAAATATTATGAATTCCCCATAAAATTGTGTCAGTAAAGCTGTCATAAATTACGATACCAAATAAACCAACAATGTCAGAAATGATTAATTATTTTATTGACAAGTACCCAGAGTGGCACCTAAAAAAGATAAGCGTATATTCTGTGTACTCGTTTTTTTTTTGTCTGCTCAACGCCCTACTAGTTATCATGTTTCTGTCAGAAATGGACAAGTTACGACACAGCTAATGACATTCGGGGGACCAAACGAACACATCGACTGACAGCAAAGCTCCAACCAGTCTGACAGCATCGAGCTGCGGCAATAGGCTAGGGTTGATGGGTTGGGTTGGTTGGGGTCGTAACTATCAGCTGTCAAAAACGGGAGAGACGTTATCATCATACCTCATCATAATAAAACATGATGGCTCCCATAGCTTATACAACTTATCCGAGCTCAGTCATGCATTGCCTTCACCTGTCGGCTGTCAAAGCATGGCCATTGGTTTGAAACACTAATCTGACTTAGACATTGGTACATACACACAGAGATACACGCCAAAATGGCTATTCTAGAGATGTGTACTGTAAACATGTTTGAATTAAATTGTGGAATACGAAAAAAATATTATTAAAAATGATTTGACACTGACATGGAAGTGATCACGCTGTGAGACTGGGAAGGTAATTACGCTGGTAATAGGTATATATGTCTGTCAATAAAAACTTTGGAGATAAAACGTATTTCATTTCTACAAACAACATTTTATTAAAGCAATTTATGGAAACTCAACATTATTTACAAATTATTTACACACCCAATATCATGCGTTCAAAGACAATGAAAACTTGTGATTAAATTTTTAAATTAATACAAAAAACTGATATCGAGTATTGAGTACATTGCGTATAGATGGGTAATTATAATAATGAATAAAATTTATAAATATTAAATACCCTATGTACTGTTTTCACAATGCGATATAGAAACATACTTGTGAAGATTAAAAGTCGAATAATTTCAATACGTTGGCTTACTTGAATTACAAAACATGACATCACTAAATTCTTTGAAAAAAAACATCATAGCTTATCAATGTTCAATTCTCGTCAATGAGGGGTCTTCAATCATGAAATATCACAGCAGAATTTTGGACATTATTCAATCCAACATTAAACTATTTCGTTCGATCACGTTAACTATATTGTAATAAAATAAATAAAAGTATAACCAAACATTGCGTATCTTTTAACCACGGGAATATTCTTGATGTTCACCAATGATTGTATCATTGCGCACATTGCACCGCGAAGACGATGAGATAAATAATATTAAAACTGATGGTAGAGAGTTCATGGATGGACCGCAGCACCAATTCTCTGTCCGTAGAGAGAATAAGGTGAGTAATAAGGTCCAAGCGCCGTAGGGTTGAAGGCGCTATAAGGAGACGCAGCAAGCGATCCTGGGAGTCCAGGTTTCGAGTACGGGTGATACCTCGCAGCAGATAGTGGACTCAAGGGGGGGTTGGGGTAGCCGGCGGCGGCGCGATGTAATGCCGCAGACGAAGACAGGAATGAGTGAGGGTTAAGGAGCGACATAGGTGACTGAGAGATTGCGGCGGCGGCTGCTGCATTATCGGCTGCCGTCGCGAGACTTGTATGAGTCCTTAAATGTTGCAGAAGCTCGTCAGAGGTACCAAACCTCTTACCGCAGTAAGAGTCTCCGGCGATCCAATTGCACACGTATGGCCTGCCCAGCTGATTCGTATAGGCAAGATGTTGAGGGGGTACGGGGCCCGGAGGCATGAGACCCTGGAGAGCAGCAGCGAGGCCGTATTTCTGATGATCACACTGAGTACATCCACTGGGACACTGTCCGGAAGACGCCCCCAAGAGGCCCATTTGTTGATGGAGGTTGTGCATACTGTATTGGCACCCTTGGCAGTACGGGTCCTTGCAGACGGGAACAAGGGCTTCGCCCCCAGAGGCGGTCTTGACACGGGCGTAACTGACATAAGGGCCGGGAGCGGCGGCCGAGGGGTAGCCAGCAGCCATCATGGCAGCGGCATGGTGATGGGAGAACGGGCCTCCAGCGAAAGGCGGTCTGAAGGCAGGATTCGTGGGTTCTAAACCAGGTGGACACCCGGAGCACAAAGAGCTAAGTGAGCCACCGAGACCGCTAGAAAGACCTGAAGAGAGGCCTCCCAGTTTGTAAGTTCCGAGGGGTTGGTCCTTAGGATGGCCGTGAAGGATCTCGAGGCCTGAACGGATAATTGGGCTTGCGCCGCCGGTACCAACGGGAGAGACGGATTTTGTTCGCTCTGCTGGGGACGAATTTTTGCCATTATCTTGTGAAGGAGTTGTAACGTGATGAGATGGGGGTGACACAGACTTGCGATTTGGTGTCCGGGAAGATTTTTTTTCGTCGGAGTTGTCATTATGAATGCTGCCTGATTTGGATGGTGGACGAGTGTCTTCAGTCTTCCTCGTGCTGAGTACATTTGTCTCATAAGGTTTGAATGCGAGCTTGGTTTCGGATGGACTGCTGCGCGGGTACGAGGATTTCTCCGGCTTCGGACCGGCAATGACCGGCGGCGTGACCGGTGAAGTCTCAGACACAGACGCGGACTTCTTCGGCTTCTCGAGCGGGTGAATGATGGGCTTTGGATTCGGTGAATCAGCTCCGATTTGACTGCATGTTTGAGCCAAGAGCGCCAAGGGGCTCTTCTTAGCATCAAGCTGTGAATAATAATAAAAACAAAAATTGAAATGACGGAATCATGGAAAACCCCAAGTATGTTTTCAATTTATTGGTTTGAGAACAACGAAAATGAAGCATAAATAGGTGCTCACTTCACTCTTTTGTATTTGTTTTAGTAATTTCAAACTGTCCCTGGATCACTTTTATATCATCGATACCCTTCAATTATTTGCTAGTTGTTGCGACAATACCACAGACATTATATCAGTGCTTAGTTTGAATTGTTCAGTTAATGAAGAAACACGTTCATTTGACATCGACACCCTGAACTGTATCAGAAGTTGGAATTAAGTTGATGACATGATTTGTTTTTAAAGTATTCTCAAATACAAAATTCAACTAAATACAAATCTCAGTAGAAAAAACTATAAATCAGTAATCCCAACACCTCGGTCATTAATCTCGGAAGATTAACTCATATGCCTAACCGCGTCGGATCATGTGCATTGTGACCAAGATGGCAAGCGTGGTCACTAGCTCCGAAGCATATCAAACAAATCTCAATTCGTTAATTCATTGAATTATGTGTGATATGATCATAAATTACACATTTTTACTTTTGTTTACCCTGTGATTGATGGAAAATGCTTACCGTCGTCGGGAGTGGAGATAAGTAATCCGGCTGCAGGTACTGATTACTGCCTGAGTTCAACATTCCGTTGCTTTCTAATACCACCATTTGTATTAAAATTCACAGTTAAAAACACACTCAAAAATACACTTTATATTATCATCAGTATAATTGTTCACTTATAATAGAAAATCTTGACTTTCGATTTTTGTAGGAAAGCAAGATATGTTAGTTTTCACTAAAAAATTATATCATAATAATTGTTCATACGATTGATTATTATCGATAACAATAACGACTTCTCAATGTTATAACAAACTGAATATTCCAAATAGTCGACGATTGTACGGATCTCTCAATAACGTTCACACAAACACAACATCTCTCGTTGACGTTCAAACTGTATCTGACGAACACGATCGAGACTACACTAGCGCCAACTTCTAACTGAGCCGCTCCCCAACAATACACTAGCGCTCTCAGCGCCCTCTACCTAACTTCCCCCCATTTCAAAAAACATTCCCCTACCTCCCTTTCACGGTTACCCCATACCTCGTCCTACCTTTTTTGACAGACAATGTTAAGACCCTGCTGGCAGGCAAACTACCAGTTCATACCCATCTCGATGACGTAGCGTTAATACTACCGCGTTTCATGCTGTCAGCTTTTACCACCCATGGTGCGGTGACGATGACAGGCTTCGCCCTCCTTTGAAGGTGCCGCCGCGCGATCCTTCCCTCCTCACTCCTAGCCCCTTCGTTGTCCCACTGTTGCACTTAATCAGTAGCCTCCCGAAGAGGAGAAACAAGATGTATAGAGAACCAGAGGATACGAGTGTAGTGTTTTGTAGATGACAAGCATACTATGGATGCTGTGAGAGGAGACGTGGGGAGGAGAGGGATCAGGTTTTTTGAATGAGGGTCGTAACACCGACTATATTAACTATAAACCAAGCAGTTTTGACACACGAACAAGTACTTATTTCATACCCGTTTCACCATGTCTTATAACTCATTTGCTGACACATCATGCCGGTAAAAGACTTGTGAGAAATATTATTCAATAAAAGGATATCCATGTGCGATGCAAATTTAGGCGAGATATAATTAACCTCTTTCCAAACTCACCACATTTGCTGCTTTGCGTGCATTTCAATGGATGAGGTGAGTTTGGACGTACCTTGAGGAAGTACTGACAGAAGCAGACATATATACTTCATTTTTACGTTTTCGGATTCCAGTGATTCGAATATCAAACGTTAAGTTTCGGTGGAAGTGCCTGGTTTGAATAGTGTCAGCGAGTCCAACAGAACTCGCGAGACAGTTGAATCAGTAATAGCTCTACCCCCCCCCCCCCTCCCTTATAGAACATAACAAAATATTTGAATCCACAAAAGGACCGAATCTTCAATCCATAAGACGGAAACATAATACAATTCCTTCATTTAATGAATATATGTTGGCCTATGAAGTAAATATTTTGTAAATTTAGCTACAAAGCCCATGTTGATGTATAAACTATTTTTCATTCTGCAAATGATTTCGTGGATACACCAGGAATGTACTATAGTCACATTATGCGGACGGAAGATTTAGATAAGTAGACACTAGACAGTCTGGGCTTTAATTGTTGCATTTCGTTGTGGAAATACCTGAACTTGAAAAAAGAATGACCTGTATGCTCATTATAAAGATAAATAAGACGTTTGAGACACAATGAGATGACAGGCAGTAATAATGACAGACAAATGACAGTTTGTTTTCAGTTCCACTCACATTGTTACAGTGTCAAGTTTGACTGTTTATTTTCACATCACTGGAGCTCCAAAGATTTTCAAAATTCCATTGTCTGCCGTAAGAACGTTCTTTTCAGCGTTGTTTCCATTCCCTAATGCTAATTCCCAAATATTTCATACATATGAGGGTGTATATTATATATATATATATAGATAGAGAGATATTATATAATATTATATATATATATAGATATATACACATATAGGCCTACAGGATTGAATTCCATTTCATATTATGCCGCCATAAACACCATCCTGCCACTCCAGGTCCACTCATGTTTCCCGAACTCATTTTCGAGTAATTCAATACTCTTCAGAATACACAACGACAGATAATTTTATACTAAATTCAAAATACGGAATCTTCTCCACATTTGTGTCCAGTATTGAATTTCACTTTTGGTCGCACTTGTAGCACCTATACTCGCATTCACGCATAGATTCTCATATAAAAATGGTTCTGATCTACCGTTAGCTCAAGAATATACCTCTAGCACAAGGATTGTTCGCTCCTGCATCTTTTGCGCATGCATCAGTTAGTACATCAATAGTTTTTACTACTTATGGTAAAGTAATTAATTAATTCTCGTTTCTAAATTACGATTGTGTCCAAAACCGTCACATAAAATCCATGTATCCATTTTATTATTACTCGAACGTTTGTATATATGTTACTGTGTATGTTTTGAATATTTCATTTTTTATTATTATTTTCTATTATTATTCTATTTTATGTTTACGTGTTCGATTCTTCACAGTTCAAAATATTCGACAATGATACTCTGTCCCCATTCCCCCTCCCCCAGACCATCAAAGCAACAAACCTTCATTGAGTTAACCCTTTACTCTATGAACATATTTCGTTCCAATAGCAACCCCAACCACTGTTCAAAGAGATGAGGCTAATTCTCCTTCATCTCTCACCTCATCATCCCCCCTCAACACTAGCCGATAACCCCACTCATTCTCTCGACATAACGCATTTGTGTGTGTGGTTGGGACAATATTTACAACGCGTTCCTATTCTTTATTCTTGTATTTATAGTTGGTAGTGCTATAAAATATATTGCACCTAGAATGCCGACAAGGAGATTAACAGTTACAGCTTTTAGGATTTATGGTGGTATAACTGGTTTGAGCTAAGACCATGCTAAGACCACGAAATTGCTGAAATTTTAGAAAGTTTTATATTTTCATAGAAATTCATCTTGGAGACTGTGATATTTAGGTTGTGAGGATTAAACGAAAATTATTTTTTTCTCGTTATATTTTTTGGCGTATGGAAATGAGCTGTCTTGTCATCGACTACACCTGTCAGTATAATCTCGATATTTGTGTGTCGATGTAACAGGGTGGCGGCCGTATGTTCTGCTATGACAATTATCAGACCACACCCAACACACTGAATGGTCGAACCAAATGGTATATAATGCCACGGTATAATAAATTATAATATTAAAAAAATAGTAGTTGAGAATTGTAATAAATTATTACAAACTTAATTAAATGATCTAAATTACACAGCTGTCTAGCTACGAGATTTTTTTCAACAAATTACAATTAACAATTCAGTATTTTTTAGCAGGAAATGATCCCAAGTAGGTGTCGTGATTCGAGTTTCGATGAATTTTCATGTGAACAGCTGAACGATCGTTAAAACTGAAACAGACAGACATTCTTGTTAAATGGAAATACGTCGTAAAAATATTTCAAAAACTTCAATTATATTCAAGCGCACATTTGAGCTCTGAACTGTTGAATAAATTCTGTCAAATATTAAAGATTACATTTTTCTGATCAATAGATGATTATCATCACATGAGTTGATATACCCGCGTTGATACCACTCTTGTTTCCATCAGTTATATGAATACTAATAACTGAACAGTAGGCCAACAATTACTTTATTGTTATCTTACTGCACTCTAACTCCAGTAGGCTCAAGATCATTGAAATCAATTCAAATTGGTCGAGTTCAAGTAATTTTACCTTGTGAATGGAAACAATAATGGAAACAATCAACCAAACCATTCAATGATAGTATTGAATACAATGTTGAGCTCAATACTTATCGCTGAGAACATGTTCTAGGCCCATTAGAGTAAAAACTAACCAACCAATGGTATGACCAGCCAACAGCTGTTTAAGGCCGTAGCTCAGCTTACATTGAAAATTGAACTCAACTCATTCTGAATAATATCAACAACCACTCAAATAATGAGTAAATTGAATTGAAGTCAAGTATTGATATCAATGAATTTGATAGAAAAAATTCAACCATGTGAGTTGGTCTCTTAGGTCTGATGCGTTGAAAATGATGGATACAAAATCAGTATAAATTGAATACAATCATGATACAGTGTTAGTTGCGAAAGCATTCAACAAGAGCGACGTAAGTTGTCTTTCTTGATCCTTCTCGTGGTTTATGCATGTATTATATCAAGCTGCTTTGTAATACAGCGACAGGAGGTCAGGAGATGTCGGAGAGCAAAAAGGTCAGATACATAAATCACGTCTATTGGTAAGGGACAAGACAAGACGAACATGTACTTAAAAAAGACGATTTGGTCTTTCTCCTCTCAAAAGGCGGTTTATTTGAAATTTGTTCGGTTTTTAATACTTTGTTTATATGATGAAACAGCAACAGCTATGTGATACGTAGGCCTTCACTGTACAGCGAGCGACTATAGACACAAGAATTCTTTTAGAGTATATTCAGTATTATTGGTCATTAAATTATACTTCATGTGGAGAGTAGAAGAGGGTGATAGCTAAGTGATGATTGATTAGAAACAGAAACTATATTTTTATTCTTTGAATGAGTTTTCAAGAAAAACTGAGCTGATTCAAAATTTCAGTCTCAATGTAGTTGTGAGAAATAACATAATTTACGTATATAAATACGGTTTTTGGACAGTTTTCTCCTTCTTTGAAAATATCAGTTATAATCTGGTCGAACTATAGCTGAGGGTATGCAGATTCAGTGCGTAAACGCAGCTCTGCGAAGTACTGAAGTGGAGGTATAAGCAAAAGTATATCCAGCCATGGAATACTTCCATTCATATAGGAACATCGCTCATAGTTTCACTGATTTTAATAAATGTGTACTGTGATAATACAATAATGATTCAATAGTGGATTTATTTTGATACTTTTAAATGTTGTGTGATAACTTGTGTAAGCCAACACCTTGAGTTGGATTGCCAGGATCATACCAGCGATGAAGCGTCTAACTGTCGGGGCACACAGCAGCACCATAGGTATCGGCCGAGCGTGAAACGGCCCTTTTGAGGACCGTCATCACCAAATCGAGTCCGAACGCCAGGACCATACCAGCGACGAAGCGTCCAACTGCCGTGACATTCCACAGCACCAGGGTATCGTCCGAGCGTGAAACGGCCCTTTTGTGGTCCGTCATCAGTCATCACCACCTCGAGTCCGAGAGCCAGGACCATACCAGCGATGAAACATCCAACTGCCGAGACACACCGGCCTATCTCCCGAAGTCACCCTTGACAGATGACAACACCACATCCAGCCTAATCAACCGGAAGATGAACACCGTATATATTGAACATATGAACACATATATATATATATTCGTATAGGCCTATATTTACAAATGCATGGATCATTTGAAAATTGGGTTCAACGATGCACTGTAACGATGCACAAGAATCTTTCGGCTTGACATGAATGGTAATTAATGAGATGATGGGATTGGGATAGGTGATGAGATGGGTTCTTAGGTAATATAGAAAGGATAGTAAGAAGTAAAAGCTCATGGTCTTTATTGTGGCCTAACCATGCCAGCATGGACTTATAGACTACAGAGGAAAATCACTAAAAATCCCCTGGAAGATTGACATTGGTGGTGATCAAATCAAGTCTGATAAACTCATCACCTCCTATAGATCACATAAAACGATCGCGTTAGCAACTGAGCTGCGTGTGATATATTCGTATTCAAATATATCACACGAGGTTTTGTATATATCAAGCTTCAATTACGAAAACAAAATTGAAACCTTTCAGCGAATATTATGCTAATATGCAGCGTTATCAACATTAAGCTATAGGCCTACACAAGTGACGCCGGATGACTCCTAATTGTAGTGTATACGATAGCACATGTGAGCCTGAAGCAATTTCACATACTAATTAATAATTTTAATAATCGTGGCATTAACAATTATTATCATTAATATTCAGATGATACTTTTTCTTATACCATCTATAGGTTCCTTCTATATTATTATATATAATAATTATGAACATACAATGGTAGACCTATATGTAGCAATCATATCACGTGAATTTAGTTCTTTAATATTCAAAGTGGCCATTAATTTAGTCACAAATCATATCTCTCTCAGATTATAATTAAGGTGGTGATGCAGATTTTGTTACGCGATTTCATTATTATTTATGTTTCAATTTAGTTTAAATATTACCATATTTTAATTAATCCCATTCAAATTAGTGAGGCTTGTCCCTTGGGCTATTCCGTTTCATGATCCTTGGAGTATATATAGCTTATGTAGGCCTACTGTAATCATAAAAACATTGGAATTTGTTTGGATATATCGTAGGTGATTTATATAATATATAATATTCACATAGATCATGGAAATGATATACAAGTTCCATTGAGCCTTATCGATGTGACCAAGTGTTCCAATATAAATGGAATCTGAAATATATTCGATCAAGTAGATAATAATATATATAAACTATTCTAGCAGCAGCTTCCGTTTTCTCATTTCTTCATACATTATGACGTCATAGCTTAGCAACTTGTTTCGTTGCCGTTGAACGTATGTGACATGTCAGATTTGTGTCCATTAGGGTAGCCATCCACGACGTCCCGTGTCATTTGGCGTGGCGTCGCGACGCCCCAAGGCACGGTAATCGAATGAGACGTGACTGTCACTCTGTATCTCACTGTTTCGAGGCAACTGGAGTTTTGCAATGACAAGGAGTATGTGGTTGTCACACAACATTCATAGAAATCAAAGTAGGAGACATCAAATCATGGAGCTGTAACCAGCAATGTCTTATGCCATGCTCAGCTGTTGAAGAACCTTCCACGTTTTATTTATAAAATGACTTGAATGTTATATATCATAACTTAGCGTTAATTTGAACTGAAATTTGTGTTAAGCCTACATGATAAAACCTAGCATTATATTACTCATAGACGCGTACACAATTTTCAATTTTCAATTCACAATTATTTTATTTTTTCATTAAACACTGCTTAGTGCTTTTATTAGGACCTATGTATAGAAATGTTTGTTTGATTGTTTCGTGAAGCATGTATTCAATTCTCGATCATTAATTATACGTTTCTGGTATTTCCAGAAAACGCACAAATACGAGTAGATCATTCATCAAAGACACAAACAACATTAAATAATTCAGAAAACGAGATCCAAATTATATACAAAATAGTGCTCAGTAATATGTCTTCCACGGGTGAGAAGTTTTTATCACTGGTTTGCATTAACGTTATTTAATGAGTATTGAAACGAACGGGTATTTTCACCTTTTTTATTATCAAAAGATAACTCTTTAAGACATTCAGTCTCACTCATTAGCTTAACTAAGCATTCCTTTTAATGAGTTGAGTTGCAGAGGATTGTTATCTAGTGGACTTTGCGTTGGGCGGGTGAGTTTCTCTCTCTCTCTCTGTCTCCCACAGAACTCAAGCTTCAATCGTAACAACTTGCAGCACGCGATCCGTAAGTGAACTACTTTGTAGGCTTCTCACAAAACTCTGTACTACAAGCTCGGCCAACAAGCTTTGTACATTACAATCTGCCTGCAGAAAAAAAAACATATATATATATATATATATATATATATATATATATATATATATATATATATATATATATATATATATATATATATATATATATATTTACATACATGGAACATCTTCGCGTAGTCTTACTTGTTGAATTGATAATACTCTTGAAATACCCAATGATACTTATCACTTGATACATTTATTAGAGAAGACCCATGCAGGGTTCGTGAATTATTTAACCGAATAAATATCCATTCAAAAACCAGATTTTTTACCTTGCGAAGAATAGTACAATAAAAAGTTATTTTTGTGACGCTTTTATGGTCGTACTTTCAAATCAACTATCCAATCACAATACTTGATTATTCGTTAAATAAATCTTCAATTTGGAAGGTATATTATATTTTGAAATTTTAATATTATATCATAAAATGTATTATGCCATCTATTAGATCTGCCTCCTTGAATGATAGCATCCTTATTATTCATGAAGTGCATATTCTATTTGGTTCATTGGTATTGTAATCCTGGATGTTATTCCGTAATTTGAATTTTATATGAAACAATAGATATATAACTTATAAACACTTCTTATTCGTAGAGATTTTGATCGCTCCGTTCGTTGCTATTTCATGAAAAAAAATCTCAATGTAGGCCTATATTTCCACATAAAAGACTCGGAGGAAATACATTACGACTCTATATTATATTAGTTTTTGACGCTAACCGCCATTTAGAGTACAGCTTGGCATGTAACACAGTAATTAGAGATCTACTTGCATGCCCTCACCTGTATTACTCATTAGCAGTGCTGCGCAAGTAGGAGATAATTATCATTATTATCACAATAATGACAGGCACATACAGTCTTTCATTATACACGTAATACCCTTTTATTAGAGATATCTGTTTAGAAAGAATAATTACGTAGCATAGACCGACGAATGAATAGGAACAGTCGTGTTGTCTAGTTGGAAATTAACGAGCAACGCAACACAACGATTTCCTGTTTGGCGCAAAAATAATCAAGTACTTTTTGTGCTTTGAATATCCATTAGGTATGCAGGTGTAATTATTTGAATTATAATAAAAAGCAACGGGTTGAAATTAAAATAGTAATGTTCGTATATAAAAGAACCTTTTTCTATGTGTTTTTGTGTTATATGGGATATATTAATTTCATCCGGTCACACATAACATTATAGTATAATATCGTATTCGTCATGGATATTATTTAAGGACATGTCTGTCGCCTGTCTGCACATAGTTGAAGCAGTCACGGTGTAATGTTGTGCATTGCAATGGTGGCTTATCAAATGTCACACTGATCCATCGTGATGATATTATTGTTATACGGTATTTGTGGAAAGTGTTGTAGGGCGTATACGTTATGGTATACTGTAATGAATTGTTTTCACGAATTAAATTCAGTTGAGATTTTCAAGTCCGATTATTGAATACCATAATTTAATTTCAAGCATGTCGTGAGAAAAATTTCGTTCAGAAATTATGCACATTGG
The DNA here is from genome assembly GCA_907164805.1 of Brachyptera putata. NCBI lineage: Eukaryota > Metazoa > Arthropoda > Insecta > Plecoptera > Taeniopterygidae > Brachyptera > Brachyptera putata. Next base: position 24,488,394 of record OU015464.1, on the reverse strand, counting down.
CAAACATTTCATAAAATGTGAAAAACCATGGCACCTCGATATCGAAAGTTCTTACTTACCTAATCAATTGTCCTTGTGAACCTGTCTTCATTCCTCTGAGTTCATTAAATTGATATAAATGTGACTCCATTTGAATATAATTGAAAAGACTACTTCATCAAACCTTCAAAATCGTATCTGCTAAAATTTTGGCTCAAACACAATACCCCATATTTATTTACAAGACCAAAACACAATTAATTAGATTCAACAATTTTGACATTTCATAGCCAGTATCGCGCATGGATATCTGCTAACACCTCAAGTTCTTCAGCAACACTTTATCCAATCACCAGTCCATGATGATGATTGCATGTGATTACTAGTGATTGCGTCCACTGATATCCATTGGTGCAGGAAACCATACGTCAAATATACACGCATGGTGAACTGTGGAGGCTCAACAAAACAAACCTCACCGCAGGCGATGGCATCTATGATAGCTATGCTAATCAGTCTAATTAATTATTGTACGTACACATGAGCGTAGTTTAGCCTTCAGTTCATCTGACAACTCACGAGTAGAAAACTCTATTAGGCCCTATAGTGAAAGAGTACGTCGTGTACCAGTTAATAAAACGCGTGTATAAGCTTGGCTTATTGCAATAATAAAATATTAATTATAGCTGAATAATGAGATACCATTAGTGGTCATTAATCATAAAGAAGTTCATAAACAAAGACCATTAATTCTATATATTGTATTCGATGAAGCTAAAGAATAACGGTGAATTGTTATTTACTGGTTCTTGTAATTATACTTGAAACGAATGGGGTTACTATTGATGCGTTATGGACTCGAAAGAGTGGTAAAAGTTATACTCGCATTTGATTCTCTTTGTGAGAAACAAAATTCGTCTGTTCATGTTTTATAGATGGTTTTTGTTCTCAACACTCAATTGAAATACATATTTGATTAGGTATGGATATTGAATGATTGTCTTTATGTCTTCGTTAGTAATTTTTTGTAGGAAAAGAACAGCCCATGTAAAATTAAGTCACCACATTGGTCTGTGGACTTGAGAATAATGCCATTCAACTCAGTTGCTATAGTGCGCTCGGTTCATGTGATCCGGGAGACGAGGTAAATATCGGGCCTCATTTCGATCTCCACCACCGTCTATTTTTACAGGTGTTTTCGTGGCTTTCCTCTGTATTCCAGGTTAATACCGGGATGGTTCCTTGAATATACTTCCCAAAACCTACGAAACCTTCGTGTCTTCATCCTAGCATCTCATAAACCATTCATCCGAAGTCGGTAGATCTTAGTTGTTAGTTGTACAGTGCGTTGTTAAACCCGATATGAATGAAGCAATAAATACATTGAAATATAATTATATGTTGAATCATTTTCACATTATATCACATAGCATGAGATATAATCGTTAGAAGACTTGCAGGAGAGACTTTATACCAGAAAATGATTGTCATGAAATTGCTGCCATCTATCAGATTGAATAACATTCTCATCAACGGAGAAATCACAAACAATCTGAAATCATGAAAAAATGAGTTGTGTACAAATAACAACATACATCTGACATTTTAATTGAATATTCAGACCTTATTTCAAATACTTGTTTTGTGCTCTTGTTTACCATTTGGAGATGAAAATATATAATTAACATAGAAACAGTAATTTATCATTCGGATATATAAATTAATTTGAATAACACATTGTCATATTATCATTTATATTAAACATCTGATTGAATCAGCCACATCACTTGAGACGATAATGGGTTAATGACACACACACACACACACTCTTGTGTAGGCCTATATATATATATATATATATATATATTCATATTCTCCTTTATCATTTTTTTTTAATAATTAAAAAATATTATTAATAATCTATCATTAATTATTCTTATTTCAATATACCCGGTACTAGAGTCTGATATACGTCTGTCGGATGATTTTTATTGGAGCACATTCACCCATAAGAAACTGTGTGTATTCCAAGCTTCTAAGGATGATGCATTGCTCAAAACCTCTTCCGTGTGAAAAGTGTATCTGGCTGCGCCCAGGACTTGACTCCCACCGCGCTGTCTCGACTAAATTCTCACTGATTTTATCAATACTTATCATCATACTATCTAAATCTTTCTCAACTTCTTTAAATACTATACAGAAAGACCACCAACAATATATAACCACAAACCAAACATTCATCCAAGTATTTCTGCTCATTACTCAAATATCCAATGGGCAGCAACCACTAACATCCGCCTGTAAAACAAACGGAGGTGCGATTAGACAGTTATGTCTCTTTAGTCGGATAGTCATAATTATAAGGTGCGGTGGCCATCAACGAATACGTATCCAACAACTCATAAAACTAGTCAAGAAAACCTCAAAAAGGCGTTGCTCATCAAGCCTCTATCCACACCTGACTCTACCTCGACTTCTCTATTAATTTTATATTAGTAATTCATTATCCTTCTACATGTGATATGGTTAGTTAGTATGGTGTATGGTGTGTGGTTGTTTTTATTATTTCTCGAAGATCCGGTGTTATAGGTGGGTCGGTATAATTGAGGTCTGGTTAATTGGCGAGCCAAGTTGAAAACTATGAACACATGTCTAGCTGGTTTTATAACTGCGCTTGCGCTCTTTCGTCTACTCGCCCACCACTTCATTGATGAGGATCAAATCAACACAGATGTGATGGGCGTTTTATACCTATCATGCTCGAAAACATGGTCGTTTAGCCTACATGTGGATACGAAGAATGTTCTTCAAAGATTGGAAGGTTTCCATTTGGTCGAGATTCTATGTAAGATGATTTATAACAAGGAAATGATTTAGCGAGGTAGACATTTATATACAGTCTAGAAGATCATATTTCATGTACAACTGTAGTATTTCTTGATACGAATTAGCTATCATGTAATGACATTTACAGGTGAAAGTAAATTATTCTGATTGATAATCGAATATATATATATGGTCATTCCAATGACTCTCCAAACTAATAAAACTTACAGCTATAGAGGTGTCCTACATAAAAAAATAGTGTGAAAAGTAGTCGTAAAATTTTAATTGAAAATAAGTTACACGAAATTTAAGGACAAACGGTCAATGTCTAATGCGATTTTATGATTTGCATAGTTTTAAGCTCCTACAATTTGATTCCATATTTCATAGAAATAATATTGATAGATTATAATCCTTAATTACTCGTACAATTGTGAAATAATGAAATTATTACCTCCTATGGTAAAGGTTGAATGAGTTAGGGTGAGAATTGAACGTCATAGCCTCGAAGAAGGAAGTCATTATTTCGCCAAAGGACTCAACTAACAAGTTACAACCACACTAGCCATCAATCCTGATGAGATGTCATGTATGTGAAATGTCTCCCATGCATCTAATAAACGAGCCATGACCACCTGTGTGCCTAAGTGTCGTTTCATGTCCCCATATGCAGATAGAACAATTAACAACACCATGATATTGCCCTAAACATGTCGCCCTAGGCTTCACTTGTATAGGGCTTCCTGTCTAGTACAGTCCTGCTGAAAACGTTGCTTGCTTACATCATGTGTGTAACACTATCAAAGATGATACATTTTTGGAGTTTATTATTGAAGCTTATTTCAGAGTTGATTTATGACTTTATATTCATGGTTCATCGTTTATTATATAGGCCTACAGGCCATATATATCGGAGTATATCGCATCAGAGGACACAGATTCTACATTCTTCAAAACATTTGTTTTGATTTTTCATCTTTCGAATGTCATACATAGTTACACTATTTTGGAATGATTTTGTCCAAGACTGTTCAGTCGTTAGAAATTCAACATGAGACATGAAACATATGAGATTGGACCTGAGACATGTGAAATGACTTGCATGGACAAGCCACTCATTTCAATCATGATAACTTGACTGACGTCCTGTTAAAAAGTGAACTATCAGAAACCATAATGCGTAATAAAAACATATAACCACATGCTAATCATTAAAATGCTGAAGTTTTAATTTATAATTTCCCTTTTTAAGTATGGTGATAGTGGGCTACTGTCATTTATAGACCAATAAATTTTGAATGAAGGAGATAATTATTTTTATTACTGTTTTTTATTTCTGAATTGCTCCAATTAAAATTCATTTGAAAAGTCGCTGAATGCTTGGAAATTTCATTTTGATGCATATTATAGAAATTTGTGCTTCAGTTAATTAGTCATATTTTCATAATTGACTGATGGTTTCGAATGATAGGCTATACATAACATTATTAACAATGTAATTGAAACTGAGTAGAATGTTATTCCAATTCCAATCAAAATACCCCACATGGGTATGATTGTTTCTTAATTCATTCGTAGAAACTATATTTATATAAGTGAATAAATTGAAAATGTTGTAGTAATAATATCTATACGATATATTCATTGCATTGAGGAATTGCTTCAGAATTAATTTCTCATTGAAATATCTATACCATTCATTTCAGTAGTGTTGTAATTTGAGCTGGTTGATTGATATTTCCATTAATCTTTCTAGAAGTGAATTTTTAACGATCTTGACAGTTAAATTCACGTAACTCTTCAACCAATTGAGGCAATCTTTTGGGTAATCAAGACAATTCACCTGAACCAAAACCAAAACTCCACACATACACATGCACAAAGCCCCCTGTTTAATTTAGTATGCATGATGTATATTCATCCATATAATGAGGAAATTGGTCCTAATGTAAATTTTAACACACACACATTCATATATATATATATATATATATATATATATATATATGTTTATAGTTCTATGTGTAATTAAGTTTGAAAAGTGCAGTGTCTAAAATGTACTCGCAAGCAAGTGTATTAATTATTCTTGACAATTTAATTGGCTAAGCAGTCTAGTTGGTTTGAGAGTTGGTGGCACAAACACGTATTTTTAAACCCAGTCTAATTATCTCGACGTGCGAACTAGACGATCTGCGAGTCTAGGCGTGGCATTATCACACCTTTCTATCTCGACTAGCTAATCAGTGATCATAAGTTCAACCAAGGGCAATCATCTATTGGTCCGGTTGGGAGCTACTTTGTTCGCTTTAGCTTCGTGATGATACAGTTAGAGCCTCATTATACCTAGAATGCAAGGATGACCAATGCTAATGCATGGTATACACAATGATCACAAAATGGCAGTATGAAATGGAGATTAAATACGATTACATTTACATAATGAGAGATATGATTTTGTTGAAGGAGGGATAAATATTTCAGGTACGAATAACTTGTTTTATCATACAAATATTTCAAATGTTTTGATGAACTTACATTTGAAGTTTTGATGCAGATTCCTGTGAAATCAGCTCAAATGTATACCGCTCAGTAAACTCCTATATACTATCAGAGCTGTATATAGCTCATTCAGTCATATCATATAATTTTGCATTATTAATTTATGAGAATTCAACACCATAAGTCCATATACACTGGAACATCAGCAAAGCTAACTTATGTTATGTGAATGATTGCAATATTTGTAAGCTGTCAACCTTCATGGTATAGTTTGTACAATTTTCGTGAATACTTTTTGTATTTTTAATATTCATTTACTCTCAGTTTCTCTCAACTCGTTTCGTGAACCGTTTCATTTCAGCCACATTAACAGAAGGATAGTCCCATACACTAACAAGGATCTACAGATATCTCACGGTATTCAATGGATTTGCGAAGTGAATCTTTCATAGAGAAAATAGTAATGCATTTTTTCACCAATTTTATAAACTAACAATGGAAGTGCTGTTTACGTCTGTTAGATGCATTGTAATAACTTATGACCTTTATACCGCGTAACCGTAAAGATTTACTACCATGTGTTTGTACGTTGCAAACATTCACAGGTAAGTGAAGATTTATGGTATAGCAATGATAATAATTGTCCGCCGCAACTTTGTAGATTGTAGGCTTGCTCTATCAAGATAGTTTATCAAAAGAAAATAGTGAATTATGCAGGCAATGTAAAAGTTAAATGGCCTATATTTATACTAGTTTATGAAAGATGTGAGAATGATTTAATAGCGTGAATGTGTGTTAATGTTATTACGTGGGAGCTGAGAAATGTGGCAGTTAAATAGACAAATTTATAGCAAGAATTATATTGATGTGAAAATCTTGTATTAATTTGAAGATGTGTATGATTGATTATTATCACATCTCGTATTTTATTGGGTGTGGTACTTCTAGGTCATTCAAGATTTAGTCACTTCTTGACGTTTCTGTCGCGCGTTTTACGCAAGCTTCATGTTTATAAGAAATACGGCACCTCCACCAGAACCGAACAATTGCGACAAAAAATACATCTACAGTGATATTTCGTAATTATGCTGGTCTCAGCACATGTTTATTATTTTATTAAAATAACCTTACTTTTGGCATTGTATCAGAACCGAGAATGTATTCACTATACCGAAGAAATGAGGATACGGATATCTCCACTGAAGACTTTAATGAAACTTTAGTGAAATACTTCAGTAAAATAAGTAGTGATGAAAATGAAACAAATAATAACAAAATGATGAACAAATAAATAATTTGTTCCACCTCTGAACAAGTTGAGTTTCACGTCATCAATTGATAGTCGTTTTGAAAAAATTGATGATGGAAATTATTCATTTCAAATAGTGCTGATACATTTTATGTTCAAATGCGGCTTGCTTGTAAACTATAAAACAAAAAATTATCCATCTCAAATACTTATACGCCTATTTTCACTTCTCAGATAGTAACAAGAACGTAATCTGGGCGTGAAGAAATCCTATCCATGCATTTAGGCGAAGTTTGCAAACGTCTGACAAGTACAGCGAGTCTATATCGGCACGTTATTGGGTTCACCCAATCATGTCGGCTGTCTCAGATTTACATCCATCCATAAGTCTGGTCGTGGTAACGTGTGCAACCCATGATCTACACAAACGGTACATAATGTACTGACATGCACAAAACAGATACAACTCGAGTACCTTTCAGGAGATTACATGCACACGAAGTCGTGCGCACAAATCTGCCCACGCAACATGCATTCTCGAAATACCAGTCAACTTTATGTACGTGTCTATGCTATGAGAATATGTCATGTCCAGTTTGGAAGTGCCCATTAGAAAGCATTACATTTGAATGGGAAGTATGATCTATGTTTTCGTTCGGAAGGTTGAGAAGTAGGCCCTATACTTATAAATCTATAAGTATGATTAAGATGGTGTCTTGATAAGAGCTAGGCTACAACAACACAACTTGTGCATTAATTTATGTTCTTTACTAATGTTTTATTATGATGTGAGTGATTTTTTGATATTCAATATTTGGAAAAACTTCTAGTTACTTCTAGTTCTAGGATACTTCTAGTTACTTTGGTGAGTACTTTGGTTCACCAATACTTTGGTGAATATCCATTCAGCCGAGCGGAAGAAAATAGATTGAAAAGAGACAAAGAATTCAAAATATCCCACTTATCACAGTGTGTGTACATTCACAACATGGCGAAAGCTGTGGACCGTTGTGGTATTTCCAGCGATTTTCAGACATTTCATGGTACAGGTTTTTGATTTAAAAATCATTTCAATTTTCAATTTTAAAATATCAGATATTACCGCGTATTTTATTCCTTTGATTTTCTCTGGTTGCATCCACCGTCACCCTGTTTCTAGTCCGGGACACCTTCAGTATTTCATTTCTTACCACTGATAGGCCTACTAGACTTATTTGTCATTCACTCTCGTCATTTTCACCCAAGGAGGATGGATATAAATATGATGCATATTATAAATATAAAAACATATTCAGAGATATAAATCATGTGGACAGTCAATTACTTGAAAGTAGGTTACAAAAAATGAAATAAATTAGAAATGCTATTTTTTACAAATACCTAACAAGTTCTGACGACTTGACCTCTCTGACTGCTTTCTGATCGGTTAGATTTAAATGAAGAATGGGTACCGATAGTGATATAGCTAATATCCTGAAACACAACGATAGAGTGCACGTATAAGACGTCTATAAGGTTGGCCACTCGTGACCTCCTTCCCTCCTGGATACAAGTAACTTATAAATAGAATAAATATTATAGATATTCACACATGATCGTTGGATATTATGTTTCATGAGATGTACAACATTTCATTTTATATTCGACCGAAAGCGCTCTCAACAATGCACATTACTAACTTTTCTGATGTTGCAATTTACGATACATTTTATATTGTTCTCTATCATACATTATATCCAAAACGACCCTTTTATTTCAGTAGTTTGCAAACTATGTATACGAGAGCACTTAACAATACCAATATTAGAAACCGGACACAGCCAACAAACTATAGCAAGGACCATAACCTACTGGAACACACTTTTCATTATCTCTCTCACTTTGTCTGCAGCATCACGCGCACGTTCTGTCTCTCTCGCCATGTGGCAAAGAGACCACCACGACATACTAGCTACCTGTCTTTTGCTACATTCGAGGCCTCTTCTACATACTACCGCACTCAGCTTTTACGCCATTAGATCAACATGGATACTGCACAACTTGACTAGCGTATTGGAACTGATACAGTCAATTAAGGAAAAATTGTGGTGCTAGCAAAGTTGTAAATTGAATCGCTCTAAGAGATTAGCTTAGCTTCTGTTCATGAACATGGTATATAAATTAACTACATCCATTCCTGAACAATCGGATATCACTATTTATATTGGTATTGTTCAACATTTGTCTTCAACATTTTAGCTCGTATACCTATAATGAAATGTAAGAATCCTTTACAGAATACATTATATTATTCCATTTATATAACTTTATATGGTTATTGAATAAATAACTGTATTTACCAATACATATGATTTTCTTCATTCGATATTGTTATTTATGTGGCGAGCGCATTTTCATGTTGTTAACGTTTGAATAACAAGAAAGCTCGAGCGAAAAAATGAACTTCATTAGTATTATAATACGACGACGTGAACAAATGAATATGTCAATCAGGCTTTGACTAATGGTCGACCTATTTCTTTCCTTCTCGGGCGTCTTGAAGACCAGAAAAACAACTTATTTCATTAGCCGACATGTTGACGACGTGATGCTAGTTGTTGAATGATAATTAACTACAGTCAATACATGATTTATTGACGTTGAAGCAGTTTTACCTTTTCTTTTTTTATCTTGAAGTGTTGTTCATTTATTAAATTATTACAAACAGACATCTCGCACAGATCGTATAGTTCGTGAATATACTTCTGGCATTTCTGCTATCGTGATTAACATTTTGCACTTACCCTGGACCAAAAATAAAGAAAGGGCAAGCTCATAATATAAGTCCATATATTTTTATAATAGTATTTATTTCTTCCGATGAAAATAATAATCGTGATCGTAGATATCGATTCAAATGAATAATCATATTTGGTTTGTGGATAAGTCGTAAACCCCCGAGGTATGTAGTAATTACCACAGAATGTTGATGAGCATTCGTGATATTGATTGATGATTGCTGGCTCATTTTAATCAATATTTTCATTTCAATTAATTTTTATCTTAAGCACACACATACTAGATAATGAGAGAGCAATATGAGAATGGAAGTAATTATTGATTTAATATTGATCGATACTATTTTTGCATTATCAACATCGAAACTTGTCACACGATCATCATTGTTCCCTATCTAACGCCAAGTACGAAAAGTAGGATCATTTAGATGGGCCAACACAAGGCGATCTTACCACCCCAAAATAATTATCAATTATATTGTAACAATTATACTTCAACGTTGTAAAACGTGCAGCAACCTGTTTGGTTACGTCTAATAATAGAGATCGAAATACATTTTCGAAACAATTCATAAATTTGTATTAATGTAATGTATTAATGTAATTAATGTAATCACTAATCTACTACTAATTTGTAAATGGTGGTACTTTCACACTCAATCTTTTAATATCACCTATAAGTTATATTGTAAGATATGTAATTTGTGTACAGATTTCCTAGAAAGGAATAAACACTACTACTGTACTACAACTAAGTTACCACTATTTACTACATACCCATAGTTTGTTTATTTTATTGAATTTCTCCTCAAATTTATTCATAGTTCATTAATTCTTAGTTTTTCCAAACTCATTCTTATGTGATCTTGTTGATCACGCTATCTAATAAAAGAGGAGGCATCGTATGCAGACAAATTCCAAATTCCGATAACAACTTTCAGAAACACATTAGACAAAGAACGCCAATTTCTTACGGCCATCGCCATCTTTCCATCGTCGGCTAACGTATATTCTTACCATGAAGAAAAACAACTCTTGCTAGCTTGGCGGTACTAACTCAACTCAACATAGCTGTTTTGTCTCTCATGTCTGTTGTTCTGTTGTTCACCTGTCTTGAAACACTAGCCCTGCTTCGTTACCGCTGTGTCCGTTTCAATTAACGGATAGAAAAAACCTGAACTGGCATTCTAAATAATCAAACGGACACACTAACAACTAAGATGGTATAAAGATTGAAGATAAATTCATTAGATTGACGGAGTGAGTGAGTGAAGCAAAAGAAGAATTGTATGTATTTTATTTTTGCTTGCTCACCTGAATAATTAATACTATATTTAAACATGAAGTCGTATTTTATTATAGTTTTGTAAAAACCGTTTGTCGTTATATGTGAAGGCATTTATGTTATGAAAGTTCATTGAAAATAATTAGGGTTTGATTGAAGGGGGATATGTAGTCCTCTGGATATGTCTGGATAGAAATTGAATCATATACGCAATAAAAACATATGCCTTCCTCCTTTCGACACCTTGAGGTTATGGTAAGTTTTGTAGTTAGGACAAGCATCTTCCTTGCATCGAAAAAGTGCAAACTGTAACTATGCGGCTAACTGAGATGAAGCAACTATAGCGGATCGTAACGATGAGGTTCAAAAACAGACATAGGCCTATTACGTACATTCAATTCTAATCGTGCCCCCAAATAATTCCTTTCCTTCAAAGAAAGGTACGTATGCTTCCTAATAATTCAAACGTAACATCTTATGTATCCCTAAAACCTATCCCTATCCCTTTCGATCAGGTCGTTGAACAAACAATGGTAATCAACGGTATTCTTCATTACAAACATTTGATATATTGTTTGATTGGAACAATCAACACCTAAGACCACTAACATGGTGGAACCGTGAAGAAGTTGGTTACCCTCTTGTGACACCAACCAAATAACATGTGTGCGCATGCGTGCTAGTACATCACCAATAATTAAATACTGAAAACACTTACTAGTTTTGTTGGCATTTTGTCACGGATGTGTTTTATGGTGAGCATGCCTATATCCCTTTGTCTACTGATGTATAATACTTTTTGCGAGCACTTCAATTATCAGTTCCTGAAAGGCTGAAATTCCTACGTGTATTATCAACACACCATTGCCAACAACGTATAAACCATATAATTTATAGTTTATCACATCGCATAAATAAAGGTGGGTTAACTGGGAAGGCATGAAAACAACCAAACACTATTTCATCCGTACTGAAAAATTAAGGAATAAACCAACACGGTATTTTCAAAACTGTCTTATATATTATTTATTGTCTGAGCTACGATTTAATCTCATAAAAATAAGACTATGAATAAGTAAGTAAATAATATATTATTACAAACTCATTATGTGAGAGAGTTTTCTACACCGATCGGCGTGATTAAGTACCGGTCCCCCCCGCCCCCCTTGGCGGCGATCGCAGCTCGTAGATTATGTGGCGAGGCCGTCTCCCCCACCCCCTCCCCACGCCCCCCGCTCACTCGTGTAGGCACTAACGAATATCTTGGGGCGGTAAAACATGGCTATCGTACTCGTAAAAGTCATCCTACTTCAGCATCAATCCTAATTAAGAAGGGAGACCAATGCGTGGAACGGCTCCTAAATCCTGATGCCATCATGTTGCCTGATGGCTGGATGTTTTCTCACATTAATGTGGATGTGAATGGGTGTGAAGTGTGAATTTGTGAATCTATCCATAAACTGTCTGTGGATATGGAACGAAATGAAGATTGAATGAAGACAGGTATTGGTGAATGGGAGTAATAATTTCTCTGTCAGTTTGAATATGGATATTAGCATTCATTTATACATTTCTCATAAGGGTTTATATTCTTCGATTATGAATATTCATTTAATTTCATTCAATGGAAGTCGTTCATTTGAGTAACTAAAATAAAATAAGTTGATATTTGACAAATTGAATGTTTGACACTGACACTCCATATACATTCCGTAATTACGAGAAAACCCATCGACTGATAAAATATTATCGCAATTCTCAAAGCACCAATTGAATCATTTGTAAGTTGTAACGTCTATTTGAACGTAACGATGAAATTACAAATGAGTCAATTCAATGGTTGACTTTAAAAATTGTGAACAAATATTATCCATGGTTAGTTAACAATAATTTGTTAAAAATCATCTCATTCCATTTTGGTACTCAGATTTCATTTCGGAATGAAACGAATTATAATCGTATCAGCGAATGAAATGAATTTTAATCAACGAATGTATCATATGAGAAACATATGAATGAATGGTATCGCATACTCAAACTGTCAGAAAAATTATTACTCGCATTGTTCTTCATCTGTTCATTTTGAAAAAAATTATCCTTATAATTATTGTTTCCATTTTTCAATGTATGCCTATAAATAATTCCCAACCCAATAACCATATAAAAGAATTGGAGTTGGACACTTCATGAATAATGAACATATAGACAACATTTACACCCCATTTCATGTTATTAAAATTATCTGCGCTATTTTATATGACTCTGTTGAAAACACACATTCACAGTGCAATCGTATAATAGTATTCTTATCATAATAAATTCTATTCTCCGAATAACGCCAAGTCTGTAATATAATTCTTATTTCCTATTATCTTAAAATGCATCTCAGAACCATGTTTATATAGCTTTCTGATATTCAGTATATTTATATAAGTACGTTCATACAATGAGAATAAATATACAGTGCCATTATCGTAATTTCAAACATGTTCTGCATTTACTGGTACATACCTTATTACACGTAGAGTAGGAGTTAAAATGTCCACACAAATGATTACAGAATAGATAATAAAACACAATACAAGTGTTTTGAATGCAAATTCGACTCGATACATCTTTCATATCTTCATATTTTACGTTCAAGGAGTAAATATATTGATAAGGTTACGCACCCGTAAGATGGTTCTGACAGGTTATTTGCATAGTGCACCCTGCTCTACCTATGAATATATTCATAGTTCATACGTTTAGTAATGGGTTTTTGACAACAATGATGTAAGGCAATGTCATTGTATTTGAACATATAACCTATACGCCTTTTTTGATTCAAATAAAAGATCAGCTTAGACAATCCGTTCTATTGTGACGCCGATATGTATCAGCTGTTCTTTTGGAAAAAGGAGAGGGGAGTTGAAGAGAGGGAGAGAGTGAGAGAGAGAGAGAGAGAGAGAGAGACACTGTAATTTATGGAACGATTTATCATTGTTACACACCCTCTGTTGACTCCGGAGCCAATTTCAAGATTATATGTCTCAGATATGAAGCTCTACACACACACACAAGTTTCACCACTGATATATTTTAGGTCATAGCCGATGTTGAATGTCACTTTTCTCCCAGCACAGAAATCTTATCGTGAAGTTTATAGAACGTCCATTAACCGTCGTTTGAGTGCACTGAATTGTGTGATAATAAATGAGGTACAGAAGGAAATTGCATGATTGTGTGATGCATATAGGTTGTACTTAATCGACCAGAAAAAATCAACACTTGAATAAGATCCATTTCTTTTTGTCTTATTACAGGAATCGTTCAACCAACATCACTTCCTGTAAACGAGATGGCAAGCATAGCAGGGTGAATTTGCTGGGAATCCCTATCGCAATTCTATTTCACTGCCAACCTGATGACTAGATATCGTCACAGTCATGGTACGAGCCAGGTATGATTTAAAGTGTATCACTACTGATATTTATTTGTAATAATAATAGTACATTTAACTTCTGAAAATGAGTGAATCAATAAAAAAAGTCATAGTATTACAAATTGAAAATTTTCAATTTTGAATATAAGAAGTGATTAAACAGCTGTCTGTTTGGCTTAGGCAGTTGAGACACTACATTCAAATCTAAAGCCAGACAGCTGAGACAGGCGTGGGCTCAGTCCCGCTGTAGGCTCGCGTTTTTGTATCATAACATCATACCAATTCATTATCATCCGCTCATTTATACCTCATTCGAACCTTTAGCAGTCAGTAGAGCCGTTAAGCAACACTGTAATGAAAGTAATCCCACTCTACGTTTAAAGAGAGGCGTAGACCATAAAATAACTATGGTTAAAATGTATCATGCATGAGAAGAAGTGAACGTCCAGAGTTCTCGACTACTTTTAGTCAGGTTCTTATCTCAGCTAATTAGCAAGTCAAGAAGCTCTATTATATATCAACATTCTTCGTCAACATCTCTCGTATATGTATACGATCGTGTGGTGTTTTAGCGTGAATTCATAATTTATTATAGGTGGATCGTGGCAACGACACCTCATCATTAACTATATGTATACGCTACAGGTATAATTACCTGTTGAAGAACTTCCTCGCCTCCATGCGCTTGGTTGACTTGTAATCAGCTAACGTAAACATAGATCAGAGCTAGGGCATTGTGGTGCCCGTTTGGTTGTGTTATCGTACAAACAATCGACATCCCATTTTAATTTATACATGTGGGAAAAGCTCTGTGAGTGTATATGTGTATTTTCAATTTATATCGATGCGTTTGGGTTTTAACATTATATTATAATGTCTAAGTGGAAAATCTGATGACTTAATCTTTCTTCTCTTGGTTTTATAGTGAGGTATTCTTGATTTTCTTCGTGGTAGGTATGAGTAAAATAGATTATCAATGGATCAAGGTAGGCCCTGTTCAGACCTTCCTTAGAAAACCGTCGTATAAATTGGACTTCATTCATCTGAAAATAAATTAGGGTATAAATCAACAGCTTGGTGAGAATTCAAACCACATAAGTCAGAAAATGATAACAAAGTAAATTTATGTAATAAACATGTAATACTTCCTTCCACGTGGAAAGATTGAATGTGTAATGATGCAGTGAGTTTCTCTCGGATTACAGTTGCTGATAATTGTGAAAAATACTAGTTTCGACACTTTGGTTGTTGATAGATGACGTCCTTTCTTGGCCACACAACTATTGTTAATATACTTCATAGTCTACTATAATAATTTGTATAGATGTATTTTCTCTACGTCGATATGAAGAGAAATATAACGCCAACAAGCTTTTGAATTATAAATATCGATTCCTGTAGATAAGTTTTTCTTATAACTGTACTTATAGGTCCTACAGACTTACCTTTTCTCCTAGGCTCGTTTATATAATAAAGAGTTCTCTATAGTCTACGCAGAAGTCAACTAAGTGCCAGTTGAATCTCTTCCTCGCCAACTCCATGACCGTATTGCGGCGACCGTTTGTTGGTGGTCTTCCTCACTCTCCGGCTTACAACTCCCTTGTCCTCCTCCCCAGGGCACAATCCAATCCACTCCCGCTCCGGTAGAGGGTACGGGTCAAGTGAAAATAGCCAGAGTGGTCAAGGGTGAGGTGGAGCGAGAGATTATCTGTCCCTTTTCTAAACCGCATCATGGTATAACTATCTAACTCTGCAATAATTCATCATTTATGCTGGCTATACCACGAGAGACGAATTTTGTTTACTTTACGTTTTAAATATTCATTCTTCAGGCAATTTGTGTTGGATTGAATTATATATAATCTCACATGGAAGGAATTGTTGAGTAATTAAAAAAGCTTCTCTAATTAATTGAATAATTCACATTGTAATACACGGAAAATTCATTTCCAACAAAATATCAAATTCAATGGAGTAGTTATACCTTTTATGTTTATTATATTGACTCGTATCAGATTTGTCCTCTGGGGAATGGCCCTTCCACCAAAAGTAAAAAGGTTTTTCGTGAACGAAGACGTCACTTTTTCTATTATACAAATTCACGGAATATGTATCATCTATGGACCAAGTTTTCACTATTTCATATCCATAGGCCACTCACGTAGGAACAATACCATCATAATTTTCAAATGTTTCCACTTAAATAGAATACATTCATTGAATTATGTTTTATGGTATGTGTTTATCACTTGTACCACTGGCAAGTACGAGTATGGTTTTGCTGTTGTACATAATATACTACTTCATATAATAAATAAACAAGGAAACTGAATGTCCGGTTATCTGTGCATGAAATGTAGCCAATCGGTGTACAGCATTGGTCTGTTAGCCATATATGAATAACAAATAATATATGTATATTCACTTCTTATCTCTCGCTAACAATCATCAGTCGTTTATTACTCTGACACTTAAATAGGGGAAGAGGAAATATCGCCCTAACATAAATGAGAAACAGTGATAGTGAGTGTATGATAACTCATTGTTTATATAGGCTTGCATACACCTGGTTCTGCCTCAAATGAATCTACGATTCCAGCCACATTTTAGATTACATTATTCATAGGTACTCTTCGATTCAATTGACAGTTTGGCAAATTGATCCGAACAGTATAGCTTTATATTAAATGAACAAGTTGTGCTCGCGATTAACCGCACTTGATTTAATAGGAAGGATAATCCGACTGATAATCCTTTATATATTTCACAGTATCACTATATATAGTGCGTTTATTGGTCCAGACATTTTTGTTTGCGTATAGATTGTGAGTACTACCACTAACACTGACAAAGAGAATAATATTAAACTTCACTTCAAATTGCACTTTACATAGCACTTCTATCACACATTAACCATATATCGTTAGTTTTACAACAGCGATTTTGATTGGAATTAAAATTTGTGTGCGAAATGATAACCAACACAGTGTCATCCGTTGACATCTGGTTTCCCGTATTATTGGAAAAACCTCTTATCATTTTGCTTTCTCGGGCATAAAAAAGCCGTTCCATGCAATTACTATTAATGGAGCCGCGCCAGAAAAGACAACATCCACATACACTCCCGAAAAAAAAAAAGCTTCGGGAATTATGCGATCTCATCCCATATACGATCGTGTTCGTCCCGATTGAGGTTATTCATATGACCACTGGGAGTGCTGTTAATGAACAGAGGGGCGTTACCACCACACACGGATAGCAGCAAGAGAGGTCCTCTTTTTTTGTGCCCTTATTTTCTTGTCCCCGTGGGCGACATAATTTCCGTTTTATAACCCTACTTGCAGTTGGGTACCCTACGTGTGATTAATGTGTTGAATTCCATTAGGCGATGATGTTTTTGTATCCGACTCGTTTGCGCCTGAGGGAAATGTGACTCATGAGTATTTACCCTCCCAACTTACAATCATCCCTCCGTTTTGCCGTCGTGGTTTATAGAGAATGGAAGGGTGCCGGGGGGTGTCGGGGGGGAGGAAATTACTCTTTAGCTAAAGGACAATTACTCAACTGACTCACTGATATGCAGTCAACCACGATAAAACATTTAAATGGCAGGTGTTTTCAACCAAAACTTGTGATCATTTGTCATGTTCTCATAACAACGTTTTACGGGATTTTATATATGCAAAGACTTTATTACACTAATTAGTGAGCCATATTTTCGTCGATATAGAAGAGTACAGAATGTTATTGCCATATTATGCTGATTAAGACCGTTATTTTGATCCATTAATCACAAAGAAAGGAACGATATAATCAAGTGATAATCGTTGATTAAGTGTGTACAGCGAAGATTCTCTCTCGTATTCATCCCAAATTTGGGACAAAAGACAGATTCGTTCGTGGTTACTTTCTGTGTTTCACATCAACAAATACAATTATATATGAAAGAGAATCAAAATCAATAATAAATTTCAATAACTTGGCCAAATAAATATTGTACCATAACTACAAAAAAATCAGTATTTTCAGAATATTTTCAGTCTTCATGACAGAATACTTCCCCATAGATAAAGTTGACCGAAATATGATTTATTCACTATTCAAAATGTTCAAAAACATGTATGGTTAATGAGTTTTTATAAGTTATATAACCTCTTCGAAATCGATGTCACCGCGCTCGCCAGGCACTTACATCGATATCATCCGCACCATTAGTTGGGCAATCCATCGATTGGCTATACCCACGTTGTCACAGCTTCTTTGAACCCAATCAATCATTGTCATTGATAGATATAGAAGTTTCAGCGGCAAACAGAGGGTGTCCCTACATGTTCCTCAATGTATATTAATAACGTATGGCCATTGGTAAGGTTCTATCAATGATGGGGTACGTATAAATGGAGCACACATATTCTATAATATTACATCCAAAAGCAAGTCTTTTGGTAAGATTAATTACCTCATCTCCTACCAATAACTCATACTTTTCATCGTACCACGGAGATTTCAAAACGTACCATGATACATCGCTATTGAAACTGTATGAGCAGATGAAAAAGGTTATAGAAAATAATTGTATTGAGAGCGGTCGGGTGTTACACACAAAAGGAAACATTCTTTATGCTCGAAGCTGTGAAACGGTAGCCAAAAGACTTGTAAACATACAGCATCCGGTAAGATAATTGTTCCAAAAATGATGTAATATTCACTAATGAAGAAGGTCGTTTATCAAGCAAATAATGATACAACTTCGATAATTCGTGGAGAGAACTCGAAGTAGCATAATTTTAACACACATCAGCATCCTTGTTTGCTAAATTTGGTCTAAAAAAACTCTCAAAATGTCGACGAATATATATATATATGAAACAGAAGAGTCAAGATGGTGTAAATCACGACCATTTTAATTCCTTCATTAATTTTAGCTCACCTCACTCAAATCAATTATTTTTACACCTAATTAGACGTGAATAATATAAATGAAATAGCCTCTTACATAGTGTAAGAACGTATTTTGTATCTAATACACACAGCTGCGTGTGTGAAAGGTTGGATATGGAGGAGAATGGAAATCGGGTGGTAAAAGGATGATGTACGACGATCATCAATCATATTTTCGCTTGCCTCGTAAAAAGAATAACATATAACAAGGTAGTAGACAAGAGTGAAAGAGTTGATTCGGAATCCAGATGGACCGGTCTTGGAGTGACAGGATTCATGAAAACAGCATTGCAGCTATACTCTGATTCAGATTAAGGGAGTACAGTATTGAACAAAAATATTTCGTATATCAATAATTTTGAGAAGAGATAGGTTTTTCAAAGCTTCCAATAGGTGGAGTCACACAGTTTTGTTCACTCATTTGTCTATACAGATAAATATACATAATTGAACATATCAGTTATGCAGTACACATAGATATACTGATATCCATATAAATATCATACATACATATTACTACATACATTAACTCATGCATATATACCATAATCAAACTGTCCATCAAATTTTATGTACCACTATCAACTTCAGTATACTCTTGTTGAAACTTTTCCAGCCGCTATATGTTGATTTTAATTGAATTTCTTACATCGAAAGGCTTTCAGTCTTGAAATATACTATTGTATTGTATATGACTAAATTAAGTTAGTCAAGCATTATATCATTGAATTTGTTTCTAAAATGAGGAATTTGATATGATATTATCTGATATACCATCTGATATATTCACACAAAATCGTGTCTTGAGAAAAAATCAGCGACTTATATTAATTTTCCAGTGAGGAAGCTAGAAATGATTTTTTTTTTTCGTATCACTCGAGGATCAAAATGTGTTAGCTCTTATATATATCGTGTTGATAGCATGTTTGTCAGATTATAGGAAAGCGTAGGAAAAGTTGAGGGCGAACAAATTGATACTGTATGAAACTGTGATGTTGCAGTGATTGTATGAAACAATTTGGGGACATTGTTGCTTACTAATTAGAAAATATGAAAAAACAACAGTTGAAACAAAAACATTGTAGCCATATATTATATTTTCCAGGCCAATGTAGCAACTAGAGAAGTTGAGGGCAAACTAACTATAAGAGCTAAATCTTTAGAAATTGTGATTTGAGATAATACAATTTGGTGGACATAGTTATCCGCAAATTATAACAAAGTGTAACAACACAAAAATTACATTTTGATTCATGGATAAAACAATCTAGGAAACATTGTTATCCACATATTACAACTACAACTATCACTTGGAAGGAATGTTGATTCAATAGAACAAAATTTGGGACACATTTTTTACCACAGATTACAACAATATGTGACATCACTAGAAAGATGCTTGCAGTATATTCAGTGGATAGCCCCGAGTAAGGTTCGCTAGTGTGGTTGAAGTAATACCAGAAGAAGTTCTTGTCCGAGAAGTGATTTAGTGTGTCGTAGCATGACCCGACTTGAACTAGCACACTAGAACGACCCGACGCTTTCACCCCTAAAGTACTAAAGCTGTGGGAGAAGGTGAGGGGAAGGGGGGAGGGGGGGGGTGTTTAACGTCTCTATCATGGACATGGTAAAGCTTATCGGTCATCACACGACACGAACAACATTACAAGATAATAGAACACTCAAAACTAGATATGAAATATCACCAGTTGGGACTGAATGCAGATCTATAGCATGGCGTTAGCTTGATTTATGTTGAGCAATTACAGCAGGGTATTTAATGATATTGGCCTGAAGGCTTCTTTCAAGACATGTTGTCTCAGATTGTTTTCTTTACATTAATGAGTTGTAAAAAATATCTCTCAAATTGTTTTCTCATTTTTTTCCCATCACAGTTCCAGTATCAATTGTATTGTAGCTTTTATGATAACTTGACAAACCCGATCTCCTTATACTCGATACTATAGTTTGAATTCTCGGAATGTTTTTTTTTCAAATCTTCTTCAATGTTTTCTTTGATTTCATTTTTCATTTTTGTGAAGTAAGCTATATGGAAATTAATCATCAACATGGAAGGAAAAATTAGTTGCTAAAAATATTCTACATTATAAACAAATAAGTAGCCATACATAGAATGTGTGACAATGCTATATGGGACGTAGTCTGAATATTATAGCATATATTGCTTGTTAGTTTTAATTCGGTGGAGGTGCCAGGTTTCATTTACTTATAACTTATTCATTATTTTCAGCTTTCTTCAAAATTTGTATTCATCTATGTATAGCGCATCACTAAATAAGTATGTTATTTGACTCAAAGAAGCCATAGACTCAATTCTATCATAGAGCTATAAGTGATGAAAAACTTTCGTAACATGTAGTGGAGGTGCCGTTTCCAAGCTACGTCATAATCGTTAACTCAAAGTCCGCATTCTCATCAAAATATGCATAGTTGTGAATGAGAACGCTAAATGATTTGATTGATACCAGTCTATATTTTAAGATGAAGGAAATTCCATAGTCTCACTAGCTCTTTTAAACCAGCTGTATATTTTATGCCTTGAAGTCCTACATGTTAGAAAGTGGTGCGACATTTCAAATCTCAAGCAATAATTTCTCATGACGTCACCAAATAAACTTGTCAAGCAAAAACATCCAAACTCATTAAATACTAGTATTATATTTCGTGACCAATTAATATAGATGAGCATACTAAATAATCTCACCAATTTATCTAAATGCATATCATTATCACGACACTAAACTCTTCTGCCCGGCGAGAACTTGTTCTTCCAAACAACGTTTTATATTTTAGTCGAACTATACAACGTGATAAAACATCTGCGTTTCTGTATAGCTGTTAGTTGAATTGACAAGCGCGCCTTTATAGAAAAACTTGAAGAAACCCGAAATCAAACCACGGGAAAGTAGTTTCGAGTCAACTGAGGAAAACCCTGGAACCTCAGGTGTTTGTTAGGCTGAAGATTTTACTCCGTGAGCGCGTGTGACCGTAGGTTTTAAAATATCAGTTCGATTTATTTTTTATTATTTTGTCACGTGATAATTACTACACGGTACAAAATTTTGTATACACATCCAATTCGACGCGTGAGATTGAATACGGATGCATGAACAAGGAGGAATATGACTATAACAATACATTTTTCACTCTAAAACTCACCGACTCATCAGAAACGTTTGGGACATTAAATTGTGTCGTAATTTGATGTAATATTAAAATACTCAATTCACTTGGAAATTGCATCCTGTAAATATAC
Source organism: Brachyptera putata (assembly GCA_907164805.1). NCBI lineage: Eukaryota > Metazoa > Arthropoda > Insecta > Plecoptera > Taeniopterygidae > Brachyptera > Brachyptera putata. The sequence continues at coordinate 24,466,137 of OU015464.1, read as the reverse complement.
ATAGTACGCTATTAGCATCTATTATAGGCATCAAACAGTCAAAATTAAAAGCCTTATATGTCCACAAGAAAATATAAAGGAGCGTATGAAACCCCTGCAACTGTGGTGCGAGTCGGGACCGTCGATCGGAAACCTTATATTTCGTGTATAGGCCTATACAACCAACTCAATGATACAACTACACTTCCAATTGGTGATATAAAATTCAAACTAGAATTATATAAGCTAGTACAGTCCCAACAGATCATAGTGGCGGATACCTTTGACGTGGGAGGTATATTACAGACACACTTAAAATAAAGTACTAAATTTACGTTATAACCTGTCTTTTATGATAGGGTAATATTAAAAGTACTTTAGGGATAGAGCTATGGAAAGAGAACTATAAGAATTATTTTTCTCATAAAACACCAATAGGCTATGCGTTCCATTTATGCTGATATAAAATGAAATGAGTTCCAATATTGTTAAATATACAACCGTTCGTATAGCATGTATAGTGTTGAGGCTATTGAAGTGTGCATGATCAATAATTTGTAATCAATATAGCTCATGATAATATGTTGACGTGTATAAAAGTAATTAAAATGTATAATCATTTGGTGATAGTAAAATATAGTTCATTCACAATTTATCATTCCTCTTTTATAGATATATACTAAATCTCACGCAATTGGGTCATTGTAATTAAATACATTCATAATAGCAAAAGATTCACGTTAACCTCTCGTTCAACACGCCGTTCGGAACTTATTTCAATAAAACTGTAATATTGAAGTGATTATATGAAATAACCGTTGAAGAGTTCCATAAATACCACATAATTTAGTATATAGGTGTTATGATGTCAAACCCTTGTATAATAGGGTGAGTGTGGTGTAATTCAATTTACTGCTATAACCACTTCGAAACAGTCATAATTACGTCGGCAGTCTTTTTCTAGCAGTAATAAATACAAACTAAGTTTTTTCTGTTTTATAGTCGTTGAAATTCCATCTGACCCTACGTCCATACAACTTACTCTTGATAATGGATTTTCGTACCACTATGATACATGTCTGTGCTTATTTGTGTCTTCTACCCAGAGTATGTAATGTGTTTGGTAGTAAAAGAAGGAGGAGTCCCAACGGGTCATTGGGGATGGCACATCTATGGATGATGGTAAAAAGGCAAGATGGCCTCTTTTGACTTTATATGTAGCAGGCATTTCTGACTTGATAGTCATAGAGGCCATAAAAATGACTTACATCAACACTTTGCCCTATTTTAATGTTTGTATCTAGTTATGACATGGAGCAGTAAATTTTATAGAAAAGATGTTCAACTATTTAAATTAAAATATACATGGTGATCACATCAAGATTCATAGACTTTCATATTTCATTTTCAATTTTTTCTTATTCATTTAAATCAGGTTATAGGTTAACGACGCATTGCACTGAGATCTATTGATGACATCGGAATAATGATTATTGATGCATAATGAGAGAAGGCGAGGATTCCTTACGTAATGGAAACGATATTAGGTATGAGCAAGTATAGCAAGTAGTAACAAGTAGCAAGAGCGTTAGCACTGAGCTACCTGTGCCATTTATGTTTTGTTTCATAACGACACCCATCACCAACACCAACAGCTAGGTTATATTGGGGTTACACAAATGATCTACTGAAATGGATGTGCGACATGGTTTTGGTTGTCCAACCTTACATGAATTCTAACCACAATTTAAAACCATCCATTGAGAAGTAGGCCTACCTCGAGGCCCACGTCAAATGACCGAGTCCACTCTATTCTGGTATACGCTCTTCAGCGCCCCCATTAAAATTGTCCTTAAATTTTATTTTCATACAAATTTAATTTTGTCAATAAATTTTCGTGAGCAAACTGGTGGTCCGATAAAGGCTGACACTTACCCGAGCACCATAACTGATTTTTGTTTTCGAGCTCACGCGAGAACGGTTCGATTAATTGAAGTCTTGCGTATACCAATGAGGTGATTCTTTGCGCTCTATCGAACAGTTCTTACCGAGCCTCAATCTGACCAGCCGTTCGCCCACAGTCGCGAAAACCATTTTCATTTTCGGTGATGGTGCACTTCCACGAGGAGCACCATCACCAACTTTTGTTTTCGAGCGCCCGCGAGAACGGCTGGATGGATTTGGACGCAAGTCGGACCGGTGAAGGCATCCAACGCGTTCGTTTGGACAATTCTTACCGCGCCGCAAAGCGGACGAGGGCTCGCTCGCAATCGCGAGAAAACATTTTCTTTTGTTTTTGAGCTTCCACGAGAATGGATTTTTGTCTTCTTCGAACCGGTGATGTAGTTCAATTGATGAGCCTAACTTGATTCAAATGAAATTACATCGATGATTGGTCTTGCGCTAGAATCATCATGCAGAAAATAATCACAATATTACCATCTATGTACGAATCTCTATGAAACATTTTCAGTGGTACCGGTAGCTTCAAGATATTGCAGTTTTGGATTTTCAATTTAATTCTTCTTAGTTAATTAATAACATATCGAGTGCATATTATCATGGAAAAATTCTTGAAATGGAGAGATAATTAGGCTAGTTGTATAAAATTGCGAATATATCCTAATCCATACATTTGTGTCCAAGTCACGTCCGAAGTGTATCTGAACTAATCAGTATTCGAACCTGAGACCCATGCTCCGAATTCAGAAACAATCACATCTAAAACCACCATGCACTCACGCACACACAGTAGTAGTTCTTGCACACGGGGCCAATAAAATGCTGTTTTTTGAGCTAGATATATAGCCATGGCATCACATCACGCTGGAGATAGATAGATAGACGGCTCCTTTGGTCTGATCTGTGTATACGAATGTGATTGACAATGCCGACAGCCTCTCTAATGGATCTTCTATCCTGTCTTACATGTGTATAGATAGTCGGAGTCTCATTGAATAATCTAATGGAGGAGGTTGTGTGTGTGTGGAAGTCTCCTTGTGAGGCGGTCAAGCGACTAGTCATTAGCTGTCAAACGTCACTCTTCACTGAGCCGTCGAGGTCATTCCCCCCCTCCCCTGCCTCCCCGCACCCTCCTCGTTCCTCACACGCCAAAGTGCAGCTTGCATTGTAATTGAAGGTGAATAGAGTTTAAACTATGTGTAAGCTATGATACGATTAATGTTCATCTAGACAGTTTTTGGTAGATAATGAGTTCCCCCGAGATTATCCCTCTTATTTTGAATGAGGTTGATCGTGATTTTTAAAATCTTCATTTCACAACTAAGTTTGGAAAACACACGACAATATGTAACAAAATGGTTGAAGCATTCTCAATGACTCCATTCGATTGACTCCATTCATGGGAACAATAATATTTTATATACCTAATGTGCTTTATATTGGCCCCTAGGCACAGATATCGGCATATAGGCCTATATGTTTGTTAATTATACCGTATATTGTTTTGTTTTTTTATTATAAATTACCATTTTCACAACGTTTCTGGAGCTCTTTTCATCAGCGTCCATAAAGTAACTATCTGATATAAGACACGAAAGCAACGTAACCTATAAGTACGGATAAAAACAAAGAACTCCATAACCCTGCTAATCCTCTTTCCTTTTACTGCCGACTCTAAAGCCTTTTCACTGTTTCTCACTCTTTTAGCGATTGCACATTCGAGTGCTAGGGCGGGATAGTTTGCAATTTCATGAAGACGTGATATTGCCCCTGTGACCAACTAAAGGCGAAGAAAATCCCTTTTTGATTGCAGCACTGTGAGTTGAAACTATACCAAGTCACACACTAGAAGTAAGTTTTCGACCACAGTGTCTATACAGAAAAAAAACACTCTTCCAGTCTTTGAGATTCGAGTATTCCTTCCTGAAACGTGTCTCCGTGGCGTCGTTTTAGAGATCCAACCTTTATCCCCTTTCCTCCCGTTCCACCCCCGCCTTCGGCTACTTCGCCGCCTTTCGACGTCCATCTATCGAGAAGACACGACTTTTCTTTAAGAGTCTCTTCAGATAGTAGCCCTCCTTGAGCCCACATATCGGACAAGTCTCACCCAGGGGACCGACTAGCCATAAACAAACTCTCTCCTCCTACAGAGAGATCTGTTGTGAAAACCAAGGAAGTACACCTTGAATTGTTACTTTTAAAGTTTAGCAAAGAGTGTTTCAAGACAGGGGATGTTGCCTCTTGGTTTTCACAATGATAGTAGTCAAATGAAACAATTATATGTAACTTTCTTTATTGTATGTTCAATAGCTATTTACAAATGAAGTATTTATTTATAAATACAATGAAATAGGATACAAATACGTAAACAGATAATATTTAATGCTAATAATCGCCAAAGGGGGAGGCAAGAAAATGTCAAAATACATGTTGGTTACTCTTAACCTACAGGTTTTTATATTTTATCACGTTAACGCCTTTTTACTGTTTCCATACACCCTTAGACGAAATTAATTTTCTGCTTAATAGCCGTTATAGTTCGTTCTGGTTCTAGCGGCGTCCAGAACGGAACATTAACAATGCTATAAGCTGTTCGCAGAAGAATGGCGAGCGTGGTTTTCATTGGCCAGATGATTTACATGTCGGTGGCATCCCAAAGAGAATCGTGAAGAGAGTAAAACATAAATAAAGGTTAGAAGGGCTCATTTTCTCTTGCCAAGTTGATGGCATAGCCGATCGTAAAAGAGTCGTAAATCTTTCCTTGTGTATAGTCAACCTGTAATACCCATGGCACGGCTCTCTCGATTTCAATGGCTTCACCATCACACGTAAAATATGGTGTTTGCAATGACCACCAGTCGCCAGTTAACTGCCCAGGGTTGCCAATTCCCTCGCTTTTTCGAGCCGGGTTTTTCGCTGGAAGGAGAAAAAAACACTATCTTGTCATTCTATAAGGAAGGAAACCGATCCAGAAAATGAAATAAGCCTGGATAGATGTAATCGACTATCGAGATAAGATTATCGAATATCGGACATACTTGAAAATCTGGATTTTTTTAGTCCTCAAAAACACCGTTCACAGTGTTGAAACACAGTGTGAAGTACACGAAGACTATCTCTCCATATAGTCGCTATACTAAATATGTCTAAGCCTCTACATCTTTTCTCCTCGTGCACACTTTATGTCTGTACTATATATTACCAGCGAACTTAACGAGCTGGTCTGTAGTAAGGTGGTGGTGTGAAGAGTTTGGAGAAAACCAGGCGAGAAGTAAAGTTATCACACTCTCAAGTCAGCATAAGAGTTATATTATCTTCTTTTACTCGCGCCTCTGGTCATCTCGCCGCAGACGCCATGACCATTCATTGACGCCAACTTGCTCGCAGCTCTACAGTTGTATCCCGAAAAGACAGATGGTATCATTCAATGTAGTCGATGCTCTACAACTTCATTTGAGCTTTGGATTTCAATATTCCGTTTGAGACTACATGAAACTGATCTGATTGGACGATAAAAATGCACAGGCAACCAAAGGAGTAACAAGATAACACTTAATTAACTTTTAACGAACTACTGAAAAAAAAGAGTGGGGTATTCTTTTTATGCTAGTAAACGACCCCACCAAAAGTAACATTATACGGGGGTACGAATGAGTGGGTGATACTGAAACGATGAAGTGATGATGGGTGAAAGCATCCGTTTACAAATCCCATGTCTTATGCGACGGGACTTCAGTTCCTAACGCAGTGCAATAGTTGACTTAGCCACGGGGCTTCTATTTATTTTAGCATTTTTATTTTTGCTTCTATTTTAGAACCAAATACATCCTCCAACAATGCTTGTATATAGGCCTATGTTGCGTTTTTTACGCAATACGTTGATATGCTCAATGTATTATTTTATATATCTCTATATATATATATATATATATATATATATATATATATATATATATATATATATATATATATATATATATACATATATGATATCTTGAACTTGAATAACATTCAATAAAAGATGGAATGGAACCCATATGAATCAGTACGATAACCATCGCAAATCTGGTTTCTCGTTAATGGTTGCTTACTCTATCGTACTTCCCCTATTTATACGAAACCGTTATTGTATGAGCTGACGTGCGGACTTGTGGTTTCATATACTATAATGCGGTATATTGATATAAATGTGCGGTATTCCATTTGTAATGCTAGTCCACCATTTAAGGAGATTCAATCTGAAATCATACGGACAATGGTATTGAGGACTGACTAGATCCGCGAGATTGACAACCGTAGACGATACGATACGATAGCGGTAAAGATCTACAATGTCGAGCTACAATCGGTATTCGAGATTGATGGACTATCAGGTATTATTATCATCAAGTCTGAACTCGATGCGTATAGACTGTATAAGGAATTGCAATAAAGTATTAAAACGCAACTTCTGCATAGAAAATGTTTCGAGTCTTCGCGATGAATTCGTATGAACGCGGGATGGCCACGTATTGGAAGTCCGTAATTGGATGGATTTTATACAAAATCACTTGTCAATACATCCTTATATTTATAAATAAGATTGACATTTGATGAGTTTAAACGTCCAGGCGGTCTATAATAGTGGAGTTATAAGTGCATTTTGTATTTTTTTTATTCATGGTTGAATGCAGGCAATGCAGACATAAGTAGATATAACTGGTGAGTTTGCATTATCAGTACATAAAATAAGAATGGTAAAGAATTGCTCATTATTTTACATACTATTGAATGTTGCTAGCATTTTGTGCTATAGTTATTCAGTATGGCAATCAAATGATCGCATTCTGATTTGACGGATTCATTGTTTTCATTGTTTCATCTTTATAAGGTGAAATCAAATCACAATTCACTTTTATTGAAATTTATAGTCGTGCGAGATCATTACTTCCAAGTATGGCATGGAGCTTCAATAGTTCACGTCAGGAAATCTCTTCGTAATGAATGTGACCCCAACTCAAAACTGGTGAAAATACTAAGCCGAATCAAGATTTTGAAATATAATTGGTACATAAAGTGGTCTATAAAGAAAACTACCGAGTACAATCAATGCGTTGGTCTTGGATTAAAAGTGTTCGTACCAGAAGTCTTCAGTTGTGGATACTTTGTATTGGTATTTACACACAATGCACAGAAAACACTATATAGCATCATTGCACTCAAACTACTTCAATTGAGCATGCACTGACAAACATAGAAGGTAATTATTCCCCTATGTAGATCTACACTGCTGATCACATCACATTTTCCATGAAGCGATCATCAAATCGTTAGGGTTGTAGTCGAGTTCGTAGATTTCGGAGGGTAGAACTAGGAGAAGAATTAAAGAAATAGGTATTTTTTCAAGTGCTTTTTGATCTCTTACAATGCAATTCAATCATAATTTTGAGTTTTGTACAGATGCACTAAACAGGACATTGTGCCACATTTTTATTTCAACCAATTTGAAAAATAAACAGACAGATTATTATATTTTACTGCATGATTTTAAAGAAGTGGAATGAAGTTTATTTCGAAGAGATATAATTAATTACCTCGTCCATATAACTTTCTACTGTGAATAACACCGCTTGATGATAAAGACAGCCTCCATCATACGTGGGCAATATCACTAGTAGCTACTTGCTAGTTGCTGTTTTTTTAATCGTCGGAGGTATTGTGAATATATTACTTTTGTATCCAGTCACCCGCCGCGCTGCTGGTCCATTCAATGCCGGATGCATTCATTGCGCAGTCGCAGACTAACCACGGCCGTCTTGACAGCAAGAGATTGATGATCTCGCCATCAATCAAGAGAGCGGCCTGCATCGTCATGTCCAAATACCCCAAGAGGACCACCCATTCCTGCAACAGAGTCGGCAAACAAATTCTGATCAATTTCAAGTATTTTGACGTCGAATCGTGCCTTCGCAAAGGCCTTTGTTTCAAGCTTTCCGAATCTTATGTATATATAGCCTATATTGTATATATGAAGGTATTAAATAACATATATAAAATAACGGTAGATGAAATTGAAACGGCAGGGGGTTGACTGCACGAGAAACTATGTTCCCGTACCGGTAGGACCACCCAATCTCCAATTCAACATCGGATTAAAGATGAAAACGACAGGACGCAATTCCTCTTGGCATGGCCGGCTATTTTTCTCGTATTTTTTCTATCGTAAGAGCTCTTTCTCATTTCGCCCTTATCTGTACATGACTCTTCTCCTATATTTTATCTCGTGGCCTTTTACCACATGGCTTGTGTTTTCTTGTTAGCAGTTGACAGGGGGTAACTTATTAGCGGTTTCTAAACCCGGTAGCCACGCTATCGAGGAGGTAGTGTGTGGAGGCACAATCGGGCGAGTCACTACTCAAACTGTCAGATTGAACAGATCGGGGAGAAACTAGAACTTGAAAGATATTGTGTATAGATCCTGTATCGGATTAACGGGATTATAAATACTTAATATTATTAACTTGTATCACGAATAGGCCCATAATATGTGACGTGTGCCAATCTGAAATATACATATATATATATATATATATATATATATATATATATATATATATATATATATATAGGTATGACCACAGACTACAGAAGCTTAGCTTCTGTAGTCTGTGGTATGACTAGTGCCTATGCACGAAAGTATCATCATACAGTTATTGTCTCTAGACGACGGCCATAATTATGACAGTAATACCAGTCTATGGTAGTACAATCATTATATATTTCAACTTCAAAAGCTGGACACTAAAAGTGCCAAGACATTTTCAAATCTTGTCAACAACCTTCATACACATTTTTTCAGGATCAACTCTTACCGCCTTCGTCCTGGTTTTACCGAACAAAAATTCCACATTCATACATAACAGACGAGAAACTACATTAACTGAAAATGAGAGGAAGTAATTTTTGTAGAAAAATCCAGCACATTAATTCAAAAACTAGAACCACATTTAACAATGTCGACATTCCAGTGGCATGTGTGCTGGTTTGGCGATCTTTTGTATGAGTTTATAGCCTCGTTTTAGGTTGTTTTCGCGTCTATTTGGTCGCCCGACAAACAGACAAAGCAACATTACACAGATTCTGACAGTTTGAAACGTTCTATTCCTTCTATTGTCAAAGTCGATCATCGATCATTCGGAGCCACGTTAAATCGTATCTAATCATCAAAATGCGCCCACCAAACACAACAGAAAAAGAACAGAAAAAGAACTCACATTTGGAAATGAAATGGGGAAAAGTTTTCCCTATAGGTTATGTTCACATACCAAGCATCAAGGTATACTCCTTTGTATATAATAGATGCAAATACTTCAATTGCATATACTAACTATGATAGATTGCCACACTGGGTATTTGCATAGGCGATCGAATCCAATATGTGGAAATATTATAGTTAGTCGAGCATACTAAAATACAGATACGCAAACATGGGTCTGTGTAGGCCATTGAATAAAAACATTCCATGTGTGGGTACGTTGAGTGAATTTGATTGTCATACTTTGCCCTGAAATACATACATTAAACATTCAAACACACACAAAGTATGTATTGAACAAACCAAGGTATCTTGCATGCTCATGCAGTCAGCCACACTGAATGTACTGAAGTACTTTAGCTTGAATCGTGTGTTTGAAGCTCAGAATCTGAAAGACTCGTACTGTACTTGGCATCTGTAATTTATATTCAGGCACAAGGCACGATGTACCAAACTTCAGTGAGATCGAACAACGCGTTCAGCTTAATAAAATCTAAAGAGTATACTTTTCCAACTTCTTCTCTGCTACAACTCAAACAATCAATTGCAAACATTATATCAAAATTATGTTCAAAACGTATCGATACGCAAATATATCAGCATCGTTCCATCCTCCACGAGAACAATAACTTGTAACTAGAAGGAGCCTAGACCAGCGTGCCTTAAAATATGACACAGATACTGAATATTTGTGAAGTAAAATCAACGTATAGGAGTACATCTCTAGAGCCCCCAATTTTGATTCAATTCCGAAGAGTGTGAACAATTTTCAAAACACTGACTGATTGTAATCAAATCTTCACAACTAACAATTATCATCATGAACAGGAGCGAAACAACCTCTTATACAAGCAGGCCTACATTTGAGTAGATGACAATGCATAGTGCCGCGCGTGAATTATTGTTATACTTTCACTCTTGCACTTTATTAATGTTTTAATTTGTTCAAATATTAAATAACTAGTAGCGTTAGCAATATGTATTATTTTTATGAACCATGTTTATTACTATAGATCCTGCATGTACTAAATCATATATGTCTCTATAAATAGTATTGAGCTATGTTTGTCTACTGGTTGTATAATAGATGCACAAGGTAATAAAATGCTGTATTAAAGTAAAATATTATCTATATGGACGCTGTATACGTAACTAGTTTGAATAATTTATGTTGATAACACCATAAAAAGGTGTTGGTTCGTATACTGAATGAGTTAGTGCCGTTATGGTAATGGCGGTGAGTTGCTAGAGACCACCGCTAGGCAGAGCCACACGACACAAATACATTTTAAAAAAAGAACGAAATGAACTATTACCACCATTACCGAAGACACCCGATTACAAACTATCCTGAGGAGAGTATCTGTCAAAATGGCCGACTGTAAGCAACTGATATTATTTATTGCTATGGTTTGTTTTAGGGTGGGTCAAAACCTCATATATAGTATATATATATAATATGAGTAATGTTTTATGGCTGATACAAACAGCTATAGATATACGTAGCTATAGCGCGAATTATTGTTTTCCAATGTTTATGACACTGTTTCGATTTCATAACTCCGTTAGATACAATACGGGGGCTTTTTGAGGGCATGTATTTCATTTATCAAACAGTATATCAAGTCATATGAACAAGAGAGAGGGAAATATAGAGAGAAACATAGAGAAATATAGAATTAGAGGTAGAGAACGGGATAGTTCCTATTGATAAGATACGTACAATCATACTCCACGTAACTGAATATATATATATATATATATATATATATATATATATATATATATTTATGCAGATGCAGTAGATGCAGTTTATATTCCATTTATTAAAATATTTATTTTTGTGAATATCCATGGATGACCCAATATGAAATAGTCCTAGTACTGGTTTTACAGTCATGATACTCGATCAATACCGGTACCTGGGAACCTCGTTCAAGACTGATTGAAACCACACATAGAATATGATATCTCATGTTATTTAATGATAAATCGAGTCCAGTTGAGCCATACTGAATTCGCATACCAACCAAAATGGGGTATAACAATATGAAATGTAATACCATATAGCCTCTACAATGAAGAAATTCCAAATCCCATACAACAAAAAAGCTATTATAAATAGCTCAAGTAACTTGGATCACGTTATGATTTTCAATGTTTATTTTAGACCACCCTATCTGACAAAAATGGTTGAGCCCTTAGTGTAACATGTGAATAAACCCATACAATATGGCATGTACCAAGATAACATTATCTTTCAAAAGCGTTTGCTATTATTCTATTTATATATTATGTAGTTAAAAGCGGTTATTGTCAAGAAGGCTTTCAATTTTATTTAAATATACGAGTTTACGACGTGGGGAGCCTGAAGGCGTGAGGGGTTGGTATATGTTGGTGAGAATAGTAATATTATATAGTATATACTTCATGTTGCTATAAGGGTTAATTCACAAATCACAAGTTGAAGGTCTGATATTTTTGACAGTTGCGATTATTATTATATCCTTTTTTCGAATTGCTCTATTTGACATCATTCGAACCTGTCCAATGGATGCTTTTCAAATATTTCAAGTCTAACTGGTTTGTTTTTCAGTGAACATTTCGTTTCATTTGATGGGTAATTTCTGTTTTCATAAAAGGGTGTATTTTGGAGGTCCATTATATTTATTATTTTCAGTAGGTTCATTATATTTATTATTTTCAGTAGGTTTATTTATTATCTGAACTGATGAGCCAGTCATTGGTGTAATGACGTTCACGCCTACGTAAGGAAACACATTGCTTTTCTTAGCCTTCTTCGTTTAGAATGTATTTTATGTCCAAGAGGCCGGCCATGACACTTCCACAATGAACAGCAAAACGTACATCTCCAAGTTGACTGAAGACTGAAGGGCAGAGGCACGTACTAAAGCAATATGATTACACAACAATGTGTTCAATCCAATCCGAAGATTCAACTTCAACTTTTATAAGGAGTATCTTTCTTATTATATTTATTTATAAGAGAGAACATTTTTATTCTTTCAGTTTAGCTCGTCACTGTCTGACCTTTACCCTCTATCTCAGTATGAAAAGAGCCCCTTACCAATCTCCCGTAGCGGATCGGACCGGGGGGCCCTTTTGACGGGTGACCGGTTTGTTCTCCGACCACAACACTATCTGGCGGGCTGCATCGCTCACAGTAAATTAACACCGATGAGACGTGTCAGCTCGAACAAAGCAGATTGTTTTGCTTCCTCGCCCGCCGTCATTTATCTACCTTCAACAATACCTGTCCCATATTTGACACATCTATCAAAGCAGAAAGAATGGGTAGAGAGCAGAGGAGGTGGAGAACTACAGAGCGAGTAGAATACACAGAATAGAAAAGGGAACAAGAATATAGTAGAAGAGAGGTGGAAAAAAATATGGTATAAAGTAGAGCCGCATAAGGTTTTGCTTTTGTGAAGGTATAAAATACACGTCAAGTAACTTTTGAAAGGGCAATTGTTGTATAGCAGACGTGACTGGCCGGTTTTATGACATCATAAGCGTTATCCTTTATCAACACAGTATCAATCAAAACAGGAAACCATTATTCTTAAGATTCTACTTATTTAAATTCTCTACATAATATATTACCCTCTAAAGAGACCCAACTAATTACCTCTTTTGTGAATAATCGTGATTAATTAACTTGCTAGTAATAAAACAATCTACTTTAATAAGGTATAATTTGAAGAGCACAGCGTGTAATCAAGATGGCGGTTGATCTGCGTTTTGAGATATTCGAGTGGGACGATTTGATGACGTCGTCTCATAAATCGTGTGTCACGGAGGCCTAGCGTCATGACCGCGTGACAAAATACAGGAGCTTTATATATCCACGCACACACTCGCACACAATGTGAATACTATTCATGCCAACTGTAAAGCCCCAACATGGCGGCGATGTTGAACGTTTTAATACATGACAGGGAAAAATAGCTCTTTTGTAACTGATGATAGCCAACTGAAACTAGATAAATTAACTACAATTAATTTGCTGAATGCTATGTGGAAGAAGTTATTCCTCTTCTTGAAAACATACTAAGGAAATTGTAGAAATGACAATGTTATCCTAGTATTTACACCGAATTATGTACCATACACACATTTTATCGAATAATGTTTCGTCAAGCCCAACTATTACTGCTATCTATATTTTGTATAGGCCTAAAACGTGTTTAAAGTTATATGGCATCAAATTTTAATTTATGTTAATGAGGAACAAAAGGTGACTCTTCTGAACCCTATAACGATAATCAAGTTAACACGCACATGAAAAGTGAGTGGCCAAAACTCTAACTGGAATGGTTCGGTTCTTCTATTCGAATAAAGCTGAAAATATAGTTTGAGGTTCATATTGTTGAATAATTGCCTCTTTTTCACTCAACTAAAGAGCCGGCAAATTATGTAATCCATCATTCTCAGCTCGATTTGTAGAAAATTATTCCAACAAGATTGAAAGCATGGTGTAGCAAATCGAAGGGAAGCTTCAAAAAAATAACTTGGTCTTCTTCGTGACCTATAATCTCATATAGAGCTACACCACGTTCTTTCAGTACTGTTTAGCAAGACACATTTCTTCCCTTCATGAATTATTTGGATATTATTTTATACACATTATATTCAAGAAAACCAACAGAAAACAAGATTTGAAAAGTGATTATTTTTACTGAGCTGAAATTAAATAATGATAAATAATAATTGTAATAATAACAAATGGAATGCTTTTGGAGAAATGAACACTAAATGTTCATCCATGCATTTAAGGATAGTGGGCCTTTATCATCCGCTCATAACCTATAGGTCTTATGCTCACTCAAATATTGCGTCAAGACCTACTTAGGCCTCAAGTGTGTTTTCCCAAATAAAATCTAGGTCTTCGCTTTGAAATTCGACGAAAATAACAACATATAATTTAATTCAAAGAGAAATATCGCCTTACCAAGAAAGGTCACTTCGTAATAATAATCATTCATTCGTATACTGTCGGTCCGCAATATTCTCAACACGCAAGACTCGAATCATGAAATCATTTGTCATGACCGCCCTTCTTAAAGAAAAAGAGCCGTTGAAAAGAATTGACGTCCAGTTGCTCTCCAAACACCAGCACGTTATCAGCGCTACCTTTCATGCATTAGTCCCGACAACATCGTGCTAGAATGTGGTATCACAGGACACGGAAAAAGACGAGTAAATATTTAATAAGAACTATCCCAATAGCGGTCGCTGATGAACATTATCATGTCCAATAATCCGTAGCCAAAAATCATATACACTTTTGAAAAATACGGACGAAAATAGCGTGAGGGTGGACTCGAACCCGGGCCCATTCGCATCGAAAGCTCACGCCGGGCTAATGCGCCAAGAGTGAGATAACAATGGAAAAATGAACATTTCACTACCAATTAATTGACACTTCACTTTCATGGCTAAAAGATTTTATTTTCACACCTTCATTCCCATCGCCTAACCCTACCTGCCCAGACTACTGAAGGAGTGGGCTACAATCTGGCTATTACTAATGATACAATCACTATCACTATCAGAATCCAGCACGCTGGTAGCGCTTCCTAGCTGTCAGGGTAGGTGCTATACAAAGTGAAGTGCTAGAAGGAAATTGTGAAAATATTGAAATGGCAACAAGAGAATGAGTTTTGATTTAAGATCGTCTAGCATATCTTAAAGTAGGCCCATGCCTAATCAATCAACAGGATTTTCTCAACTACGTCATTATGACGTCACGTGTTATAGCACTACGTTGTCGGAACAGCACTAACCCATATTTTGTGGTATAGTTAGTATGTATAGGATCAGGATGAAAAGTAGACGTAGCTTTCACTTGTCGCTGCTAATGGAAATGTGTCTGAAAGCTACATAAACTATACGAACAACCCGACAAGTTCGTGGCCAAAGGATGATAGATCGTCAACATTAAAGATTATTCATAATTTTTCTCTCTTAGATTCAATCCGGTCATAAGAGTTTACCGTCACATTGTACAGTAGTAGGCGGGTTAGAGAGATATAAATCACGAAACTGTGATAAAGAAGTCGAATTAATGTGAAGAATTTATTAAATATCTGCACGAATATTACATGGTCACGTTTTTGAATATACTTGGGACTTGAGTGTATATCATGATACATTTTGATTCACATGCAATGTTACTCCAATTTTTCTTCAAAAATTAGCTTGATTGAAATATTTATATTAAAAATATGTAAAGATAGAGACTCCCATTCCACCTCTCTATATAATTGCACGGATGGTTCGCTTATTTCGGACGTTGATATGGATTTAAATTTAATTCGAACTGGATTGTTTCTCGTATCGAACAATGTAAAATATTGATGACTCAGGGTTTAATATAATAATTATTCATAATGATTTTTTTTGTTTTTTTTTCTCAAATACAACAAATGGCGATTTCATCAGCTTAAACCCAATTCTCCTTGATGATTGTGGAAAACAGTAAATGTATTTGTTTTATCCAGTAACGAAAGGTTTGGTGAGTAATACCAACAGTAGCAGTCCTCTTGTCAATTCAAGTGTTTGTATTGACAAAACTAATGATGATACAAACCAGAAGCTCGCTGCGACCAATCAGCGACTAGTTGCTAATACACCTTCACGGCCATGTTGATTTGACCAGGAAACACACATTCAAGTGTTTTCGACGGCGTCAAGTATCAAAGAGACCGTGTGTGTACACGCCTTCTGGTTAGAGACTCAGTGCAAGTTGGAGAACAAACAAAGAGATATTTTTTTAAATAACAAGTTGGTGGTTATCGTTTTTATCTATACATATAAACTTATAGGTTTTAATATCCAGCTGCCACTTGCATTTCATTCTCGTGTCACATTTGTTTTTTTCAGTAACATTCACCATATTAAATTAATGTTATACGTTACAATTAGTGTTCTATACTGTAAACAATACACACATACGGGTTTACAATTTACATACATGTTTTAGTATATGTGCACTTTTAGGCGTAATAAAGAATAATAATTTCAATTTGCTCACATTTTTAATGTTCGCATGTAATTAACTTATTTCGTACTGAACCAACAGAGCATCCATTTTTACATGCATGAATATTGATAAATTCGTCAATAATGCATATCATTCTATACCTAAGAAATATATCATTTGCATGAAGAAAGCTCAGTACTTGATCAACAATCATTGATCAGAACGAATAATGTGTGGGACGTTATTGCAAATTTTCTTCTCATTCACACAGCATTTTTCCAAGATTTTTTTTTACAGTTCGTCCAAGTAGAGTAAGTTACCTAAGCGTGTGCACTACACTATCACAGGCGCAAAAAAACACGTCGTTGAAAGCGCCGTATAAGTCATCAAGTGTAACTGATAAAATGACATTGAACTTTGAATCTCCAACTATTTGTTTGCTTTTTATCATACAATGTCAAGTACATTGATGAAAATCACAAACATTCAATATCACATGCCTTTGTATATTGATTTGCATATATATATATATATATATATATATATATATATATATATATATATATATATATATATATATATATATATATATATATATATATATATATATATATATCTATATTGATGAGTATCTTCCAAGTTTTCAACATTAGGCCTAACAGCTGTCAGATGATTACCGTGCCCATCTTTTTTCATACGTACATAACGAAATTACATTGGAAGTATATATGTATATCTTTTGTCATACTTTTTCAATACTAATAAATATTTTTTCACTTTGTTTCAGCATTCATTTTCTTCAAGTTCGATGCATCAACGAAAACAACGAGGATGGTAAGTGTCTGTTCCATCTTTTCGCCTGCCCCCTTCAATGATACACTCATGGCTTATGCTATGACATAGGTATGGCAACTCATGAGAGTGGGCTGTTATTATACCACATGCCGTCGAGAGTAGAGCGAAGACCGGTTGAGCTATTTATCGCTCGTACCTCATACGTTCTGCATGTCTCTTACCTTTGATTGACGTGTTCGATCCCCCGTGGAGATAGCTGCAGCGTTTTACACTGCTTGGTACATCGCAGACAGAATACTGAGTGCGAAACAGCTAATCAGACGATCTTGTCCAGAGTGACTTTTTAAGGCTAGTATATGCAAGAACGATGAGAACTTACGACTAATTCGGTTAAAGAACTTAAATATAACATCATATTTTTGTATTTCAATAGGAATAATCGCTATTTCTTTCTATGAATTGATGCAGGAACCCCAATATACGCGTTGTAATTGAATGATAAATTTGTCTTCATTGAATAGGCTTAGACCAGAGGCTTGGTCCTGCAATAAATGAGTTTTGAAACAATTCACCTGATAACCTTTAAATTTGTCAATTTATGTCAGTTATTGTTGTTCATACATCTGAAAATGATTTCGTTCTCTGATGTTATTCTTATGGTTATTTTCAATTTTTCTGTGATTGATCTTTCGAAATCCATCTGAACGATTGTTATTCTAAAACCATGTATTAGACAGGTTTAATGTATATTGTGATTTTTAAGATATTTACACATATGAGGGCAGTGAGAACACTGCAAAGGGATACGTATGTAGAAACATTTCCTCAGGGTTCCGTCTTGCCGATTCATACCCATGGAGCACCAATAACATGCAGACAAACCACAAATTTAGAACGTATGGATGGGTGTATTCGCTATTGGTCATCCAATGCAGTGGCAACATAAACGGTTGCGAAACCATTCAGAAAACAGAAAGAGACTTGAATGAGACCAATACGCACGCAAAATGAATGAATCCTCGAATGATCTTGAGCGTAAATGCAATAATTTGAACTGTGTTGGAAGATCACTGGAAATATCACTTTGTAATTGTCATTCTCGCAATCTGAATTATAGCGCAAAATCTTCGCTCAATGAGAATTGGATTTCTTGATAGTATAGTGTTTTTATAAGAGTAAAAAAAACACAGCTCGTAAGATAGAAAATCACTTAGTTTTTATTAGCCGAAAGACTAAAAATTATAGACCTCTATCAGTAGTGCATAACGATTATCTAAACGAACGGACGCGCGCCCTGTAGCAAGGTATATTTACGAGAACCTATACCCTTCTTCCATATCGTTAGCGCTTCCACCGTATACAAAAGCAGTAATAACGCTTATTGAACTTTACTGTCCAAACTTATTACTTCCTAAACACATTACTTGTTGTATTCCTCAATTTATTCTTTAGTTTATAGTTAGCAATTTTGTTGTGCAGCAAAAAAAAGCAAGCGTAAGTTTTTCGTATATACACCTACATCCACAACGAAACGAAAAGCATCGTCGCAATAACTTGCCCTTATAATAGAGATATAGTACCCTACTTTGCCGACATCATGGCAACATGGCTGCCCATTACGGTAAGGCTGGTTTATGGTGTTAATGCGCTATATTAGTCCGGATAGTAAATTACATACAGCCTTTGAGAAGCATAAATTGCACTTAGTTCTGGTATACGTAATATGTAGGTAGAGTATATAATATAGAAGGCGCCTGACCCGTGGTCTGATTATAGGGAGAAGTGCGGTAGGTCTACGATGGTCTGTTGGTTCTTTACCCACAGATTTAATGATCGTCGTGAATATAAGAATTCAACAATGGTTTCATAAGAAATTTCCACGATGTGCAATTCTGTGATTTTCGCTATAGGCTTGGGGCACTGAACTTGCCTTCACGATTGAATATGTTATATACATGTTTGCAGTTTGGTTGGGTTGTGATTACATTTGGAACATTTGGATTACAGTTTGTAGTGAATAAAAGTGGATGGTATTTCAGGTTTTTATGAAGGATTTTGTATAATTTAGTGCTACATTGAAGCAAAATCTTGAAATTATTGGGAGACTCGATTCGATCAGTGCTAATTCTGCAAGTTCTGGTAGCCAATTAAAAGTCTTAGTTTCGGTTATTCTGCAATTGTCGATCGGTTACTCTCTTCTGGTCAACACGGTCACCCCGAAGTTTTGATCATCCCAACTCTCATGATTCCCTGCAGCTGTCTAGAGAATTATTGCGCTTCTCAATAGCTTTGATTTATATTTTCTTGCTCATAATTGCAAAAATGATATAATTATTTTTGATTACGAAATTGATATATAATTAGTAGGAGTATAATATAACCATATTTGAGGTCAGTGTAATGACTAATAGCTCAAGAGTTGCAGAGCCTATACATTTGAATTATTCCTTCTTCATAAAAAAAATCCACGAACTATGTTCTATATTTTTCAATTTGTTACGTATTTTGACTTGTAGGTATGGTTATGTTGTATTTTTCTGTTTGAATTTCGATGTGATAATAGTTTCTGTATACGAAATGAGCCTCTCGTCGACTATGAGCAAGTCATTCCATAGCCACATTCTCTTACGGCTCCCTGAGAGGTCGTAAGAAAAACCATTTCCATCTTACTATTGCGTGCGCAGCCTTTTATTTTCATTTTGTTGGAAATTCAACAGGGGAGTTACTTCGTGTTATTTATTTTATCTTTGGTAATAATGTTGAAAACAAATATTAAGAATGTTAGCCAAGTGCTACAAGTCTACACTGTAATCCTGGAAGACAAAATTTTCAAATCTGAGAAGGAGAATCCGACAGTCTAGTGAATGAAGAAGAATATCATTCAATTCAGACTTATGTTCAAGTTCTTGGTGTTTTTCTTTTCAAATCCCTTCTTCATTTCATGGTAGGCCTATGTAGACAACTGACTTCTGACTCGACAACAATATAGGCCTATGTTGCATAATATAAATTGATGAATATATGCTCTACCATGAATACATGTGATGAAATTAATTTACTTGTTTCCTTAATGATTAAGGTTTTTGATCGAACGCTAACGCTCAATTATTGAACGTTATGGAGTTCGAATGGTAGCTCCCATTCTTCTAACACGAAGTGTGCTCAAAATTAAGTTCGAAGTTGTAATCAGTTAAACTGTACTAAGCCGAGTTGTAATCAGTTGAACTGTACTAAGCCTAAGAGTCAGTGAAACGAACTCTCATATTAATTAGCCAATAATTTTTTGAGTTACAAAAATACCAAACGTATAAACAAAAGTTGATCAAAAGTTGACTCGCCAACTATTTCAAATGGGCTAATTCACTTTCAGCGCGTGTATGTATATATATATATATATATATATATATATATATATATATATATATATATATATATATATATATATATATAGGCCTATATGGCCCTATAGGTATATATAAGTCCCTGATATAGTCACATATATATATATATATATATATATATATATATATATATATATATATATATATATATATATATATATATATATATATATATATATATATATATGTTTGATATATGTGACAGATTTATTGTATGATATTTTTGTAAAATTATATTTTAATGAAACGATCTATAAAAATGTTCAATGATGAAAAAAATCGCTTCTATAAAGAGATCAATCCCTCAACTTCAACATGTGTATATAATATGATTAATTCATATGATAAAAAGGAATGTCTAACATTTTCAAAGTTCTGTTCTTCGGCACGTCGGCGTGTTTGATAGTTTGTTGTTAATTCTGTTCTCCTACGTTAATTGGTCGTTGCTGAAATTTATGTGTGCAGTATGTGTTTGTATATGTAAGAGACGGTTAGACTGTTATAAAAGGTTAGACAAGTCTATAGGATGTGTTAAACATAAGTATATGTTGAAAAAAACTTTCTTTTCGTTTCATATAATGAGCGTTTTACTTTGAGAGAAACACTGAATCCTGCAGGCATGGAAGCATGACTTGTCGCGTATAAAGCAACATTATTATAAGGCTATATAAATTATATCTGTGTACACCGTGCAATTGTACACAGAGAGACGAACAACTAGAGGTACATTGTACAATGATTGCAACAGAGAAGCCATGGAAGTGTTGCACACGAACGACAGCTAAGAAAAACGGAAACAAAAGCCAACGCGAGGATTTTAATTGCGTTTCATATATACACTAACATTTTCATCAAACTGATTTAATGTAATTATGATGTATACAAATGTAGCTATTAGAATTGTATTCATGTTTCGTTATTTTATATTCATAATTAACAAAAATAAGTGGAGGCAATCTCTTTGCACAGTGCATGCGTTAGCAGAGATTTGTTTTAATTACGTTGTTGCCTGCAGAATTGCACTTACATTAACTTCTATAAAACCCGGCCTATTCTATACTTGATTTTTCAAATTTTAATTATGATTATGATTATAATTATTATGAGAAAGAATATAACACTGAAATAGATTTCTATTTCACTGTTACCAATAGACCCGTCTAACCTAACCAAAACTATGAGCAACTCCGTATATTGCTCAATCTAACGATGCAGGAGGATGTAGTTCTATATTGATGAATTGTTATGAAATAATATTGAAATCAATTTGTACACGTTATTTGAGGATGAAAACAATATAAATCGTAGAGGTGAAGCAACATCAGAGCTCGCAACTATCGAAACGCGAATATGAGATTGTGAGGTAAAGGCCTATTTCAATGTTTGACGGTATACACATGTTCCATCTCCTAGATTAAATTAGTGTTAAAATTTCTTCAAACTTGGGATAATCTTTAAAAACATTATTTCTTTGCTGGCGTTATAAGCGTTTGGCTGCATTTGATTGATATTATAATTTAAAATGATAATCCAAATATAATTATTGAAATGGGTCATGAGTGGTGTGATTAATTTCGAAAAAAATGAAGTTCAACTCTGGCGCCTCGGACTGAACCCACGACACGTTTGCTTCCCTGCCCAAAAAATTCCCGGAACACCACTGCATGGTTGGTAGACGACCTCCTTCTTTCGTGGCCTAGAAGTATATTTATGTATATAAATATATATATACATAGACCTACATAATAGGCCTACGTACATTACATTGGCTGCCTATCACATGCAGTATCAACTGTATTGAGTAAGATGTAAAGAATGCAACGTCGTGTACAAAAGCCATGCTTTTGTTCTTCTATCTGTTGGAAAGGCTGTATACAAAAGAAGTCAGCACTCAATAATCATCTGTCATAAAATGATATATTGCCTCATTGTTTTAACAAAGTACACGTACTTAATCATACAACATCATATTGAATATCGGCATGGCTTTCAGAGAATGATATGCATCGATATATGAATATAGATAGGATACGGTATAATTATATATGTTTACTATCAAGATTTTCAAACTCAATCTATTTCGATCAAGCACATTATAATTATACTATATACATCATATATAAAAATACAGTCATCAAGAAATATGAATATGCAATTAATTAATTGCAAATCAATTGGATATCCCTTTTCATTTTTTGTTATTAACGACCGTAACATTTTCTTATTACTTCACATTGGGAGTGGGAGAATATTTAGTGGCATATATAACTACATATTTTGTTGTTGAGAATTTGTTGATTTCGTTCCTTACTTGTTACTTCTGTCACTTCGTTCCTTACTAGTTGGTGAGAAGGAATCGGGCATGGCCTGTTATCGTAGGAAACCGTACCACCAATCACTGAGGAAAACTCACATAGCCTACTCTCAACCATGAGCGACCGAAAGGAATCGAATCCCCATCTCCTGAATGACTATTGAGTCAGAGCGCTCTACCAACTGGCCTATACATCTTACCACTACTGAAATAAATAATGTAGATGGCTCTCAAGTTATCTATTTTATTTACTAATGCACATTGCATACTGCCTATTTTTTGAATCATTGTAGCAACAGACAGTGTCTATAAAAGATCTACTACAATTTATCCACACACCGACATTATTTTTCATCGACTACTTGTGCCTACTGCGTGCATTTTCTCTATAATATACCAACGTGCAATCTAGTGTAGGAATGCACACATTCACATCTACACATGTTCACAGATCAAAGCGACCGCACACATGATTCTGTATGCGTCTCCATTCTCTTCTATTATATCTATACTATCTTTGAACAATCTTACCAACCAGCCACATGACATTTATACCTAATGGAATCACATATATAAGTTATCATTACCAAATAGAAACTCTTCAAAATGAATGATATAATGATAAACATATGGTCGCATGTATGTATTGTACACATATCAAGATTACGTTATTGATATGGAATCTTGTTCAGGTATACATAATAATGACATCATAAAATGCAATAATATGCATATGACATGTTGTCATGTTTTAACAGCGCATATATACTCTTTAACTGACATATTTCAGATTTCTATCAAATATGTTCATAGCGTATTTTGATGTGGCAATTGCATATAGAATTGAGTTATCAGAATGGCATTGTTCTTGTACGTCACGCAAATGATTGTATTTATGCGTTCTGCAGTTCCTGCATCACGCTCATCAGGCATTTGAACATTTTTCATTCCAAATTATACATGAAAGAGGTGAAGTTTTATGATAAAAATGTTGCAACTTGCGTGACATGTGTGCGATTTATTTTTCTTTACGATATATCAGTTATCTGTAACATAGGCATATGTATTCCATAAATCATATAATACACTGAATGTGCAATATCAAGGTATAATTAAAATCGTGTGCACATAATTATTCCTATGGTAGTATTTACATCGGACAAATAAATCATGCAATGAATTATTGCGGTTATCAAATGAGATATTATGAATAATTAACTACGTTAATGTATTTCTACATGATTTTGTTATACATGTATTATGTGAATATGATGATATTCTGTTGACATAGAAAAAGATGAACAGCTAATGAAATGTCGAAATGAGAAATACTCCAACCAATGGCATCAATATAATATTTGAAATTATTCCATTGGAAAAGCCAATCATGGAGGAATAAAGAAATATTATGTATGCATACACACGGTTATTAGTAAATTTCAAGTGTATCAATGCAATACAATAGACATATATTGAATATTTCGAGCGGGTAGGATGAAAGAAGAAGATATAGGTTTATATACCCTCAGGCTATAAACTCTTCAGATTGAATGAATGGCATCGAGAGCCGAGTAGCGGCGTGGCCATTGTGTTCGATGCCCAAAACTGATTGGCTCCGAGCGACAGGCCTTGTCTGTAAAGAAAACAAAGTCAGACAAAGTTGCTGTATAACGGTTCAGCTATCAATGAAATTAGCTCCAATATTATATTATAGGAGGACTAAGGGGAGTATCCTTCAGCGGTGATGAATCGTTTCTATTGTTGCATTGTTTGGGTTATTATTTTAGATAATTTGGCATTGATTCGTGTGGAGAATTGAGCGTTAAGGGATGTTTTCATATGAGATCCTATAAAGTAACAAAGAAAATTCATTTGTTGTTTATTTTAGTGATTCTGTCTTTTTTTACTTTTTCTCGGAGGAAAATGGTATTTCATTCAAAATTAATCGTGTTTCGAGCTTCATTTCTTCCTCTCATGTCTCATTCAAATAATCTTGAGAATATCAACAAAATGTTCCAGTGTAGAATACACCAAAAGTAATTTATTGTTCGTTGTAATTCGAAAATGTTTCACATTGTTCTTTCATTTCTCATCAAAATATCACAAATGCTAACAAACCCGGCACCTCCACCGAAAACTCTCATCTCAGAACAATTCCTACAGCTTATTATACTTTCTTTCAGGCAGCTCACAATGAGTCTATAATAACCTCTCTCGTGTCTGAATGATCTCGAACGCGGCATCTTAGCCACAAGAAGATGATAGACAAGCCATAACCAATCGACGGCTTCAATTTACCACGCCTTCAACAGATCCTATTCATTGTCGATGAATTGCCTCAGTTTGAAAATATGACGCGGATAGAAAAGAAAAAAGGAAACACCGTGTAGGTAGTCATTTGTTGAGTAGAGGCGCCGTTCAGACGGCCACCAGGTATAACAATAGTTTAACAGCACTAGCCAATGTTGACCGGCCGTTTGTCGGATTTGATGGCTATTGTAAACATAGAGACGGTGGAGAGGGGGGGATGGGAAAAGCTTTTCTCAGCTTTGGCGGCATCTACAAGGTGCGGACAGGTTGTATATTTTGTTATCAACTTAAATGAAGGGATGTTGACAGGCATGTCTGTTGGAAATGTGACACAAATCATCACACTGCCTTCTAAATATTACCCCAAACATTGAGTCAGTCCTGCGAGTCTGCTTCATGTCTTTGTGCTTTGATGGTTTCTTTCAATGATAAAAGAAGATGTCTTGTGTGGGGTTAAAACGTTTACCACCTTTTATATTACTCTTTGAATTGTGTTTTACTTTTACGATTCATTTCCGCTTCAAGAACATGTTCGGAATTGTGAAACGCTATGTAAAGCCTTACAATCTTGGTATAACTTATCCAAAATTTGTGTTTTCTATTGGGGTCATCCGATAGGGTCGACTACATACACCGTATTTATTTATGTTTTCAATAAACTTGAGCAGTGTTTCCGTTGAATATATCAATAAAAAATATGACGTGAATATACAACGGATAACTATAAACATCACGTGATGCCTTCCCGATAATGATATGAGACAAAAGAGTGTTCATATTTGCCATCAGCCAAGAGAAAACTCACGAGAGTTTGTGATAATTGAAGCTCAATCGGTTGAGCCAACAAATACTTTCTAATAATTGAGATATTTTCTATGGAAATATCTTTTGTATACGCTATGCACATTGAATTTATTCAAATATTTATATTTGTTTTTTAATTTCATGCAAAGTGCTAATTATGTTGAATAACATGCTAATGCGTGGTGCGATGCTTCTTTGTATCACACTAGCTCATTCAGTATTCGCTAATTACAAACAGCTGCGTCTTACATTTTATTTCACATTTTATTCATGTGACTAAAATAAATAAGATATTAAATACAGTATTATCAATTAAAGGATATTATTAGATATTTGATTTATCATAACCGTTGAACTATTTGTAGCAGTATGAGGATACATATTGAAATTATTTTGAAACACTTCATATTATGTACGAAGTTAATAAACCAGTTCGTCCGTACTTGGTGATGAAATGAACGAGTGAGTACTCAGTACTTATGAAAAATGATGAATTGTATTTGAAAACAGAAATCTAATGATACAGTCATTATCATTCTAAAGAGTTTTTTAGAAAATTGATCTAGAGAGAAGTTGTTTCAATGTTCAGGCATTTCATTTGATCAATTTGTTACTATTCAACAGCAGAGAATGAAAGACTTTGTCTATATCCTGTGTTCATCGACTTCATAGTTACAATGGAATTTAGAGCTTTTAATCAACTATTAAGGCAATAACGGACTTAACCAAGGGTGATAACCAGTTGATTCGCTAATTATTGCTTGATCAACTAATCATCAGCTGGTAAAACCAGCTCCTAATTGATACAATTCATTATTCAGCAGCTCTGTCGAAACAACTCGGATGTATATAATTCATTGTCCATTCAGGTATGGCTTGATCCCCCTTCACTATCAGTTCAGGTTTTATTCACAATCTACAATTCCACTTTCCTTATTCTCACTAATTACAATCATGAATCCAAATTTTATTCTGATGATCTTGATATTTATGGTCAACCATATCTTTCAGATAAACAGTCATTAAAACAATACTTTTCTCTCTGTTGCGTTTGAGAGAACTTTGCATTATTTAATTTGCAATTGATCAATTATATGAGCAAATTAAATTTAATCACTCTCAATATGAATAAGCTGACCTTCCATCTGTACAATATATAATGTCTATCTCTCCCTCACACGCAATTAAAGTCACCTTCCACAAGCAATGGAGTTAGCTTTTTAACTGTTTCAATTAAGCCGTTAAAATCCCGCCAAGTAAGTGATTATTGCGATTTGTGATTGCCATAGCAGAACACATGCAGCTCTAGTATATACAGCGCCTTGTGCAAGTAACGGCTTACCAAGTTTCAACCCCATCTGACCACAATGGTTAGTACTGGCATTGACCACAGCATCCCATAATGGACCAACCATAAGATAACATCTCGCACTGCAGAGATGGCGTGAAAGCTAATCTACCCTCTCTTCCCACCCTCCTTGCCTCACACCCTCTCCACAACCCAACCCACCACTGGCCACTTGCTCGGTAACAGACGCTAACAATCAGATAACTTCCTACACACTGGATTGTGCAAAGTTTCTTATGAGGTCTCGTAGAAATTGTTCATAAGGTTTAATTAATATAATGAAACTATATATCCACAATGACCACAATCGTTGTTGTGAACGTGATAGAAAATGTGATTGTAAAATGTTTTCACAGGTCATCAACGAAAGATTAAAACTTTATAAATAGAAGTTTCAATAAAATTACGTATATTTAATAATGTTTCCTACTAAAAGTTCAAGAAACTGAAGTAAAATGGTGTATAGAATAGGGGGACACTTGAGATTCATATTTTTCATGCAATATATTTTCTGTTTTCATAGACATCAATCTAGATTCTAGACTCTCAACAATCAACACAAAGTTACTATACTCCTCTTTTGTCTCACATTATTCTGACGTGCAATCTGTAAAAGCATTCACAGACACCATTTGCTCAAATTGTCTACATAAGATGACATGATGGTAAATATATAACTTACCAGTTACCACGTCACGCCATTGAATTTTATTACAGAATCTTATAGATCCTTGTATAAGCCAGACACGGGTAGGTCATTGGCGAAGTGTATGGGGTGATAACACCTTCCCCTCCCTCAGTCCTTCCCTTCCTTCCTTCCTTCTTCATTTACTCTTTACAGCTGTTTTCTAAAAGCTTTTCATGTGACTTAAGAATCTCATAACTTCATCTTAGCTTCACTCAATTTCTATCTTCATCCCTCTAATACACATTTTATACTTCTCACACTTTCTCACACTGTTTCGCTTCTTTATCTCTATAGGCACCATAAAACTTACGCCGAATGAAATGCATGGAGAAAGAATGAAAAGAAATTATGAGGTCGTATTTTTTAATGTGAGGAACGTTTTATATAGGCCTATTATGTAGGTCTTCTATATAAAACGGGTTCCACAAGCTTTATAATGTAACCAGTAGATTTCGAAAAGCAAGCTTAGCTTATACTTATACTTGCTTTCAGTCTAGTGATATAAATATGCACCGAGTTATCACCCCTGTTATTATAAATGATGTTATTGAATGGAATCTCAGCGAAATCATCAACACCGTAAATCATAAGCATAATGATAATTGGTATATTTAACTAGGAAAACGCAATACATGCTTTGTGAGCGGTATCTTTTCTCAATCGTTCTACGATTCTGTTGGTTTTACTTGTTGCCATCTTGTTAATAGATTTAAAAATCTTCGAATGATGTGTCAGACCTATTGAAGTATATGATTCATTTTTTTGAACGAAGCCCCGAATTGATTTGAAAGTTCGGAATAATGTGTATCATTCGAGTGCTTGAATTTCGTGATATTTTGCATTTATTCGGAGAAAATATGGGTTCAATTTACGCCCTTTGGGTTATATCTTCTATTGGTCTCAATTAACATTGAAGTAATGAACCTGTTTATATACTTGAATGTATAATTTGGTCCATACTTCATTATAAGAAGGACAACTATTGATAGGTATATTATAAAAATGGATTCATACAATTATATGAGATTTCAGTGAAAAATACCATTCTAAAAGAAGTGATACTGAGAATAAAAAGAATATATTTTTGCCCCTGTTTTTTTTATAGAGAAAACGGTCGAGTTTCAATGGGTATGAGATCGAGAGTAAGTAAGATTGATACTACATAGTCTGAATATCAAAGGCATTTTCACCGGCAAGCTATCGATCATTCCCGCATCTCGATGCTGACCATTGTCAGATGTTGTCTTTTAACAAGCCTCGAGTCTTATACTCTGTGTATTGGTATTGATAGATTGATGACATATGCCGTAAAGTGTTCTTGGGTGGGGCTGACACTTCTTACAGTTAACAATCATTTTCATTCACAATGAGCCATTTTCCGTTTGTTGTTGACTTGTACCATTTATAAGTAACTACATCATTTCAGACAATACTTTTATGTTCTTTAGAAGCGATAACATAGATTCGGGTCAGACTCTGATGATAATATAGAGATATGAATCTGAGATAGACAATATTATTTTTACGATGATATGTGAAAGCATGAAAACGAAAAAGCTCTGAAGAATATGAGAATATCGATTTGATTGAATTTTTAATTACGATTCCCAAAAATTTCAATATTCATGTCAGAAACGAGAGGAAAGAATGTCGAGGGAGAAGAGAAAGTACCCATCAATATTCTTGGATAAGGTGGGAATCTTTTACATAGGGGCCTACGAAGCTACGCAATCTTCTTCTAGTGTTGTATGTGGAAAAAAAAGTACATTACAGTTTCAAAATATAATATCTCTGAAATTGTACCACATAATACATGAATAAAATAAGTCCTATCAATATAAAATAGTTGATTGAAATTTGAACCATGATGATTATTTCATCAGAAAATCGAGTTTCCATTTCTTGAAAATTGAATTTTCATTTTATAAGAATGATTTTTTCATGTTCTGTAGTAAAGTTCCATATAGTTCGACGTGTATGGTTAATTTCCTTCGCATTGCCATCTCTTTCATTAGTGTCTAATACAACAAGACTAATTAATTTTCAGATATTAATACATCAAATATTTTCAGACAACTTTTGTTCATCGAATGTTCAATTCAATACGAATATGCCAATAAACTTGACATTTTTGATTGACTGTTGTTGATTAAAAGCGTTTGTATCCCGTCGATTATTGAAAAAAGTATGAACATTCATCAATAATGACTCGCTTGCGAGGTATAGTCTTCCCCTGTTTGATTAGTTAATACATTACGACCCTCTGGGCTATAGCGATCTGCGTGCTCGCGGCTGAAAGGAAAGAGAGAGAGAAAGAGAGAGAGAAAGAGAGAGAGAGAGAGAGAGAGAGAGAGAGAGAGAGAGAGAAAGAGAGAGGAAAGGGTGAAGTGATTTAAATCAATGGAAAGGGAACTGGAAGTTGACGTAGATTAATGAGTAAAGCTGCCATTTCTGTTCCGGTTTTCCTCAACGATCGCGCAATTAGGGGCTAATTTAGTGAGAGTGATAGCCTGGTAAAGAGGGACTGCAGGGGGTGACGTGGGTATGGGTGGGAGAGGGAGGAGGAAGGGGGATGTTCACCCTTTCAGTACATTGGCAGCATGTCTCATCAGTACGTTGAGTTATGACACCAATGGAATTGTTCTTATTACATTTTCATCACTTGGAATGTCAGTTATAACTTGGAAGTAAGTTACCCTGATTGCTTGTAACAGATTTATGCATTTCAATTTTGGAATAATTAATATATCAGAATATTTCTGATCGTGTAAATGGTGTAATAACTCACACCTTCTAGCGCAGCATGACGTGATATTCATATTTGTTTTTTTATTCTTCAATTTACACATAAAATGTATCATACTTGGGTTTAAAAACTGTTATGGCTTCAATCAAGTTACAATCAAGTATAATAGATGTGTTTTCATCCAATATGCATACTTTCACTAATCACTAATCACTATTGAAATCTTGTAATGCGTTAGTCAATTGTTGATACGCAGAGGGCTCACACTCTGTACAGTCTGTAACCTGTCAGATATCTTTTATATTAATTATTACGATATAAAACAGCCTACTAATAATGCTTATCGATCAAATTAGTACATTGCTAACATTCTTCGGTGTTCCCATAAATGAAAACCATCCTAATATTGACGCCAAAAGTCATGAAACGTGACATTTGTATACGCCATATGGTAGCGCCCTGAAGATATGTATTCGTGGAAAATTGTACGTACTGGACTGGATACATACCTGTATGCCTGATCTGTCGTGCATGTTGTCTAATGTGCTGTTGCTTGGCTCGTTTGGTCGCCGACGGTTGGTAGGACTGGCTTTGCGGTCTGATGCTACACGCCAGTCGGTTGATTGATGTCCGCTTGCCTCTAAGAATCGCGCCGGATGTTGATCATGAAATAAAACAAAACAAACTTCTCTTCTTTCTTACGTTCTTTCTTTCTATCTTTCTTTCTTTCTTCGTTTGATTCGTCTCCACACACCGCGTCCTATTAACGTCAGTCAATCAAGCATAGCGTTTGCGTGAAGACAGCTAAGAAGTGGAAGAAGCTGGTGAAACAGCCGAGGAATGAAGCTCTTTTGTTGAAACAAAACGAATAGAATTCAACATGCGATTTTTTTATGGAACTATAGACGTTCTTCAGATATTCTACCTATATTGCATTGTTGAATAAGTTGTAATATCGTGCGAAAAATAAAAGGTAGATTTTTTATTGTGTTGGAAGTATAAGTGAATAATTCTATGTCAATTAATTATATTTTTGCGTTGACTTGTTCCATTTTTTTAGAAACAATAATGTTGTGGAATTCAGTTTGGTATCTAGTCGAGCAATAGCTCGATGGAACCAAAACCAACAGACTGAGAAAGAGTTTTGACTTTTGAGTAGTCTATATTGTATCTGAAGCTACATGTATACACTTTACGCAGCCCACCACATTCTTAGGAAATTGTTTAAATTGTTTAGAAGTTATCGCTGAAAATAGTATATTTTCGATATTTCCCTCTTGTAACGTCAAATTTAGAATCTAATATCTCTCCATACAGCTCAAACAACCAACCGAATTTGATTAAATTTCCAGGGAATGTATATGTATAGTCTAGATCCATAACCAGACTGTTGTTGTTTTAACTTAATTGTAATGTATATATAGCTTAAACAGGAATTGTATCATTCCAGCCCGCTTAAGATATTTTATTTCATTTCAATCAGCTACTTATTCAATATATTTAATGGTAAAGAGAAGAAATATTTCGATTTTTTCAAAACAGGTGGAGGTGCCGGGTTTTTGTCAACGTTACTTTCTAGTTATTTAGCGTGTTGGTTAATGTACTCTGCCAGTAAGTCAATATTTATTATGGGCTACCGTCATTGATGACATAAAATCCTATGTATAAGCCTATACTATTTCTTGTAGATTACATTTCGGGCAGTTTATTTTCGGGCAGTTAGGTCAAGTTAGGGTGAGTGCTCCAACAAAATGATTCTCCAAAGAAACTGTCCGGACATAAAATGACGTAAAAATGCAAATATACATTTCTGAGACTGGAAACTTTTTTTGTATAGCTTGGATGGAAACGAAATTAATTAATATTTTCCGGAAATTATAATATTCAGTCATTTTTTCCAGGCCTTCATTTTTTTTAAGTACTTTTTGGGACACTTCATTTTTCAGAGGAATTATTCATCGGTGAGCTATCTTAGACACTTGTCAGACAGGACATTTCTGTTCATTTTTCGGGCAGTGAGTCCTTCTCACCACGAAATTTGACATTCGAATCCTAAAGATATAGACCGTTATTAGACTCTACAGAAAACATCAATATTATGGAAGTTTTTATAAGGAATATAATAGAAGCTGTAATTCCTTATTCATAGCTTTTTTAACCACGCACATTATACTTCATGGCCGTATTTATACCTTCAAGTTGTTATAAATAGGCCCAATCAATGTACCTTCATTATGAGCAGCTCTGATCTTATATAGGCTTAACCCAGCCTTTCATCTACGTTCCACTCAATCAACATTCCCATGCATATAGTTTAATAATTTGTAATTACTTTTAAGTGATTCTAACAAAAAATGATTTTATTTGTCGCTAAATAGACTAGTTAGTAATGACATGTTATCTTAATCGCACGATGCAGTGGCCAGCAGCAGCTGTCATTATTGTAATGAATACTGGTATACATGTATACATGCGTGCATGTTAGCCATATACTCCTTTTCACGACAGAATAAGCTCGAACCACCCGGAAACTTGTGATGTGGTATAAGGGAGACGTTCGTTCGGAACCTTCTCCTTTCGCTGATGCATGTAGATGTATATATATGTACTTAAATGCGAGACACTTGTTCTGTGAAAGTGCTAAATTAGTTATTCATTCCTCTCAATATTCTTAGATATTCTGCCTTCTCATTAGATAAGTATAAAGTGGCAGTTTTTAAGTACGCACAAGCATGCAATCTGTATTTATGCAGGCACAATTATGACAACAGTGGTGTGCAATCAACCTATACAGTTGTTTATTTATAATGCTATACTAGATTTTTTATGCATTATATTGTTCAATAGAAATTAAAAAATGTATAATTTATTCATTTCGCATAAAAAAATGATTATTCATCATCTAATATGTAGTTGAATTCTCATTCCACAAGATTAATGATAGCACAACACAAGTGTTGCGTGTATCATTATCATTTTATTAATTATATGATGGATATATAGGATAAATGACTATGGAAAACATAAGGGTTAATATGTTTCATGCAATTATTTCCTTTGTCATAAACAGCTCTCGACCCAGAAGCTATTCAATGGAGAATACGGACATACGTATCCGTTGACATATCTTTACTAGGTTGTAGGATATGAATAGCATCGATTTATTAATAAATTTGAATGAAATATCCTGAAGAAAATCGATGGGAATACAGTAATAATATACAACAATATTACGCAATCAGACAAAAATACATAATATTATGCTCACAAAATATAGTCGAGACCCTATAAGAGTATATATGAAAAGAGTGACTTGTCACGCACTATAGTGACCATGTTTGGAAGCTCAGTTTTAGACAACCCTGAAGATAGAAACAGCTAGAACTATTTGGCTTCCGTTTATTTGTCAGTTACAGAATGAAGATTACATATAATATCTAGAATAAATTAGGACATCGGATAAGACTGAAATTAGAAACAAAAATAGTAAAAAAATTTCCTCTTCAGAAAACCTAGCCTAATTAGAATTACACCATTAAAATCTTTTCACAGAATTACCCTCGAAAAAAAAGTATTTCATTCTAACGTTAGTATAAATTGATCAAGCAGCAAGCTTATAGATAAAGATCATGGAACCTATTTTTCGAACAAAAAGCCTGATTGAAAGAAAAATTGAAGCATTGTTCATACCATTATATACAGGCCTATATATCCTCGAGCTTAAATCCAAAATATCAAACCATAAGACGAAGTTATTCGAGAGCAGAATGTTATGGTGCCATCTTGTGATGCTGGATGCAATGTGCATGTGACTATGTGAGTAACAGATTGACATGGCGGCCATCTTCAGGAGATAGCTCCATTTAGTCACGCACTTTCATAAACAAACACGCACACACACACACACACACACTGCGAGGAAGCCGCCAAAGGCAAATGCTAGTCAAGAGGCGATGCCATCATGCCATCGTGGTTCAATCACTTTGCAACCATTTTGTGCTCCCACACACATTAGACACGGAGACACTGCCTCCTGCTGGGTTTATTTACGTTGACGATACGACGTGTTGAGACGGCAGATGAGTCGAAGATATGATGAATTGGTTCTACTTATATTATGATGTCCCATTAATGTTTTTCTTACGACGTCAATTTCACTGTACGAATAGAAAATGAGTGTTTTTCAATTGTGACTCTTGAATTATCAGCTCTATCTCTCATGAATAGAATTACTAATGTTATTCTACAATTACCAAAAATAACTCGATGAAAGTGGCCTGAACTAAACTTATCGACTCGTGCCGTTTCTTTCCAATAAATATTAGGTATTCATAACGCATCAGTAGGAAGTAGATTCGAGTTACATGCCTAAAATTAATTACAGAATGAAAATAGATTCAAAGTACAAAACAAAAACAAAGTTTGTGATTCTAGTTGACGATTAAGTGAAAAGCATTAAGCAGTAAGTGTCATTTAACAAGAGAGATGTCTTTGTCCTGAAATAAATCTGTGTTGATTGACGTTTCAAATGACAATTGTGAGCCTCGAAGCGAATGGCTTAAGTCCAACAAAGATGCACTTGCCTCTCTAATGCGAACTGAAGTCTCGTATACAACGTCGATAATGGCTGCATTCAAACATAGATTAGGGATTTTTTCTCAATCATTTTTTTAATGACACAAGCGACGCTTCGTTCATTCAAGAGTCTATGATTCAACGAAAATGTTCTATCATTTGTGTATTCACAATTTGTTGACAGCAATGGTTGACAGTAAGGTTTGAAAATTTGGTTGAAGAACGATTACGAAATTCAAATTATACACAGTTTAGTTATAGCATAGGTTATAGATTCGCTCGTACAAACTGATGATGAGTGAATTTAGCAAATATTACCAAATTGTCTTTTCATCACCATTGGTTACGTGTGTTATTTTCGTACCTTAGCTAATGATAAAAAATTATTGGAATTCAGAATATTCGTATTTTATATTTTAGGATAAAGATTATGAAAACGATTTTTATCACATCTACGGTACATCTGCAAAATCATACATTCAAGTGACGAATCGATTAGGGATTTTATAACAAGTATTTTTTTATTTTGTTGAATACTATAGACAATCTGGATACAAAGGAATTCCGATCATCACTTTATTGAAATGATTGCGATATCAATTATTATAGTGAATACGAAACAATAGTTATCACGTTATTAATTCAACTGAATATTTGCTTTTTTTCTGTTCATACACCCAAGTTCACATTCATATTAAACATATTTTCAAATATAGTTTTCAGGATATATATCATAATTTTTCGTTCCTAGTAGGCATCGAAAAATATAAAATATTTATTCAACAGTGGTTCGTAAACCTGTCTACTGTCATATTTGCACAGCAGCTATAATTTCTAATGAAATATCGTCTACGTGATTTCGTAATTTATATGACTCGCTGTCCAAAGTTGGTCGGAACCTACGGAAATGTGTGTGTTCTGGATGATACAAAGAGCTCAGGCAACAACTTAAGAGAAAAGAAATAAAAGCAAAAGACAAAAGTGTTTGGGAGTTTTAGGAAGAAACGAAAGAACAATAACTCAACCCCCGGAACAACGTAACATTATTCGTCGTCTTTCAACGCCCTACTGTGAATAGAAGGAAACCTGAATTTTCTCGCTCTTTTTCGTACTTCATCTTTGTTAGTTATTTTTTTTCTCTGTAGTCTGTTTCATCCCACATTTCCTCCCTGTTATCGTTTCCTTTTCCACGTAGAAAGAAGCTATATAGCTGCATAAGATGAAAATGTTACCACGTGATCGTTGTTAACGTTTCCTGTCTTTCAAGGAGGCCACATTTTCACGACAAAGTCAGCAAAGAGAAATTGACTTTATGTTTGGTTACAAGAAAGAGACGAAAAACATTTACACGAGTTATAAACTAGTAAGTTGTCACATTCATTTCTTTGGTAGTACCATCGACGAACGCTAGGAGAAGCACTGTCTGGCTAAATATCTCGACGTCCATTTTCAAGTTTCAGAGTGAGTTTTCTTTTCTTTCGTTTCTGTTACCAACATTTCAATATAATTGAATAACTTATAAATGAAATGTATCACACATTTTTGTTATTCATAGAATCAAGGTAAAACATTTGATGTAATTTATAATATTGCTATCTGTGAGTATTGCGAATTGAAAACCTTACTCTAGTATCCTGCCCGGATCTTTGTTGCGCTCATATATCGCCGCAATTTCACCTCGGAGTTTCCGAACCCGACCCCTTGATCCCACGTCACATCGTTCTCCGCCCCCAATCAGATGTTCCTCAACACGTAATCCATCAGCTGTTCTCGCGGGGTGGGGGGGGGGGGATAGGTCTGTAACTGGAACAGTGTTGTTTTGACCGTCTGCGCGGGTAGAGATCTGTCAGTGACGTCACGTGGTATCAGCACATGCGGCTTCCAAAGCACGCCACGAGGCGATAGTAGCGCTCCTGACGTAGAAGGAGAAGGCTGTGTGTCGCGACCGTACAATCGCTCTCTGCCACACCGTCGTCGACCACCGTGACTGTCATTTGCGTATACGTCAAACTGAACTGAAATACATTCGAGTTGATATTTTTTAAACTTTTATATTGTGTATGGATTATGTGACATTTTTATTAATTGAAATTAATTAATTCTTCGTTAGATTTTTTTATTGCTGACGACAGTTAATAACAGTTATATTTTCTAACTGCCTCCTCGAATTAAGTGTTAATTAGTGCGTTTTGTGCGTCGTTGTGTATTGTGCGTGCAGTGCGTGTTCGGTTGGAACACTTTTCAGTGCCGCCGCCAACATGTTGACTTCAAGCGCGAATCAGTATCTTCGTCCGGAATACCTCAGCCCTTTGCCCACTACGGTAAGATTGAGAAAATAAATTACTGTGCATATATTCATTTTAGAACTATGTATGTATCAATGTACAATTGACCAATCATTTTTTAAAAACTCAATTGATTTACAGCTATTATTTCCCAATTGAGGCGAAGGATGTATTAATGATATAGTTTAGAAGCGGCACCTGTATGTATCTTCACAAAGACCTTCCAGACAATTTTGGACACCAAATGGCAATGATTATGAACAGATCCTCTCTAATTAAGAGCAATGAACTTTTACACCTATCATTCATAAATCAATCATCGTGGAAACAATGTTGGTAAAAACTATTGCAATTTACATCCGTAATTGTCAGAAAATATGGGTTGCATAATATGTCATTATTGAATTTGTAAGTTATTTTTCCAACAATTTGCACAGAACAATGATTTATGCTGATCTATGATTTATGTTGAATGTGTTCATACTGTTTATATAGGAAAAGATTATTCATCAAAATAGCTACTATCTGGGTACTTGGAAAGTTTCTACAAAACTAAGTGAGGTTATTCACTAAGAAAAAAAATATATATATATTCCATACTGTCATTAACGGCCAACATGTAAACAGAAATAATTAATACACAAAAGTCAAATATATTTACCGGTATCTATTTCGATAAGATTATAATGGAAATAATATGTCATTATTATTTGGTGAGTTATGTGGGTGATTAACCACACTATTAAATAGAGTATTGAAACAATAATTAAAGCAATACTACTTTATCAGTGACAGTATTACGACAAATTTTATTTTTGTAATAAATGTATATTTATGAAACCCCTATGGAAGTCAATAACATGATTATAGGATTTTCATGTCAATAAAAAAGTAACCGAATAACAGATAAAATGTTAGTGTCCAACTTGGTCTATTTGAAATGTACAAATTCTTATTATGGGCCCCGAATGTATTGATGCAGATGCAGGAGGAGTATAGGGCCTAGGGTCTAAATATGATTAAATATTTTCCTCAAGACATATATCATTATTACTACAGCTTCTGGATCGTGGTGATTTGATTAATTCATTACACACACTTCTCATATCTGCCTCATGCAGTAGCTGCTGTAATTTGCATTCTTTCGTTATATGACACATGTAATAAAAGTCAGATCAGCTATTCAGCTGTGTAATAGTGAAGAGTAAAGACCAGTTATATATATTCATCACAAACTCAGTGATCAAAGAACAATGATTCCTCATTTAAAACTGACGGCAGTTCGAGTTAATTTGCGAATTTTAATTTAATAACATATTCATGTTCGTCTTCATGTCCCTCGTGGTCAAACTGATTCAAATTGAATAAGGGTGTGAGTGTCGTAACCCCAGGGCAATCATATTGTAATATCACCACCAGTTTGTTCCTTTCACCATACAATGATATGACGGATGTCAGATATGACAAAGGCAGATGAGAAGTGAATTAAGGAAAATGCCTCGAAGCCAGAACACGCATATACTTTCATTTTAAACCTGTTCTAAAATCTGAATACTTTATTTCAAGAATAATAACACGAGGAACAATCGTTCCGTCGTTGAAGTTAGGGAGGGATGTCTGTAGTTGTCGTGCTGACGCTGATTTAAACGGTACGCCTGAGGTTCTGTTGCTAAAAATTACATTATAATAATAAAGTTGTTTTATAATTTGTTACAGTTGGATGCTAAGAAAAGTCCTCTGGCGTTACTGGCGCAGACTTGCAGCCAGATTGGAGCGGATTCACCAAATACCAAGTCTCTTCTACCTCCTCTAGAGAAGGCAAGCAAGAATGTCAAAACCGAATCATCGCACCGCGAGAAAACGTCGCCAGCTTCATCCGTCGGCAGCAACTCCGTCTGTGACATTGTCATCAAATCAAGCTTCAAACCGTACGAGTCATGCACACCAAGAGACAAATCCCGGTCTCCTGAGGAGCGAGTGGGCTCCGCATCTTTAAGTAGCCGAGTTCGTACTCCGATGTCATCGAAAAGCAATAACACCCCTCCTGCACCGATAGCTGTTAGAAGTACCAGTAACCACAGTGCGTCGTCCCCCCGATCATCACCGGCTGCCGTCGGAAGAAAGACTCCAGTCACTTCATCAACGACATCCTCTAGTGAAGCAACCCTTACATCGAAACCATCTAACGAGGCATCCATTGCTCGTACCGTACCTAGTCCATTGACGAGTTCTAGTAAATCCAGTTTCACCCCGAGCATAATATCGTCGGACTCATCCATGAAAGACTATCCTCTAGGACCTTATAAAGGAGCAGGTCTACCTGTATATCCAGGAAGTTATCCTGGCCTCGGCGCACACTTCCCCTTAGATCTTATGGCTTCCCAACATTTAAAGGCTGGTCTGAACCCTTACATGAGTTACGCGAGGATGAAGACTCCGTCGGGTGTTGACACAATGGTTCCCGTCTGTCGTGATCCCTACTGTACGGGTTGTCAATTGAGCTCACACCTCTTAGCCTCTTCGGCGGCCAACGCAGCGGCGGCCGTCGCCAAGGGTACAGGGTCTACACCTGCAGGCTCATGTCCTGGAGGCTGTGCCCAATGTGATCACGCTACCGCGTCGGGAAAGTCGGGTTTCATGACGCCTAACCATCAACACGCCGCTGCCGCGTACGCTCATGCCCAACTTGCGGCACTTGCCGCGGCTTCGCAATTGCCGTACGTCTGTAGTTGGATCGCCGGTGACGCGGCGTACTGTGGAAAACGATTCTCAAACTCGGAGGAATTATTGCAACATCTTAGGACTCACACTAATTTATCTTCTTCTGCGGCGGAATCCAATGCTGCGTTGTCGCTCCTTAGCCATCATGGACTTCCGCCTAATCACCCTCTTTTCCACCGTAATTATCCAACGCCTCCTCTTAGTCCTCTTGCTGCTGCTAGATACCATCCTTATGGAAAGCCTTCTCATCTTCCTCCCTCTCTTTCTGCTTCCGCCTTAGGGTTTCCTCTCCACCCCCACCCTGGTATACCCCCTTATTTCTCTCCTTATTCTCTGTACGGGCAGCGATTGGGGGCGGCGTCAGGGATGCACCCATGAGCTATGGAGGCGGTGCTCAACCTGATTCGGTCAGGCAAACACCTCAACAACTGATAATCATATTGATTTCCTCTTTCCTACCCTTAGAAGATTCGATTCTTCATGTATTTTGGACTTTTTAAGAACTATTCGGCGACTTGTATTGATTGGAATAAACGGCACGTGTATTTTGAATATATTGAGTGCTTGTATATTATCTCAGTGTATGTGATAGAATAATATTAAATGTGAGAAAAGATTTGGGTATTAGTGAATAAGGACGTCAACTTGTGATCCTAAAACCACCGACTTGCCAGATGATGAGGCTGGTGACCGATATGTTGAAAATACTAAGGACTCTCAGTGAAGGAAAGTTTGTGGTTTACTCAGGACATCGAATTATACCAAAATCTATTAGTGCTACTTGGTTGTATAGCCATATAATTTTCCATTGTTGCGGCAGAAAGTGGAGTAAGTGAATTGATATGAAGTAGCATTAAAGTATTCTTCTTTCTGTAAGTGTATTAAAATAACTTATTACCGTGGTAAGCATGATGATGGGTACATACTATATTATATATAGTACCTTACTGGTAAAAACGTTTACTTGGATAGGGTACTAATTACATGATTTTCTGATTTTTCGTACAAAACCATAAACCATGAGTAAACAATCAGTTACTGTATCCATTCTATAAAGCTTTCATAAACGAGTGAAATAAGTGTTTATCGAATAATTTTTCCTAAATTTTTTTGAAACTTATAGGTTGTCTTAACGTTGGTAAAGATTTTATTTCGTTTCACGCTGTAGAAATGTAATCAATTTTGTTATTGACTTTCGTTATTTTTGTCTATAATAAAGGAATACCTTTACGCCTAAAACGTGTCAAAACTTTATTGAAATGCTTTCAGTAGTATAATTAAAGTCTTGGACCTGTTTTGGACAAAAGATAATATGTATACTATTCATTATTCAAACGGATACCGACTGGAAAATATTATCCGATATTAATCACATGTTAAAATTAATAATGTAAATTTGGATTATAAGACCTGTCACTCTTTGACGTCATTTTCGATCAGCTATCGACTTTTACATATTAAATAGCTTATAATAAATTGCATACTTTCTTAGCTAGTCTTTCTCTGTTTTATTATCAATGATAATGACATAATAAAAATCAGAACATATCTTTATAGCTATGTGACTAGCATGCCAAGGAACATTATAATTGTACATTTAATTGTTACATTTTATTTAATAAAAGAAATCACTGATGAGAAATCAAGCATTATATCTATAGACATAATTATTACACTATTCATGGCTATAATTCCATGGAATCAAGTTTTCCCTCTCTTATATATAACAACCTTTCCACATCATAAATCACGAAACTTGATTAAAAAAACATGTTTATGTGATATATAAAGCATTGTTAATGACAACGATCGTCATGGTATAGTCTAACAACGTCATAATTCATGACGTGTTTTCATGTCTGTAATAATTGCTGTGAAAATGTCGAACGTTGGCGGTTGGTCGTTGGTCGTTCGGTCACTGATGACTTGGAATACGATGATGGTAGTAATAATAATTGATGGATATATCGTCCATGCACGTAGAAAGAGAAAGTCACAGGCAATGCACACAAACACAATTGTGTATGGATTTATGGCTCGACGTGACATAGGTGGACATATAGATTGTCGTTGAATATTAAGTTCTTTTGATATGGACGTGATGATAATGTGGGATATAGCTGAAAATTTTCATAATGAGTTATTTTCTATAACTTTGGGTATGGTTCCGAACTAGTGAATATTAGGAAGAGAATATTCATTTTGTTCAACTTCAATTCAATGATAGAATATATATATAATTATAAAATATATATATATATATATATATATATATATATATATATATATATATATATATATATATATATATATATATATATATATAGTTATATAAGTTGATCATTTCACAAAAATTCAACTCGCTACAATGGTAATATAGTAATAATAATGTTAACCATCATTTCGATGTTCTTATGTCTGGTATCAAATTTGGCTTCCTACTAATTAAGTTTCTTGCTTAGGCTTGCTTCATTTCTATTTTTGTGATTATTCCAAAAGTTCGGTAACTATTAGGTCTATACATAGCTAGGACATGATTTGCATCTGAAAACAGAAAGTAGCTGGTTAGTCTCGAATATCAATGAATCCATATTACTCATGAATAAATATTCAAATTGAATCCAATCATAAGAGAATGATTTTCGGAGTCTTGAATGGAGAATTCATTTCAACTTGAATACACTATAGGCCTATTTTAATATACACCAAAATTCGACCATTGTTTGAACAAGGTATATCTAAAATTATAATACATTTGCAAAGGGAGATTTTATGACCCACAGGATCTGATCTGATATTCTAATAGATGTTTTCTAAGAAACTTCAATAATTTGATGTATTTCATACGGACGTAGGCCCACTAGAAAATCTGTTATTGATTTTTACTCTCATTGACAAAATGATATGTAAATTATAATAACCATGATAATTTATTCCACTTCTCTGGTTTCACCTCTTTCAAACTTGAGACGAGATATAGTAGTATTTTTCCTATATACTTCTCTCACTTTTATGTTCTGATACATCTTGTAAAGTCTCGTACGAGACAAGGACTTCTATAAGAAGAATGATGTGTATTCAGATATGTTGGTCAAGTCTTGCCTGCCAAGTAGCCGAGTCTAGTATTTGTATACGTCAAGAAGGTACATCTAGTCGCATAGATCACCGCTCACACCTGTCCGGACTCGATAACCAACACGAGCCTCTCAGACTCTTGATCATTATCCACGACGACGTCCGTGAGGTCGTGGATATCCATGTCGCTGTGGAGTGTTCACGCTGACCTAGCCATCTCCATCCTCCACCATGACCTCTCCGTTACGATATGTATACGAGGTAGGCCTATACCTTTTTGTGAAAATAGTTAGTAAGACCTATATGTAGCTATATAAAGGGCCCTCTAATTTTCAGGTGAGTAATACAATAATAATTCAAAAGCAAATGAATAAATAGATTCCAAATGAGTGAAAAAGTTTTTCTTTCCCTCTATTTTTCATCTTTTATAACCGGCATTTTTTATATGAATAGCAAATTTTGCAAACCAAATATCGAACTCTGGTTCAATTTATACCGGTATCACAATATAGCAATCAATCCTGTAAATGGCATTCATCTTTATGTCACTGTCGTCGACCCCATGACTGTGACCTCAGCGTCATCGAACATGGTCTGTGTCTTGTATGTCGCTTAACCTCCAGTGCACTTTGACCTCGACATACACCAAGACAATTGCTAAGACCCATTTACAGTGCAAGACTAACGCGAGAATTATTTGTCTTCAAGGAATGTTTTTGGTGTTACAGCAGTACGACGAAGTTATGATAAAACATGATTAGAAAGCTACCAAGATTCATGTCAACGTATTGAGTATATATATATCCAATGATTTGACTGTATAAAGTAAAAATCAGCCAATCAAGAACTTTCCATTTCGAATAAATATGATGCAGTTTGATGGAGCAACCTATAAACCATGATTGATTGATATAATTGATTTTGGTGTACATCTGAATTTTGATTTGGGAGCCACGAATTATATTTTTACCCCATTCAGATTCCCGATCTCATGCAATTCATTCGATTTATCGTGATTTTCTTTGCCTCCTCTGACTTTTATGCATTCTGAGTGAACTTTCTGAATTTCGAATGCATACAACATACACTTCATGTATACACGTACATATAAGTATAGATTGAAATAATCTACGGCGAATGAGAAAGAGACGAAGATAGAAATGTATAAACTCCTGAGTACATTATGAGAGCTCAAAAAAAGGAAAGGGAAGGAATTGGTGAAAATAAAAACAAAACAAACAGTATGATATCAAAATTTATAATAAAATGAGCACAGCTATCATTGAAGTATACCATTCGACGATATTCTTGGAAACTAGTGTATAATGATCTCATGATTATCAATGGTAGACTTGGAACGAATACACTCTATACCCTCAAATAGCCATGTATAATTGAATGTACTCATCATATTTGTACACTATATATATATATAATATAAAAGCCTTAAAAAACGTGATTTCATTCATTTTCATTTATTTGGAACATTCATGAGCATTGTCGTATATTGGCTTCTTCCGAAGTGTGGTTCGTACATTGATTGTTGTGATGTGTGAAGATCAACGATCAATGTCCTCTGGATTGAATTCTCCGATAACAACTGCATTGATTTCTCCATTACCAACTTAGCTATAGTTGCATGAT
Source organism: Brachyptera putata (assembly GCA_907164805.1). Taxonomy (NCBI): domain Eukaryota; kingdom Metazoa; phylum Arthropoda; class Insecta; order Plecoptera; family Taeniopterygidae; genus Brachyptera; species Brachyptera putata. The sequence goes on along the minus strand of OU015464.1, from coordinate 24,421,190 downwards.
AACCTGATGACAAAATTGTATTATCGAATGCCGTATTTGAATGACCCGTAGGCCTATACTCAAGTTTTAGAACCTACAGAAAATACATACATTCATAGAGGAATGATATTCTACCCATATTCTACTTGAAGAATATTATTTCCCGTGTGAATTTCAACCTTTTCTGATATTAAAGATGGAGTTAATTCAAATGTCAGAGTCGTAAATATCTACATAATTATATTAATATATACAATCTGCATGATATATGAAAAAGCGTGTATAATTAAATAACATTACTGACCTATCTTGATTTTTTAAATGTTGATAATTAAATTAATAAGGTGAAGTTAACTCAACGTGAACTAATATTTGAGTATAATTTATGTGTTTACCAAAATTAAATCTAGAGGGCATGGTGATCGATCCGGATATCCTTAATTTCACGGCCACAACAAAATTTTTATCTTCATTCTCGTATAGGCCCTATACGGTATTATTCGTTTACGGTATTTTTAGCTCACGAATAGTTGGTAATAACTTTCTATTTACATGAATTAATCTCAAGTTCAACCAGTTTGGAGATGGCTCTTGTATTGAAAAACAAACTTCAATTCATTTTACACCATTTTGAACATAAATATAACATCAATAAGCCTGAATAACAAGTTTTGCGTACATTTGAGGAATGAATAATACATTTTTTCATTCCCTTTATTTTAATCATGAATGAGTAATCTTTTACTCATCGTGAAGTTGCAGTAAAGTATATGGTGATCATGTAAGTAGGCATTCCTTAAATATCTATAGAATATAAACCTGTCGAAAATATGAACAAACATTCTACAGAATACTTCATAAAATATTTGATTACGAATAAGGCTAGAGGCGTTCCAAAAGAAGTAATTCGAGGACAATTGTAAACACTTTGTGAATTTCATGATCATCAATCATCTTCTATATATCTTTTTCTGGTTGACTTTTTGTATATAATATTATTATAAATAAGTTCTCGTTCTGTTATTTTAATGTACATTCATCCAAAGTAACAAAATATTGGCAACAATCACACATGCTTTTCAAATCTCGTCTTCGGAACACTCACTGTACTTAATTTATTTGAGGCATTATCATCATCTGATGTTTTTACCCATCAGCGATATTGTAAAACCGAAGCCCAACTATAGTTTTACTATATAATATTTATTGTCCCTTGTGTTCAACCATTTACCTCATGTAAAAAGACAGATTCTCCGGCAATGTAAGGAAAAATAACATGCTATTAATAAAAGTTGAACGATAAATCAGAGACTAAGTTTGCGACTAGAACACGAGTCACATAAAAAAAACTCAGCCTTTGTTCGCGATCATCCGAGAGTTGATTATTCGCGGTGTCCTTTGTTTCATTTTCCTCGCACCACGCCATTTTGTTTGCGAGTCAAATGTTGATTGTTGGTTCCACCTCAAAGGATTTCTAAAACTCTAAATTTATAACTACCCCTGTCATAAACATATGAACATACACACCGTATACGTGGGTATAAGCGTTGAACGGGCCAATCACCGTATTGTTAGGGCTGGGCATGTCTTTGTATAAGCTTGATTTGTGTGCAAATTGTGAATCAAATTCCGCATCCTGTCTTTTATTAAGGTTGTCAAGGTTCAAAAGTAATATCCTATGTTGTGTGTTTGTACTCTTGGCAGTAATTTGAAGCAACGCTTTGCAAGCAGTATAGACGATCATAAGTCAACGCTCCACACATCCTTATTTGCATACATACGTTAACTTGAAGCCTATAAATCTCGTGCTAGAAAAACAAGACTGATCATATTCATTTTAATGCAATTTACTTCGGTTCAGTGACATTAACCCAATACAATTACTTATTTATCGCTATAAATCTATCGCTATGAACATAGGCCTACTTCGAATTATGGCCAGTAATAATTACAATAAGTAGGCCATAATTTGAATATTGAAATTTAAATTTGTGGTATGATATATTTGAACTTTCAATGTTCTAACAAAATTGTGTTGGCCTATTTAAAAAAATAATTGAGTTAATTTCGATGTGATAATTTGTTGCTGAGACCAAGTGGCCATCTTATCAACTGATAATTGAGTATTAATCAGTCAGTTATTGATTCAGGTACGAAAATAACAAACGTAATAGAGGGTAATAACAGGTTGATTCGCTAGTTATTGCTTAATCCACTAATCATCAGTTGGTAAAACTGGCTCTAAACAGAATATTTTTTATAACGAACTTTGGTAAAATATAGCAAATGTTTAATTGACGCTTGGAAATAGTTGCATTTACTTTTGGTTATGGATGTGAATACATTCTTGAGTTCTTGAGTACTACGCATACTCAGCTCGCAAAAGCCTACGCAGCTCGCATGTTGTGTGCAGTTAGACAGCCATTCCATCAAAAATAATCAAAATAGATTAATAGATAAATAATGTTGTTGTGTAGATAAATAGATTAATAGATTTATAGAGGTAATCAAAAACAATGTGTCGACATAATCAATTTGGAATAAATCATCATTGATTGTAGGCACCAATAAAAATCAAGCTACCTCCATCCAATCTGTGGAAATAGAATGTTTACCTGCAGCTTCAAATTTTAATGTTGTGTTTCATTATATGATGTTTTATCTTTATTTTTTCGTTTCAATTCAATGTGTAATGTTGTGATGCCATGCCATCCTTTAATCGTAGTTCATCATATAGGCGGTGGAGGTGCCGGTCTTTGGTGGTGGTGCCAGACTTACACAATGGTACGCCTCGGGTATTAATTTCAGTTTGAACTTTGATCGCTCACGCGTACATAAGTTCAGAACTGAAATGAGAAATAAGAAAATAATAAGAAATAGTCAATTGGTTTCAGATTCAGTCACGTGAAAAATCATTTGAAATGTTTCAGCTTGTTTCATTGTGAATCCCTTACTATGATTTGCTTATTATGTTTATGACATATTATTATCTATTGCGAATTTTTCAGATTTTTCTTCTACCACGGTATTTATACCTCCTGGTATAACCACGGATGAATCTCCATTCGATAAATTTAAAATTATTATATTATTTATCATCAAGTAACTGATATATCTAGATTCTTGTTGTTATGCAAATCTCAGTATTTTTATCCTGTAAGAAATATTTAAATGGTTAAATATTTCTCAAGTATTCTCATTATTAAGTGAATTTCAAAACTTGTAGCGGGCAAATTTTTGTATAGTTCTAATTAAATGTCACTGCCAGCAGTTCAAATAAAATTCCACATGCATGTATACCATTTTATTGAGGAGCATTCTACATCATTAAAATTACCATATCTATCACATATAATTTCTCTGCACAAGAGCCTGATCAGTTTTCATAATCATCCCTATAATGATTGTAACGGGGCCGTGTTCAAATCGACAATTGCAGTCCGCTTTTGAGTTTCTATTTGACCTGCCCTGATCCGCACGAAATGTGTGTTCTTGCGCTTGTACTAGCAAGCGTTAGGACGCTTTCTTCTTTAGTACCTCTTCGATCAAAGTTGAGGAAGACAAACGAGCACGTCACACGGAAAGGCCAACCCACTGAAAGATTAGCTCAGATGATGAACGGTGGTTCAACCAATGACACATTACATCCAGTCAGAATGTCACCCGATGGAACACGCAAATAATATATGAGCTAGCGGTTGCTGCTTGCTTGGCTAACGATCATAAATAACAATCATTGATATTTTATCTATGCACGTTTATTTAATGACAGATTGAGGCTTCTGTTCTGCTCAAGTGGTTAGCATGTCTGGATACGTCCAAACACTGTAATAATAGTGAATACTGATTCAAACGTTTACTTCTTGCTCTTGGGTGAATGTTTGATGTGTAACTATATTCAAATTATTTTTGAAGAACACAGCGTTGTAATTTGAATTTAAATAAAATACAATACATTTTATGAAAATGTGACCCGGTTGAATGAGGTTTATATTATGTATTGATGAATTAATACATCATTGTATAAAAGGTTTTGATTGATTTCAATGTGACTTTTATCAGAGAACCAACGAGTACCACGACTGAGTACACGATTCATTTATGTCCTTATATCATCCTCAACAAGCTACGTATTCGATCAATTTCAGCCGACTAGTTATATCTCATTTATCAGGGCTGTATATTACAATTCGCAAATGATACAATTTGAAACATATTCCATTTGAAAAGCGCATCTGGTCGGATTGAAAATGATTCTTCTGTATTGTGGAAGGTCAGACGAACGATGTGGTTATAAGGTATGGTATATTATATATCGACCAAATTCAGTGAAATCCCGATTCGTCGACTTGCTTAAAATGCGGTGACATGAGTGAGCGAATTGAGATTTCGACGAATCGAGGTTTCACCAAGTCGGTATTTCAGTCGACGAATTGGACACCTTGGGAATGGTTTAAAACAATTCCGAAAAATTGGGAATAGTTAGAAATCTACGAATAGGGATTTCAGGATCAGTATTCAGGATTTCGAAGAATTGAATTTTGATGGATTGAAACAGTCGACGATTCGAGATTTCATTGAATCGGGATTTCGATGGTTTGAGACAGTCGAGATTTCACTGAATCGGGATTTCGATGGATTGAGACAGTCGACGATTCGAGATTTCACTGAATCAGGTTTACGATGGATTGAGACAGTCGACGATTCGAGATTTCACCGAATAGGGATTTTGATGAATCTTATCAGTCGACGAATTGAGATTTCCATGAATTGGAACGTAGCCTGTGGTATACGGCTAAAACACATATTATTCTATAGCTCTGACGTTCATGTTTAATTATCATTTGATTAGAATATTATCATCATTGAAATTAAGTGAAGCATATATAACTCATTAGGCCTAGTAGGGCTAGAATGTGATTCACTGAAAATGTATTCAATTATTATGTAGGCCAATATTAGATGTACGGTACTTTAAAATACCAAAATATACTTACTTAGGCCCTAATGAGCCTATAGTGAAATATGCACTTGAAAAATGATATTCTTTTTTTCTAATTTCAAAAAATGCGATAAAAATTAACATTTTTCATAGAATGCGAACTTTCCATCGTAAAATATATTCACTTTCAATTATTATTTTACTAAATACTTTAGTACAAATTTATCTCTTCTCTTGATGAATATTTAATAAAATTCCAGAGGTCAAACAAAATATAAGCCTATTGTATTGCATAAACGTTCTATAGCCGTACTCATTACTTATTTATGTTAATCTGGTTATTTTGTCGTGTTTTGATGTGGCCAACACGTATATGTTGTGATATTGGTGATGGACCGAGTGTGGCAAAGATAGCGATTTCAAGAGACTGTGAGTGAGAATCAGTGTCACCATTAATAGCCCCCATGCCGAGAACTCGTCCACCTAAATAATATATCAACTTGATATCCATTAGAGAAAACGATGATAGACAATATTATAAATTATAATTTCCTTGAAACGCTACAACCCATTAGCGAAGAGGTAGAGCCATCAAGAAAATTATGCAATACAATCAAATACATCTTATAAACGGTTAAAATTGATATGTTTTCGTTGAAAAATTTAATTTACTTTCAGCTCACAGCTGTAACTATTGCATTGGCTGTTTATACATAATTTTCAATAAAAAAAACATTTTGTTTCTTCATGTTCTCACAAACCGGTGTATTTTATTATCTCTCTCATTAATTAATATTTTTAAACTTCAAGACAGGATATTCAACTGACATTTTGAGGCAAACAAGACTATAAAATTTAATTGCCTTTTTTATTAATAAAACCTACTAAAAGTAATAAAATAATAACAGTGGTTGAATGTGTAAGAATTATTTTCACATGTCTTACGCACATAATTTAATATGTTTATGCCTATATTAATGTGAAGAAAATTACTGAGAGCTTATTGTAACTTACATACATGAACAATTAAAATGTTCAAGAATTGAATTGTTAAATTAAAAATACACAATTTTTTCGTTGATTGTTAGAACTTAGATTTAATTATTTTTTTATTTCAGGATTAATTTATATTTTGTCTACCATATCTCATACCTTATAACTATGATTGCGAACCTGTTGACACGCCAGCTTGATATTTTAATACCCTAATATAAACATTTGACGTATACAAATACAGACAGATTGTTATTTTATCGTTTCACCTTTTGGGTCAACAACAAAAGCATGTGTTGAATAGCATTGGTATAAATGGTGTCCGTGATTTAAATACGCAGGAGCTATTTCTCGCAGACATACATTACCATATTATAATGTCGTTCAATGATATTCACAGCACACTAGAGATATCGTCATTTAAATTCTCACCCAGTTTTATATCATGGGCTATTTATATATATTTATACGTTTTTTTATATCAACATATATATATATATATATATATATATATATATATATATATATATATATATATATATATATATATATATATATATATATATATATATATATATATGAATATTCATTTATTATAAAGATGTATTCAAATATTCATATATATACATATATATATATATATATATATATATAGTGTGTTTGTGTTATGCACTTAATCCACACATTTTAGTCTATACAGTAATGCAATGTTTGCGTTGATTTTTATAATAAAAAATGAAATGATCATCATTTACCGATACTCGTTCTATTTTTTCGCAGGTGGATATAGTTGTTCGAACTTCGAACCATGGTTCTGTATTTCATTTATTTCATTTCACTAAGCTTTTATTTGTTGTTTGTTATGATTTTCAGTTCACTATCATGTACTTGAAAAACGAATTATTCTATATCAGTGTATTAGTTTCAATTGCGAGGATGGAAGGTGGAATTGTTATATGGCTATCAATCTAGCTTTGGACACAAATGATATAATCTTGTATATTGTTACTGTTCTTTTGCTGATCTTATCATGTCGATCAAATAACCATTGTTTCCAATATATGATCATCATCATCATCATCACCGTCATAATCATCACATCTTGAGTCAGCAATTTCTATTGGTTAATCCTCTGGCTAGATATGTCGACGTCATTTCCTTCATTAATCGTCTGGATAAAACATTATATCTACGCGCCGCCAAATAATTATAATGCTTTTTGCTGACTTGCAATAAATATTTGGTGCCCTTTAGCAAGATAAATGAACGAAAAAAGCGTCAGACGCTGGAAGAGTTTAGGGTTGCAACAGATTTAATAATTTATAATGGTTCATGTCTCCTTATAGGTGTCCGTTGCCCGGTCTAATGACCGATGGCGTCAACGTGATGAAGATTAATAGCAAACTGAACACTGGCATTATGAAAGATCATGAGAAAACCCTCTAAATGGCGTTATTTTTTTTCAGAAAACAAAATATATACCTAGGAGCCAGCCACTGTGTTCTAGACGTGTGAGAAGTGGGAAAGTGCATCGTGTTGCAATAGTGATGATAATAACAGAATTATAAACGTCTTTGATGCAAGGAAATTATCGAACATTTTATCGTTGTCCTGAGTTGATGTAATTCTTAAAAAGATAGTCAATATATTGAACAAATCACATTCTTACATACTTTAAATGGAAACCAAATGAATGTCAATGTACATTGCAAAAATATCCAGCTATTGGCGTCAATGCAAGAATGGAGACAAATAAAAACTTATTCTAGCCAACGTACATGTGAAAACGTTAAACGTAAACGTATAAGTCGAAGTTATTTCATGTTATAGACTTTTTATTCCGCACAAATACGTCGCCGTTCGAGAACGTTCCGGATTCTTGTATAAATACGACCTCATTATCAGAGGTGTAAAATCTAAATCGGAGATAAATCGGAGGGCAGTCGGTTAACCATTACAATTTGACCTTTTAACCTTTTTAGTTTAACTCTCTTCATACCCCATCTTGGTCAAGAGATCTCTATAAGGATTTGTCTTTACTCGCTATCCATAGAGATTGCTAGCAGTATCTAGACGTCGGGATGAACGTTGTTTATGGACACGAGAGAGCCGAGAATCAGTGTTAAAATAACCAATGGTGTTTCTGGAAAGACACATTACATCCTAACGATCAGCCGCGAAGAAATAGTCAAGATCGAAACTACTCAGTAAATCCTATAATGGTTACGGTTTTACTACGCTAAGGCAGTCGACAATTGCCTACGATACCACTTCCAACGAGACAATTTTATATTATTGCTCACGGACTCTCTTGTGGAAAGTTATAGGTTATTTCTGTGTGATCAAATCTTATTACCCAATTTACGCACTCGACAAGTTATTGGTATGTAGTATAAATAATGTTTGAAAAGTTGATATCGTTCGATATACTCCTATTAGTTGGCACGTCCTTTAAGTGTCTTGCCATTATACCGCCAAAGAAGATTCGAAGTTATTTCATTTTCTATGTATACAAATACTACTTTATAAAATCATTACAGATGAAAAGAAAGTTCTTGACAAGCGAACAATGTACCAGAATAACATCGTATAATATAAAACAACTTATAGGAATTTGTTGTGGTTTCCAAAGTTGCATTAGATATTTTTTCCACATAGCGATGGATGGCGGATTTTTATAGACATTGAAATCAGTTATTTTATGTTTCAATTACTGATACTTTCATTTTTATTCTCACACCTCTTTGATAGGTGCCAATTCGTAACATCCTTACATTTTGTGTAAGGAAACTGCACTTTCAAAACGTGTGCATCATGTATAATTGTTGTTTATTGTCACTCATAAATGACAGGCCTAAATAACAAAAAAATACCAAATACTATGTTAACATATATCAGATGGACTAGCTAGAACAACTACAAAAAAACAAAACAAGACAAAAAATACATATACTCAAATCAATGAGGAAATTGAAGTTCCCGATCGACCGCCTCGCCCTATCCCACACCACTAGCGCCAGGATGGTTCGCTCCTTCACCTCTCCTGAACACAAGTATACATTTGTGTAATAAAACAGCAGGGAGTGGTCAAAATAGACACCGAATACTTGTGTGTATAGAGACGGTTCAGATTTGTAGCCTATAAGCCGTGAGGGACATTAACCGGACATATTCGACACGGTCCGCCATGGGAAATCATTGTTAGGTTGACTCGTGCGATATCGACTTGACACATTTATGTCTTTGGAAATGTCCTCGTGAAATATCTCTCAAGGAATCTCTACAAAACATATACACATAATATATATACAACCAGGGGGGGGGGGGCAGTGGGGGGGCTCAAGGTAGTATTATTATTGTTGTATTTTATACTAATGTACTTTACAAATACGTGTCGCTGGTAATATATAGTCCAACTCACCATTGTCACCTTCAATGCTTCCATTCAGTTACGCGCGCACCCCCAATAAATTATAGAGACGTGGGTGGTTCAAGCTTGCAACCATTTCATGCAGTTTAGAAAGATAATCAAGTGTAAAAGCTCTCTATATGGCGTACACATTGAATGGACCACCGTGGATGTGTGTCAGGATACGATTCATCAGGTATGCACAAGTGCAGAAGCATCCTGCCAATATATTACGAATCGGTACGGACCACCTATACGCTGTGTTGATTCTAAATATTATTTACAATTCGACAGGTGAGGATAATGACCATGTGCTTTATTACCGGAATGTTTCCTTTCGGTGATTTTCAAAAGCCTCGTTAGTCGTTATAATGCAATAGAGTATTATTATAATTATATATTGTATATAGTATATAATACACAATTACAAATAAAGTTCTTTATCATATTGAAATTCACCGTAAACATCACGGAAGAAATAGACGTTAAAATCCAATTTACCATAACTGGATTACGGTATAAGTATATACCTTAGAGACTCTAAGAACACTAAGGTCTGGAAAATTTAGTTCCAAATACATGGAAAACTAAGATTATAGCTATAGGGTATAGTTGGTCCCCTCTAATTTACAAACATGATAACACACTTGTAGTAATTCAGTTGGTCATTTATTTTTTTCCATGTCTAAACCATCTAGTCATGCATTAGTAGATGATTACTACAATTTGCTTCGACTTGTAACTACGTCCACGTAGTACCTAGTCTCTCGAATGGCCGCCTAAAGCGCTTGATGAGTGTCCAGAGGTGTGTCTAGTGGATGTAGGCGCCATACTCAACTCGACTTCGGAAGCGACAATCACTATAATTATCCGAAATACAGAATAGAAGGTCTATAATATATTTGAAACGCTCTTTGATCGTGCAAGAGGTATAACCAGTCACAGAGGTGATAATATCGAAGATGATAGGACATCGATTTGATGGGCCCTTATGGCCAATACCTCTTTTATTTGAGATTCTTTTTTATTTTTATCGTGGTGGCTTTACTTGTTACTATTGAAGTTGTGTTGGGAAATCACTACCATCTCCCAATGGAGCCATTTTCGGAAATCACAAGTTGTGTTCAACCACACGAAATAGCAGTGTTTCAAGCCGCGCAAGGTTTTAGATTGGAGGTTTGTATTGCGGTTAAAAGAACAAGAACCATTTTCCAATGCACATATAAAGATTTTGTGCGGTCTTTTTTCTTCTAAATCCAAATCTTGACAATAGATTTATTGGTTCCATAAGGAAGAAACATTGCAGCACAGAATAAGTTTTGTGAAAGAAAACAGAGGGGATACATATATATATATATACATTTTCATATCAAAATGATCGTTTGAATATTATAGAAACGAATGAAAAATTATAGCTTGTCCTACCTATACTATGCGTGTTTACGTGAAATTGACATGTAAAGAAGTGGTTTATAAAGCAATGATAAATCTATGTTATCTACCCACATAACGAATTTTAACCTATAATCAACATAAAAAACTTCATATATCCTCGGGAGGACGTTGGGAGTTATATATTGTGTTGGTTATTTCAACAGGACGAAATGTGTTCATATAGCGTGACTGTGAAATGCCATGTTGAGGGGTAAACGATTTCCACAGAAAGGCAATAATACAGCATAAGTCAGGGCGATTATTATAATTGATGGTTAACTTCATACATCAAGGGATATCACCATCAATAATCTATTAAGCTGCCATAAGACACATTCAAGGGAGAACGACATTAGATATAGGCAATATATAATATTTCATAAATAAATCAAATCAGGTGAGATCTGTGAGAAATAATACAAGACTTGACAATGTAAAACATACAACTATATTTATGATACATTTGAAGGTTTCAATTTCATTGTATGTATTGGATGAACCTCTCTGGTATTCTAATTGAATATAACATTGACATTAGTAAAAAAAACTCGTACAACTCATACTCATACATAAAAAACTCAATTTACCTATTACTGGTCTCAGTAATTTAAAGATTATCGGAGGATAATTTATTCATCGGAAATAAATTCGTATGGTGAAGTGAAAATAGAAATAGCATCGATTAAGAGAGACAGCTAGAACTTAATTCATAGTCGTGAATGAGAAGCATATGATGGTAGCTGAGCATAACAGTACAATTATATAAAACGTATACATGCATTGAATTATTTGAATATGGGAATCAAACCAGAAAATAATAAAAGTTATACTATCGGCAGTTCTTGAGATGAAATAAGAATCATGTTTTAGTTTATGACTTCATGATGGGATTTAATATATAAGTATGAGCAATGAAAATACTTTTATCAATTTTAATCACATCGGCGGCATAGAATCACAAAACTATCTCTATGATATTATTTTGACCTCAGATCTAAGGTCGCAGGTCACAACGGAACTTCTGTTCAACATTAACTAAATGATTTATTAGGAGTCAAAAGAGCATCTGACAGGAACATTAAAAACTATTATTCGAAAGTTAACTATCTGTCATCATCTAAATTCTAGCCTATACAATGTACATTTAAATATATATATATACGTATATATAATATGTTATGTGACTTGTTTTAATTTCAAATTATAAAAAATGACCTTTTTATACGATGAAAGATTATTTATTCATTTAATCAATGCGTCGTCTTCGATCAAAGTCTTGAAATATTGACTATTGATTTTACCGACATAGAAGGAAAAGATCGTGAAATTGAATGAGAAAAGCCGCCCCTGTGGCTCAGTCAATTATCGCTAGCGGTAGTAACTGAAGGCACCGTTGGGGGTGGGTTCGAGTCCCGCATAAGGTATGGGTTTTTGTAAACGTCCTTTCATGTATTATCTCTTCATCGTTTCATTATCATCCGCTCATTCGTACCCCCGTATAACCTAGCTGTTGGTGGGGTCGTTAAGCAACATAAGAACAAGAATTGAATGAGAAAATAAACGAGGAAATGAACCGAATGAGTAGCTATAGGCCTAATTGGGTCGAGTTTCTTTCTGAAGTTTTCATTTGACTATTTTCAACACTTATTCTCAAAATTTGAAACTGAAGTTACATAGTAGAACAGCGTAATCAGTAAATATAATTTTAAGCCCATACTGTACAATATATAATTTCAGAATGAAATTTAGAAGTTATAAATAAATCTATCCAGCTACATCCTATATATTAATTAAATCAACTACACATATCAGTCACACATTATATAAAATATTTGGTATAGTAGCAACCAATTAAAATATAATCCTCAAAAATAGCTGAATCGTCACCAAGATCTCTGATATAAACATGAAAGTATATAAAACTGTGTGTGATATAATATAAGGAATCTGATGAAACGAGTTCCTAGCGGGATTATCCCAAGTTACTTATCACGTACAATAGTGGAAAGCTGCGCTTTTCCTGTCTTCAGTCCTATAGGGCCTCACCATTAATTATCCCCTACACTCTTCAACAGCTTTCTGACTAATTACTCTTCCCATACCCGCTGAGCCAGCGGGACCGACACTGCCAACCTCAAATAAAAGGAAGTAATTACATTGTTGTTTTCTTTTCTATATAACCGTGTGCATCTGTCCACGTTTATTTTGTTTTGTTTGTTATTCTGTATTATAAAAGAGGGTGAATTACTTTTCATTGTTGTACCATGACGTAGAATATTTTTGTGTGTATATAAAATGACTCGGTCAAAAACGATTTGAGCACCACGTGTCTATCATCATCTTATACTGTGACGTATTACGTATAGTTTCAGGCATCACAAGTGGTCAAAAATTGAACTCACTTCTTTGGATTTGGGACTGTTTCGATTCTATTTCTTCTCAAACACAATATCAATTGCATTGAATAGTCCACTGCTATCAACTCCATTGTTAGTTATTTCGTTCTATTATCATACAAAACTTACAGCAAGAAACAATAATATTTTTACTAAGCGTGATTAAAGTTTGCAGAATATTCAATTGTATAGGTTATACTATGTAGGCCTACTATCAACTGAAATAAAAATTGTTCTGCTGCAATTCTTTCCTTGACAATTTTTCGCTGTGAGATCCCTGGAGTTTTGGAAATATTTTCATCACTTTTGTTCTCTGCACTATTCGGTCACTTTTTCTTTTCATCTTTTCCTCTGCAATTATTTTGAAACACACCATGTACCGTTATAAGCCGTGATACATCGAAATTAGGGTAGAAGAGAACAAACAGAAAATAAAATAGGTATTACTGTACCTTAACTCAAACTGAACGTTTTATTTTAATGTTGATTGTACCGGGTAATCAAGATGATTACTTCAGAGAAGACACGTCATAAATCACGTGTCTCTCTATTCCCTTCCCTTACTATCTTGTATCTCACATGTAATGTCCTCTTCCCTTTCCTATTGGTGGTGCAGTAAACGGTATTATTATTCCACGTGTGCTTTAGCACAGGGCAGAAATAAAAAAAAATGGTACGGGGATGTAGTTCTGTTTACTATTAAACATGTTATGTTCAGCATACTATGTCAGCCGTGTGATGGTAGTAATCTACGTAACAATTAAAGGACATCACAACCCTGAAACTAGATTTCAATTAATATGCTTAATCTAATGACGCTAGTAAGTTTCCAAATTCGAGAGAAGAATAGAAATCATCTCAATTTGAGTCATTAAAATGAATGTTTTTGTCTCCAAAGACCAGGCTTTACCGATTCTGTGTAGACATATGAACCGAACCGAGTGATGTCTGTGTCACGACGAATATATATTTTTTTTTAATTTCTGAAACTGCGGACTTCACTCTTGTTCCCTAGCAGCAAATGTTCAGTGTTGTTGTGCCCTTCGACAATACGAAATTGGTAGACCTATCTCAGTACTATAATTGCATGTATGTGCTAGAATTACGGAAAGAATTTTTTTCATTTGAGTGGCGTATTTCGACTGGTGAGACGCACCAGCATTTTGGTACGTGTCTGTGACGTGAGAAGATATTGGGAAACAAATCACTTTCCTAATTTTATAATTACGCGTAGCACAAATCTTCACCTCGTATCACCTCTGCATCCCTTAATGGCACCAAGAAACCCCTTCCCTCTCTCTCTCTCTCTCTCTCTCTCTCTCTCTCTCTCTCTTTCTCTCTCTCTCTCTCTCTCTCTCTCTATATATATATATATATATATATATATATATATATATATATATATATATATATATATATATATATATATATATATATCACTCTCTCTCTCTTTCACACACACATACACACACCAACTTTCATTCGCATCACGTGATCATCTCGTATCAATCTTTAAATTAGATATGTCTTCCCTTATATTTTATAATATTCTGGTCGTATTATCCACATGCACGGATGAACTTATATGGATGGATATGGTAAATGAGAATGCAGATTTGTACAGACTGCTGCGTTTTACAATATATTATGGAGATACTGATTTGATGGTATATTTATATTGGAAATGGTGTGTTTTTGTTATTTAAATATCGTTGAAATAGTCAACATATCAATACCATCTGATAATGATGAGATGAACCAAATAATATGGACTTTAGACGGGGAAGACACTAAAAAACGATGCGAAATCTCTTAAGAATATCCCAATTGTACAAAATTTTGAAATTCTCGTGAAAAAAAGGTCACCGAACATATTTTAACTCAATTATGGTACACAATAATGACAAATTGAGAGCCAGACCAGCCACTTTGAATAATAATGAAGGGGCCTGTAGATAAAATATCTATTCAATTGTTCCACATGTAAATGGTGGTGTTTTTTTTCATATAAATATATTTAGCTCGTCTAACAACGAAAATTCTACGCGCGTGAGCCTAGAATATTCAGAATATTACTAGTTAGAATTTAGAATACCATTCAACAGTTTCATTCATGATTATAAATAATCATGATTCAAAATGATAGTCTCAGCTATTATTATGGTTCACGTGTTTTATTGAACAGCTGCTGTTTTTTCATAGTTCCTTGATCTAATTCTATTCGCAATTCCTACCACAACGCATAGCAATTTGCTTTTCTCTTTTATGTTGGAAACATCATCATCGCTGTAATTATGAATAACCAATTAAATATGATAATAAGATCTGTTCGGGTTCGGATTAAATTATTTTTCCGTCGATAAAAGCATAACAAATGAATTATTTATAACTAATTAGCATTTTCACTTACACCATAACTTAACCAAAAACGTTAAAGCCTCTCCACTTGCGTGCGTATTTTTTTCATAATAAAACCTGTCACAATGTCACAGCTAGTTATCACCAAATCAATAACCACGACGACGACGCGATGTTGATTGATCCGGGTTGCATATTGATTCCACTCTACCGTCGCTAGTCATAATAACTAGCAGGTGACAACACGGCGACTATACCAACCCGACAAAACACGGACACATAAAGTTTTGATCATTATAATAAACATTATGCAGGGCACGGTTGTCAGTGTGTACAGTTGGTACGCCCGTTAATAAAGTTTATTGACGTGGGCATCACGTCGAGTGTAAGTGACATCCGACTTGATGTGTATGTGGCTGTGAGCTGTCACACCAACTCAAGTCGGTCGCGTAACGAGGGAAATGGCCTGTCAAAAAATGTTAGGGAAAAACGTGACGTGTCAGAACGAAAAAATAATAATATATAGAATATAAGCCCCCGTCCGGTAACATCATATTACGTAGATATATCTATATATATAGATATATAGATATATGAAAATAAAAAATGCTGATGGCGTATATATACATCGGTATAACCTCCCTGGAGGCTTCACGGGGAACTAATTCGCGTCATCATCGCCGTCCTCTAAACTGACACTGTTTTGGATAAATGACGCGCTAGAGAGAAAAGTATAGATAGATTTCGATCTGATATTGTAATTTATTCAACGGAACAATAAATTCACTTATTTCTTATAATAAATCTTGTTTACTTTAAATCCCATTCTTTCTCGTCGTATGTCAGGTTTGTCTAATGGTGTTTAAGCGGTACGTTTTTAACTTTTTTAAGTTGGTATATAAATCACCATGTAAATGTCATCGTGCTATTAACACTCTTTACAGAGGTTTAATCCAACTGGGTTTATAAATTAGTTATAAATAAATGGATATTTATATTATGTCAGCTACTGCGGGGAACTCTTTTAATGGACGAATAAGATTTATATTAATCACAGCATGTCAGGCGAGTTTCCAATGTTGCAATTGCTGCAACATTTCACGGTGTGGCAACGAAACATTATTATAAATGATTTTCAAAATGATAGGAATTATTCACAGGTTTGCATACCGGTAATAAACTAATGTTGCCAAGAAATAATGTTCAAAGCTAGTTTCTCTTTATGTTCCCTCGTTAATCATTCGGATAGAAATGACGTTTAAGCACGCCTTTAATTCAGAAGGTAAAGTATTAAAAGTCGTTGGAAGATCAGATCTGAACTGACAGAATGAAAAACTTGTTGTTACAAGTTGGCTTCCTGTTATACTCTATAGAGTCAGCGATTACAAATTACAGCTCATAAATAGGATTACTGCATTCTAGAATAATGTGATTTAATTAAATTTATCAGTTGAATTTATTGTACATATACTATAGAATTATCATAGCTGTATACTTTATATTATGACTCACTATAATAATCTAAGGCTCACCAATTACAATGCATGGATTTCAGATTATAAGAGCTCACCTCCGTCGACCTCCGTCATCACATCAGGCGGGCACTGCACCAATCAGATCTCTGCCATTCGTCCAATCCTTGAATATGGGTACGTACTTCAACCACTAGAAGTTAACCAACAATTAACTAACTAGTATTTAAACATCATTTTCTAGCTAGAAAAAAAATCAAACCAATTTTCACGTAGTAGAATAACAAAGCTGAGCTTAAATGTTAGCGAATAAACATTTAACAGTTAGTTTGAAATTATATTAAATTATACGTAAAACTTCCAAACCCTGTTGATTTTATTGTAATACCAGTCAGTGGTCAGGTTTTTATAGATATTGACGTCGCCGCCAATGAGATTAAACGGCGGCCCAGAATTTAGAGGTCTTGTATCAGTGCGCTGAAAGGCCAACAGTGCTGCCCAAGACCTCTCAATTCTAGACCGTGGATCAAGAACCAAGAAAACGCACATTTCAATTTCTGAATATTGTCATAGAGTTCATCTATGGAACACAAATCTGTGAGTAGAAAACAAGATGCATATGCATAATTGCAGATAATAAGAGATATTTTGTGGATCATTAATTTTTTAGCACAATTTGAAAAATATAAGCTATTTCATTGATGTTTAGGTCAGGGCGATTATTTAACATATTCAGAATACATTGAATGCATGTTTCCTATTGCTAAATTCTACGAAAGCGTATGCTTGGGAACAAAAAGTCAACAAATTGAAAAATAGATTGTTCTGAATGAAAATCTTGGATTGTTCCATGGTCTTATGCCGAAAACATTTCATAACATTATGTATAGCATAAAAAATATAATTTGAGTTGATAGCAGTGTATGCCTTTTACTTGTGATGCATACACTATATTTTATACTTGGAAACTATACAGCATAATACGTATAGGAAGACAAAAATGTTTCAATGAAGCATTCAGACAGCTAACACAAATTAACGTGAAGCTATTTTGAAATGACAAATTATTATAAAACATATAGCCTAATGTTAATTACTCTAACGTACCTCCAACAGTTTGATTATATTTAGATTCTCACGCTGGAATAAAATAAATGAGCCGTCCGATAAAAGCCCAACAATCACTGTTATTTACGACATTGAATCAATTAATAATACCTGCACCTGTTAAACATCTATATCACCTTCTTAAAGCAGGACGATTTGCAGTAAATTAAAAACAAGCGTAGCTTCCATTCCTTCTTGACTGAGACTAATATCCTTGTCCACGGTACTGGGTATTTTAGATTTTAAGGTTTAGCAATCGCTGGTTACATGAACGCGTTCAGTTCGCGCATGACGTCACGACAAATGGTTTAATATTGTACTTACCTATGGAATGTGGATGATATGACGTCACATTGATACGATGGTGGAGGATACCATGCGCAGTGGCACAATCTGACTATGTACCTACATTTCGAGGAGTTTATAAGCTATATTTTCGAAAGTGAAATAAGAATCGAAATTTCATCACAAGGATATTCAAATACCTTTCCGGAATAATGACGTAATCAATCCTACATGAGTTATTAGTGCTTATACTTTTATATAAGTTTACTGGTATTCATACGATATTCGGGTGTTAATCGACCGTCTTCCCTCTCACACCGAACACAACGGAACAATAAATTCACTTATTTCTTATAATAAATCTTGTTTACAAGTCGTTTTTCTATCTTCTAATCCATTTTCCAAATTTAGTTTAATTATTTACTATTTTATAAATTCAAAAGTTACGTCACCAGGTAGACGGTGATTGTAATTTGACAGTTCAGTGCCCAACGTGGGACGCTTTTTGTTATTTGTAATACCCGCGGTAATTTGGCTCACAGTGCAGGCCGTTGGTTCTCAAGTGTCTCAGACTTACTGCTGCAGACATAGACATACCCAGTCAGCCTTCGGATTGTGCAGGGGCGGAAGGTTAACAAGGGGTGAGTGACATTCTGGGAGATAAATAGATATGTCAAACAAAAAGTTGAATGATAAAATTGATCAGGTGATCGGATTGTTGTAATTTGGCACCCAACGTGGGGCGTCTCCCTTTTGGGTTATACACAGATTGAAGAAATAAATTGCACTCAAAAGAAAACTTCATTATATGAACGGAATCTGAACAAAATTTACATCACACTATTACCAAATTACTTGATTTGTTACAACTATTTTTAGCACACTAGGTACTGTTTTTTGGGGCGCCTAAAGGACGAATACCGGAAAAGAGCATAATCAATTGTGTGTTGGGTTTAGGTGTCCAACCGTACCTGAACCCTGATCACATTCCAGTGAAAAGTTCCGCGAAGCCCATGTCAAACGATCGAGTATCATCATTCCAGTATACTCGCTCTCCAGCGTCCCCTGTATTTCTCATAATACTCCATCCTCCAGTAATATCGCATGGTGTAACATTTTCGGTATCTAAACATTCGCTAACGGGCAACAAAACTGGTACACGAGGTGGGTGTCATACCGATTCACTCAAATATAAATAACGAAAATGTACATTTTTAAATGTTCTTGTATAGTTATTAAAATCACTGGTGCCTCCTCTAGTGTTTATATATCTGATTTCTTCTATGAAATATAATTATCCTAACATTTCACATTTCTCTCTAAGCAAGTGACAGTGCCAGGTAGTTTATGCGTATACAGCTTGTGTGACGATAGGTTGTACGTTTAATGAGGTCACATAAAAACACTGCTGTATGAAAATAAGCTTTTATAGCGACCTAGTTGACAGTGTTTCGAGTTATGGCATATGACTTATAACGACGTTATTAAAGAAAATATATTAAGCTATAACGCAGCTTCCTCATGATACTACCATAATATGTTATGTGAAAATCACTGTTATTCATATATCATCGAGATGATGGTGAAATTTAAATTGTCACGAAAAAGTTGATACGTACGGCGTAATAGAGGTGTTTCAGGTGACACTTAAAGTAAATAATGTGGGCTCAGTTCTTAAATAAGATATTAATTGAATGAGTGTATATTAATACATTGAACTCATCAAATCATAATTCAAAGATGGGGGAGCTACAATTTCATTTCACATCAACAGTCCAAATAACTCAAAAAAGATACATATACAATCAAAATCGAATTGAAATGTTTTTATTTCATTTCAAAAATTCAACGTCTGACACTAATAACTGATTAAATATACTAGATATTCTACTAATATATTCTATATTCTACTAATATTCTACTTAATATAATTTCAACTGTATGATTGTAGGCCTACTCTACGTATGAAAGCATTGTAGTGATCTAAATTTCAACCAGTGTTTACATGACGATCTAAAATGATAGTTGTATTAGAGAACATATATCTTTATCGACATCTCAAAATGATCAAAAAACATGCTTCTCTTGAAGTGATTCAAAATGGAGTCATAATGAATTCTGATAATTTCTTTAGTGTAATTTTTGATGCATGGGAATATAAATAATCATCTGGATACTCTTCTATTGAATTATTATAAATGATCAGATGGCAGTTCGAATACAGGTATTTTAAACTTAACCACGATTAGCTTCTATACAGTTGATAAAGCTTATTAATTTCACTAATTGCGTAACGAAATACAAATATCGAAGTTGGTGAATACGTGTGGTGTGTTATATAGATGATCGCCTAATGGTTTTAATCTGTAATAAGGTTTTCCTAATCCAGCGATAACATCTTTTGAATGTGAAATATTGTATCATTATCACGTAGAACGTGTAAATGTGTATCCTCGACGAACCATCATCAATTATTATCCGTTCTTGGTTTAAATTAAAAACGATTTATGCCGAGCGTTAATTTAATTCAATTAATTCTATCGGGGCGGAAAACGTGAAAGAAAGAACGATTTATGATGTCCGGTTCTCAATAATTCAGATTTTGAAAGTAAAATGATCTATAAATGCAACCTATCATTACACTGTAATAAATTATCAGGAAATCCTATCCCATTTCCTTTACGAATCAATATCACTTTGGTATGATTTCAAATTATAATTGCTGTTTATCATAAACAGGAAATCAGAATAATATAGTGTTAGCCGTTGAAGACTACTGAAAAGCCGTACACAACTGAATGCAAAACGTTTTCAAAACATCAAATAAATATTGAGATATTTAGTTCAAAATATTTTTAAAATAACTTTGGTCTCTGTGGAACCGGCACTTCCACCAATGCAATTAGATAGATGATGATTTATGCCTTTGTGTAAGTTAATATGGCTAATTTATGGTTAATTTGTGAAATCGTTTTCTTCGAGTTGAACCGGATACCTCATATGTATATAACTAATCGTCATATGGTCAATATATATATATATATATATATATATATATATATATATATATATATATATATATATATATATATATATATGTATAGTTCCAGATTATGCGTGATATAATAATGGAAAATTGGCCTGGAAAAAATATAATTTACACCGACAGATAGGCCTATAGATTGAAAAATATTTTCAACTATTACACAACAAGTAATTTTTGTGTGTGGAATGCATAATATTTTTATTTCAAGAATCACACTGATAGGCCTACAACTCCACAATTAGGCCTATATACAACTATCACAACTTCAAGATTTTGACAGATTTTGCTATAATGTAACTACTATTAGGTGGAGTTGAATAAAAAAGAAATGCAATAATCAACTCTTTTCATTCTTCGTAATAGAAATAGTATTCTACAGACCAAATATCAGCGTGTGTTTTAAACACTAGGGCTCCTTAAATAAATCGGCGGTCACGTGCCGATGCCTATAGACATCGCACAATCTGATTTATGAGTTCACTACTCTGAAAAAGATTCAATCTCTTTGATATATAGCATAATATTTAGTTTAATTTATGACTTGTAAGGTTGAATTTAGTACAAGTTTTGTTTATTTCATCTCCTCACAGAGAGCGAAGAGAACTAAATATTAATACATTTTATACATATAATAAATAAAATAACACTAAATTCATCATGAAACATTTGTTGAAAACTTAAAAACCAATTAGGCCTATATCATACACCATCCATACGAAATTTCCATACAAATGAAGATGTATCCACTGATTTATAGTACTACATATATATGCTATATACTTTTAATATATTATTTGATTTAATTTTCTCATTTATGAAAGGTGCAACGACACCAATCTTTAAACTTGATTACCCTTAAATAGCACATATTATAGAGCATAGTTAAAACTTGGAAGTACTAAACAAAACAAAAGTAGAAACAAATTATTAAGAAAATCATGTTATAAAACATGTAAATATAATCTTATCTGCATCATTTGCAAAAGCTACTACCGATATACGCTTGTATATAAGTAATACCAATAACAATCTCAGTAACAAACAATCTCACCAGTTTTACTTGTTCGTGCTATCGTTACGTTGCTATAGGCCGGAGTAGTTTATTACACATGCCGTTGCCATGAAATATTAATTGGAAGCTAGCCCTCAGTCGACACCTTACCTATAATGAGAGGTGAATATCGCTATGGGGCCAGTTCGCCTCTATATATATACACCACTTGATTTATTGTACATAATTGCAGGCATTCAACGCAGTCCCAAGCTATAGCTATAGTCTAACCACCTATCATTCATATTCATAATTGTAGCCTTGGGATATAACAAGACATTATAGCTATGTCCTGGGATATTTTTATTATAACTCACACGAGCAAAAATTAGTAGTCCAGTTTACTATCAAAGGTATATATAAGTTTCATAGCCGTAGTTGCCGTTGGATTCCAGGGGTAGACAGAATATAGATAAAGGCGTGATAGCTAGGGGCGTGAAAGTTGAATTATATATTGACGGGACAATTCAATCAATATAGTTTTATTATGAATAATAACAGTCTTAAATAAGTTATATTGTTATATGGACGTGCATTTTCATGATGCAAACCTCAATTTGTACTTGTTCAGTCGACATTTCATGCAGCTTTAAAGTAGACCTTATCTATAATAATTATGTTCAATAATGGATACGTTCATGTTAAAATAGGATGCTAAAAAATGAAATGAATTTATATATGAATTAATAAAGTTTTGTGGCAACAGCTACTGATACAGCTATATATACATCGACACACATAAATTATGATGTTCTGAATGGCTAATTTACCAGATATATTTTAAAATTCAAATAAACATGAATACTGATGCAGACATATCCAGCTGTATAAATGTGTCTTAATGAATACTATGGAGATTTATGTTATAAACAATGTGTATTTGTAACAATATTGGCATTTGATGTCTCCAACTTTCAGCTACAGAGCTGTATTCGATAAATATGTGATCTGTTGGTATAACATAACATTGCATTACATATGATTTGAATATTCCATCAATATTATACTATAGGAATCCACCATCTAATTTTACTTAACCGAAAGCATTTGTATGAATATACAATTTTGTATTTGTATTTTCAACTCTTGTGGGCCTATTCATTTCAGATGAATTATGTACAGTAAATTCGAATAATGCATATATTTATAGGCCTATATATATATATATATATATATATATATATATATATATATATATATATATATATATATATATATATATATATAATATATATATAGGCCTATGTGTCATACTGGTTGCCATCCATATTGAAAGAGTTTCGGAAAGTACTCGGTGGTAGATGTGTTGTAAACGAGGAGTAGCGTATATCATGTGATTGCGCTGCTAAAGCTACGGTTGAAGGTAGACACTAATTACCCACCTCGTCACTCAGAAGCACACGCTCCTGCAATTATCGATTAATCCATTAAACACTTAACACTCATTAATCACAGTCACAGACTATATACGTATATCTGGGATCACCCACACAGGCACAGTATACCGCGTCTTGAGTTCACGTTAAACAACGATTCACCTTCGTAATTCGCGAGTATTATATTCATCTGCTGAAAATACACGCCAAACTAACCATCGGAAAATTTCTCACTGATAATACGTCATAGTATAGGTATGATGATTGGTGAAAAATTTCAAAACTTTTGTTATTGAATTAGATTTGATTTGTCAGGTCCCCATATAGAAATAGTTGGAGGCCAAAAAATTGGAAAAAAAAATGAAGTTGTGATTGGTGAACTTAATTGGGGGGCAAACTTATAACGACAAAAAATTGGTCAGGTCAGCACTTGAAAGGAGTCCATATCGAATTACTTTATTACGTTATTTAAAGCTTCATATTATTTAACAAAATTAATTCTTACAGTTACATTCAGTTGCACTACAAGTATGTTAATTTTTTGTTCTTATTTTTTTTTTCACAATTATTTATAATTGTTAAAAAAATATAATTTAGAATCAAATTTTCTTGTACATGAGATTGAATTAAATCCCAAAAAAAAAATCAATACGTCAACCTTATTACGCTGCACGAGTTGGTATAGTTGTGATGAGAAGTATAATTATGTTTAAAATACATTGGAATAATAAACTCATTCAAAAATAACAAAGTGAAATCAAACCCAGCTTCAGAAAATAAGAAACATATTTCGAATTATTTATATCTATAATGTATTCATGTGCCACATTAACATATAGACATACTATAACATACTCATTTCAACCAATTATGATTCTTACACACATACATCTCAACAACCAAACGGTGTTAGAGGGAGTTACCATCTATAATTCTATAACAATTCAAATATATAATATAATCAATCTGACAGGTGATTAAGGCTTTAGCGGTTTTAAGTACAAGACTAAAATTACAACTTTTATACATACGATAATGGTTGGTACGTTGTTTTAACTTTTGCGGTCATAATTCAAACCCAATGATCTCTTCTAAGTCTATGATTATCAGTAATGATGGAATTGTACGTTCGATAGTTATCATGGTAACCTTTAATTTGTTTCATGTGGTATGAATGATAGGGCTGTGGTTAACCTTACAGCCAACGTCGAGCAGCTTGCTAATGCTGGTGATTGGGCTTGGCGGACCGAAACAAATCATATACGCGTGTATATTTCACATTATAATGATACACTACGGTAGAAGATCGTTTGTTGGAAAATATATAGTACGGAGATTTGCAATCATACGATGGTCGATGGCTTGTATTATAGTATGATAGTTATCAGAGTAATTTCAAGAAATATATACTATTATAGGTGTTCGTCATTGTATTTTCCAATGTGCAACGAATATTGAAGACTGTATAAGTTGTTGAGTTTTGGATTGAAGATTGGATTGGATTTTGTAATATACTTTCTTATACTTTCTTTTTGTATTAGATTTAGGTATACCATGTTCAACTCTATTTAACGCATGATTATCAAACGTTTGTTGAGCTAGAGGATACAGTTGATAACTAAAAAAATCGATTATTAAAACGATGCAAATATGAATGCGTATTGTTTTCTATTCAATATTCATATTTAGTTTTTTTTTCTTTTTGGATGATAGAAACTAACGATCATTAAAAATTCTAGAAATCTTAACCAATTTAATAGTTTTGCATGAGGGTCGAATAATAGTATTACAAATTTTAACCCTCCAATTCCATGAGTCTTATATTAATATATTGTATTAAATAATTATTTTTAATAATTTGGGGTGGTAAGATCACCTTGGTCCAAACCACCCTATCTATACTGTCATCTATAGCCTTGATTGAGAAACAATGATTTCGTGTCAAATATCGACGGTATTGAATTCAAAAAAATATGAAAATCTTCATGAGTAATTTCATCCAATAGGTCTTCCAATTTTATTTCCACCTCATCACCTAGACGTCTTCGCTAACGTCGGAGTGAATCAAGTAAATCACTTCAAAGATAATTTCAATTTTACGACGCTTCAAGTCTTTTGTCTGCCATCACGTGGTCCCTGTCTGTCCAAGGTCTTCAGGTGGTAACACAGTACCAATGATCTTTATACATATCACATCACCACAAACACAATCTCAACAAACACGTCCACTAACATGCGGTTGCGCTTTGTGAATCTTTACGGTTCGTGCTTCAATAGCTTTTTTCTTTATTATTTTATTTATCGACCCTTCTGCACGTTTTTTTTTTCATTCAATATAAAAGATGAGTCAGGTTATTTAACTATATATATATTTCGATTTTTTCGAAATCTGATACATCGGCTAAATGGATAACAATTTAATCTGTGAAACAATGATTTCCGTAACGGTTTTTGAAGTATAGAGTGTATCTGATATAAAAAGATGATAAAATGCATTGTTCCAAGTACCTGAGATCTGAAAGCTCTCGAAAATGATGTCTATCAGCGAAAAGCGTGGACGTGTGTTATCAAATTATTTTTCAGAACAATACAGCATCCTTCATATTGTCATCAGTTGATGGAACAGAAGTGCATGTAAAGTGAACAATCATTGTTACCAGCAATGCCGTGTAAAACTCGATATCGCACAACTGCATTGTTCTTGTTGTTCTTTGAACTGAGTGTTGTTGGTAGAGACCACGTTTCATGTCTTGCTTCATTGATGCACTTCTTGCATGATTCTTAACAATACTTCCTATTGTATAAACAAGTGTAGAGTTGTAGCATTGGGAAAAAAAAATGAAGTTGTGTTTGGTGACTTAATTGGGGGCAAACTTATAGCGACAAAAATTGGTCAAGTCAGCACTTGAAGGAGTACTATCAAATTTACTTTATTACGTTATTTAAGCTTCATATATTAACAAAATTAATTCTACAGTTACATTAGTTGCACTACAACCCTACAAGTATGTTAATTTTTTGTTCTTATTTTTATTTTTTTTCCAATATTTATAATTGTAAAAAAAATAATTTAGAATCAAATTTTCTTGTACATGAGATTGAATTAAATCCAAAAAAAATCATTACGTTAACGTTATTACGCTGCACGAGTTGGTATAGTTGTGATGAGAAGTATAATTATGTTTAAAATACATTGGAATAATAAACTCATTCAAAAATAGCCAAAGTGAAATCAAACCCAGCTTCAGAAAATAAGAAACATATTTCGAATTATTTATATCTATATTTATTCATGCGCCACATTAACATATAGACATACTATAACATACTCATTTCAACCAATTATGATTCTTACATACATACATCTCAACAACCAAACGGTGTTAGAGGGAGTTACCATCTATAATTCTATAACAATTCAAATATAATATAATCAATCTGACAGGTGATTAAGGCTTTAGCGGTTTTAAGTACAAGACTAAAATTACAACTTTTATACATACGATAATGGTTGTACGTTGTTTAACTTTTGCGGTCATAATTCAAACCCAATGATCTCTTCCAAGTCTATGATTATCAGTAATGATGGAATTGTACGTTCGATAGTTATCATGGCAACCTTTAATTTGTTCCATGTGGCATGGATGATAGGACTGTGGTTAACCTTACAGCCAACGTCGAGCAGCTTGCTAATGCTGGTGATTGGGCTTGGCGGACCGAAACAAATCATATACGCGTGTATATTTCACATTATAATGATACACTACGGTAGAAGATCGTTTGTTGGAAAATATATATACGGAGATTTGCAATCATACGATGGTCGATGGCTAGTATTATAGTATGATAGTTATCAGAGTAATTTCAAGAAATATATCTATTATAGGTGTTCGTCATTGTATTTTCCAATGTGCACGAATATGAAGACTGTATAAGTTGTTGAGTTTTGGATTGAAGATTGGATTGGATTGGATTTTGTAATATACTTTCTTATACTTTCTTTTTGTATTAGATTTAGGTACATACCATGTTCAACTCTATTTACGCATGATTATCAAACGTTTGTTGAGCTAGAGGATACAGTTGATAACTAAAAAATCTATTATTAAAACGATGCAAATATGAATGCGTATTGTTTTCTATTCAATTCATATTTAGTTTTTTCTTTTTTGATGATAGAAACTAACGATCATTGTCAAATTCTAGAAATCTAACCAATGTAATAGTTTTTGCATGAGGGTCGAATAATAGTATTCCAAATTTTAACCCTCCAATTCCATGAGACTTATATTAATATATTGTATTGAATTATTATTTTTAATAATTTGGGGTGGTAAGATCGCCTTGGTCCAAACCACCCTATCTATACTTTCATCTATAGCCATGATTGGGAAACAATGATTTGTGTCAAATATCGACGGTATTGAATTCAAAAAAATATGAAAATCTTCATGAGTAATTTCATCCAATTGGTCTTCCAATTTATTTCCACCTCATCACCTAGACGTCTTCGCTAACGTCGGAGTGAATCAAGTAAATCACTTCAAAGATAATTTCAATTTTACGACGCTTCAAGTCTTTTGTCTGCCATCACGTGGTCCCTGTCTGTCCAAGGTCTTCAGGTGGTAACACAGTACCAATGATCTTTATACATATCACATCACCACAAACACAATCTCAACAAACACGTCCACTAACATGCGGTTGCGCTTTGTGAATCTTTACGGTTCGTGCTTCAATAGCTTTTTTCTTTATTATTTTATTTATCGACCCTTCTGCACGTTTTTTTTTTTTTTCAATATAAAAGATGAGTCAGGTTTATTTAAATATATATTATTTAATATTATATTAATATATTCGATTTTTGATCTAATAATGGATAACATTTAATCTGTGAAACAATGATTTCCGAGTTTTAAGTTAGAGTGTATCTGATATAAAATGATAAATGCATGTCCAAGTACTGAGATCGAAACTCTCGAAAATGATTCTATACACAAGCGTGACTGTGTTAATCAATTTAACTGATCACACTGCAATTTTTTTGTTGTTCTTTGAACGAGGTTTGTAAAGAAAACTGTTCAATGCCTTGAAATCAGTCTAATGGCATAATATAATAAAATATATTTCCTACAATTTTTGTGTGTGGAATGCATAATATTTTTATTTCAAGAATCACACTGATAGGCCTACAACTCCACAATTAGGCCTATATACAACTATCACAACTTCAAGATTTTGACAGATTTTGCTATAATGTAACTACTATTAGGTGGAGTTGAATAAAAAAGAAATGCAATAATCAACTCTTTTCATTCTTCGTAATAGAAATAGTATTCTACAGACCAAATATCAGCGTGTGTTTTAAACACTAGGGCTCCTTAAATAAATCGGCGGTCACGTGCCGATGCCTATAGACATCGCACAATCTGATTTATGAGTTCACTACTCTGAAAAAGATTCAATCTCTTTGATATATAGCATAATATTTAGTTTAATTTATGACTTGTAAGGTTGAATTTAGTACAAGTTTTGTTTATTTCATCTCCTCACAGAGAGCGAAGAGAACTAAATATTAATACATTTTATACATATAATAAATAAAATAACACTAAATTCATCATGAAACATTTGTTGAAAACTTAAAAACCAATTAGGCCTATATCATACACCATCCATACGAAATTTCCATACAAATGAAGATGTATCCACTGATTTATAGTACTACATATATATGCTATATACTTTTAATATATTATTTGATTTAATTTTCTCATTTATGAAAGGTGCAACGACACCAATCTTTAAACTTGATTACCCTTAAATAGCACATATTATAGAGCATAGTTAAAACTTGGAAGTACTAAACAAAACAAAAGTAGAAACAAATTATTAAGAAAATCATGTTATAAAACATGTAAATATAATCTTATCTGCATCATTTGCAAAAGCTACTACCGATATACGCTTGTATATAAGTAATACCAATAACAATCTCAGTAACAAACAATCTCACCAGTTTTACTTGTTCGTGCTATCGTTACGTTGCTATAGGCCGGAGTAGTTTATTACACATGCCGTTGCCATGAAATATTAATTGGAAGCTAGCCCTCAGTCGACACCTTACCTATAATGAGAGGTGAATATCGCTATGGGGCCAGTTCGCCTCTATATATATACACCACTTGATTTATTGTACATAATTGCAGGCATTCAACGCAGTCCCAAGCTATAGCTATAGTCTAACCACCTATCATTCATATTCATAATTGTAGCCTTGGGATATAACAAGACATTATAGCTATGTCCTGGGATATTTTTATTATAACTCACACGAGCAAAAATTAGTAGTCCAGTTTACTATCAAAGGTATATATAAGTTTCATAGCCGTAGTTGCCGTTGGATTCCAGGGGTAGACAGAATATAGATAAAGGCGTGATAGCTAGGGGCGTGAAAGTTGAATTATATATTGACGGGACAATTCAATCAATATAGTTTTATTATGAATAATAACAGTCTTAAATAAGTTATATTGTTATATGGACGTGAATTTTCATGATGCAGACCCTAATTTGTACTTGTTCAGTCGACATTTCATGCAGCTTTAAAGTAGACCTTATCTATAATAATTATGTTCAATAATGAATACGTTCATGTTAAAATAGGATGCTAAAAAATGAAATGAATTTATATATGAATTAATACAGTTTTGTGGCAACAGCTACTGATACAGCTATATATACATCGACACACATAAATTATGATGTTCTGAATGGCTAATTTACCAGATATATTTTAAAATTCAAATAAACATGAATACTGATGCAGACATATCCAGCTGTATAAATGTGTCTTAATGAATACTATGGAGATTATGTTATAAACAATGTGTATTTGTACAATATTGGCATTTGATGTCTCAACTTTCAGCTACAGAGCTGTATTCGATAAATATGTGATCTATTGGTATAACATAACATTGCATTACATATAATTTGAATATTCCATCAATATTATACTATAGGAATCCACCATCTAATTTTACTCAACCGCAAGCATTTGTATGAATATACAATTTTGTATTTGTATTTTCAACTCTTGTGGGCCTATTCATTTCAGATGAATTATGTACAGTAAATTCGAATAATGCATATATTTATAGGCCTATATATATATATATATATATATATATATATATATATATATATATATATATATATATATATATATATATTTATAATATATATAGGCCTATGTGTCATACTGGTTGCCATCCATATTGAAAGAGTTTCGGAAAGTACTCGGTGGTAGATGTGTTGTAAACGAGGAGTAGCGTATATCATGTGATTGCGCTGCTAAAGCTACGGTTGAAGGTAGACACTAATTACCCACCCCGTCACTCAGAAGCACACGCTCGCGCAATTATCGATTAATCCATTAAACACTTAACACTCATTAATCACAGTCACAGACTATATACGTATATCTGGGATCACCCACACAGGCCACAGTATACCGCGTCTTGAGTTCACGTTAAACAACGATTCACCTTCGTAATTCGCGAATATTATATTCATCTGCTGAAAATACACGCCAAACTAACCATCGGAAAATTTCTCACTGATAATACGTCATAGTATAGGTATGATGATTGGTGAAAAATTTCAAAACTTTTGTTATTGAATTAGATTTGATTTGTCAGGTCCCCATATAGAAATAGTTGAAAGCCCAAAAATTAGAAAAAAAAAATGAAGTTGTGATTGGTGAACTTAATTGGGGGGCAAACTTATAACGACAAAAAATTGGTCAGGTCAGCACTTGAAAGGAGTCCATATCGAATTACTTTATTACGTTATTTAAAGCTTCATATTATTTAACAAAATTAATTCTTACAGTTACATTCAGTTGCACTACAAGTATGTTAATTTTTTGTTCTTATTTTTAATTTTTTTTTCACAATTATTTATAATTGTAAAAAAAATATAATTTAGAATCAAATTTTCTTGTACATGAGATTGAATTAAATCCCAAAAAAAAAATCAATACGTCAACCTTATTACGCTGCACGAGTTGGTATAGTTGTGATGAGAAGTATAATTATGTTTAAAATACATTGGAATAATAAACTCATTCAAAAATAACAAAGTGAAATCAAACCCAGCTTCAAAAAATAAGAAACATATTTCGAATTATTTATATCTATAATTTATTCATGTGCCACATTAACATATAGACATACTATAACATACTCATTTCAACCAATTATGATTCTTACACACATACATCTCAACAACCAAACGGTGTTAGAGGGAGTTACCATCTATAATTCTATAACAATTCAAATATATAATATAATCAATCTGACAGGTGATTAAGGCTTTAGCGGTTTTAAGTACAAGACTAAAATTACAACTTTTATACATACGATAATGGTTGGTACGTTGTTTTAACTTTTGCGGTCATAATTCAAACCCAATGATCTATTCCAAGTCTATGATTATCAGTAATGATGGAATTGTACGTTCGATAGTTATCATGGTAACCTTTAATTTGTTTCATGTGGTATGAATGATAGGGCTGTGGTTAACCTTACAGCCAACGTCGAGCAGCTTGCTAATGCTGGTGATTGGGCTTGGCGGACCGAAACAAATCATATACGCGTGTATATTTCACATTATAATGATACACCACGGTAGAGGATCGTTTGTAGGAAAATATATAGTACGGAGATTTGCAATCATACGATGGTCGATGGCTAGTATTATAGTATGATAGTTATCAGAGTAATTTCAAGAAATATATACTATTATAGGTGTTCGTCATTGTATTTTCCAATGTGCAACGAATATTGAAGACTGTATAAGTTTTGGATTTAAGATTGGATTGGATTTTGTAATATACTTTCTTATACTTTCTTTTTGTATTAGATTTAGGTATACCATGTTCAACTCTATTTAACGCATGATTATCAAACGTTTGTTGAGCTAGAGGATACAGTTGATAACTAAAAAAATCGATTATTAAAACGATGCAAATATGAATGCGTATTGTTTTCTATTCAATATTCATATTTAGTTTTTTTTTCTTTTTTGATGATAGAAACTAACGATCATTGTCAAATTCTAGAAATCTTAACCAATGTAATAGTTTTGCATGAGGGTCGAATAATAGTATTCCAAATTTTAACCCTCCAATTCCATGAGACTTATATTAATATATTGTATTAAATAATTATTTTTAATAATTTGGGGTGGTAAGATCGCCTTGGTCCAAACCACCCTATCTATACTGTCATCTATAGCCTTGATTGAGAAACAATGATTTTGTGTCAAATATCGACGGTATTGAATTCAAAAAAATATGAAAATCTTCGTGAGTAATTTCATCCGATTGGTCTTCCAATTTTATTTCCACCTCATCACCTAGACGTCTTCGCTAACGTCGGAGTGAATCAAGTAAATCACTTCAAAGATAATTTCAATTTTACGACGCTTCAAGTCTTTTGTCTGCCATCACGTGGTCCCTGTCTGTCCAAGGTCTTCAGGTGGTAACACAGTACCAATGATCTTTATACATATCACATCACCACAAACACAATCTCAACAAACACGTCCACTAACATGCGGTTGCGCTTTGTGAATCTTTACGGTTCGTGCTTCAATAGCTTTTTTCTTTATTATTTTATTTATCGACCCTTCTGCACGTTTTTTTTTCATTCAATATAAAAGATGAGTCAGGTTATTTAACTATATATATATATATATATATATATATATATATATATATATATATATATATATATATATATATATATATATATATATTTTTTTCGATTTTTTCGAAATCTGATACATCGGCTAAATGGATAACAATTTAATCTGTGAAACAATGATTTCCGTAACGGTTTTTGAAGTGTAGAGTGTATCTGATATAAAAAGATGATAAAATGCATTGTTCCAAGTACCTGAGATCTGAAAGCTCTCGAAAATGATGTCTATCAGCGAAAAGCGTGGACGTGTGTTATCAAATTATTTTTCAGAACAATACAGCATCCTTCATATTGTCATCAGTTGATGGAACAGAAGTGCATGTAAAGTGAACAATCATTGTTACCAGCAATGCCGTGTAAAACTCGATATCGCACAACTGCATTGTTCTTGTTGTTCTTTGAACGAGTGTTGTTGGTAGGAGACCACGTTCATGTCTTGCTTCATTTGATGCACTTCTTGCATGATTCTTAACAATACTTCCTATTGTATAAACAAGTGTAGAGTTGTAGCATTTATAAGTGATTAATGGTTTGTAAGATTTGTATATATATATATATATATATATATATATATATATATATATATATATATATATATATATATATATATATATGTATGTGTGTGTGTGTGTATTATATAGATTTGTATATATATTTATATAATATAAAGCCTCGATTTTATTCTATAAAATTGATTCCCTGTAATAAAAGTTGTGGTTAGTTGATCATCGTTTAATTATAGCCGGCAATTAAATATAGCCTACAGCACGTAACTTAGTTGTTATTACAATTTTCTCGTAATACTCAATATTCACTAGAAAAATAGTAACTTCATCCTATAACCTTTATTATTGATTCAAGAATTAATAATAGGAATATGTTTGAACAGAAAGTAATATTGTAGGCCTACATTGATAATAAATCATAATTCATTTATACACTCCGTTGCACCTATAGGCCTACAATCTACAATGCACTGATGATTGAATGGAACATAATCTTTTTGGTTTCAACTTTCAAGTAATTGGTGGATAACGACTTCAGTTTACTATATATCATTTGACGTACAATTCGTGAACAAAATTGAATGAAAAATTGGATGCAGAAGTATTAATGAAATGGAAAAATATGAAATTATTCTGAAAACAATAATTGTCAATATTATAATGAAGATGAGGAGAATGAAAGAATGATCTTGAAAGAAAGAACTGAAGAAATAGAAGAAAAACTGAAAAAGAGATGAACTTAAGAGTATTCCAGAATTTTTTCTCCTTAGTGCGAATATTTGAATTATTCACCATTCCTGAAATACATGTACGGTATGAATCACCGAGTTGAACGATTAATTATTCTTTGGGGTTATTAGATCCTCGTGATGCCCCATCCGAACGATCCTACATTCCATATTAAACCTTACGTGGAACAGTGATTTTGTATCTAAGTTTCGCTGTTAATTTGAAAAACATGTTGGGCCTCCTTATACATTGTTTTTCACGATATAGTATGGGCCTGTGGCAGCATCAAATAACGAAACTGACGAATGTATACAACTGGATAAGATGAGATTGCAAGATACATTGATAGAACTCATCTAAACGTTCTCTATTCGTCTTATGGTCTTTCACACCTCTACAATTAGCCTCTCTTTGATTAATGGCACCATTTCCTCTAGCTCATGGAACGGTTGACTAAAGCCGTGCCATCGAGTTTTGTGTCGAGTCAAATAAAACACCCTACAAAATGTTACGCTATCAATCAACCTGAATGGAGGTTCACCAATTACCCGTAGCGCTGTCGTGGTGTTTAGTCTAAACATTTCCTCTTCATTGTTTCCGTATGTTTCGATTCGCTGTCGCAGTTTAAATTCATAAACAATAATAAAAACGTTAATGTGTGTGTGGATGTTGAGTATAGAAAATAACGTCTCTTTGGGGAGCTTGTTGAAGGAATTTAGTTTTATTACGTGATAATTTATGTCACTCAGTTGGGCTTTGTGAAAATAACAGAATGACATTTTTTAAGGGTTGATTTAGCTCTCTCTATTTTGGTGGCAACATCCTGTAGAGAAAACACCGTGCATCGGGTAATTTTATTTTCATTAATATATGAGTTTTTGAAATTGTATCATTCTATACACAATGGGAAAGTTGATTGTGGCATAAGTAGAAAATATTATCATTACAAAGTAAGAGAGAATAGATTGAGCAGCAAACAAGTTTTGAAGATGCAAAAGAAGAACGTTACGAACTACTTATAATAATCAAACAGTTTGTGTAACCAACTGATTAAGAGAGATAATATAATCTCACTATTATAGTCGAACTGATAAATACCAGTTGAACGACTATTGGGCGCATTTCCAACATCATTGTAAACCAAATGGATTAGCCTCATCACAATAAACTACTGTGCAATATTCACATTGTATCTAACCGCATACGCGGACCAAAACAACGCTGTTCGCAGCTCTCAACGCGGATGAATACATCTTTGAGTGTCTAAGACGACTAATCGGAAATAACTGGCTGTCTTGTCACGCTACATGTCAACCCCTGAAAACACGACTGACAAAGGTGCGTAGACCGACGTCACAAGTGTAATTACAGTTTTACCGGTTACTATTAAATTCACCCCACATACTAACTACAAAACCCGAAAAAAAAACTCCATCTGTCAGTCGGATTGTCCACCGGTGAATAGATTCAAGTTCTAATAAGCTAGATCCTTCACCTGAGAGGCTGGGAAAGTGTCACGTAAAGGCGAGGGGTACGTGTTAGGGGCGGAGGGGGTTACTCGTGTATATATATATATATATATATATATATATAGGGTATGTAACATTAAGCGACGGCTTCTATTATCATGTTCAATGGTTATATTTCCCTCGGGCAGGACATAACTAGAAACTTTGATAGGTTGTTGTGAAAAGAGGTTGAAGTGAGTATGAGAGGATTAGCTGTATAATAATAATACGTATTGTGGAAAGATGAGCTCGAGGTGGGACTATTTTACTGTTCAATGCACATATTATAAGATGGGGGTTTATTTGAACAGTAGAGAGAGTGTGACAACCTAGGACGGCTGACAATACGTGTATGAGGATTGTCGTAATGGCGGTAAGCTTTTAGGAGAGGATTTGCTTGAGCGTCTATGGGCGATATGAATATATGAAATTGTCGACCAATATTGGAGATTCATGCTTGAAGATATTGTAATGACATGAAGGTGAAGACAGAAAGACATATAAAGTGTTGATGGAAGATATGGAACTATGCCGTTGCGGTGACAGAGTGATTCAGCAAGGGTGTCCCGTTTAAAAATACGAAGCTTTTGATGACGGCAGTTTTTGTTTGCATAGGGGATGACATAAGGGGTGGGATGTTATAAGGCCAATTTCTTTACTATTCATCTCCATCTGGTTGGAAATTTTAATAAGGCGATAGAATAGAAGAGCGCATGGAATCTATTGGAAAGAGTGAGATGAAATTAAAAAATTGATGTGAGGACGCCTTGGGGTTCAATTACATATAGAGAGAGAGGGAGTGAGAGAGAAAGAAGATGTAGGATGTGGTAGCACGCTGCGGCATCTATCTCACATTCTGTCAGCGGCCAAGTACCACAAGAACCGCTGGATGGACAACACAATGGGAATGGCATGGTGAGAAAATTAGGGTCTAGATTGGATTACCGCGATGGGTATATAGAGCTAGCACATTGAGTGAAAGAAAGGAACTCCTGTATGTCAAATGCAAAACTGAGCCAACTAATTAGCCAGACCGTTGGATAGCTGTCAAGTTTCTATTCATGTTCATTGCAATGTGATGGATAAGATTGGTGGAGAATAAAGGAGAGGTAGAACTGACTCTCATTGCTGTGATGCATTTCCAGTGGAACGCGTCTGGAATAATTTTATTCGAATTCGCTGCTGGGTGGTAGATTTGCATATAATTAATGGTGCATGGGGTATATACCTGCGGAAGATATTCAAAATATTGATATTGAGATGATGTTTTCAAAGATTTGACGTTTTTAGCTAATGGCTGTCCAAAAATGATTGTTTCAAGTATTTTCATTGGTGACTGTTATCGACAGAACTTTTCTATATGTATTAAAATTACTGACATGGATATTACTGACATATTGACAATAATTACATAACTTTGAGTTATACAACGCTTTTCCAATTAGTTAGTTGCATACGGTACACTTGTATTCATGACAGAACATCCAACGTAATGAATAGTAAAAACTTCAAAAACGGTAGCAACTCGCTACAGCATACAAATATTACAAATTTTTGGAAAAATGTTATTATATTTGTAATTGTAAGTCTCGTCCTGAAAATCACTGACTCTTTGAAACAGCTCTACAAATATGACGTTATCTGTGTTTGTTTTGTTCATCGACATTGTCATTCCATGCATGTATACATTTATATATATATATAAGTTATATATTTTTTTAATGGTGCTTAACGACCCAACCAACAGAACAGCTAGGATATACGGGGGTACGAATGAGCGGGTGATATTGTAACGATGAAGTGATGGTAGGTGAAAGGACGTTTACAAAAACCCATGCCTTATGTGGGACTCGAACTCAAGCCCAACGGTCACTTCAGTCTCTGAAGCGTGCCTCAGCTGACTGAGCTAACGAGGGAGGCTGTATGTATGTGTATGTATGTATATATATTCATATATAAATATAAACATACATGTTTATTTATATATTTTTCACGTACAAAGAATGAATATTTCATTAATTTGAAGAAATCTGTTTTTAACAAGACTTACTTTAAACTCAAGACTTTAATTAAAGTGTCTCGTACCATGACGGTTATTACATGCGAGTAGTGTGAAACACTGAATGGAACAAAAATCAAGTTTTTCCACCACCATTAAATTGTGTGCAATGTAGCTAAACAAAATATGCCTAATTAGGGGTAATAATGTGGGGAAGTGTCTAAATGCACGCGATGGGGGCTTATAGCCCTTGACACATGCTATGAAGAGATCAAAGTGAACACCCACCGGAAGTTGTCCATCACCATGTTGTTGAGTGTGTATCACGCTTAACGGAAACAAGAGCTGCCATCTGTCGGCAACTCGACGAATTAAATACTGTCTGAACATGTTATAGTGATGCAATGAGACATAATAACTCACAATAGTTGTCCACAATCGAGGAAACCAGGTGACTAAGAGGCTAATAAAGTAGAAAACGATAGTACTTTGTGTGTTGGTAATTATATCGCACATTTAAGTTGTTAATTGTCAGAATATCGTTTGTCCGATTAGGATAGCTGTTGGAGTCAGTGAGAACATTTACCGCTAGGGTTATTTTAAAGACGAAGCCAAACACAAAACACATGTATGTTATGCTCTGAAGATAAAATTAATACTCAGTAGCGTAATTAAATTAATGAACGATGCAGAGATCCCAAGTTTTTATGATCATTATTAAATTGAAAGACTAGGACCATCAGTACAAATTTATTCGGAGTTCATTGAATCTGTTGAATTAATTTGTTATTATTCAAATTCAATCAAAATTAATTTGTTATCATGTATTTTTATTATTCAAAGAAATACATTTATCATAAACCTCTTCCGCAAAACTTTGCAATACCTCCCGATTGGCACGCACGTTATGCGTGATGAAACAGCTGAGAGTATACTACATGGCTGCATGGCCTCTCTTGCACGTAATAAGGAATAATAAACGTATATACACCCAGTTCCTCAAGTTTTCCAAGGGGTAATGCAAAACAGGGGTAAATTCTCAAGATACAACGGTATAATTTTTTTTTAATAACATCGAAACTTGATACAAAATCATTGTTCCCAATTCAGTCTATGATTAAAAGATGAGATCGTTTGAACGGGGCAGCACAAGGGCGATCTTATCACCCTAAAGGTATGATCTACTTGAAACCAAGAATAATAAGCCCTCAGCCAAATCTGATATTTGTATAACCAACTTCAACATTTTCTAATCATGTGCAACTATTTTGTTATTGTAGCGATTTTGAGACTAAAAAGGTACTTACCTTGGCAAGTATATCGCCACTTCCTCATTTTTTTCTCATTCAAAATAATTAATATTCCCCACTAAAGTGTGATAACATAAATGTGTCATAGCAGTCAGTATATAGAAAATATTTGCCACGCATAGGCCTCATCATTAGTCACTATTATAGGTCAGTGTTAGATCGTGAAAGTCATAATACCTTTAGGCTGCTCCAGGGGCGTTAATTATATAAATTAATATTTTTGTTTCCACTGACAATCAAAACTTTCTGACACATTGTTCCCCAATTATATCCATTTATTATATCATATTATATTTCAGGCCTTCTATAATTTGAAAATAATATGTATAAAGAAAAGGAGCAAATTTCAGTCAAATCAGCCACAAAAATTGACTCAGTTGTTCAGTATGTTTAGTAATGTTATACACGAATATGCCCAAAAGTCTGAATAACTTGTAAATCGAACAAGTTTTTGTTTGGGGAGGTATATTTTTCCAGATTTGTATATGCCCAGCTTATGATTTAGAAGAACGTTTAAGAACGTAGCTGTCTCGGAAAATTTTCCTCTACTTCACCAAATTCAGTTTGCTGTACACAAACATGTATGCACATAAGTCTGAATAACTTTGAAATTGATTAAAATTACTTCATACTTACATTTATACATTTGTCGAGAAAATTTCATCACATAAATGTTGTAACATTCGTTTTTCTATATAAAAGCATGATGATTAACTTGTCTGGCTGATTTCTAAAAGCAATTTTGCCGCCTCTTTATATGTCTACTGTGAAGCAACCAGCTAACTTCTATCATTTTTTTAATGAGCTCTTTTCATAGAGTGACATTGCATGGCCAATGTGACTGACAGACCTAGTAATTTATGTCACTATGAATATACGCTGGAATTGCCATATTACGACTGCGAGGTTCAAACGTACAGTTCCGGCCATATACAACACATATGTGATTTAAATAATATAACCATTATAAGGAAACAAAAGAACTTAATTATCCTGAAAATCTACTCACTCCAAATTCGCATTATAATAAAATTGCAATATTTTATAGCGTATATAACTGTTGGTTATTAAAGTCATTATGGATATAATAATTCTAATTTGATATATGTATGAAAAGTATGAGTCATGCACCTGGTAGATAAAAATGCAAACATGTACTTGATGTAATGAATCAATCACAACGTCGACATCGACAAACGACTCTCAAAACATTGCTGCTAGTATACCACTATACGACTCCGCGTACATGTAATTAATACATACTTTACATGTTTTATATATTGCGTCGCATCGCAAAGATAATATAACACAATATATGTTTTCAAAGGAGATTACTCGAATCAATTATT
Organism: Brachyptera putata; assembly: GCA_907164805.1. NCBI lineage: Eukaryota > Metazoa > Arthropoda > Insecta > Plecoptera > Taeniopterygidae > Brachyptera > Brachyptera putata. The sequence goes on along the minus strand of OU015464.1, from coordinate 24,380,171 downwards.
AAAGCTTCATGAACAAAGCACACATTCTATAAAATCTCATGAAAAATAATCCCATCTATAATTCCATTTTAATTAAATCCACGAAGGAGGAAATAATTCAATAATTTTTTCCATCGACACCAATTCGATTGGTCCTCGCTTAAAATATTCACTCTAAAAGCTAATTTGATTCAATTTGTGTCCATTCGTTATTAATTTGCTCTTAAAATATACTAACAAATATCAATCAGAAAGCTATAGACATACCAAGTGTCTATACATTTCATGCTAGACGGGTTGTTTTGTCTATCACAACCTTCTTGGATGAAAATTAAAACTTATATCAATACTATCTATTAATTCTGCGTGAGACTATAATATACACAGATTTGATCGACACCTTAATTGTGGTCCAGACCGGCGAACTATTCAGCGGGGATGTCTTGTCAAGTCGAAAGTGCCAATCTTCTATCATCAAAGTCCATCATTATAATATTATCTAGCTTGCATGCTTCAAGTAATCATCGGGCTCGACTCACTCGAGAACTTGTGCGAATATCTCTTGTACACACGCGATCAACGGGCCGAAGAGCTCTACTATATACACGCACACACTCTGTCGGTCAGGTGTGCAAATTATCTACCGACGTTGCTCATTAGAGGTGTGTCCAACGTCCTCTTTCACCTTCGTACACCTAGCGTTATTATTATCATCATCGAGGAGGTTTTTGACATGGTGTGCTAGCTAGAGGGAGATGTAATTACCCCCATCACGACTTCCATTCAACCATTGTTTGTTTGTAACATTAGAAGACGGTCGAAACCACACGACAGAACTATCGTCTTTCTCGACACTACGTAAATAAAGTGAACAAAAAAGAAATGTGAGGGAGAAACAGATAGAAAATTGAGTAGGTGAAAATATGTGTAGATATAAGCATATGGTTGTCGTGTATACTGTGGCGTCCGTGTAGATGGAAATGAAATCACAGTAGATGGAAATGAGAGAATTTATATATATATATATATATATATATATATATATATATATATATATATATATATATATATATATATATTATATAAATTCTCTCATTTCCATCTACTGTGATTTCATTTCCATCTACACGGACGCCACAGTATACACGACAACCATATGCTTATATTTGGATACAGTAGATGGAAATGAGAGAATTTATATAATATATATATATATATATATATATATATATATATATATATATATATATATATATATATATATATATATATGTCTGTGTGTGTGGATATGAACTTATTGGTATTGTATATATATATATATATATATATATATATATATATATTTTATATATATATATATATATAAAAAAAAATATATATATATATATATATAAAAATATATATTATGTATTAATATGTATATTAAATATGTATTAATAATAAATACATATAAAACGACTAAAATACCTCTAAATATAATCATTTTCTCATATATATATATATATATATATATATATATATATATATATATATATATATATATATATATATATATGAGTAGATTGGTGGGCAATAGGTTTACTAGCTGCTAAGAACATTTAAATGATTCCAAACGAATATTATAGTTATCAATTTGATCAAATATGTATTTATACTTGACCCAAGTATACATGCATGGTCTACAAGTGCTACATACGGACAGCACTTTGCTTTAAGAGTGGCCGCTCTACTGGACATATATACTTTGTCCTTTTGATAGGTGTGGACAAATATAAGCAATTTTAAGTCTAGATGTGGAAGCTTCTTGCAATAGAAAAACTGTTATATAGCTGACTTGAACTATGGGAAAATGCAGTATATGCGTTGTATGAGCGATATGGCTTGATTTTGAAACCATAGCAGTCACGGCCTTCCTGTTCTACTTATTGCTCATTTTTTTTTTTCTAGATTTTTACATATCGATCTTCTCTAAGCTTTGTTATCGATCTAAAATAACTACATTATCATTAATTTCTACAAAACGACTGATCGAATTCATGTAAAAGTTTGTTGTATGTGTATCATTCTCCAATTTTCCTCCTATTGCTTATTGTTATGGAGTTTTTCAAAAAAAAAAAAATGTTTTTTCTTGAAAGTGGTTTGACCGATTGCGTCTCAACGCTATTTAGCATCGAGTAAGATTGTGACACATAATCGTTCAAGCTGTAGAGCGCGAAAGAAGAAAACGTGTCAAGCTGTTTCTTTCGGGTATCGTAAAATGAGTCTTCACTTCACTCAACCAAACATAATTTATACATACAAAACAACACTATTTACATTAGCATTTTCAATATAATTCATGTATATTTATAACGAATCTCCTAGTATAAATTGTACTGCCATTGGTTGGCCATTGAAGATTTGTCTCCTACATATTTGACTAACATCCTATAGGGCGTGAAATATTATGTCAAATAATAACATTTCTTAGTGATACATGCGTTTATATCTTGATATGAACAAATCAGTAAATCAGCTCCTCGTGTCAGCTACTTGTGTAGGTTTTAACTAACTACTCTCTCAGGAACGTGTTATAACTCTTATCAGGCCGCCTAAACTCTGCGTAACAGATAACTCAGCTAGTAGCATGTCGCTTTAATTTACAACATTGAACTTAGGTTGTCATCTGCCATGTCAGTATCTTAGTAAGGGGTCGGACGCTGTGGCCACACCTTGTCCGCATTCTGTATTATGCAAATTGCTGACACTAACCGGCTTCCACAGAATTGTCCATCACTCTTCTTCATACTGTGTGTGAGAGAGAACACAGATCCACAGAGAGAGAAAGAGAGAGTCTTTACTCCAGTTCAGCAGTGAAAAAGTACACATCAATACAGTTTTGAGCCAGGAAAATGATGTAAAAGTGTACATGAAAATTATCGATTCATATTCTAAACGGATGTATATTATTGATGAATTTTATAGGATATATATTTTGACATATATGTATTTTTTAATAAATATATGAGAGATATATTTCTATATAAGATATATATTTCTTTCTTATACCCGGTTTTACGAACAGATAGTTGGTGGATTAGGCGATACTTATAGTGGACTAAATCGTTAGTGGGCTATTATGAAGATGGAATAAACATTCATTTTTATTATCAAGCTTTTCAATAAGTTATATTTCGAGTCACTATATATTGTGTAATACTCCACTTCTCTCTCTCTTTCTCTATATCTCTCTATCTCTCTCTCTCTATCTCTCTATCTCTCTCTCTATCTCTCTCTCTCTCTCATCCATATAGACAATCGATGGTTTAGATTTGGAAGTTAGTTAATTCTTCAGTCTTATACCTGCGAGCGACTTTCTATAACTGTTTTTACAATTACCATATTACATCAGTTGTTCCACGTCACAACTGCCACAGTAAAATTTGTACCTGCCAATCTATGTCTTTCATAATTAATCGGAGTACATCAAGACTTAAGCATTCTCTTCATGTTAATCCCACTGAAAATGCAAATTGATTGATGCTAAGGAAATGAAGTCAATGGACAAGTGATACAAGGATAATGACATCGAATGAATTAGGCGCTATAACTGTCTTTATACCTTGTTATTGACTTGTTATTGACATAGCCTGATTTATAACTGACATTAAATTATATATGGTATTAAGATGGAAATACACTTAATTCGGAGCAATATTATGATATTACAGTAGCCACGAGATAACTAGAACATAATTATCGACACTCGAAGGTGTGTTTTCATTTTAAACTGTCACCTTATGAACGACATTCATTATTTTCAATTGGAAAGTTTGTAAAGAGTAACGTGTCTGTATTTAAATGAACTAACGCTCAATTATAATCCAATTTTAAGTTCATGGAATTGAATTGTTCAGCCTCATTTTCTGTAGTGAAAATATTTCATTTCAACAAAATGTTGCAAACTTGAGTTTTTTTTTCTCGATTAGGCCTACTATGGCTATACTGTTGTTATTTATTATTTCTTCATTCATCATTTCATTCAGATTTATCTTTTTTCAAGTATTGTGGACTTGTGGTGAAGTTTTTTTGCCCAATAGTAGACTAATCCGGTGTGTGAATAACCATCTGCCTAGTTTATACACTGATGCTCTAGTCGATCATGAACCGCCGTTCTAGTTATGTAACCAGCACAGCATTTCAGATGCGCTGGTAGCATAACCTATCAAGAAGCAGGCGTTATTAGATAACCTAAAATATACAATATTTCCTAGCGATAATATAGAGTATATTCTATAAGGGTAAAATCCAATTTCTGTGTTCTATCTGATACGATGCACTGTAATTATAATTAGTAAACTGATCAAATTTGATAAGAGATTTGATTAGGATTCAATATACACTCTATTATAATCCTTCCGAGTTACAGCGAACTGAGCAAATTTCAAGAAAAATTAGACTTATAAATAATGTGAGTAGTATAATTTTATCTGTTTACTTTTTGTTAAAAAGACTGCGGTTTAGTTGAACTAAAGTGTTATCTCCTTGGAACAGTTTTCCGATATACGAGCATCGCGAGGGTGTATTCGACAAAATTGCTAACATAATTAATACATGCAGATATATCGAGTGTAAGATAACGAGATGTATTTTAATGCATGATTTAACAATTGTGTATAGAAAAGCCTGAAGGATTGAAAGTAGAAATTGTTATGTATGCCTTAATATGTATATTTTATGACGTACAAAAACAACTTGATTGGGAACTTCAGGCCGACAATCGACTCTAAAACATATACTTAGTACTTGCTCATTAAACACTTAAATAGCGTAATATAAATCTTTGTATAGAGTGAATTCATCTTATGAATATTAATTTCATCTCTCTTATATGGGGGCTATTTATTTTATATAGCACTTTACGAATATAACCACTCTCTATTATGCACATAAACCTTGTTTCAGAAAATGTACGGAATTTATATCCCATTTTTTATTGCAGTACCCAATGTGTCGCCATCTGTAAAATACTTTTAATTTCCTTTCATTTATTTATATGAGTTGTTAAAGTCAACTTTTAATGACTGGTTTTATAAATTCCATGTGTGCTACAATCCTTGGCATATAAATATAACTTACAGCTAATAACAGACCTCACCGACAGCTTTGCATAATGTTAATTAATCACGGGAAACAAATAACAAATTTCTCTCTGAACCCATTCCAAATCAGATGTTAAAATGTATACAGGTTTAATCTGCATTGACAGGTGATAAATATCTTGAAAATTATTTCAAAAGTATTAGTACGAAACAAGTCTGTGCAGATTGAAAAATCAAAATTATTATTGGTTTGAAAGTTTTTAATTAATTAAAACACTGTCATTTTTTTACGTTGTAGTATACCTTGTTCAATCCCATTATCAACAAATATGGACGCGTATAAAATCATGCCGGTGATTTATGTATGCAAAAAGTTACGTTAAACATAGCCAATTATTCGTCATTGAATGTAGTTACACCTTAATGATTACAATGATTAATGTATGGACATTTAATTCAAAGGTAGGCAGGTTATGATTTAAATTGACATGTTGCAATTCTTCATGTTGAAGTTATTATCGTATGAAGCAATATCCATTCCAATCATTTGAGAATTATTGTAGGTCGTTACTCACTTATATAATACGAATTATTAACCATAATTCAACAAACCTTACGGTCTTTTGAATTTATATCATTGTACTTCAGTGACATTTCAATGCACAGTTCCATTATATAGAGAAATTGACTTTTATTTGTGTGTTTTATAAATTTCAAAAGTCACATGCATATTAATAAAGCATTTCTACCCCATCTTTCTCTATACATTTCCATTATAAGTTTATAGTCCGAATATTTGGTGTAGCAGAAGTGGTGGTCATAAACCATGGCCAGGCTTGCAATCTCTTTGGTAGGACATCAATTCCATGTATGAACCATATATTCGGGTTAGAGAGATACATATAGCCCGTATATGCAACTCCGACTCTTATACCCCCAAGCAATAACGTTTGAAGAGTTGCTTTTTATGTGTAGCCAATATGATATCATATTTTATTTTGATGTGACGTTGCCTTGATTTAAGGTGGCTATAAAAGTCCGCCCTCCGTTTTTCCGTGGGTTCTCTGTCGAAATACATAATACCATAGCTAGATCGATGCTGCATCCGAGGCGTACGAGAGCAGTTATAATAAACCTTGTTCTATGATGAATGTTTAAGAGTTGGGTGCTGTTCTTCGGCCAATGTAACATGGACGAGGATGGAAACGATGGAAATTATTATATAAGCCTCCTGCCATTTATATTCCTTCCAATGGCAGGCATGTCAGTTTATAAATCTACGGACTTGCTTCCATGTTCTTGTGTTGTATTGAAAATTGCAATGGTCAAAAATAGAATCGATCTAGTCAGCATTCGCGTCTGTATGCTCTTATAACTATAAATATGGTCTCTAAAAGTATAACTGTCAGTTGTTGTTGTTACTGACAGCTCGGCCCACTTAGCCGCGCTAGTAATTAACACTTCTGTGTGTTTTAACAGTAAAAGTCAATTTTCTTTCTCCTTTTGTTTCGATTTGTTTCTTTTTTCGTCGCACCGGGCGGCGGCTGTCGACGCCATCCGCCTGTTCGGGAGTTGTACTGTTTTGAATTGTGCTCCACGGGGGACGAAGTAATCACTCTCTTTTCTATTCCTTCTTCTCTTTCTCGTGCTATTTCTCTTGCTCTCCTCCTACTAAAATGAATATAGCCTATATGTATATGTATGTTCATATATATATGTATATATATATATATATATATATATATATATATATATATATATATATATATATATATATATATATATATATATATATATATATATATATATTATCTTTGTTCATGAAGAGTCGAGACTTATCGCATTCGCATTGTGGCCCACCGTTGAATTTTCCGCTCCATAAAATGCGTTAAGATTTGGTATAGAAACGCGGCTGCTGCTGCGACAAAAACTGAGAGAGATGAAACATTGTTGAGTTATGGAGTGTAAAAATAGGCGATATGTGGTTGATCCCTTTATTGCTTCTAAGGCTGTAAATTACCCCACGGGAACAGATGCCTGGTTGCGCCCGTGTGTTCTGTGTGCGGAAACCTCAGCGGGTGACTTTTGGAACAAGCGACTAAACCGGCGAGAGAAATATGAGGTGAAGAAGAACACTAATGGGACAAAGTCACGTGAAAACGTTCGTCGTGCGGCCAAAATACTTGTTCTTTATCTCTCGTAAACTCTTTTCTTGGCTTGCGATAACTTGTGATGTCTGTGGGGGTGGGAGGTGAGGGAATGGGAGGGTAATACGTCATTGACAAGGCACTGGCCAACACTTACAAATGACGGGATGATATGTTGCCAATAACTCAAAAGTCAATTGAATCTCACAAAACTAATCGCGTAACTTTTTTCCATCTTCAAATTGCGTCATAAATGATCCGATCCATCTTCAATTCAGACACAAACTACCGATAAATTTATTAAAGCTTTCAAAATCGCAAACATCAAACTTTCTAACTCATATAATTCCTTTTTTTTCGTTCTTTCTACTTGTCTCTTTTTCTCTGCAGACTTAGCCATGGCTTATTCAGAGATGGCTAGCTCACGTCTATAGATTTTTCAAGACCTGCAACTGCGGGAGTGAATAATTGCCTAGTCTCTTGCATTATGCGGCACGTCTTTGCACTAAATTAAACTCGCTTTACATCTCGGTCGCAACCGCCACCCATTCAAATCTCACAGGCTAGGTGTCGAGGGAAATCAATAAACCACTCACACTCTTCTTATAGTCTCTCTTTCGACTCCATCGTCTCATTTCTTGTTTTCAAGAATACGTTTAATTTAATTGTCTGAATTTATCGTTTGCACGGAACCAAATATACAGTCGCTTACAGTTATCATTTTTGAAAATGTAACATTTTCAGCATGAGCCAACATGTTATTTCTATTATGTAGACCTAGAGAAGTGATGACGTGTTATAATTCGATCAAATTTGAATAAGTATATTTCCCATTCCTAAACAACAATGATTTTTGTATTCCATAGTTTCCAAAAATGAATCTAGTTATGTCATTTCTCACGAACTAATTTGTACTTGCTCTCCGTGTAAAATTCATGGAGTATTTTTTTTTTCTAATAACATCGAAACTTCAAAATCATTGTTTCCCAATAAAGGTTATGGATGGAAGATGAGATCGTTTATATGGAATATGTTTGTATGGAGTAAATATGCAATATATTATTCATTCATGAACCAATAATCTAATTAAATATTCCTCGATTCTATGAAATCTGATAAAGATTTGATCAATGTTTGATGCCTTTTATCATGTAAAGCATATCATTAAAAAAAATGTATTTCCTTATGTGAAATTATAAATTAATTCATGCCAATTATCATAGTAAAATTGATTGATAGTAGGTCTACATAAAGGACACAGATTAAAACCTGTATTCATAGTACCGTATACTTATGAAAATAATGTCTCCACTCTTCGATATATGAATGACAATAATCGGCCCATACCCTCACTTACATCCATAAATTACAATTAATTTTATTACAACTGCAATTCTGAAGATTAAATATATTAAGTGTAGAATCAAACTAAATCACCACTTGATTTTGACATCATTATATAAGAAGTAATGATGATTTACAGCTGCAGATACTTCATGTTGGATTTAAGCCACCGATTAATGACTTCAGACTCAATTCAGAATATCAGCCAACTAGAAAAAACATGTCGAGATGAGCCGGAAGTTGTACATCTAGCAAAGTCGAAACAGTTAACATTAACACATCATTATCGATATGAAAAAGTAATGAAATACAATTCTTCAAAAGTATACTACTCTTTACTAAGATGATCAACAATCAACATACATTTATGTATATATATATATATATATATATATATATATATATATATATATATATATATATATATATATACACAATACATATATATAAATTCATATTTATATATATTATGAGGATTTAATGCAATTTATAGTGAGACAGTTATAATTCATTTCATAGAAAACTCAGTACATAATTTAGGGCTGAGTAGAATGTGAATGGTTGATAAATTCACTAAAATAATTACTTGAAAAATAATTCATTTTTATAGCATTTCTCCAAGCAAACTTTGTTACTAAAGGGCCCATTAACACCAAGTATATATAAGATGCATACGTAGTAAATGGTGGAAAGTCTTATAATAAATGTGGAAAGTTTTTTTTATAAACTTGCTTGAATTCGAGACTTGAGATGTTCCATGAGCTGAAGAATTGAATAATGCTGTATGTATATCACACTTTGAAAGAGAATTAAAATAGCTTCATTATATATACATTCAAATATGACCTAGAAGTATACTGAAGAAGTAAGATTAACATTATCAGTTACGTATATTATTTCTCTGTGCAATACATTCGCATATAAGTGCTCAGAACCAAGTAGTTGAGTGCCTCTGAGAACACTCACTAATTCAGTAGCCACGACTACATTCACATAAAAATGTATCTGCTCAGATATTACAAAATGTTTACTTCGGCTGAAAATCTTATTGCATTATATAGGCCTACTTCATATGAATTGGTATCTCAATTGTTATATATTTTCTTTATTGATCGCAATAACAAATCACAAATACTTAACAATAACAAAAACAAATCACGATAACTTAGTGATCACAATGACGTAATAATAATTGTAAAAAATGCAATAAATCACAGATCACAATGAAATAAAAAAAATGAATGTGTGTGTAGTGTGACATTGTTTTTTATTTTATGGAATATATATGGATAATGTGTTTGTTTGTTCTGCTGTTTTTAAATAGTTATAGTTTTATGATATACCGCTCATTGATAACAATTGAATATTTAAAAAATATGTTCCTCGAATATGTTGAATGCTATGAAAACATGTGAACATACAAGAAGTGATGAAGGTAAACCTCTATTTTTTCATGCATTTGCATTTTTCATGCCTATATGGGCCCTATAGCATTGCATTTTCTTCCAACTCCAAGATTTTCGGTGTGAATCCATCTTTCATCCAATGTGGAGAAATTTCTTCTAAAATATATCAATTAATCTTACTAGGAAAACGCGTTATGTGTTTCCGCGTTGATGGATGAGCTAATAAGAATGAAATTGAATTCTTTCAAAAAGTTATATCAAGTTGATGTTTTGACGGCATTCCAAATGATAACCTAACTTAAAACCTTGATATAAATAGAATGAATTTCAATGTATAACCGTTTGAAACTGATAAATTTCATTATTATGTTCCAGTAAATGATGCTGAATACATTGTCAAACTTCAAATATGTTTTTATAAATGATTCAATCACACCACACTTTCTATAATATTGTTATTGTTTTATTGTCAACGACAATCTCACATTCCTCTACAATTGCTCTGACTGTATCTCAGTTCTTAATTCAATACGCTGTGTCGACTTAATGGATAACATCACGACCCACAGTCTTAATCAAGTATGATTTATTACTAAGGTGATCAAGTTAATTAGCACAAACAAACGTACTCTATGAATGCTAGTTAATTAAATTGTTTGCTTTCCTTGAAGTATTCTAATGTGAAATATATGCAGGCACACATACACGCATATAATATCACATATACAGTCACCATACCATATACAAATGAAATAACATGAGCGACTCCAGTAGTCATTTCAGCTCGTTCATTATTCTCTGTAATATCTGATCAAGCTTAGCAATTCACAAGCAAGTCTTTCGTATAATCCAGTCATTTCGATTCAAATCATGTTCGCAACTTGGAAGTAGAGAGGTATTATCATTTTTTTCATTTGAAAAATTATTCTCGCGACCAGACTGACATTCCGTATAATATGAACTAATGGTACTTCTTTCTTAACAACTGGGTGGCAAACCGTATAAAAGTGACACAGAAAAAAAACACAGTTATAAATTGAGTTTCGTCTTGAGGGCACATGTATAAAACGGCATGTGGGCCCCCCAAACGATACATCAAATATATGCGTGGATTTATCATTATGTACCTCCAGGTATGCCACCGTTGTTGGGTACGAGTATATCATAAATATGATATATACATCTCCGTGTAACAACACTAACAAACAGTAATCTCTGCATATATAGTAACTATAATCGTAGTTAAGTAGTACACCCAGAGGGTAATGACAGGCTACAGATGACAGCTGGAAGCACGGGATAAATCGTCTTTATAATATGGTACAAGATTTCTGTTTATTCATTCCATTTATTACGTCCATATGTTGTAGTTGCGTGCTTCGTTCTTATCTTAATTATTTCCGTAAACCAATCCGATGAGATGAAATGTTCAGCCGAACATTTTGGACTGAGTTTGAACAAATCATGGCACAGAATTCAAAACACTTGAAGTGCATGCAAAGGGAAGATCTGGTCAATATCAAAGTTTAATGTCTGCCCATCTCGCATGGCTGCCTGTGGTTATATACTGTCGTTCAATGGTGAATGATCTATGCTTTTTCCATATCTTCGGTTTACGCTTCCGTCGAGAGATGTAACACATCACATTATTGTAATAAGTAGACAACAATTAATATCAATCAAATTATGTTCTCACATTAGTTTCTTTGCCTCCGACATTTTCTAGTTGCCATGTTAACCTAACAAACAAGTTCCAAGGATGCTGCATATTATTCCAATTCATATAATAGACCTGATAAAGAATAAATCGTAAGAACTTGTGAAAACTCGTGAAGAATAGATCGTACTATTATTGTAGAGGGTTGTTATATTTTCCAATGTAGTTCATAATAATTATTTTTTTAGTAAGAATCCCATCAACAGCTAGCTTACTTTAAGAGGATGAACGGATGATAGATAAGTGGTTTTGTCATGCCTAATGGGGGATTCGAACCCATGCCCAGAATGACTTTGGTTCGTGAGTACTTTCATATAGATAACTGAGTTAGGGGTGGCTATAATGAATATTATTTGAAAGCATAGTATAAAGTCTAAACTTATTTTCGCCATTTTGATCTCTTCTACCACAAGTAAAATATAAAATATAATGTGAAACTGAAAGGGTGTTTTACCGACTGTTGAAGAAGTAGGAGGCGATGCGTATTGCTTAGAGGCTGAAAATTGCCATATTATGTATTTATACGTGCGATAAAATTCGAGAAATCCTTCCCATCCATGACGTTTTAATGATGCTTTGGGCTGAGCATTATTTAATATTGACTATAATAAAAATAAATATACCATGTCGTTCTTCTATGTATTTCTATGTATTTGGAAGTAAAAACAGTACTATATATTAGTAAATAATTATACTTCTCAAATCACCCTTCACTATACAGGAAAGCTATACCACCTAATTATGAGAATGAGATAAAAACAAACAAATACTATACAATTAAATCTACTACTGTTGGTTGTTGGTGTCTACGTGAGAAAGCAAAATAATGATTCGGGTATATCAAAAGTATTAGCGAAAAAATACGATGCAAATGGCTGTTGTCAGCTCATACTCAGTCATGGTGTACGATGACAAACTTAAATGAGCATCGAAAGACCGTGAAGTACTTGTAATTGGTGTAGAATATGCATTATGATACTTGCAAAATATGATTGCATGATCGGAGAGATGATATATATATATATATATATATATATATATATATATATATATATATATATATATATATATATATATATATATATATATATATATATATATATATGTATATATATGTATGTATATATATTGAAAAGATTTAAATATGTTGGAAATATATTGGGAAGATTATTGCTTACTTATAGTAACAAAATATTTGAAGTGGAACATATATAAAAAAATAGTGAAATGATATTATTGAATCCAATTAGGCCTAGAATAGATTCTGTTGTTGCTATTTGATCATTTTTTTCGATGTGACTTGTCATATTTAATTTCTCCAAAGTGCTGATAGAAAATGTTATATTAGTGTAAAGGACACCACTAATATCTATTGGAAACATTCATTTTACGTTTTACGAATGTTCTTTTAACATTCATTCTTCCATTTTTCCATTTTCATTTTTCATTTTACGGATTTTGTAATCCTTAAACGAAGAAGCTTGTACGAAAATAATCAGTGGTTCAACCATTGACGTATATTTCACTGTTACCTTCTTTCTCAAAAATCATGGATAAAATAATTATCGTTTAAATGGTGGTTGCATACATCTGAGAAAAAAAGATAGTTGTATGACATCTAAAAGTCAACATGGATTTTTCAACTATATATTGAGATGATATTATGTAACCAATGCGAATGCGAAATCAATAAGAAGACGGGAGCGATCATTCTATCACGTGATCTCTCGAACGCATCCAACCCTTTGTATCACAGTCTACTTTCAAAGAAGCTCGCATGGTACGATGTGTCAGGTGTTATGTTATCCTGGTTGAGATCAAACATTGTTCCATCAGAAGTAAGAACCCAGATTGTAATCATCGATCAGAATGTATTACCTATAGAATACATTGAAATGTGGTGTACCTCAAGGGTCAATACTAGGTCCCTATAGTTTTTTGCAATCCTTTAGAATGACTCAATACTAACAATTAGTTCAATTATTTTAGCTCTTACTCTTACATAGTACAATATGCTAATTGCTAACGACATCATTTACATTTTTTCCGTACACGAAATATAACCAATTCATTATTTGGGCTACAAACGACACAGATTAGGGCCGGCGATTTCGAACTTGAGTCCCTTCGTATTAACTCTTCATCATCGGGACCATCCCTAATCTACTCTCTTCTTTCACTCAATGCCTTCCATGAGTGAATTGATCAGATTACATGATGATAATACATGATTAAATAAAGAATGGAAAGGTTATTTGATGAATGAAACATTAATACATAAATCAAATGATCAATTACCTGACTGAACAATTGGTATTCAAGAGAATAAATGAAAGGACAGACAAATGATCGAGTGAATAAATAAATGGATACATAGATGAATAAATGAATGGATAAATGAATGAATACTACTTCAAACCATCTCCCCTCAATGCAACATACTCGAAAGTATAGGCCTATACAGACATATAATTTCAAATTTTTGATGCCACTTTGAAGAGTACTAGACATTGAGAAAGTTATTATTTGATCACTTCTGTGACAGTTAAGGGACGACTTTTCGCCATCATTATTCACCACTTATATCTATAAAATATGTTGCTCCAACATAAAAATGTACGAACACTATAAATAAACACTAACGATATTGCTTTTTTTATTTATAAATTCTGACAACAGACATTAAAGTATATCTTTATCCTCCTATATTATTTTCTTCGAGTTTAATACCCCAAATTATAAACCATTGTACTAACTTACAAGGTATAATTCTGTAGGAGTTTATATTATACACACCTTTAAGCGGAGTTGTGTATAAATTAACACGCCGCATCCAAAAGTAACAGTTACTTTGTAAAACTGAATGTATTACTCTGGCGTTGTTACACGCAACTAACGATTATGTTAATGTTTTCCAACACAGAAACCCACTTTGCATCTCTAGCCCGTAGTGATTAACCTATGCTCAAAGGTGTTACGCCTTATCATTAAGAGAAAGAGAGAGAGATAGAGAAAGAGAGAGAGAGAGAGAGAGAGAGAGAGAGAGAGGTGTCCAAGACACAAAATATTATTCATTTCCTCCTTTCCCTCAGCTCGTTAACTACCATGATTAATAATAAATCATAAGATATAAATAAAAAATCAAGTGGTGATTAGGTTTTGAAGTTGGTCAGTTTTTGAGGTGGCGGTCATACCTCCAATCAAATATCAAATATTAATTTATCTAGCTATAAAAATGTATAAATTAAGATACTTTGGAAATTATATTAGAATGTGTGATGAAAATTTACAACCTAGTCATGAAAAATCTTTCTCATGAAAAAATGTTCCACTGATTGCATAGATTATTACAGTTGGACCATCTCGAGTTATAACTAGTAAATAATCATAATGCATGAATATTTTGCTATATAATATACATTACATATTATAATTAGTATTTTCTGCGAATGTAAGGAATTATATTTTAATATGTGTTAATTTATACTCTTGAATCATGCAAACTATATATCACTATGAAAATAATTATTATTATAATTAGGCCTATAGATATTGCCTTATGTGTAATAAGTTTCCTGTATGGCAGAAATGCTGCGAAACACAAATTACTTGTTACGTAATTATACCATTAGGCATAAACATAATCACTAGTGTAGAAACCAATTACTATGCTATTAACTCAATTAACTCGTTTTTCTAGTGAATATTATTATTATAATGACAATGTTGCTTTTAATAAATAACGGCTTCGGCATTGACGACTTGATTATTTTCCATGCATGTTTACTGTACATATATAAAACACATGTGGTACAGAGAATCATACCGCCGATTAAAAAATATTTCTCATAAATTTACAATTGAAATTGATAAATATAGGAAAAAAATGAGGTTGGTTGTGTGTTGTACATCTCAATTGGCGAAGCGTTGCGTACCATTACGTTGTTTTAATAGATATAACGTATATGTTAGTTATATTATAATCCAACGCATTTCTATGCGTATAAATCTAAATTCCGAACAATTAAATATTTCTAGAAAAGGTCTTGAAAATGCGAGGTTGAATTCATATCCAAAAAAATGAAAATAACTTGCATTATTTCATTTTAACAAATAATTCCTATGGTTTTCTTAATTTTCTTGTTAATTATCACCTATTTTTAATTATATCACGTATCAGTAAACATGTTAAAGAATGCTACACGTAAACCTAAGTAGCTGTGTTACAAGTAAAAACAATTACTAAATATGCACTTGTTGTTTGTCCTCATTGCTTGTTGCATTCTAGAAATCGTTAATGTAATTAATATTCTTATTACGCCATTGCAATTGCAACGTACTGTGCATTAAGTTGACAAGTCATCGAAAGCCATGTACGGAACCATGCTTTGAACGACGTACTACAAAGTAATTGATTAGAATTCACTTTATGTAAGTCTCTCCATAAAGTCGACAGGCAACCAGGCCATTTATCAATCAACTTTCAACATGAGTAATAAGAAAAGGTTTTTGAGTAATTTAGTATTACCTATACATGCCACTATACACTAGTGTTATAGAGTCTAGGACGGCGGTCACGCATCTACTGCTTTTATGGAGTCATGTACATCCTGCAACATGGAAAAGAAATCGTAAATATAATCGAGTTGACGGTGATAGACAATCATATTTCGTGCTAGCTTTGAGCTTGGCTTTGGGCCGATACTTTTATAGTTTAGCCATGATTCTCTTCAAAGGGTGATCAAAGCTGAAATTAAAATATTTTATTAATTAAAGTTTTCGATCCGGATTTGCATACACTTCGAAACAATATATACAATATATAATTGTCTTTGTTGTATTTTTCATTTCTTGCAGTAAGCTTATGCATTTTGCAGTTTTATTTGTTCATATGTGTCCTCAACATACGCAAAAATATATGTTTATCAGAATACTCAAAACAGATTTTACCACAAATTGCATCACATTTTATTACATAATTTTACATTTCAATAATCAAAAATTTGTTAATTTTCTAATCTTTCACTTAAAATTGGGTAGGACAAATTGAGAGCTGCTTCAACATTTTTGGGGAAAACTTTTGTTCACTTTTGAATCATAACTTTTGAACACTTATTTAACATTTTTTCTCGAAGAGTTCAACTATGAAGGGTTCTATATAAATATTTGAAAAAAGGGAAACTGGAAACAACTTCATAAAATTTAATTATGTGCATTGGCCTCGATGCATTATCGTTTTGAAGTTCATTTTCAAATTTCAATTCACATTCTATTAAATCAAACCATCAATTATCTATCAACATTTATATTGACAAATTTTACCATCCATTACTTACCTCTTTTTCTTAACAGTCTCGTATCGTTATTCTTTTGCAAGTGTCTGTACAGAATCAGCCAAGCAGTCTGCATAAGGCCAAGAGAGCGGATTGATACATCAAAGTAAAGTCAGGAATGTGTCGGTAGAAGTTGGTCATTGGTAGGACACGCCATAAGCTACTTGCAATAATACTTTGTCTTAAATACGTGTTATGTATGCTTATCATATAGTATTCCACGATCTGGTACACACGGGCACAACAAAGAGGTGAAGTGGACGCAGGAAACGAGACGATGCATGCGAGTAGAGAGCAGTAGAGAGCACGCACTCTTAGTGTTACACTGTCGCACTGTACTGATGAATATCGTCGGTTATAAGGTTTTCTATACAAACTGTACTTATCGATGTAGTTGATGTTGATGTTTTTTTCATTACAGTTATTGATGAAATGAAGGAGAATATAATAGAATATATATTGAAAACATTTCTAGATTGTATTGTTGATTGTATTCTTATTATCAATATCACAATTTGTAAAGTACCACATACTTACATAATTCTTGAATTCGGAGAAAATATAAACAGGATGTTCCTGGACAATGAGTAAATTCTGAGTATTGTTACGTGTCACATAGGAATGTGTTTTATATATCAGTTTATCAATTTACCTAGTCCATCATTTACTTTCTTCCGAGATTTTGGCTCGAAACAATAAATATCCATTCCAATAGGATCCTTATAAGTGACGCCGGCGCCGCAAGTTGTTTGACTTCGTCATTTCAACCAATGAATATTTTGTTGCTTGCCCACCATTCACTCAAGTTGCTATATGACAACGACAGATGATGTCACGATGTGACAGATAGTACAATGCTTCTCACCAAGCCAACACTCAATGTATCTGCAGTAAAAGAGTGAAGTATTTTGCATCTTAAAATTTGAGAGAAAAGATTAATCAACAACTATAATGGTCTGATTGAAATTTTAATATGCAAGCTATTTTTCATTCCGTTGAAATTATGCTTATATACCAAGAGCCAGTGATGAATTGGCTATACCTTATAAGGTATACATATTATGCTTTGATCAGAGGAATCGATGCATATCAATTAACCATCCTGCCGAAACCCTCTTAAGAACCTCCTAGGGAGCGTTTGGCCTCCAGCGGGGGCCGAAAAGAGCCCCAAAACGTCAGAGAGTTACCTCATTGAGCACGTGGATGTAAACACGTTCCATGCTCGAATTCCGATTATTTATAACTTGGTAAAACATGATTTCGGGGGGTACTGGCTCTTCAAAAAGCGTTTCTGTACAATTTTGTGCATGCAATTTGATTGTGCATTGGTAAGTGTACATCTGTACATTTCAGGGCGAAATAAACTAAAATGTGTGCTATGTTATCGTTCTATAATCTTGGTATTTTTCCGCATGATTTAATACCAATATCATACACGTATCATTTCAGCTAAAAAGGGGCCCATTTCATTGTCGCGTCGGTTCATTGTAGGTAAATCGCGTCTTAAAGGATGAATGTCTCACTACACCACAGAATTGTGTCTTTATCTGACCATCTTCACTAAAAGTAAATGTCTTTCGTACCTTATGAGGTGGACCTGGGATGTTTTGGGGCTCTTATTGGCCACCGCTGGATACCAAACACCCTCTTTAGTGGGCTCGTAAGATGCACATATCGTTGATCTATATCATTATACCATTGACATACGATACACGCATTGATTTGCATCGATTCCAATGAACAGAGAATGTGTTCTGTACCATATGTGTTCAACCCTTTCGTCGCTGGCTCTCCGTCTAGAGTATGGTTTACGGTATTTTTGTATATTCGATTAAATCGTTCAATATAAATATTTTTATTGAAATTATTATTCAAAGAGCCGCATATCAGATAATGGATCATGAAACAGGGCTTAACGTCATTGTTATTCGAGGCCATTTAAAAAATTAACCACCTACAAAATACTAATTTATTGAGACATCAAATCGTGAAATATGCGTGACCATATAGAAATGCGCGAAGGGTGAACGAGGTAGGGTGCGTGCACTTTTCACATTCAAAAAGCTGCAAGTAAATTATTGTCAAAGTAAAAAATGTTGTAATGAAAATTCGAAAACATTAAGCTGTTATTTATTGAACGTCATTCCATTGTAGTCAGGACACTAAATCAAACGTTTAGACGCCTTTTTATCACTAATTTTTAGCGCTGTTTTTGATAATCTGAAAATTAATTCAGCTTCAGAAAATTATTTTTCCCATAGCATGGGACTGTTATACATGATGTGTTATTCTTCATTATTCTACACTGAGGGAATAATTAAAGTGTTTTGTTGTTTTCGGCATCGTTTTGAAATAACTGACAACATACTTTTTTTTAAATCAACATTGGAATCTTGATAATATACAGTCATTATCATCTGCCGCACTATTTACAGTTGACAGAGTTATAAACATAAATATGAACCTCTTTTCTCACAAATTCACACAAAACCACCCACCACTTTCTGTATTTACCTAAACAATCAGATATATTAATAAAAACTTATCAGCCATCAAAACAAAACATTAGAACCTAAATGACTTGTCACACGTGACATTTTGTCACATTCAGTCCAAGATAAGGGGGTTATGATAACATATAGTTCCGATGACCGGTGGCTAAAGGGGGTGGAGTGTCGTCACGAGAACCAGAGTGATTTCGAACCGCATTCATTTTTTGTATTATAAGTGGTATCTGTCATATTTTGTCATAACAGTGTTTTCTTTCGATCAACTCATGGTCCTTTATAGTGTGTGCAGCGTCCAATCGAAACCTCTATGCGTTGACTGAGTGACATGTTTTACAGGCGCCTGGACATCGAGGTCATTTTGCGCCCATGTCAACGTACTAACAATGAGAAAAAATACGTAGAATTGATAAAAGTAAGTTGAAACAAGTAGACTTACTAAAAATGAGGAATAAGTAGACTTACTAATTTCGATGCGTTGGGATTTCATCAAATTGGGATTTCTATGCGTTGGGATTTCATCGAATTGGGATTTCGATTGATTGATACAGTTGACGAATTGGAATTTCGATCAATTGGGACGTAGCCGTATAGTGTGTGCTATCATGCAGTGAGAGAGTGGTAGGGTTTTGAGACCACCCCATGTTACTATTATTCGAATGCTTCTGCATGACCACGGGTTATGAGACAGGTCAATTTTTGTGTTCAGTCCGGGTTACAGGGATTCCTTTCATTCTATATTCTGCTCTCAGATATTCCATCTTTTCACGTGCTTGAACCGTTTGTGACGTCATATTTCAGCGAGGGGCTGTCCTAAACTACCCAATAATAACGCGTCGAAGGCCTCCATCCATCCGTCGTGTCCCGCCATATCTTGACATCAACAGCACCCCATGCAGGCGTCGTTTCCCCCCCTTCTTTCCCCTCCCCCTTCCCACTCCCAATAACGTCTTCATTACCACAACTTCTTATCACTGCTGTGTCGTTTATATGTGCGTTACAAATGCCAACCTCATATCTACTCGTATAACCCTCAAATGAGTGTTTATTAATGCAAATTAGCTGCGTGAATGCAGGATTATGGTTTATAAAAATTTACTGAAATGACCGTCACGCTATATTTGTTATTTATATAGTTCTACATCCGTTGTCACGATATATTTAGGTATTTGATCGTCAATGGTATTATACAGGCAATCGCGCTGGCTGACTGTGATAATAATTATTATAGTGTAATACTTTTAATAAAGGTCATAATATTATATCGTTAAAATATATTCATTCGATATGATTTATGTTTTTGCCCGTCATAAGGTATAATATAATCTTGAGTTATGAATGCGGAAAGTATTCACTATAGTTAACACGTTTATACACCATACTAAATATATGTTTCAAATTTTTCTCTTTTATGAGTGTTATAAAGAATTTTAAATTATGATATCAGAACGGATCATGAAATACCGGTATTTAATATTTACCGGTTTTTAGTATGGTGATTTGGTGATATTTTGTTCTACGAAACTATATGTATGCCTAATGGTGAGTCCTGAATTCGATAACAGCTTCGTCATATGAACTGTTCGTATATTTTTTTTGTTTTCGATCATTTCGATCTATATATAGGCCTATCATATTATTAGTATTGCATTCTTTCATTTCATTTACATATAGGCTACATGGTGGTAGGCCTATATACTAACTAGTATACTATAGCTCGATCACCTATCGTCCGCTCATTTGAATTTCCCTTAACCTATAATTGTTGGCGGCATAGCTTCGAAAAAATAATCATCAGAAATGATATGTTATTTTATATAAGGTATTCATATACATAGGCGTGTATCAGTGCAATATGTAGTTATGCAGTGCTACTGTGTATGTAACTATCAATAATAGCATAGCAGCACATGCAACAGCTATATATATTTGTCAATTCAAAATCGCAATTATCAGAGAAAAATATACTTGCCTTGAGCCAATTGTAAATGATTGCATGTTTGCATTGTATATAAACTTCAAAAACATTGGAGAAGCTCGTATGAATAAAAAATACTATAATATTACCGTCACATTAAACTGTGATATTTCAATTTGATGCTTCAGGCTTCCCATTAACAAATATTGCCTATTGGCCATGTGTTCAATTATTATTCTGGCGATATACGTTACAAAAATCTCCAAGGGTTTAGTTTATACTTTTTTTATACATACGGTTACGATAAAAAAAATCCCAACTGATGTATAAATCATATAAAAAGGGGCCCCCCCTACGTGTTCTGATGAAACCATTATCCCTGCATGATTTAATGTTCTGCCAATACAGTTCTGTGCGCGCTTATGTACATTTCCACCTTGTGCATTGGGCGTACGTCGGCCGAACACAATATAGTGCATAGCTATAAATGGTATCGCGTCCACTGCTGTGGCCTAGCATGGAATATGTATATATGTATAGTAAAATATGCGAATATGTATCAGTTACAGTTCGTACGTCGTCTCGATTGTCACTTGTCAGATGTGACGGAAAAGTTTGATAAATGGTTAGGCCATTTCCGGAATGGGAAAACTAGCTGAACGGGCGACTGGGAATGGTTTAATATTTTCCCATCTCCGTTTCTATAGTGATATATATTTAAGCAACATCAGAACCGATAAACACCAAACTCGTCGGGGTTAACTGATGTATACACCCCAAATAACTCAAATTGATATTAAAATTTGAAAACACAGTATGGTTGAAAAGTTTTTTGTTTTTAGATTGTTTTGTTTTTATCGAAATTGATATGCTAGCTGTATACCATGTCGACGTCATCGCCGGGAGCAGAAAGGCTTACTCTTGTATTTTTTGTTGATTTATCCTGAAACTAGACTGTTATATACTAAATACCACTGAAAATAAAAATATCTGTATAGAGTGAAGTAATATTCATTCTTAATATGATTGAATAACTGAAATGAATTACTACTTTTTATAAATTATCATTCATCTATAAGAGTTTCTGACAGTTAATGACGGTTAATGAGCAAAAAATATCACTCGGGCAAGAATTTGGAAAAAAATATCGATATTATAGTTTAATATCCAAAAATATACAAATTGATGATAAGATTATTGTAGTTCGATACGATTAGGCCCAAGTTATAACAAAATTGATGAATATATATAAATGAATAATGAAGTATATATATATAGATATTATATATCTCTTATTATATGCATATAAATATGATTATACATATGATATTTAACGAAGATGTACAATATTATTATCAATATTCTCACTCCAAAGTGCTTTCCACTAACTTGCAAAGTTATAAACGCTACTTCAATAAAACTGATTGCCAAAGTGAACATGGTGATTATTTGCGTTGCCCTTAAAATCAGTCTTTCCAGGGGGGAGGAGGGGCAGCGCCCCATCATAGGCTCATAGCTCTTATTACACACACACACACACACACACAGTAATAAAATAGAATTATTACAATGATGAATATCACAGTCTTATAACTATATCAAGTTTTGTGTGACATGGGGAGAGTGTATGTATAAATCAGATGACGATGTAGAGAACCTAGCTTGCATGTGGGCATATAGGCTATGGTTAATAATCCCAACTGATTTATATCTTGACATCATCATGACTTACTGCTAGCCGCAACTAAAAGCCGTGAAAAAACATCACGCAGTATGTGTGCAAAAAAAGGGTTGGTCTACTTCACTTACTACACACACACATACACATACACATACATTTATAAAGCTAGCATGAAAAATTGGAAAACATGTCATATCTATTGACAACCACCACAATGTATAGAGGAAGGTTTATGATAACCATGCGGTAATAAATAGTAAATACTTGTCATACGAGCCACGATTCACAAAAGCAAGTTTTGATTTATAAAATTCTGAAGCAATGGTTGTAATTTAATTGAATGAGAAAATGTATCTGGAAAAGGGGATTTGAACGATGTAGTATCGGACATTGTATTGTTGGAGCTTGTCATGAGATGGACTACTAAAGTGGAGATATACGTTTATAGTATTCATAGATTTGGATAACAATATATTATCAAATGAGAGGAAATTTAATCCAATTATTTCCTCAAATATACAGTTGGCCTTGATGTGTGTTGTTGAAATGGTGTGCTTCTTTAGATACGCGGGATTTAATAAAGTAAGCGAGGCTGCGTTACAGAAAGAGATTATATGAAGAGATTATTATAATATTATTTCTTTATTCAAAATATCAACCGTTATAATTTTCAAAACCCACCCCTGTTTCAGTTTTCACACAGAGAGCGTCTAGTGCCCTTATATTTCACGGTAATGTTCAAAGATAAGAAAAGTAATTTTAAAGAAAATTAATGAATGAAGCTTGAAAATAATTATAATCGTATATTATCTCGAAAGTGCAACGGAAAACATTAACGACAACCAAATATGACACAAATATGTATACAATAAAACATTTGTGATTTCCGTTAGTACTTAAAGTCGTCGCCAAGAAAACAGAAACTCCATACATCTTGCAGAAACTTCCTCTATAAAAACATTTGCATTACACAACATTATTATTGCAATCCTTTAAAAAGCAGTAAAAACATTTCTTGTTGACCGAGAAGGGGTTGATACACAAATTAGAGACACAGTCTCTCGTATGAACAATGCTCTTTGGTTTAATGGTTCGATGTAGGAAATTACCACATATGTATGACATATTATTATGCTGTTTTAGTATTTATAGTATACTTTATACGAATATGTTTGGAGGATTAAAAGTTAGTTGTGAGAATGAAGCAGATTGTTTCTTGTCTCCGTTTGGCAGTAAAAATTACAGAAATATCTTTCACACAAAAATATAAAAATTTGCAATTCTACTGACTGTAACCTATTTTAATAAATCATTTATATTTCAGCAGGGTAAATATATATATATATATATATATATATATATATATATATATATATATATATATATATATATATATATATATATATATATATATATATATATTGGCGTATATGGAGACATATGTATAGACCTAAAAATCATCTGAAAAATCATTTTCTTTCAAGTTTCAATACGTGATGAGTCTTTAGGTTTCATTTATACAAAATTTTCTTGGGAACAAGACCACGAATAGAGGTCAAATTTGATGCTTCTATTATTTGGCAAGTTTTTCATAATGGCTAATTTGAAAGAATATTTTTATGTATCTACTTATTAGCTCAGTTCATACTCACATTCAGCTTATATTCAGCTCCTATTCACACAAATTTATGATTTGCAATTATTATTCACTGATTCCAATTCAATTTTTTCATCAACTGATGAATGAATTAACTAAAAGTTATCTGTCCAACATGATAAATTTTACCAAGTTTAATAGATGATAGTTACAATTGGCTATTATCCAGAAGTCGAACAAACACATGACAAATTAATTGGATATATGAAACGGTAGTCAATTGAATACATAAACTGACAATATATTATTAGTTTTATTGCAAGAACATACACGTATATATTATATTTATATTATGACTGAGGCAATAATTTATTTTATTGGATATTAAAGCAATTGATGTGTTATGGTTAATTGGCTAACAGTCACTCTGACCTAAATATTGATTGAACAAGGTAATAAACCATTTATGACGTTATTATAATATCATATAAGTTATACATGGAGTAATTTCGTGTTCTTGATCATGTTATTTGAATTCAGATCATTTAACATAGGCCTACTTTGGGATAATTACAGAACGTCTGGACTTCGGTGATTTTTTCATGAGCTCGATGATCTTCGAATGAATTGTCATTGTTTGGTTGTCGGGTATTTATATTATTCTTCAGTGTTGGAGATTTTGTAATCCATTAATATAAAATTAGTGTAAACTGTTCAGGACGTGCATGCACGGTGCTCATAAAAATAGAGAAATTAATCTTTACCAATTTTTGCTATGTTCACGAATCAGTGTAATTGAGTGAAAATTATATCAACCCCAAAATAATTGTATGCTCTTCAATTATTATCACATTCTATTAATGTGAATTCAGAGAGTTATAAAATAATACGTCAATAAATACCAAGAATGCATGATGAAATGTATTGACAAATGATCTCAAAACTGATAGAATTCACAAAAATAGAATGTCTTATTAATTGAAGATAATAAAATCATCTTAGGGTTGATATACTTTTTAGTCGATAAGACTGGTTCGTGAGCATAAAATAAGTTAAGATACATTTCTTCATTATTATAAGCACCGTGCATGCACCCCTTCATAAAGAAATCCATTTTCGAATAGATTTATTGATTTCATCATGAATTTGAGTTTTAAAAATATTCAGAACTGTCGAATATTATTGAGGTATTATTGATGGTGAAAGCAAGAGAAGAAATACTGTAGATGAAGCCATATAATACTATGCCTATATACTCTATTATAAATTTATGACGAGGCAGGTCGTGTCGAGTAGGGTTAAGTTGGCAACAGATGATACCGTGTGTCGCGGTGACAGTTGGTGACACTGATCCGCAGCACGTGACACAACTCTTGGTTCGGGGATTCACACTCACTTGCAACGCTAATATAACGACATTTGTAGATTAAACCTTTGTTACAACCCACTGTTTCATTAACTGCATTTATAATAGATGATTCGACAGAGGAATGGAGTTATTACCGCTGGAATTATTACGATGTGAAATTTATGAGTATAATTATATAATTATTAATTAGTATGATTTACATATTCGGCAATTAGAAATGGTATGACCTGCTATTATGAGGAGATGACGAGATAGTAGAGGTGAATAACGAGAGACTATTAAATACTGCATAAGATAATTGGAAAATTAAAACCACCCTGAAGTTGTTTTTGATTACTATAGGCGTATAGTGAAATTAGTAATAACTGACTGCCAATTAGATTTGTTTTACAGAATTAATAATTGCGTATTACTTAGCGGAGGATTGATGTATTATTAGGATTTTGAATATTGATTCAATTGGATGAGCGAAGCAAAGACTCAACGGTCAAGAAAGCACAAATGTTGATGAAACTTGGCATGCATATATTTCATCATCAACTCGAAACTGTGTGTAGGCCTATATTCTTCAGGCGCAATCGGTTAAACCACTTTTTCGATATTTTTCGAAAACAATTTCGAAATTTTGGGAACAGTTGTGAGAACAACCCGGAGGAGAAAATTCGTAAGAAAACACCATCTCAGAATATATTATAATATTTGAGAAATTCGATCAAATGATTCACATTATTGGATCAGCCTGAATCGAATCCGCCATTTCAGGGGAGAAAAAATTATAATGATTTTCAACATTTATTCCCAATCAAGTTTGAATTCCAGCGAAATGAGCGAATGGTGAATATATATATATATATATATATATATATATATATATATATATATATATATATATATATATTGATTAATTAGTTTTGATCAATTTTGACCCTGAAGAAGCCAGGACAAATCCTGGCGAAACGTTGGTCTTTTTAAATAATAATATCCATGAAATAAACCCAAAAGATGTCTTTATTTTCATATATATATATATATATATATATATATATATATATATATATATATATATATATATATATATAAATGAATAGATGCATACACATAGAAAGAGAGAAAGAGAGAGAGAGAGAGAGAGAGAGAGAGTGATGCCATTAGAACGTCATAAGTAATAGAAAGAGTGGCATTTGATGACACTGAAGCGATGTGTTATGGTAGCAAACATAGAATCACAGCTTCTTCTTCTTCATCTTACATAAAACGACTGCATCCAGATAATTGATGGTCGACAGGTCTCGTGGGCGACACTGAATAATGGCTAGTGTCGGGTAAGGGGAAGTCCTGGGGCTTACGGGGTGAATCCCTCTCGTCCTTCATTACTCTGCCGTCTCCGGTGAGAGATCACATGACCCCACCTCCAACAGCATGACGCTTTACAAAGGAGGTCCCATCACACATACGCATACACATCCCGTGTGTATAAAATACCCCCTCATACCCCCCCATCACCCTCCCACCTAGATGGAAAGTGATAGCACAACTGTCACCAAGGAAACTTACTACTTCTCTTACACACTTCTGAGTTGTGACATTTATCTTCTGTGCTCTTTCATTCGAGTACTCAACAAAACTGTCAAACTGACAATACACACATTCGATAGCGATAATATTTTTATGCACACTGATTCTTCTGCATGGATGAAAAATTGCCGAAATAATTCATGCTCCATCTTGCGTTCATTAATCATGCTGGAATATAAACTCATCAATCATGATAGTCAATGAAGAATACAGATTTTAAATCGATTACTTTCGTTCGATAAGGTTACTTGAATGTAATTTACAATAATAAAAGATAGAGTATGCTCAGACGCCTGTGACGTATAGCGCGCTCTAGAACTTGAGTCATTCTGGATGCGGATCCCAGAGGATTATGGATTTTCGTGTTCATCTACCCCTTATGGATGAGAAATTGTAAACACATTTGTACTATCGTATAAATTATCATTATAGATACTGATCATTATAGATACAAAATACAATTGATACTAATACTATTACAATTATTGAGTAAGAATAATTAGGCCTACATCAATAACCGAAACATCAATTTTCACGCTTACAATAGCTATATATTTAATATTCAATAACTTATTCCAATATTCGGTACCCTAATTAATGGTAATGGCTACAACCGGAATGAGTAAGATTCAACTGTCAGAAGAACGTCAAGAAAATAATAATGATCAGTCAAGGCAAAGGCTATATCTACTTTTCGAGTTCTTGGACGAACGACATGTGTAAATGTAGATGTGAATTATAATAAAACTTGTGTTAAAATTTTATTAATCAGCCGATTGGATATGTACCATTACCCGTTTCGTCCATACTGTGTAATTTCACTTCATTCATGCAATGTATTTCTGTTTGCATTTTCAGATATTCAGCAATTTCGAAGAAAAATGTCAATCGCAATCTTTCGATGAAACACGAAACTAAAGATTCAAGATCCATAAAATCATTCAGCGAAACGGTATGTATTCAAATGTTAATAAGTAGATAATTGTGATAACACTATAGTATATTATTATTCCTAATTTAAAGAGATACCATGTTCGACAGGGTATACCTTATAGCAACTAGAAAAGTTAGAGGCGAATAGAACAGTGGTTGTATGAACCCAATTTGAGAACATTGTTGTTCCTTTTATTACATGCAACAATCTTGACATACTTAAATGGAGAAGCCTGTTTTACAGATGAACTAACAAATCAATTTTAACTCAGAGAAGTTAATTGGTAGTCAAAGTCAGTGAAATTTATTTCCTTTCTTGTGTGGGTTAAATTTATTTATATCTTACATAATCAGAGTAACCCTACCATTCCACAGCTCATATATTAGGTTTCTTGTTATTGCAAAAGCTATTAATGTAATTCATTGTCTTTTAGTGGATGAGTTGGTGCGAGAGTAGTAATAAATGCCATGATATCGGGCTGTAAATATGGTAATGAGTTCTTGTAGAAATGGAGAGAGAGGAAGAGAGAGATAGTGCATTTAGGTGGTGCTGTTGTCTGCGTTCTCTAACAAGGGAGTTTGAAAATTATTGACGAGTTTGTAATGACGAAACTTCGTCTCCTTTCTCTGTCTTCTAAACACTTGTAACGACGCGATATATATAATACGCTCTTATATTACTTCTACCCTTCTTGAGTATGTGAATAAATGTCATCATGGCATGGGTGATACCAATCGTAACTACGCCCTTATTCACGACGTCGAATAGTTTATGGGAGTGAAATGAAATCTTCTTTGAACTTTATAGTTAGCTCCGATCACGTTCCAAATACAGACATTCGAACAAAATTGTCTCCGATAGAGGAACGTAAAACTAACTTTTTTTATGCGCTGCATTTAGTTTTATGTTCAATTTCGAGGCGAATTTAAAATGTAATAATATTGTTATTTGTGAGTCGGCGTAAAAATGGTAAAATATATACACCGTCGGTTATAATTTATGTTGATGCAAATAGTTTTATACAACTTACATTTCAGAAACTTGGATGTAAGAACTCAGTATTATAAAATCAATTATTGATCATATTTTTCATAAAATCATTGGTAAAGTTATATAATTTTGGTGGAAGTGCCGGGTCTGAGTCTGAGAGTAAACAAAATGAACGTCTTGACTATATCATCCTATAAGTTACAGAACTTAATTTCGGTTCATTCTTAGATGTTCTCTTTGTGGAATTTTAGAAGGGAAAATACCCCTTTATTCAAATATCAAAATTAATATGCTTATTATTCCTACTCTGTAAGAAATTTTATTTTATACTATTTTATTTCTCTTTTGTAGTTTGAAGTACATCTTACATTATATCAGAGACTAGAGAAAGTCTATGATTATAGACCTATGTCTTCTCCAATAATTTATTATTTCACTAGTTCTATTCAGTTTGTCTGCAGTCACCCTTTTCGTTTGCCACCCATTTCGCTTGAAATTCTCCATAGCCACTTAAGTAAGCTCAAAATGAAGTCAGTATATTTCCTTTCCCACCTTAATACCTAATTCTCACGCTCATTTACTGTGCATCGCCCAGTTTGTTAGACTTGGATCTGTGCTTAAGTGCGCACAAGACAAGCAATTGTAACGTTTACTCTCCTCCACCCTCCACCCCGCTCTACCACCCCAACCCCTAACGTCAGCAGGGCGGATATTGCTGCTCGTTTGTCTTGCTGGGACTCGCAATAACGCGAGGCGTCGGGGCGCTGATTGTGGCGGGACCGAAATCCGAACCTCGACCGATTTGTCATCCTAGTCTCCGAAACCATCGTCGGCCGCTCGGTCGGTCATGTGGGTTTGTTTGTTGTTCTGTTGGTAGTACAAACAGACGTCAACTTACGTCGCGGTGAAACTAGGAGTTACGATGTTGAGTAGGCCACGGGGAATAAAAATGTCGTGATCTCGACCCCCAAGCTTTTTTCGCCTCTTCGTTTTTTTTCCACTCCTTTATCTTGGTTTTGGTTTTTATTTTCTATGTGCGAACTGCGAAGATTTATTGTTGTTTATGAAAGCTGCTCGCGTTTCGTGCGATGCTTAATTGAATTTATATGACCTCAAAGTATGGCGCATGTTCATTATTTTGGATAATTATTCATATACACAAGCAACTTTATATAGTTTTTGGTTAGAATATTTATATTGAGTAGCAGAAAGTCTGTATGTAATCATGTTTTCTCATAAGTATTCCTTCACTGGTATTTTCTTGAATAATTATTAATCGGACTTATCAAATTTACCGTCATCAATTTCAGATAGGCCCAAGTACTCTACGTTACATAAACCTCAAAGTCTTCACTTCACCGTATCAAAACTCATACATTATGAGTATTATTTCAACATTTATTCATACAATTCCGTTCAAGTGTATATAATTAGGAAGATAAGTACACTGCTGAAATTTTTCGAATACTTTCCTGATTTGGAGATTTACCGTAGTTCCAAGTTCTTACTGATAGAATCATCATCATGATGATCATCCCTGACAATCATCAACGAATCCGAAAAGTTTTACGAGACGTATCAATGAGAGAAATTGTCACACTATCATTAAGTATAATATGACACTATCTTCTTTGAAAAACATTGTTTTATTTACCTTATCCGTACCAACACTTCCAACGAAACGAAAACCTGCACAAATGTGTAACCACCTTGAAAACATGGATAAAATATATTTGATATATTTTCCACCTTTCCTATGAAATCACGACTCCCAAGA
The DNA here is from genome assembly GCA_907164805.1 of Brachyptera putata. Lineage (NCBI taxonomy): Eukaryota > Metazoa > Arthropoda > Insecta > Plecoptera > Taeniopterygidae > Brachyptera > Brachyptera putata. The sequence goes on along the minus strand of OU015464.1, from coordinate 24,348,816 downwards.
ATTACATTCAACCCTTATACATTGTTAATTAACCTCGCCTCAGCTTTTTTTTAATAACACCAAAGACCAAATAATTAATTTGAAAAAAAAAGAAATAAAATTTATAAAACTTATCATGTACAGAATCACCACATTCTTCTTTTAAATTGCCTCATTTAGCAATTATTATCTGGTACACTTTATCTACTGAAAACTGCTGACTGTGTTCTTTTCTAATCTCCTACATTTTTCTAACCAAACGTGAGACTTTATTTACGCCGTTTTAACCACCGGGGGTGGCTGTACAATATATAAGGTTAGCATAAAGTCATTAAATTGGTACTTTATCCAATAGTAAAACACCGTACTTGGTACACCGGACACAATATTTTCAACCTTTTAATAGTGCAATAACTCTATTGAGTCACCCCTTTGAACTATGTGATTATAGAGGGTTGGATAATTTTGTAAATGATGTTCATAATACCCTTGTGTTCATATAATACCGCGTTAGCCCGTTGGCAAAATTAGATAAATAAAGAAACGAAAACAAACCCTATTAAATAATATGAAAAGTTTTCTATATCGGTAACCGTGCATGCGTTTTTAAAACTCGACTAATTTAGAATATGAAGTATTGCAAGTGTGTTATGGTAAATATTTTAACCGTTTTTCCCCTGGTGGTTCTTTATAATCTAGTAGAAGGTGGTGTGTTGGCTGGGTTAGAGATAACATTGTGCTCGACCGCTTTAGATATTAGAGCTTCAGTAATAGTGTTGACAGTATTTCTTATGCGGGAACGTGGCTTTACTTGTGGCCGGGAAAGCTGTGATCAGCAAGGATGAGCATGAACCTCGCCGTATAAGCTTCATCTGATCTGTGCCTCGTTCTCTATATATACTGTAATCTGACTAGAAATCTGACTAGAAATAAAAATGGTTTATTACTTTTTTATTAATTGATATCCTCGGGTTAAGCCTCCTAGTGTTAATTGGATGGAGATAATAAAATGCAGTGTGATACTGACGTTGAACTGTTTTTACTGAAAATAACATGAATATTCAATTCAGATTTTGAGTTCAATTCATTTCATGAGAGGTTTCATGTATACAAAATGTAATTAACATAACGTTGCAATCAATCATATTTTGTTCATCGTTTTTGATCACTTTTCATCAAATAGAATAACCATTTTATATGGAAATAATGAAGTTATGCTCCAACATTTATTAAATAATTAGATGAGCGTAGCGAAGATTTTCATTCCATATACCGAAAAATTTTGGGCTTGGTTTTTATGTTTGTTTTTTTTTTTTTTTTTTGTGTGTAATTTTGTACGCGGCATACAGGTCAGGAAAAAGTTTCAATCAACTCGAAACTTTTTTTACAAATTGGTGTTATACTAGAATAGGTTGGGATTGTTTTTCAGAAAAATCGGTCAAACGGATTTTCCGGAAAAAAATCGGAAAGTATGGAAATTCCCCATAAGAATAGGCCAGGGGAGAAATACTTGGAATTTTATTTTTTTCAAAAGCTCTCAAATTTATACTGAGAGTGGGAAGAACTATCATACACATTTTAAGCGACTTATGGAACAATCGGATGTGAAACAACGAAGAAAACTCATTTTTAATGTACTTTTTTACACATCAATAAAAGCAATTAAGAAAAGCAATTAAGAAACTATTAAATGTGAGCAACAAGTGTCACCAATAAATAAAAACGTTTAAAATCTGTGATGGATATGAAGAAGGCAAATAAAACTTCATTCTGAACATTATCGAGTCAATCCATCGAAAATAGACTCGAACAATCTGTTCAACTCAAACAATACTCGAATGCTAAACATTCATAACAAGCAATGACTACATCGTCAGAAGATGCATTGCACACATGCACAAACATAAATTATAATCAATCTTTATAAGTGTCAGCTAAACCGCAGTTCTTCGTTGTATCACATCAATATCATAATAATAGAATGATGTAACACCTCTGAACCACTTTAACTAGTACACGGTAATTGCACATGAACACAACTCACAATAATATTGCAGCTTGTAGCGTGTGTATCAAACATGCATGAACGGACAGTTATGCATTTGATATTGTCATGGATGGTGCATACTAGAATGATTTACTGATCACCATGAGAATTCTCTAGCCGCAGCCAGATATTAATGAGCTGGCAATGGGCCGTCGTGGGCTAATTAAAGCCATGCTAATTGAGTGGGCTACGTCAGCGCGGGAATAGTTCGCGGCAATCTACGATAGGAGCGCTGGTGGCGGTGATTTGTTACACCCTCTACACCCCTCATTCAATGACACTGACATTACACAGTATATTATCGAGTACACAAGTACAGTGATCTACTTGCCAAGTACACTAGTTGCTCTATGTTAATCAGATGATTAACAGTTTGATGTGGGATGAAATATAGTACACAAAAACAGTAGTGATGTAAAAAGTACATGTCAAAATTTAACATTGTTTTTTGGAGTGAATGTCAGTAATGAATGGGGAATTGATTCATTACATGGATGCATTTTCTCCCTCATTACAATCCAAAAGATTTGAACAGAATTTATTTTAGTGTTTCATTTCAGAATTTTTTGAAACAATATCCAAAAATATTATCAAGTTGAAATCGTTGGGGGTCGATTTATCAAAATATTAGTTTTATATTTCTAGTTGTACATGAGCATGATATATCGATATTCTAATTCGGTGGAAACATGGATCAAATTATACCTTCTCAAAAAGTATCTGCTCCAACAATTATGTTTCTCAATTGTATGGCTAAATACAATACATATATATATATATATATATATATATATATATATATATATATATATATATATATATATATATATATACACATTTTTCGAATAATAGTAATCCTGCTTTTCTGTAACATTTTTGACTATATAAATGCCAAGTATGACTATAATTCTTCATACTTTGATACTTACTAACTATATTTAAACCTAGACAAAGTGCAAAACATAACTATAAAAGTTTTTTCTATAGGCTAGCCGCCGATCTAGTGTTTTAATTTGGACCTCTCCAAGAGTTTGTTGCTATGCGCCAGACATCTCCGCTACATCTTCATTGTCTCGGCTAAGCCGATGGCAATGTCCCAAACAAGTATGTTTTATTCCACGACTATTGGCTACTTAGATGCAATAAAGGGGAAAACTTTGCCAAACTCGGGTAATTACAGTGAAAACTTTAAGACGTTTTTAAGAAAGAAATGGGGCTTTATACATGGAACATTAAAACATTCTGTATATATTCATGGAAAAAATAACGATTCTAAAAAGTGAAATAGTAAATCATAGTCCACTTAGTGTAAAATAGATTTGATATTTCGTTTCGCATTTTAATATCATTGAAATACTAATGCACCATTCAGAAATTGTGGAAAAATTAATCCTAATCTCTATTTTGTTTTTTGCTGGTTAGGCCTAATAATTTCTGATGATAACTTATAAGAAAAATGGCCTATATCAATTGCTCATTTGTTTATGTCGAATGTTCACTTTTAGAACCGCAGCAATCAAATGCTTATTCATAGATAGCTATAACTAGAAAGCTGAGTTCAGTGTAGATTTAAAAGGTTGCTGTTGGTTGTTCTCAATGGTCACCAATCACCATAGTCACCGATATTGACCAAGTGGATATTCTTCATAATTCACGGTCATACATATTTTCTGTACTTTTCATCCAGAAGAAAACAGAAGAAATAAAAACTAGGCAAAAAAATAGGCAAACCAAGAACAAATTGCAATATTTGGATTTTTGGATTTTTGGTAGCTATTTTACAGAAAAAATCTTTTACCCAGTCGAAATCCGCAGAAATCACTCAATATGATTCTTCATATGGTATAGTTTAATTATAATTGAAATTCTATTCAACTCAATTTGATTCAATTTGAATTCTATTTTACTTGCAGGTTGAAAATTTTGATATTTCTCCAAACTTGTTGATTAATTCTGATAAAAGCTATATTAACATAAGAATGAAAGTTGAAATGATGAATGAATGTATTCAAATAAGATTATCTGCGGAGTTGAGGTCCAGCGAGGTCATGAGGTCAAATTTGATATTTATTTATAATATATTGAGTCTTTTTAAAGACGTACTGTAATGATATCTAAGATCTATTGTCTTCGAGTTAATGATTCATGAAATGATGGGATAATGCCGATTAAGGCTTCTTATAGGTAATGGGAAAGGATATTGGGAAGAAAGTGGGCGTGGCCCATATTGTAGGAATCATCCCGGAATTAGCCTTGACTACAGTTGTGGGTGCATTCCAGTACGATTTAATCCGGTTTTAGAGTGTTATTACCGGTTTTTCAATACACGTTTAGCACAGGTTCAAGTTGAAACTGGGTTTATCTTGTACAGGAATGCTCCCCTGGTAAACCACGATAAAACCATGTAGAGATGGACGGTGGCGGCGATCGAACCAGGGGGGGGAGGGTTTTAGTGCGTATAGCCTGTCGACAACTCTTTCGACAACGATATCGTTCGTTATCTCTACCGAAGTAACAACCAAGTTCTCACTTACTCCCATTGTCTGTCTTCGACTTGCCTTACATTTTCATTTTTGTAAATGTCAATGTAAATGTAAAACTCTTGTCAGTATGAGATATCATTCGACTGTTGTGTCTTGTTAAGATGGTATATTATTCACCATGGAAATATATAATGATAATAATAATTATTATTAATCTTGGATTACCGCTATGGTTACGCCACTCATGCTAATTTCTAATGCAGACTCTCAAGTGCTAGGAAAGGTTAGGGTGAAGTGTTGTATATCTCAGGTTTGCGTCGTGATTGGAGTTCAAATTATATTATGATTCGAATTATTGAGATCCTGGACGTTTATTTTATTGAAGAGTTGTTATTAGTCATCATTAGTCACACTTGATTATTTTGGAGAAAATTCTTATTTTTGACTTGTATAAATATAAATTGATTTCATGTCAATTTTATTGACACCGCCCTATAAGAATCCTAGTGAGCGGATTTTTTCGGATTTCTACCATGAGAGAGAAGATTTTTTTGAATAAGATGATGGGCACCAAAAATTAAAAACCATAACTTAGCAATTTTTCATGGATATTCATCCTTTTGCTCTAGAGTCTGGATCATTAATTAGTTCATGAAATCAACTTATTTTTGTTATTTTTGTCAGAAATCCAAGTTGCGGGACATGCGAAATTGTTGTTTCACTTCTAGTTAGCCCTAGGGCATATATCAACATTTTTCAATATCTCAATTATTATTTGGATGACTAATTTTTGAAGTAGAAGAAGTATAACTTGTCTGTGATAGAATCTATAGTATAAAAATATATGTCTATTCACTACTCGTCTTCGAACCTATTTTCATCCCAACATCCTGTTTCGAAATCGTCCTATTACTCAACACATCATTTACAAAGCGGACAAAACTTGCATTAAGGTCAACAAAACAGTTTTGTTATCGTGAAGATATGATGTTTTAACGCCACCAAACGTCGCGTTGTTCTTGATATAGACTATAGAACAGACTATTGCATCTGTCACTCACCACCTAACACTCTGAACAAAGGCTAAACAACGACCTAATGGCCAAGGGAACAAGTCATGAGCGAGCCGAAAATGTATAAGATCGCGAAAATAAGTAGAAAAACTAAGGTCCCTACGCATACGCCAGCCATATTATATTTATTGAAATATTCAATTTACATAATGGAACGTTGTTGAAATTTCAACAAGCTTTGAGGATTTTGTTGATATAAATAATAATGTGTTATAAATAGTGTGATCATAACATTTTTATTATTTTCTAGTTTATAACTTGTGAAATGTGTCGTACAGATGTATAACATTAACACAGGAAGTCGGAAAGTAGTTTTTAGTTGCATGAAAAGACAATGTGTTTCATTAATATTCTGCTATACAACATCTGAAGTACCATCTCATTTATATGATGGAAATGTGCAGACACCCGTGGCTCTATTTGTTTTCAAACGTTTTTGGTGGAGGTGCCGTATTTTTACATCGATCGATTTTTATTTCATTGACTATTTAGTTGTGACGTCATTATGAATAATAGATAGACATATGCATTACCAAATGAAGACTAATAAATTTGTGTGGACTATATGAATATATATCGGTCAGTAACTAAGAAAACTATGAACTAAGATAACTGAGAATTCGAGCTAGCTGCCTACAGATCCAAGGATTCAGGGAGGTGACTTGTTATTGGGCTTGGAAACAGCCATGTGTTTTATATATATATATATATATATATATATATATATATATATATATATATATATATATATATATATATAAGAGTGTGTGTGTGTGAGTGTATAGGCCATTCATATATCTTATTATATATTCATTTAATACTCAAGCTATTTTATAATCGCATGTTATAAACATTATAACGAGACTGAATCTCGTTGAACAAACGAACAGCCCCAGGTTCGATGTATTTTATTGTCATTTGGGTAATCACTAACAATATATATTGATAAGCATGTTTGCCCTCTGAACTGTCACAGACATAAAGTAAAGCCCTATTGCGTGCGAACGTGTTTGTTGTATGATCCACATTGTACCAATAATAATAATAATAATTGTAATACAAATAATGCATGTCGATTGCCGAAGGGTATGACTCTGTACTTTACCCTTCTGATAATAGACTACTAATACGGGCAAAGCTTTGATATGGTTGTTGCGCTATCACAACTGTGGTTCGTATTGTAATGAAGTTATCACGAATACAAATAATCGCCCTTTAGGCAAAATTTAAATTACTCAATTTGGTTTCAAAAACAATTCTTTGTTTTTACATGCCATGAATTTAGATGCTTAGGGCTCCATTAATTACTGTCAGTAATGATATGGGTTCTTTTGACTCTTTTATATGTTTGATTATTTGCTTCATGAGGCAATGATTTGCTTCATAGTTCGTATTCAACTATATCCATCATATTATATGAATATGTCATTTTTGAGGAATAGAAAATGACAATATATATTCAAACACTACAGGTAATTCCAATATTTCACATGCACATTGTGCTTGTAAGACTTGAGAAAAAATACTTTTCCAATAAAGTTCAAAATTGTACACAATACTATAATAAAATAGAACTGCAGATCCGAAAACTAGATGCTTTGAGAAGATTATATACTGTTGGATGGAGGAAAATAAAATATCCATTACTAAATAATTTCTCAAGTGGTTTTCCAACTATTAGTTATCGTGCTAGTTGTTGATGTTAGTCATAATATTAGTTGCTCTATTTCATTATTATGACTATTTCAGTTAAATAATGAAGACTCAAGAATTTTATCACTTGATTTATTATTATAAAATATTCCATATGTATATATATATATATATAGGCCTATATATATATATATATATATATACAGTCAGTTTCTTATTTTCCTTTCATGTCGTTATCAGGTTTACGTTTTGACGTTATTTTACACAATTTGCTTTTCATTCACCAAACATCACAGAAGCTGAGTGGCATAACGAAACCAAGTCAAAACACCCCGGCTCCCGTCCCACTGCCCCCACCCCCTTCCCCACGCACCTATAACACCTCTCTTTCTCTTACAAACACAGCTCTGAAATTATGATCGTGCATGCTAGGGCATGCCACACAGTTCGTTTCGTTTTATAAAGTCGTTACACATGCCGAAGAAAAGTGCGTTGATTGGATCAATTCAAAAGCACAAAGAGAACATGTAGTGTGAAATAAGGGAGTTTTCACTTTTCCTCATCAACCCTCCCTCTCTCTCCTCCTCCCCTTTCACAACCCACACCCCCTCCTTGACTTTTCAGTGTTGTGTAGTCGGGTGTTTGTGTGGGTGTTTTTGAAAATCTCCTTGAAGATTTTTTCATCCAAGAAATCACTTTGACTTTTTCATTCTTCTGTCAGAACATCATACAAGTTTGACATATGTCATTGCCGACATTCCCTATACGTTTATGCTCTGCGCTCGAGTCAATTGTGCCAGCGAACAAATTAACTCTCAACTTTCCTTCACTTGCACACACAAACCTTTTCCGACATCTTTGATATTAGGTCCATATTCCTATTCTCTCTCTCTCTCTCTCTCTCTCTCTCTCTCTCTCTCTCTCTCTCTCTCTCTCTCTCTCTCTCTCTCTCTCTGTCTCTCTCTCTCTTTCTCTCTCTCTCTCTATTTCGTCTCTCCTGGTTGCTTGTACATATAAATAAATATATATATGGATATATATATATATATATATATATATATATATATATATATATATATATATATATATATATATATATATATATATATACATATATATTATAGATATGGATATGGATATTTATGTGTATGTCTGATAAATTGGAAAAATCAAATATACAAAAAAACATGATATTATGAATCGATTTTTACGAATGAAGAAACAAAGAGAGAAAAAAGGAAAGTAAAAGGCTTGAAAATGTTGTTGTATGCTATGTAAACAGGAATTTATTTCGAAACTTCACTTATTTTGTGTTATACCTAAATAATTAATTCTTATAATAATTCATGATGAGAACATTTCATTTGGAAACATCGTCAATTTGATTATGTATATATTCATCAAACTCAGAAAAACACAAGAGATTAGATTGAAGAATTATTTTCAAAAAACTTTCCACCTCACATTTTTTTTTTTCATTTTCGGGTCAACTTTCCGATCACACAAATTAAGGGCTTTGATCAGAAGACTAGCTCAGAGGGGAGGGATGGGGAGGGGTGTATGTCATTTGCATCACACGATAAAGTGCCGCGAGCTCTGACAGGCTAGTTAGCCGTATTTCCAATTTCGCTTCACTACATCGTGTGGTGTGTGACTGGAAAAAGAGTTGGGATGGGGGAGAGGAGTCGGCATTCAAAACACACATCTCTCTATAAAAAAATCCTTCAATGAAACTAGTGCCATTTATAATTTTCAGGAGGCGAATAATTCGTCGGGCAAGATTTTTTGGGGGTTGAGGAGATAATTGATACGTCCTATTTGGGTTGGTGGGGCAATTCATCAGTGTGATTCAGGTGCAACATGTGCAAGAGGAGGTGGACAATTTGCCGAGAAAATTTTGATAGGTTGAAAAGTTAGCAAGGTCTGTTCGAAAAGATTGTAAGAATATGTAAGGTAGAAATAAGTAATTGGTTCTAGATAAATTTGGTATAGGCCTAGATGTATTTGTGTATAGATGTATTAGATGTGTGTGTGGGGACTTTTTTTGTATGGTTCTATACAGATTCTGAAGATGTGAGTTTCTTTTCAATTTTTGAACTTTGAATACTTATAACTCTTGAATTGAGTGATAATCAAATACAATATTGATCCATGTAACGTTACAATACTATCCCAATCAAGACATTCAATTCAATTTCAATTAATAATTGTGTCATTTATTGTTATAAGAAGTTGAGGTATATCAGTTCCATTTTCAGTTTTCTATTTTGTTCAGGTATGTCCGGTGAAAAACTCGTAAGCTGTCTACTTATCTTAAATATATGTATATATATGTTTATATAGCGCTATATTTATATATGCTCATATGAATCCATATATTTATGTATGTATATATATATATATATATATAGGCCTATATATATATATATATATATATATATATATATATATATATATATATATATATATATTATATATATATGAATAGACAATAGCACTTATATAACGAGCCTTCAGTATTGATTTGTTTGCGCATTTCCTTCTGTCAGTCAGATGTGAACGTTTGATAAGGCATGACAGGTCAGTCAGCAAATACTATTATCAATTTCCTCCCGATGTGTTTCTGACTTCCATCATTTGGACGTAGCCGATCGGCACACAGAGCATTGGGCAAACAAGATAGCTCGCTAGAGGTTTGATCCATTGACAGCACACATCAGATAAAAACAAAGATAAATGCTTGCCTCACACCCATCATCTGTGATGTGTGTAAACGAGAGAAAAGAAGCTTGAACTGTCCGAAATTCTTTACAATCCAATTCAACCACCTCACGTTATATATAATATTTGCTACCTACGTACATCCCCTTTCATCCCATTCCCCTCAAGAACACTTTCTTTGTTTAAACACAATTCAAAACATGTTTGTTTTCACTTTCTATGAAAGACAGCACATGACGGTGTTAACGCCTTTGATATTACTCAGAATGGCTAGCATTTTATCAATTTTGACATCTAATAAATACTTTCTCAAAAAAATGTGTTACTTTGAGAGTTTCCCTTTCTTTCCTGAAAGCAAAAGTAATTAATTAATAGTTTTGTAAGGTTGACAGGTTCATATTATAAATTGATATTTGCTTTTATACACTCTTTTTCTTACGTATACATTAATCTTATAAGGAAAATACTTCATACAAAAATTATAATACAAGCATGCCTGTATATACGTTATCGCTTTCCCTAGACACAGTAATAATAAAAGGGCGAAAGATACATCATATGATATAACACAATATTTATATATCAGCTACTACTCCATGGCGAATAAGATTTGGTAGCTCACTTACGTCTAATATTACGATATTTCGCTGAAAAATAGCTACACTACCGTTCCATCCCTCGTACCCCTTCTAATCATATATCGCCGTGAATATTATCTACGTTGCAATAAAGATGACGCTGTTCGATTTGATACGCCGTTACTTTGAATAGTGTAATAAGTATCATTGATGATGATGGCTTGCCAGTTCGGTGGCGTGTTAATGTTGAATCTTTCACCGCATATTTCTCCATATCTGTCTACTATACGCGATAGCGAAAACGAAACCGGTATCTTCTCACTACATTTTTATATACATTTTCTAGCAGCTATTTTCCACCGCATCCGCTGTGACAGTAACGTTGTAACCGAGTTGAACTACAGCACCTCGGAGATGATGGCGAAGATATTTGGTTACACGCTGAGGCGTTCGTGAGTGTGAGAAGGAAAGGAACGTTTTTTAATCTACCATTATGGTTCTATACGAACACAACATATAACCTTATATAGGAAAGAGAGAGAAAAAGATAGATATACTGTCGACTCCTGTTTGGATCTTTCAAGAGAAAAACTTTTCATCTTTACTTTTTGGTCGGTATTTTTACACCACTCTTGGGTCTACACAATTTCAAATTCCATTTTGAAAGACACATATCTCTCCATTGCTTTTTTGCTCCTCTATAGCACTTTACAGTTCCTGCCCCTCCCTCCCCCTTTCCCCCTCCTCATCGCCCTCCCTCAAGCATCGTCTTACTTTATACTTACAGACAATATCCATTGTGATACCATCAATATTACCTTTCATTGTAACCCGAACCGTCGTCCCCTTTTCGCGACAGTGTTTTTAAAATGAGCCAAGATCCATTTGGGAATTTAAAAAACAACGCGATTGTTCATTTAAAGAGACATTTTCCTTTCAAAAGTTAATTAAGTTGATCTCTTATTTCTTCCAACGCCAGACATTTTCAACACCATGTTTTTGAGATAACTTCCTTTCAAGATTGGTTAAAATATTTTGTGAAAACTATTTATTTCATAAATTCAAAGCAAGTATCACTTCATATCTGCAGCCTAGTTCTATGGTGAGAATGTTTTATGCTTTCCCACTCCCGTGGCTTATCTTCCCACCCCCCTAGGGGTTGTGAGGGGGTGGGAGTGGAACATCACCAATAGCTTACAATACTCTGGGGGCAGCAGTCGCCTTGTAGCAAGAGGTGTATCGTAGTTTCTGATGGGGCTGAAGCGTAATAGCTTCGCAGGGTAATCGTCACTTATCATACTAAAGGACTTACATGGAAAAGAGCGAGAAAAACTTCTTGAAGGGGAGGAATATTTAAAGTATATTTCATAAATTTTCGAGAAAAGTACATTGAGTTTTATTAAACACATACAATCTTAACCCTCTGCTATCGAAAAACACTGCCGTAATGGACGGAAATTTTACTTTCTAGGATCAATTGTAATCTACAGACGCGATGTCTTCCATTGTGAGGCCTATTTACAATAAAGGAGGGAACTGCGAGAATAAATCGAATATAAAATCATACGTGAGTTTCAACTGATTCCAAGGATCACGTGTACTTTAAAAAAAGAGTGGAAACAAAAATATAAAATAGGGGAATCATAAAATATACTTTGTATTAATTTTTTTTTCATGAGATAGACTTTGAATGATTATTACTCATAGACGATATCACATAATTGTATACACATGGTGTTTCTGTTGATAAACCAACCCAGCGTGACGTCATTACACGATGCTATACAAGGATCACGACGCCTTAACTGTGTGGCGTCGCGACGCTGACCACTAACCCGTAGAATGTCGGTAGGAAGGAGAAAGGGGGCTGAAGGAGGGGTGAGTTTGTATTCTGTGGTAGTGGTCGTATACCTACTAAGGCGGGGTGGATTAATTATACGTCCCAAGAGACCATTTATAGAGTAAAGTGTGGAACCACAACAATGGTGAGGATAAGCGTATGGGAATAATAAGACCGTTCCAACTGTCAACACCCTTTAATAAACTGTTCGCTACCTAGCATGTTATTAAACATATTGCCTATAAAGCGCGCAATGTAGTAAAGCTGGATAGATTATGAAAGGAATGAGGTAAGGTACCAGCATATTGTTTTCTGGTCGGTATTAGTGATATTATTACTGGCCCCATGACTAAGAAGAGAATTCTATATAGTCCATGTTAGATAGTACAGTATGTGGTGAAGCGAATACAATGGCGAAATGTGGTGTGCTAAGTCGGAGACACTGTGTACTTAAACAGAGCTTTACGAAATATAATTTATGGAACTGGTAGGATGGCTTATCTAAATACCATTTCAGCATCTATTATACCATTATGCTGTAACGCAGTGTTATTTAGTTATAATCATTTATTTATAAGTGTTTAAATCTTCAGTACGTGTTATATATCTTGATACATGATATTAATATTTGTCAAAAACAACCCTTACGAGAGATGAGTTTTCGCAAATTATTACAATAATTATTATCAATTCAATTAACCATGTCTTATACACAATAATACGCCGATCATTTTATTGATGGTGGAAGAGCAATATCAGATATTCCCATCATTGTTTTCCCACAAAATATTCCACTATAGAGTACATATTATTGAAATGAAATGAAACATAATCTCATGATTGAATAAAATAGAACCCTAACGAAACATTATCATCAACGTCTGAATTAACAATGAACAACTTAATATTCAAAATGAATAACTTTCAACTGTAGCACACATCGAGCTATATGCATGCAAGCCTGTGCTATTTATCACGAACACCCAAACCGCGTGGCAAGTGCGTTGTACACTACAATTGAGATTTGATAGTGACAATGTATACATTTATGTCAGCAACGTGTTTGTCAATTGCTACGATGTGTGACGTGTGCACTTCACGTCATCGTAACAGTCACATGTCACAAAATGTCACATGCTACTTGTCACGTGACAATGCCATTTCGACAATAATTGAAAAGAAGGCATCCAATCATGACAAACTATTGACAAATATCTTTCTATATCTATTTATAATAAATGACAGTTACAGATGGAAAAAAATCTCCCCTTTAATAAGTTGAAATAAATTGCTGAATCATGACAGTGAAATATCAAGTTGCGAATGACTCTTGTTTATCTTGAAACCCTTCATTACCCTCTGACGTATAACCTACCCTTAAATATTAGTCAAATGAGAGTGTCATACTGCTATCAGATTTGCTGCCAAAATCCTATTTCTCATTGCTGTGCTTTTAGCAGAGCTACACACACACACACACAAACAAAATACAATAACAAGAAAGGTTTAAATTTGTGTTCTCGTGGTTTTACTATTTTGCGTATAATATTCACTGTGGCGCCCTAAAAACATTCATCCACCACTCTCTGGTAACCCTGGGTCGACGTCAACCAAGCCGCCCCCACCTCCACCCACCCCCTGTTTCCCGCCAACTGCGATGATAAACGACATACTCAGCGTAATTGCCACCTAAGTTATGGCTTATAGCGTGTATGAAATATGGTATCGCTCCACACGCAATTACTGGGAGGTTATTTATCTTCTCCGGAGTGAAAGAGAGGGTGTGGAGGAGGGGCGGGGGGTTAAAACACCTCCCCTCATTTTGCTCATTCATAGGAAACTGCATCCTCCTCCTCATCGCTTTTCTTAGATGAAATATTACGAATGTCTGTACCTATTGTAAGCAATATGGTGTTTTGTTCCGTTAGACTTTATGATGCATTCCGGGTTGTAAGAAGACATTGATAAAGAAGAGGGAGGGGGGGTTAAATAAGGGTGGGGGGAGGAAGAGAGGGGTGCACAAACTGAACGCGTCAATGACGTCATGATGAACGGCTTTTGCAATAAAACAATTCTGAGCTTGTCGGATTATACGTCTATGCCGCACTGTGCTCATGAAAAATGAATGACTGCTTCTAGCTATACCTAAATTTACAGGAAGAAAACTCGAAGCTGTATAGAGATGTAGTTTATCATTTTCGGATCATTTCTTCAGAACAAGAATTGATAAGTAGATATACTATGAAACAAATTAGCATAATCACGTGGGGAATATTCAATAGTCAACAAAAATATTTACGAACAAAATTAGTGGAAATAAATGTTAGATGATTCAATTGAATATTTTCGAATTGATTAAAAAATGAACTAAGCAAATATTCTATTGATGCAGACATATATCATGGAAAGGAGTACCGAGTTGAATTTTCTATTTTGGGTGGAAGGGAATCGTATAAGTTCCAAATATGTTATGCATGTCATTTCGAATGCTAAAATTATTTCCCCTCAGTACAAACATCTCTCCTTTTGTTGAATATTGAAAATATACAATTGAAAATATTTTATTCAGATCCAAACCTGATTAGTTTTCGTATTTTTCATTTTTGGTGGAAGGGCCGTCTTTTGAACATGCACTAAAAATTTCGATTCTAGAATATAATCGGAAATGTTATGTTAATAACATCTTCCTGTTGAATCTTCTCGTTCTGATTATGAAAAATATTAAATTAAGAGAAACCAATTATTGAAACCTATAATTAACTTAGTTTTCGCATTTTTCATTTTTGGTGGAAGGGCCGACTTTTGAATATGCACTAAAACCGTCTACTCTAGAATCTCATCGAAGATAATTTATCATGTAATACATTACCTTCCTGGGAGAATATGTTCACACAGACACAGACACACACACACAGGTTTAATAATATATGATCTATTATTATCATCATTGCCCTCTAGATAGTAAAACAATGCAAACGTCAGATCGCTATATAACTCATTGCCTGGCTCTTTGTAAGGACTTGACACTCTTGAAGGAAGTTCCATGAGCGATCGAGCCAGGAATGTGATTGAACGTTCTATACTTGTATCCACGAAAGAAGAACGTCGTCTACCAACTAAATAAAAGTAAAACCTTCGATCAATCATTAATTACACGTCTGAATGAGTTTTCATGGATTTAACGCTTTTGACTGTTTCAGTTGGTTATTTCTCATAATTCTCATTATGGAAAATCTTGATACCGTTGAAATACCACAGCTATACAGATAAAGCAGTGATATCCGTGTTTGTTATTTCGGTAAACGATATACTTCTCTCGTGGATACGATCATTTAGGTGTATACATCAAGCAGCACTTGAACGAATCTCATTTCGATATTGTCTCCCGCTTTGAGACGGCAAACATTCGTAAACCAACACTGTTATTATTGTGACAAATGACAAATAGACGCACATTGTCTGCGGATAGGTGACAGCAAATAATGATATAGCCAGATTATTAATGATAGTGTTTTATAATAATTAATCTTTGGTGTTCTTCATAAGTTTTGTAAGAAGATTCTTACGAATTGTTGAACGACGTCATCTTGAAACACACACCGGGAACTCTATCTAGTGTGATTTTTCCGTTCTTAGCTTACATATGTTATCTTGTAGGCCTATAAGCAAAATTTTGACTATCGATATCTATACTCCAATATTTTTTTAGAGATAGTCCCCTCATAACATCTCATATCCATACATTCTAATAAATTATTTTACTTTGGGCTACAAGTTGGGTCGGGAGAAAAGGAGTCAGGGAGAAAAAATAAAATATCATTTGCCAAAATTCGATTTAATAGCTTTCTCGAGGTTGATCCCGGGAAGGTTTTTATTATTGCGAACCCATGTTCAGTAAGCTAAGTTGAGAGGATAAAAGAGGTTAAAACTGGAGCAGTGATCCTCTTTTTATGCCCTTGGGTATTGACCATACAGATATGTCCCGATTACGTAACCTTTCCACGACATGGAAGCAGGGGTAGCTGCCAAGAAAAACCACATAAGTTGACATCAGCGCCGATATGACACTAGTGGGAACAGGCCAAACTCGTTATATAAGATAAGAATTTTTACACTCATTCTTTTATTTATGGTCATTCACTACATAGGGGTTGAAAACATTATATCTGTCCCTTGAACTTCATTGGTATTTAGGTGAGGCCTCTGCAGATTGGTTGGATGAAAGTATAGCTCTGAACTCGATTGAATCGATATATTTTTTTTATCAACATCGAAACTTGGTACAAAATCATTGTTTCCCAATCAAGGCTGATACCCCGGTCACACTATGTTCACTAATTGCTGTTGAGCCACTAAGTGACATCAGCAACTTAATCTGAATAGAACGTATGTAGCACTAACTGCCATCAAGTGATAAAACTTCGTTCTATAAACACAGTTATAGCGTTTGATGTCAGCTAGCCCTAACAGCAATTGCTGATCATAGTGTGTATATCTACACCACCATAAGGATGAAATACTTCTGGCATGGGTACTACTTCATAGTGTTTATCAGCTGTATATATATATATAAGAAAAAACATATTCCTTCTTTTTACTCGTTTCACATAAGAAAGCTTAAAGTATTGAAGAATCATTCATTCGTCACCACAAACAAAAACACGGCACTTCCACCAAAAATGCGCAACTTCTGAAATATAGACTTATTGAACATGATCATGTAACATAGGGCCATCCAAATCAACATATTCCTCATACACCTAGTACATATGCTTTGATCAATACTTGATCAATACTTTGATCAATCATCAATACATCATCATCAATTCAGTGTGTAGCCATTTTTTTCTCATATTATGTGCATTTTCTTATTTTTTACTATTCTTTTTCTAAATAATTGATTAAACAACTACAGAATATATTTTTTTCTAGAATTCAGCTCAATATAATTATTATTTTTTTGTACCATTCACTAATCTGTTATATTCGTTGTTATTATTTTTTATTCTGTGTCTGTAGGCAACCTTCATTACAAGGCAGAGTCTTCATTTTAAAATGATAAAGAATTTATATATAAGTATTCATCATCTTGTATGCTAGATATAGGCCTACATTTATGAACCAGCACAAAAGATAAGTTGTTTAATATTTCAGTATACCTGAATAATCGATGACAAATAAAAAATGTATGATGCTAATAACATATCTGAAAGAATATTAACACACCAATATATAGCACATTATTATCACAATATTTTTTCCCCATCAAATTATACAACATATCAAACTATATAATTTTCCTTCTCTATGATACCATTCTGTCTCACTTGCATGCATTGTTTAGCAACTCCAGGTGTAAAACAAGAACAGTCATATTCTTGACAACTAGAACAAGAAGCTCATTTAATCCGACCTCCGTAACGCGTCGCATAGTAACTTAAAAAGGATTAGAAGCTTAACTAACACTATCAATATCTTTCAAAACGGCTTTCAAGGGACTTAACTTAAAAGCTCCAAACACTGTTTGCAATTCCACCATATATAGAGAGAGAGTGTGAGAGAGAGTGTTAGAGAGAGAGAGAGAGTGTTAGAGAGAGAGAGAGAGTGTATATATATATATATATATATATATATATATATATATATATATATATATATATATATATATATATATATATATAGTGTAAGATTATTAACCCTTCTTCTCCTACCCCACATCTCCGAGTTCGCTAATTTATACTGGTTAATTGATATATTAACACATTTCCACTCCCATTAAAGACAAGTGCGTAGGGATATCTGTAATTGCCAAGGAGCGCGCTGAGAAACTGCGCTAGGAAATTAACGCCAAGTTGTAAATGGTAGGCAGCAACTCGTATTAAACAGTGTTGTATACATTAGAAGTAATGGAGCTAGTGATTTGTTCACCAGTTTGTATAACATTAACTATACAACATTATAAAATAGGCACTATATATATATATATATATATATATATATATATATATATATATATATATATATATATATATATATATACACTAGAGAAGGATTATTCTAATGCCAGTGCCCCCATGCACCCGTGTAACGTGAGTAATAATGTAGTCTGATAGTAATAATGTAATGTGCGTTTTGTTGTGAATATTAATATTATTATTTCGATTTTCAAAGATGTCGTTCTTCGTTTGAAATTGAATGTCTGAAACTATGATTTAAATATCGACCATATCGAAGCATACGTTAAAAAGTATATAAAAGTATTATCTATCGTATGTTCCGTTAAATTTCAACATATTCCATGAATTCTGAACATGCATCAGCATTTTTAATGCTATTTTTTCCGATAATTTTTAATCAAAATCAACCAATGAATCCTTGAAATTTTTTAAAGTCAAAGTGCGAAACAGAAGTGACTTCTTTCAAATTTGTTCAAATTAATTTGTGCGTAGAAAGTTGAATACTACGTTTCACTATGAGCAAATCGTGGAATAATTAGTATGAAATGCGATTGAAATCACAAATTACGTCAAAATGATATAATACATCGACCTCACACTACAATTTATTACTCGTCATGAACGTACATTTGTTTATTGTATTTACGATTTCAATCCATACCATCATGGTTAACAAGTGGCATACAATATTACTTTAAACAGACACACACTGAGAAGAGTGGATCAGGCACTAGAGAGCTGAACCGTTATACAGGAGACCGGGGTTCAATTCCAGTCTTGGTCGACCATTCTGAAGGAGATTTTTCCTGATTTCTCTCACTTGTTTTAGTAATATAGGAATGATGTCTCAACATTCTAGGTCACGACCAACTCATTCTCAATTTCCACGAAGAAATCCATTCATCACCAATTATGGTCTATAAACTAAAATATGTTTTGATATATCTTTCCCAAATAATCGACATATATTCGGTCAGGGAATTAACTTCTTCCTCTTCATAGAGCAAAATGCTAAAGACTCTGTTTCTGTCAGGTTCCCGACTTGTTTCACCTTCTTTATCCACTTCATATTGCTTCGTCCCAAACTACAAAACGAGAAAATACATATTTTAAATGTATACACGAACTCCTAAGAGATGAATGAGTTTCGTATACTTCCAAAACATGTTGTTTTTGATAGCTGTCAGTCAGTTTGAATTCCATCACAAGAAACTTCGAAGTCTATATTTTACGAATTTTCCATGCAAGTGAGTATGACATTTAAAATCTTTAAAAAGCTGTGAATTACATGAGGTCTCACGAACACTTGGACCAATTTATATTTTTTGAAAAAAATTAAGCGTCTCGTGTTATTCATGTTGAGTAAACCATTCCATATAAGTATACGCCAAAAAAAAGAGGCTATGCTCAGGGATTTATCCCCCTCCTAGTCAGGACCCCCTACACCATACACCTCCACACTTCTCCACCCACTCAGTCCCCTTTGCGTTATTCAATTCTCTAATTATAAATTCATTTTTCCTTCACGAGACAAGAAAGGACAAAAATACGATAAAAATGAAGAAGAAAATCACTTAAGAATCCTTCGAGGAAATTCTCTTTCACTCACATAAGCTTTACATGTTTATATACCAGCTAGCTGGCTGCAGCATTGCTTCCAGTTGCCACTCAGTGATCCCTTAAGCTATGCTTTTGCCTCTCCCTCAGGGCACACAAAACATCGCCCCCTTCCTCCCTTATTTTACTTTGAAAAAATAAATAACGTAATTTGCACGTTTCGTATGACTTCAAAAGAATCGTGTTTCTAAAAAAACAGGCGCCTAGAAATAAATGAGATTATAAGCTTGAATAAAGAACGGTATTTCAACTTCAATTGATGTGTCAGTGCGACTTTACAAATCATTACTCAACATGTGCACTGGAAATGATTATCTCAGATAATGATTTACCGTATACTATATATACGTGCTATGTTCACGGCAAGAATTTAATTGAAAATTGCATTCAAATGTGAACAAACGAACAAGCTTATACAGACTATATTCACCTATATTAATTGTTATTTAATTAGGTTAATCAATATGTAAGTCAAAACGCTCGATTCTCCCAATCTCTCTCTGAAATACATTATGAAATCAATCATATTTCTATGAGTATTCCATATTCATATGACGTATTCATGTAAGCATAGGTGTGTAAAACATGATAACAGCAGATGAGACCCAACGATATAAATGGGATTCTACGTAACCATGATCTGTGGTATTCCAGACCATGTATTCAAACTGTGGCTCAAAATGTGGTACTCAAACTTTCGGTGGCCGATACAAATGACATTTTTAATGTTTTTCAAGTCGATCAATGGGACAATTTTGGCTTTTTGTTCATCAAATTTCAATTTTTAGCATGCTTTTGAAGTTCTTAGTTGTCCATATTTGATGTTCATATACTATAATGGAAACTGTACTATTTCAGCAGTTCATAAATCATAGTTTTTAATTTACCCAAATCACATTTGTATTCATGTGTCAGTCTTATACTTTCTGTACTTGAAATATCATACTTGTATTTCTTATCATGATTCGAATTTGTTTTTAAAAAAATTGACGACTTTTTTCAAACCTTGAGACACAACGCGTTGACTATTAAAATGCATGTCACTTTCCATTTTGAATGTCAAAAAGATGTCATGTCTTGTTTTGTGATGACGAGGAGAGACATACACTCATTTATCACTGTCTTTCATCTGTTTGGTGTACTCTGGGGGTTGGTAGGGGTGGGAGGGTGGGAGGGGAAAGGGGGGTGTCCTGCGGCCTCATTATCGCGACAAGCGTGATCGTCATCTGTCAGTGTCACTGGCTGCTATACCACCGTCGACTTGTTTTCAGACATCTCAGTCGTCGTCTGCCTTCCATTCTTTCAACAAACTACCTCGTAGATAGAACAGGGATAATAATAAGCGACAAGAATGAGAGCACATCAAGCTATGGTATAGTAATACAACTTGACATATTGTATATGTGCAAGAGAAATTAATGGTCAATTTTAATTATCGAATCTCTATAATTACTTGTAGATTATCATCAACCAATAGTATTATTTTGATTAATCAACTGTGTACATGCAACATTTTTATTACGAACGCGATCAGAATAAATTACCAACTTATGATTTAATGTGTGTTTGATTCACTAAAAAATGATAACTATACTATAGGATAACTCGCACGTAGTACTTGAATATACATAAAAAACAAACCGTTATGATCAACCTCAATATTTAATTGCACTAGTGCAATAGATGGAATGTGTAATTAGTGTACAAAATCATAATCAAAGTTCTGAACTGATTAATTAGCGAATGAGTCAAGTGAAAACTTGCTGGTCAATGTATTTGGTTGTCATCATTTTCTTCATTTATATTCGAAACCTCCCAGCCATATTTATGGATTCAACAAATTTCAAAGTTCAATGTTAATAAACTCTTTGGCTAGTCCAAAAAAGTGTAGAAATGTACATATACATATATATATATATATATATATATATATATATATATATATATATATATATATATATATATATATAGGCCCTATATATATATATATATATATATATATATATATAATTATACATTTATTCAGGTTTCTTGTATAAAAATGAAAACAAACTCAAACAAATTAGTCTACTTTAAATTGAATTGAATAAAATAAAATAAAATTGAATTAGTTTGAATTAGTTGGCTTTGAACTGATTTGTTCGAGTTTGTTTTTATTTTTACACAAGAAACCTAAAGAAGTGTTCAACTATAATAATGCTTGTGACAACTCTTTTTATACCTATATATATATATATATATATATATATATATATATATATATATATATATATATATATATATATATATATATATATATATATATATATATATATATATATATATATTACATATTACGCGTATACCATTTATATTCATATTCATAGCAACCACTTTTAATGCAATATTGAGAATATCATAAAATATTGAAGTAATTGAATCAATTAAAGAAATTTTGAAAATTATTATAGCATACTTCAAATCGAAAAAAAAATGTGATTGAATCGATCAGATCAACCTTTTCGACCATTGTGAATATTTTCATATTGTAGGCTATATGTAAATTAGTGCCTGACACACAACCTAAAATAGACTCACAAACTTACATCCAACCATCACAGATATTATGTACTGTATACGTACATAAAGACTGAATTATATTAAGTCTAATTTGTATTAAATAATCATCATGACTATAATTTTATAATATATAATATCAAAGTTCATCGACCGTATACCACATTGAAATCCAGGAAGATAGTTAGCCCCTAACTCAAGCGGAAGTAACCAACGGAAATAGGAACGGAAAGCTATATACTATTCTTGCTCTCGTCGGATGGAACCGGAACTTCGGACAACTAGCGATTTCCGGAAGCGGTTTGTGCTAGTGATGAAATCTCACTCAACTCAACTTGTGTGATAATAATATATGAATGATTATTTGAAGTAGACCAGGATAAGGGATGCTATTATTAGGCCTATAGCTATGTTTACACGATGAAAACACTTCTTGCAAAAATTCAAATATATTTGCAATATATAAATATATTTAAATACATAAATATATGAATATACGCTTTTGATTACCAAAATATGCACGGTAATTTTGTAGTGTATTGTTCAAATTCAACATAAAAATGAGCCATCATAATTCATTTGTCATAAGAATTACGGTGTGAATATCGGAGATTAACATTTTGTTTGGGCCTAGAATGGCATTCAATATGAATTAATTGAAATAATTTCTGTTTCAATGGTTCTGAAGTCAGGTTTTCAATCATGAAATGAATCCACTTCTGACAATTTTCACAGTAAAACTATCAAACTGTGTTCAGTATTCAAAGATACTTAACTCATCTTTCAAAATCCATTAAGATAAATAAGGATCCATTTGAATATAGGCGATAACAGCAAAAAACGCAGTACTAAAATATGGAGTTATTCATTCAAAATCAATTTAACATTTTTGAGTTCAAGAACAAGTTCGTATTTAAAGGTAAAAGAAAAAGATGACTCCCCTAGTAATTGATACTGTATATCGTTTATATAATACGACCATTGCTCAACTGAAATACGAATATGGGACGTCTTATAACCACGATTAATGAGAGTGGAAAACGAGATCATGATCACCTCGACTGAAAGAGTTATCCGTCTCTTTTGTCACTTCGTTCAGCAGGTTGTCTGTTAGTGAAGAAGGGGAGAGGAAGGGAGGGAGATCTGTTGACTGATGACGCTGAACCATCTTGTCGGTAATGATGTAATGACTCGAAAGATACGTCATAGATGTTTCCACAGAAATTGCATTGCATGGCCCTACATAAAACTGGAAGTTCGCCTATACCAGCATAACAAAACGTTAATATAACAGTTAATATATAACAGTGATATTCAGAGGGTTAATAATTTTTCAGAACGATTTTTATATTTATTAACACATATATTTCAGGAGCGTCCAATGTTTTAACCAATAAAAAAAACGGAGTTTTTACAATCATTCAGTTGTTAGATGACCAATCTTCTTTCGTGAATATAGAAATAACTTACGTGTGTTGTTCTTAGTAAAGAGATGATCGTTTTATAATACTGTATTCTGCAACTGCAACTTTTTTCATGACAAGTTTATAAGAGTATTTGTAATAGTATTTCTTATGAAATACGTTTGTTGTAAAACTGTAATTGTTGTTTACACCATTTCGATTAGCCCATCCCCATAGAGCTTCACAATTTGAATTATCACAATCAACTTATAAGAAGCTTAATTTACATTGAGTATAATTTTCACCAATAGAGAATCACATTAACGTGTACCATTATTGTGTATAAGCCTATTCTGTGTATTCTCTCTCAACCTGACTGAGTCTGGCTCATTCCAAGCTCAGCCAGTGTTGAACATAGAGTGCAGCATCTGAGTTGGTGAAGACTATATATAGGTTGGGACAATTCGATTCGATAAAAAGTCGAAAGAAAAATAATAAAAAAACGATAAAAATTCGTATTTTTATACATAATTCATCCACCACCTACTAATTCGTACCCCCAAATAACCTGGCTATTTGAGGGCTCGTTAATAATCACCGCGATTATATATTTTAAAGTACGGTATTGCCGAATATAATTTGAACAGTATTTTGGGTTATTATGGGTGAAAAAGTTGAATATTAGTTCAGAATAGCGTAATGTTTCGATATTCGCGTGTCCGCGTGTCCGCCTTATACCTTCGACTAGTTCGCCGTTAGTGGATATTATCGGCGCATGATCGGCGAATACAAATACAGCATACTTTTCAAGTTTTGTCCTAAACTCTTATTTATTATATGAACCTTTATTGGTCCCTGACTCCAAAGTGCACATACATTATCATGGAAATATAGAAATAGGCATAGTATAGTATATGTATAGTATATATGGGATTAGGTATTAAATGCTTCCTTCTATTACTTATATTAGCATAATAGGATTTATCAAAAGTAAAACAATGATTAAATTTGAATGTAAAATGAATACATCAAAACACGCCTTCTACTCTTGATAACACAGATTGTGGGCGGTACCATTTACTTCTGTTAAAGTTCATCCCACTTGTGTTATTCGACGAAAATAGTCGATATCTATACCGACGTCATACACTTCTAATAGTTGGCCACACCCACGATTCTCGTGTGGAAATAGAAGTCATATCAAAATATGCATATAATATAATAATCAAGGTATTCATTCCCTTCCCCCCGCCCCCACCAATCACCCCCATATATATCGTTGGTATCCCATCTTTGAGCTGCATCGGAAGCAGGTTCTATGAGGCTCACTTTACAGTTCTGTTAGTGATAGAAATTAGCATATAATATTATTATTGTTGTCGTATACTCTTAAAATTGAGATAAAACTTCGGACGAAGCATTAATTTTGAGATATTTAATTTCATAGTGTGTTCTATAGTTGTATAGTAACATCAGACATGGTCATATAAAGAACGATTTTGCTGTAACAAGATATCAAAATAATTCATTTCATACATAAATATAGAGATAAATAAATATACATAAGCATGTATAGAACCATAAAACAATAAAATGGAACGAATATTTTTCGTAGCGTCAAGTATTTTTGAGTTATAACCGTATTAAATGTACTGTATGGACCAACAATTTACGAAAAAAAACAATCAAACAATAAAAACATATGTATGTATAGGCCTAATTAAGAGTCATGACTGGGGCTCAGAAAATGTGCCGCGTGAGTAAAATAGATACATGGACAGAAATATACAATTTTTAGGGAATAAGATGTTCATTATACCTAATTTGACATTGATTTTTCAATTAATATTTCTGCAAGATATTTTTTCCGTGAATTGTTGGTCCATACAGTACATTTAATACGCTTAAAACTCAAAGATACTTGACGCTTCGAAAAAATTTTGTTTCATTTTCAAGGATCGGAATTAAAATATGCTATAACTCTTATTATAATCAGGAGGCAAGAGTATTTCGGCAAAAAGATTCCTCACAAGACTATATAGTTCATTCAAATTACACATAGTGGAATTACTAAATTATACCTACAAATCTATACAAATACAATATTGTAGTATACAAATACAAATCTGAATCATGGTGGCTTAGACTTGAGATGGTGAGATGATTCGGTTAATTTTTCATGATCATTTCATCTATTTAAGAAATCATTTCATTCTTGTTTTGAATTAACTTATATTTTGTATCTCGTCCTCTCGTTATTTTATTATCATTTTGAATAATATGAATAATGGAACAATATACAATTGAAATAAATAAGTGTAACTGCAAATGGATATAATTGAAGAGTGATACCGATAAACAAGGAACCCGGGCAATTGTGATTAGATGGGTAGATTGTGTTAGGTTTGTTTAGGTTCAATTATTTTTCAGCAACCTCTAACGTGGACCCATAAAACCACATTGATACAAAAATACTCGTAACTTTGGGAATTTAAAAAATGCAATTCATGAAAGAGCTTACTGAGACTCTATTTGCATATTTCTGGTACTAAGCTAACATCCTTATTAATCATTCACATATTATTACGAGTAAACTATTTTGACTTTCTTTCCAGATCAAATATTTAAAGAAATCTAATCACAGTCACTGATTTATAGAAATGCCACCTCTAGAGAAATTTACAACGTTTCCAAGAGAAGTTGTTTGTCGTTGACAAATTTCCCTTTGTGGATTTTGAAAATAATTTAATTCGATGTGAAAAGTATTCTGTAAGACTGTAAACAAGGTTCAAACTTCGATTTTCTTTCGTAGAGATGAGATCGAGAAATTGTGTTATCTTCCGAGTTTGGAGACAAATTTCCTTTAGGGAATTCAACAAAATTATATGAATCTTTTGAGAGACCAGATGGAACACGAAAAATATCGAAAAAACTGAAAACATCTTGATATATTGATCTCATTCTTTAGATATTTAAGTGAGTGTTTTAACTTAATTGAAATTAGTGTCTGAAAGTATTCAAGTATTGAGAGTGTATAAGACATGGACGCTCTCTTCTCGCGTCTTGACACAACGCGTCCTTCACTTCAAATAAAAAATCGCGCAATGTTACTCTATTAATAACTCTCCGACGCTATATAAATGTACATAATGTAAAATGTATATACACGCATATAAATGTAGGTATATGTTTCATATTTTAAACCCACATATTGAACAATCACAGCAACAAAGTTTATATTATATTTTATTTTTTTGGATCTTAACGTTCGAGACTTGGAATAACCACGAAAATAAAATTGTATTTATATAATTATATAGGGTCATTATTTGTTTGGCATGTGCAATTAAGTTTGGGTGTATACTGTGATCATTGGTGGTTGATCGTTCAGTTTTAATTGCTTACAAATCCTTATCTCTATCCATACTTGGATTCCAGTCCTTCAGTCACATACAATATTGTGCTTCATCTTCAGTTGTAGACCAAACAAATTTATCTTCATGTAATGTGAATATCGATAAAAAGTCGCCATTATATGCAATTCATTTCACTCTAAACCTTATCAGGCGAACTTGAATTTACCAATAAATCAGAAGCTATAAATGTCAATATGAACTCGACATTTCCTTAATCCCATTCCCGACTCATTTGTTTGAAACACATAATGAAACAATCTCTAAAATGCAATTATCTTTGATCTTCAATCTTGTTTGTCACAAAAGAGTCGAACACAGCGCAGTGACAATAATTCTCTTCTACACACCAAGCAGTCACTAGAAAATAAATTCAACACAGTTACGAAAAGGTTGTTACTTTCCAAATACATCGTCTATATTGCCAGAATAGTACATGGCAAAGCATATTCCCGTTGCTGTGTGTGTGAAATGGCATCGTCGGGTCTTCGCAATACTTATTGCTAATTTCAAACTACTTTGTGAGCTTTGAATTTCATCAAACAAAGACTGTAACCTATTGGAGTACGCTTGAGGGTGTTTTATCTGATAGCAAAGTTGTTCGTCTCGTCTCTCCGACCAGGCAGAAGTTAATAAGGGCTTGAAACCAACGATTACCTTCTTTGTGGGGGCAGTGAGGCGTAATCGCGGAGTAATAGTGTCAGATACAATGTGAAGACACTTGGGGCGAGAACTGCGTGTAGGCCTTGCTATATAATAGGGTGAATAAAATCATGTAGACCTTACGTGTTCAGTTTTTTGAGAATAGAAACCTATAGAAACTGTATATATAGCTGATGTAGAAATCAGAAATCAACTGTAAAATGGAACCAGCCGAACCACTATATGTTTATGAGAATTGAGCGAACATTTATTTTGGGTGGATAATTCGCGTGTAAATTTTGAGTACATTTCAGGTTTCGAAATAATGTTGAATATATTTATAGGCCTATCCACGAAAGGAGAAGTTGTCTATCAAGTAAATAAATCTCGCTACAACTTTGAAGATTTGAAGCTTTTCAAGATTCAGCTCCGTTTTTTATCGTGAACTTTGTCCTATAAAAAATCATACAGCAATACCCATATATAGACATACCAACAACTATATACGAGTAAAACGAGATGATGTTGTGTTTGTTGTGTTGATGGACAACTTTCTTCTCTCGTGGAAACAAGTATATATAATGGATTGAAATCGGGTCAGGTTTTATGATTATAAGGCATAGGCCCATACCACATAAAAATCAATTGAATCGTAGATACGATGTGAGAGATTTAATATAAATATATTTTTATTATTATCATTATTATATAATTATTATCATGAGGCATACTGTTAACAGCACAAAAATTGAGAATTTTTTTCTGAGTCCGTAAGTCAATAACTTGTATCAGGTAACTTGTATCAGGGCTCTGTGAAGTTTGAAGGCTACTCTACTATCTGTTCGACTAGTATTAACTTGGGGACTCTGTAAAAATCCTCAATTTTTGTGCTGTTCATGCAAAGTTTGTCTACTAACTACATAAATTTGAATTTTTTGAAAATTATAGAAACTCACTGAAGCATTACGCGATTCAATTATCATTCTTAGAAATCATTTATACAGTCAAAATTAGCTTCATTATTTATTATTTCATCATTTTAGTCTCAATTCAGCTTATATTCAAATTGTTATTCATTTGTATTTATCTAAATTTTAATTCAATTGTTATTCTGTGTCATCAAGGCAACCCAATATACATGGGCAGAGATCGAAATAAAGATTTTTATATATATGTATTGCTTGTGAAATATCGATTGTATTTCTAGCGTAGATCTTGTGCCGAAAATTGTTTTAAACCCGCAGAAAAGCAGTACTATAAAATTAAATTGTGCTAATTGTGTAGGGCCTATGTTGAATTCTTAGACTACCTTCTTCTTCCACGGATACAAGTATACAAAAACTACTTCTTAAAAATATTTTTCCCAAATTTTTAATAATCAATTTTATTTAAGACCGTATAACTTCGTTTACAGAATTCAAAACTTTCTCAACAAAACGTGTCGGTGTAAAAGATCAACTCTCATCCTAAAATCTCGATTAAGCGAAAGAAATATGACACCCCTTCCTCCAGTATACGAGTAGTCTTACCCTCCTTGTACCAGCTATTCTGCCTTATCAGCAGCCATAACCTAACCTTAGCGCGACGTTAAATCCAGCGTATTTTGCATTTTACCGCTGCTAACAACCAAGCCACATAACAGTAGCAAATCATCACTGCGATAAGCAAAAATAGTGATATTAAATCGTTATAATTATAGAGGAAAAATACACTTCTC
This sequence comes from Brachyptera putata, assembly GCA_907164805.1. Classification (NCBI taxonomy): domain Eukaryota; kingdom Metazoa; phylum Arthropoda; class Insecta; order Plecoptera; family Taeniopterygidae; genus Brachyptera; species Brachyptera putata. Next base: position 24,319,137 of record OU015464.1, on the reverse strand, counting down.
CTGACAATTTGGTGAACTTGAATCCAACCACAACTTGAATACATTATTTTTATTCATTCTGATTATTCATATTGGTGCTAACGGCGCACTGTAATTAGTCATTAAGTTATATTGGCGTCCGATAATGAGGTAAAGGTTTCTTATGCTCATAGATAGTTGGAACGTGGAAGGATGTTGTTTACAAGCTCATGTCCTATTGTTGCAGGTTGTCCCAGCTGACGGTCTCGCCCGCAGTTCAAATTCGTTGATGACTTCAGGACCATGTCAGGGCCCAGTTCAGCCGACTTCAGGATCGTGTTCACCCAGTGCAACAAGAAAAGCTGTACCGTCAGGCAGTCAGTCAAGCACAGCTGATAAAAGTCAGTTACTGCGCATTACTATCACGTCAACATACATCGAGAAGAAAATACTAATAGACAAATATCTTGTGATTGGATGATTTATTGATACAACTTGTACATAACAATTGATATAAACTGATACGTAATTACAATGATATTATGTATTCTTGCTAGTGACTATCCTGTGGCTCCCAGCAATCCAGTATTCCCTGTTCAGTATTCCCGGCTCTGCTCTCATCATGACCCTTCCGCGAAAGCATTTTGAGCACAATTCAAATAATAATCTGCATTGTGTATCGTATATCGTATTATATCTTATTTTATTTGTCTCGTTTAGGCCTATTGTATAATCCTAATTCCTTATTCTTCACATAATTTTTAAACACTTACTTAAAGAACTTTCAATTTGTATAATTATAAAAAAAGCATGAATAATTAGGCTAGGAATTATCAGACGGGAATTATCTCTGAGCTAATGTCCATTTAGGATTCGTACCATTGCATATGGATATATTAAACAAAATATGACAGAAAAAAAGCAGTCCCCAATGGGATTCGATACCAGGACCTTCCGCATCGTGATCCGAATCCACCAACGCTAGCAACTAAGCTACCTAGACATGGAACATTTGCAAAGTTATTGAGATACTTGAAATGATATTTGAATTATTACCTAACCTGTTGGTATATTCTGCTCCTCTGGTAGGAGAGCTGAGGTTTGGATGATTTTTGAATTCATTTGTGTCAGGTGGAATACCTGTTGCGTCATTCTGCTTCCCTGGTACTTGAGTCAATTTTCCACGACCTAAAGTTTTCGAGCAAATTGGTCAACAATCCAGTATTCCTACCAGGGTAGCAGAGCAATCGACAGGTCGAGTTTTATTTATAATTTCTTCTTCAAGTATCTCGACAACTTTGCAAAATTCATATGTCCAGGTAGCTGAGTGGTTAGCGTAGACGACTTCGGAAAGTGGTCCGGAGTGGCTCGCTATCGAATCCCATACAGAGCTGCTTTTTTGTTATATTTCACTCAACATTTAATAAGATTAATTTAGTAATAAGAGTTATTACAGTGTGATTAATTTATCCAGTGAAGAGAGGAATTATCTCTGAGCTAATGTCCATTTAGGACTCGTACCATTGCTTATGGATATATTAAACAAAATATGACAGAAAAAAAGCAGTCCCCAATGGGGTTCGATACCAGGACCTTCCGCATCGAGATCCGAATCCACCAACGCTAGCAACTAAGCTACCTCGACATGGAACATTTGCAAAGTTATTGAGATACTTGAAATGATATTTGAATTATTACCTAACCTGTTGGTATATTCTGCTCCTCTGGTAGGAGAGCTGAGGTTTGGATGATTTTTGAATTCATTTGTGTCAGGTGGAATACCTGTTGCGTCATTCTGCTTCCCTGGTACTTGAGTCAATTTTCCACGACCTAAAGTTTTCGAGCAAATTGGTCAACAATCCAGTATTCCTACCAGGGTAGCAGAGCAATCGACAGGTCGAGTTTTATTTATAATTTCTTCTTCAAGTATCTCGACAACTTTGCAAAATTCATATGTCCAGGTAGCTGAGTGGTTAGCGTAGACGACTTCGGAAAGTGGTCCGGAGTGGCTCGCTATCGAATCCCATACAGAGCTGCTTTTTTGTTATATTTCACTCAACATATAATAAGATTAATTTAGTAATGAGAGTTATTACAGTGTGATTAATTTATCCAGTGAAGAGAGGAATTATCTCTGAGCTAATGTCCATTTAGGACTCGTACCATTGCTTATGGATATATTAAACAAAATATGACAGAAAAAAAGCAGTCCCCAATGGGGTTCGATACCAGGACCTTCCGCATCGAGATCCGAATCCACCAACGCTAGCAACTAAGCTACCTAGACATGTAACATTTGCAAAGTTATTGAGATACTTGAAATGATATTTGAATTATTACCTAACCTGTTGGTATATTCTGCTCCTCTGGTAGGAGAGCTGAGGTTTGGATGATTTTTGAATTCATTTGTGTCAGGTGGAATACCTGTTGCGTCATTCTGCTTCCCTGGTACTTGAGTCAATTTTCCACGACCTAAAGTTTTCGAGCAAATTGGTCAACAATCCAGTATTCCTACCAGGGTAGCAGAGCAATCGACAGGTCGAGTTTTATTTATAATTTCTTCTTCAAGTATCTCGACAACTTTGCAAAATTCATATGTCCAGGTAGCTGAGTGGTTAGCGTAGACGACTTCGGAAAGTGGTCCGGAGTGGCTCGCTATCGAATCCCATACAGAGCTGCTTTTTTGTTATATTTCACTCAACATATAATAAGATTAATTTAGTAATGAGAGTTATTACAGTGTGATTAATTTATCCAGTGAAGAGAGGAATTATCTCTGAGCTAATGTCCATTTAGGACTCGTACCATTGCTTATGGATATATTAAACAAAATATGACAGAAAAAAAGCAGTCCCCAATGGGGTTCGATACCAGGACCTTCCGCATCGAGATCCGAATCCACCAACGCTAGCAACTAAGCTACCTAGACATGGAACATTTGCAAAGTTATTGAGATACTTGAAATGATATTTGAATTATTACCTAACCTGTTGGTATATTCTGCTCCTCTGGTAGGAGAGCTGAGGTTTGGATGATTTTTGAATTCATTTGTGTCAGGTGGAATACCTGTTGCGTCATTCTGCTTCCCTGGTACTTGAGTCAATTTTCCACGACCTAAAGTTTTCGAGCAAATTGGTCAACAATCCAGTATTCCTACCAGGGTAGCAGAGCAATCGACAGGTCGAGTTTTATTTATAATTTCTTCTTCAAGTATCTCGACAACTTTGCAAAATTCATATGTCCAGGTAGCTGAGTGGTTAGCGTAGACGACTTCGGAAAGTGGTCCGGAGTGGCTCGCTATCGAATCCCATACAGAGCTGCTTTTTTGTTATATTTCACTCAACATTTAATAAGATTAATTTAGTAATAAGAGTTATTACAGTGTGATTAATTTATCCAGTGAAGAGAGGAATTATCTCTGAGCTAATGTCCATTTAGGACTCGTACCATTGCTTATGGATATATTAAACAAAATATGACAGAAAAAAAGCAGTCCCCAATGGGGTTCGATACCAGGACCTTCCGCATCGAGATCCGAACCCACCAACGCTAGCAACTAAGCTACCTAGACATGGAACATTTGCAAAGTTATTGAGATACTTGAAATGATATTTGAATTATTACCTAACCTGTTGGTATATTCTGCTCCTCTGGTAGGAGAGCTGAGGTTTGGATGATTTTTGAATTCATTTGTGTCAGGTGGAATACCTGTTGCGTCATTCTGCTTCCCTGGTACTTGAGTCAATTTTCCACGACCTAAAGTTTTCGAGCAAATTGGTCAACAATCCAGTATTCCTACCAGGGTAGCAGAGCAATCGACAGGTCGAGTTTTATTTATAATTTCTTCTTCAAGTATCTCGACAACTTTGCAAAATTCATATGTCCAGGTAGCTGAGTGGTTAGCGTAGACGACTTCGGAAAGTGGTCCGGAGTGGCTTGCTATCGAATCCCATACAGAGCTGCTTTTTTGTTATATTTCACTCAACATTTAATAAGATCAATTCAGTAATGAGAGTTATTACAGTGTGAAATCATTTTTTTTTTTTTAAATCAACATATTTAAAAAAATTCCCTGCGGGGCTTTGCTGGTGGAGACCGAAAAAATGACTTCGAGAATGTCCATGAAGGTTCAATTATTGGACTTCAAAACTGTATATAGGTAGATCGCAACAATTACTTAGAAAATGTCCATATTTCAAGAAAATACCTGTACTTCAAATAATGTGATGGAAAAGGAATCAACAGGACAAATGAAACAACAAACACACAGCAGATTTTATTCGAATTTCTTTAATACCACATGTTTTTCAAAACTAGAAACTTTATAGAAACATTCATTCAAAAGTGTATTTATTACCTAAAAACAAATGATAAGGTAAATTAAGATCCAGCAGGATTTTCATCTCTACGGCCTGCTTTCCCAACAATTTATGTTCGAGAGACAAAATTCATCTTCCAGTTACACTCATAAGATACATTTTTGTAAATTAGGGTATTAAATGGGCCCTAATCGTGGTTTTTACTATTTAAACATGTTCATAGTAGATCAAAAAATATGATAACAATTACATCAGTCATTTCAGCACATGGTACAAACATTCAAGGTTACAATAAACAAAAATACAAGGCTACAATAAAAATCTACCTTGTGTAATGAGCAAAAATTATGCAATTCAATTCCTTTCAGAATCCATAAGGCACAAAATCGATTCAACTAGCAATTAATTACAGTTGGCTCAACTATAAACTTGAGAATACACATTATTCAATGTGCATCATCTAACAAAATATGTAATAGGTCTACATACAAAAAAAAAGGTACGTAGCAACCCCTGACTACCAATGAGTACACCACTGATTCTAGTTTAATATCACTCCCACACACCGGCACATGCAGTGTAATGGTTCCCAACACGCTAAAGTTCATGAAGTAACCGAAAGTACATGACCAATCCAATTTAATGTTTGCCTGATACTTGACAAATCCTGCACATTGTGAAACACCTTTTGGTCAAATTCCTTGGGAGTGCATATCTTGGAAACAGGGGCGTCGGAACGTTTTGGAAGTTGGGAGGGGGCAAGCTCAACAATTGAGACCCGCGGAGGAAGGAAGTATGGGGTGCCACATATTCGATAACATCAAAGTATTTTCCAGGACAGAAGAAAAAAATACCAAGACGGGGGAGATCTCAGTTGGAAAAGAAAATGCCATATAAAAACAGTTGTACAAAGGCCAGTTAACGCGAAGCCTACGACCCGCAGGGATTTTTAAAAAATTACACCTTTTTTAACACGATTTAACGTGTTTCAGATGAGCTTTAGATGACAAAATTGATTGTTTTGAAGAACTAGAAGTACCCAACTGAAATTTGCCAATCATAGTTAGGCCCTATTGTATCTGCAGGGTCGTTCTGGCTCATTTTAGCGCCACATGCAAGGACTCGATTGTGAGCCCAAAAACTGTATGCACATAGTGAAAGTGAATGCAAGTGAGGGAAGAATCAAGCCCCGCAGGAACATTTTAGAGAATTGATCTTTTTAAATACGATTCTACGGGTTTGGGAATTACACAAAATTTCTGGAATTCATGAATTCTTCAGTGTGGTAAGGAAGCTAGTTTTGCTGAATGGCTGATCCAAGAAAATAAAACGCTAAATTAATCTATCATTCAATTACAATGCTGTTTGAATAATAACATTTACTCCACCCAATAATGCATAAGTAAAATAGAATATGATCAGTGTTGGGGAAGTTCCTTTTTAAAAAGAACTTTTTAAAAGTTCAGTTCATTACATACTACATTTCACTTTATCGTCATCGTTACGACTGTTGGAATTTTACACAAATTGTAATAAATAATTTACATTTGGAAGAAGCATATAGTGTTGCTTGTTGATTTCTGCTAACTCATAACAACGTACCAGAGCTGTAATTTCGAAACGGTACCGGTAGGCCTACACCTTTTTAAATAGGGTTCAACGTGTTTCAGATGCCAAAATCAATTTTCTTCTAGAACTGAATGTGCCCATCTAATTTTCTATGCAATGTGAAATATGAATCTATGTACGACGTCATCTATCTATATAGGCCCTACATCTTTCCTTCCTTCTCTTTCTTTTTTTCTTTCTTTCCTTAGCTCCTCCTTCTTTTTTCTATTTCTTGTCTTTCCATGTTGTGTCTTGCAAGACCCTTTTCTTGCCCCCCCCTTGGCCAAAAGTTGGGAGGGGCAATGTGCATCCCCTGCAAAGAGTATTCATTGAGTATTTGTTGACACTTTGTAAAACTGTTGAGAAAACACTTCACTTGAAGATAAACACATGGCTGCCAGAGAATGCTCACACACTACAGTACATAGGCCCTACTATACAAACAAAAAACTTTATTTTTATTCAAATTGTTTTCAATTCAAATTCTGATGTATGGGGTCCCTTGGAATTCGAATAAACGAGGGTTTACTGTATGAACTTTACTCAGAACCAATTAAAAACTCCTTTTTTTTTTTTTATTGAACTCGAACTCCCCACTACCCATCAGAATAACACAGCGGAAAAAAAAGAAAATATTTTCATTTTCCATAAAAATGAAATTTTGCTTCAAGTTGAATTATATTTTGATACACATTTCTGGAAATTTTCAGCTTGATCGGGTCAGCCATTTTGAAAAAAAACATAAAATATGCTAAATTGGTAGGCCCCTATCACTCGAAGCAGTTTTCACCCATTTTCACCCATACTATTAGGTACTATCCGCTCATCTACCAACGCATATATGGCGTTTTCCTAGTAATAGACAACTACATGCCTGAACAATAACCACATTCTAATGGAAAATAGCCCGAAGCCCATGACACACAACCGAGTAGCTTTATTCCGGTATTAGCTCCTCAGCGCCCCCATTCAGTTTATCTACAACTCTTGGGGTGGTAAGATCGCCCTTGTGGTTCCCCGTTCAAACGATACTAACGCGTCATCCTTAGCCTTGATTGGGAAACAATAACTTTGTGAACAGTTTCTGAGTTTGATGAATTAAAAGGTTATTGATAACCAAGATATATTGGCATCGGATGAATGATTACTGACATGATTACGAGATGATGAAATGAAGCTTTCTCAAGTAAGTACCGGAAAGGATAGTGGGCTGGACGCAATCGTGGCCTATATTGCACGTTCACTCATATATTACAAGGTGTGCCACGACTGATTCATTCTGATTATCTAAGAAACCTTTATCTAATCGTTCCATCATCTCATTCATTGTTCATCCGATGCCAATATGAATTCAAATATCCTCGTGAAAATAGCGCGCTTGTTTGAACTGCGGCGGCGCTACAACGTCGATGTAGCTCTCGTGTGCGCCACCAACTTGTCTGGCGAGCGGCGCATCTTCTTTTCCCAGAAGTTGAACGTCGTCCAATAGCAGCACAGTATTTCCCCCTGGTGGCACAGCAGAGGCTACGAATATGAAACAAAGAAATTGGTTATTGTCATCGTTTTATTCAATTGTGATGGGTTTTAACTACCTGGTTGTTGGTCGATAAACATACGGTACATCTATTTCTGTCTACATCACATCGTTATAATTCTTAATAGGGCCTATGCCAATATTTTTTCTTCTGTATAATCGTTTCGAAAGAAGATTTCAAGAAGAATAAGAGAATGAGATTCACGATTTTTTTTCTCCCTACTGTGAATGTTCGCATTCTACTTGATAAGTTTATAACCAGAGAACCAAGAAATTCAACAAAAATTATTTTGACACTTGAAAATTTGATCAAAACGGTAAGGGTAAGGGTAACACCACTTTTTTCACCTTTTGCAATTAATTTCTATGAACTGGAGAAGCCTATGATGTTCTAGTATTTTTTTATGAGTACAATTTCAGGATCCCTAAATCATTAGCAAATGTCACTACGCTTGCCCTAGCCATTTCTCCCCCAAAAATGTCTGAATTACCAAAAAAACTGCGATTCCCAGCAGATTTTCAGAACGGACTTTCGATATAACGATAATTCTACAATTATGTTCAAATATTCAGACAAAGGAATTCTGAAATAGAAAAGAAAAGAAACCAAAATTGAAGTCTGAAATCAAATTTGTAAAAAGTAAAGATGGCAAAAAACAAGATTTTAGATTTTGCTAAACTTTTGTATGAAGACAAGTTATTTAAAAATACTAAATCCATTGAAATTCTTTCAATTTCGTTTTATTAGATGAGCGTAGCGAAGATTTTCACTGAACTCTTACGGAACTTTGTCTGTGCGTTTTTTTTTTTTTTTTTTTTCAAAACACTGCACAGGTTGCAGGGTTTGACCGATCGACATGAAACTTTTTTTTATATGCAAACTTATCCAACTTAGAACTGTATAGTTTTGAGGTCTAATCGGTTGGACCATTTTTGAGAAACATCATTTAGAAGTTTCTAAAAACCCCATAAGATTTGGCTGAGCGGAAAAAATTGAAAAATTAAATCTCTTCAATATGATTCAAATTTTCCACAAATGTGAACACAAGAATAATATACATGAATAAAAATTTGGTTTGATATTCGGACAAGCCGTTTTGGAGAAAATAATATAATAAATGTATTTTATTCATCGGAAAGATAGAAATATTAGTTGAAAAATGTTGCATTGTCGAAGTCACGGCTTTCTAGATTCATTGACATCGGATGAACTTCATTTCAAATGATCAAGGTTTGTAGAGTTTTCGATTATACTTTATATGGACATCTCGCTCATCGTACAACGCACATCCTGCGTTTGCCTAGTTTAAATTAATTACAAGCATTCTAAAATTCTATATAGGCCCCTATGACAGAATAATGTACTGAGACACAATCAATTTTTGTTGCATGAAATTTCAATATTTGCATGAAATTATATTCAATGGTGTAGGCCCTAGGCCTAAAGGCGCTTGCAATTTCTCTAACAAAATTTTCATTTTAGTAGCGAAACCTGTGGGCAACATAAAATTTCAATAATTGTATGAAATTATATTTAATAACAACATTTTCATTTTAATCCCGGTAGCAAAACCTGTGGGCAACATTTGAGAACTTTACGAGATTTGAGAATGAAGATTCATCCGCTTTCGAGTTACAACTTTCCTGCGAGCCTCTAGTGTCAATGTACTGCAAGTAGCAATATACATTACCTTTGCCTAGATCAATAACATAACGTTACTGATAGTCAAAGACAACTTTACCAACACGTTTAGACTTCGATCATTGTCTAGACATTCGAACAATAACCAATAACATAACTTAGAAAGCTAATATCAAATTGGCGATGAAAATAACTATGTTGACCGAACGTAGATGCTATATGCAAATTATATGCTATTAGCCTATTAGCAAACTTACTTATCAATTCTAGAAGCGTTATTCAAATTCATACATAACTTGAATAACAATTCTAAATACTGAGTAGAGCATACACTGGCACTTTATCAGAGTCTAGTATATATACAGTAGTAGGGCCTACTGCTTTCATTCAGGTTATATAAAAACTGAATCAATCGGCCTACTCTTCTAGAATAAATGAGTGAAATTTCTTTTGATACTATTTAATTTTTCACTGAAACAATACAATTGTCTCGTTATGCCTACTTATCAGGCCTATACCAATTACATTCAAATAATAAATTGTGCATTGATGAAAAATGTGAGTGAAATAAGCTTCAACTTGTTTTTAATATATTAGGGCCTACTGGTGTTATAAATGAATAAAATATATAATGTAGGCCTACCTGTAACACAGTGTTATTATTCCACATATTACTTTTCACATACATATTTTCATATTAGGCCTACTCAACAATTTACTGTACTGTAACCCACGCCCAACTTGACTTGGACACTTTCCAAGGCCACGTCTCGACTGAATACTAGACATGCGGCAGGAAAGATCGAAAGTACAGAATAAAGCTACAGTTAGTAGGGCCCGATATATTTCTTATATCACTACACTGGCAGTCACCTACAGTAGTTTTTCAGGGCACATAAAAATGCATCATGAAAATATTTAATGGCATTATATAGGCCTACACCAAAATTAGAAGGCATTTAACATAGGTTTACTCACTGCTCGTAGTCTCGAAAACTCATCGGTAAAATATGCATAGATTTTATATCAATTTACAATTTTGATTTCCTGAAAAATATTTCACGTAACTGCAAACTAACTATATAGGGTATCCACTTTGAATCCTTCCAAAACACCACACACTTACATCCACACTAATGTTGGTCCTAGGTCGAGAACTAGGTAATACATCTAGCCTAGTACGGTTTCAAGTCTCGAGAAGTCTCATGCAGCGGGTTTCACTCGAACAAGATGGGCTGTCTCTGTCTTCGACGAGTCGAACGTAAACATTCTTCACCGATTGAGCTCATATCCAATGGGCTTGCGTGCGACATTGCCAGTCTGTAAACACGACACAACATTGTTACAAACGTAATTGTTTCTCATAAGACTCGGTAGCCTAATCTACACGGCCGCCACCCCATTTACTGTGGTCTGTAGATTTGACATTCCTATTTTTAAGAGACAAAATAAAATCTACTCAACACAATACTTATTATGCCTGGCCTGGCACATACAGGTCTGCTCAGACAAATAGCCATTGGGCTAGTGTAAAGCAGAGCTACTCGTAGCATACCGGTATTCACATGGTATTATAGGCCTACGCCGATTGGAAAAATCGATGATTATCGTTTATACTCAATTACTCCACCAATAGCTGGGTTATACGGGGGTACAAATGAGCACATAATAGTGAAAAGCTATGAAGTGATAAGGGAAAGAGAGGGAAAGGGAGAGGACTGGCTAGGAAGGTACATGGCAGATAAAAGTACTTAGTAACAATAAGAAAAACCCCAAAGTTATGATTATTGTTTCGGCTATGCAATGAATTGAAAAAAAATACAACTTCATTCTGTAAAATCATTGAACTTATTTACGCCTAAATGAAAACTTCCTAAAATGTTTGTTTTTATAGGGCCTACTGGTAGTTATTAACTCCTTAATCACTGCACAAAATTTCAATTTTTCACAGTTAAATAATTTATTCATTCCTTGGTGCCATGTTATTGAAAAGCCTGATTAACACGGGTCAATGTTTCAATCAATGGCTTGAGTTCAACCCTTGAGCTTAAGACAATGACTCGTGTAGATCATGTATCATTGATCGAAAAACCCGTAACGTGCTGGGTTGACATCAACCTTTGAGTTCAACCCCTTTGTTTAGGACCTGTTCTATTTTCGATCAAGATTGACAGAAACCAGCGAATCGGAAAAGACTATAATCTTACTACACATCTCTCGTCACGCAAGACTCAAGTGCTGCCTTTATGTGGAGACGTCACGTGATTGCTAAATAACCAATCAGGAGATATTTCAATACAGCCATTTCTTCAACAGCTGAAATTTGTTATGACGTTAATTTGCTATCAAGCCTTGTTGGCAAGGTTGATCCGTTTAACTGCCTGTTCAATGTTTCAGTCAATGTTTCAAGTTCAACCCAAGTTGCAATCAACTCCAAGTTACATTCGGACTATCAACCAAGTTCAATGTTTTAGTTCAACTCAAAGCCATTGGTCAAAATATTGATGCATGTAAATCAGGCTTAATGGATAGGTAGCCTACCAGTATTTTGGGAATTTCAATCAATGATTTCTCAGAAACTGTTCAAACGGTTGTTACCAAAAACTCTAGTTGAAAGAAGACAAATGCTGATGAAAAGTGTCATGTTGATTAGTTTGGCCTTGCAATCGGACTATCAACTCCAACTCCAACTCGCGAAGGCATTGAATTTGTAGGTCTAACACTACAAATTCAATGGCGAAGGTAAGCGTCACCATATGGCCATTAAGTATATACCTATATACTTAATGATATGGCGTCTCTACAAAATTACCGCAAAGTTATTGTATAGGCCTATTGCGGTGGGCCTACGCATTTTTTACGGTAGGCCTAGGCCATTGAATTTGTCCAATGGCCTAGGCCTACGTACCAACAGTTGTGGGAAGGAATCAGGAGTGGCCTTTTGTCAGTGGCGTGTTGAAGTTCTCACAAGGACCGGTGCCAGACCAACCTTTTTGAAGGAATACACCCCACCCACCCTACTTATTGCGAAGTCGTGATTTCCGAAAAAAAAAATATATATATATATATATATATATATATATATATATATATATATATCAAATTATTTTCTCGGGAATGCCGCGTTTGCTGTTTCGTGACGAAATTGCGGTCCTTTCGGGGACCTTGTCTCTCACTCCGACGTTTCGGCAAGATGCCACTTGCCATCTTCAAGGATTCTCTTTAACTTTTTCTCTGCACAAAGCTCGTAGGTCGAACTACGAAACAGCAAACGCGGCATTCCCGAGAAAATAATTTGATACATTATTCAGTCCGCGAGAACATCCGTTACAACATATATATATATATATATATATATATACCCCAATGAAGGGGCGTGAGGGGAGGGCCCCCATATCAGCCCCGCAGAGGATTTTTTTATCCAACGTTTTTTTAAAAATTATTTTGAAGGATTTTTAGTCTTTGCCATGTTGGGGTGGTTGCAATTTTATTTTGAGTGATATCTTGATGAGTGAATGAGCAGGGCAGCCACCTTATGGGAAATATATAATCCAGTAACACTTACCTACAGTTTTTTACTAGTATATTTTTATGACAATTATTTATAACTACACACAATTTCTGTGTAAACATTTTTAAAAACATCTATTACGTCCTGAAATTAGATAAGTGAAATGGTTAGCTTCAAATTTTTTGTTCGCAAAGATCATGCATGTTAATTTTGATGCTTCTAGACCTCGAAGATTTATTCAATCGCCGAGACTCTGTACCTTCGTTCCAATACATTATGTAAGCAGGTATGGAAAGGAAATCATATAGAAATCAATGTATCCGACCGGCACTGGTGTAGTCCCTATGGCATCAGTCACTTATCAACATTTAAATATCATTTATTATTCTAACATATTCAACAAAACACTCGTAAAACATGTAAGATAGTAATCACCCCTACCCCTATGTGGTATTTCTTTGCACACGCAGTGCACCTTATTAGCGCGTTAACAGTGTGACTTCATTGTCACTTTACGACAGCAGATATTATTTTCTTTGCATATATAATTACATCCATATTGGGTGGGTCCCCGCAGGGGGTCCACCCACCCCTTTTCGTACCAGTGCCCGGGCACCAAAATAAGATAGGTCAACACGCCACTGCCTTTTGTTAAGAAACCATTCCAGTATCAGTCTGAACAATGAGAAAACCACGATAAAACTGTCAGAAAGGTTGACCAAGTTGGAAATAGGACCCAGCTCCTAAATGAGGTTCCGAGTGCTAGGCCTAGACCTAGCCCTCGGCCTAGCCACTCGACCACCTGTCTCAATGGCATGGAGCAAAATTCACACACCCGAGCGTATTTCTTGAATTTAATTACTTCATCACTTTCACTAGTGAGTCTTATACGTCTAGATCCTGTATGAATTAATCATGAGAATAGGATTTGGCAAGTAAACACCTAAAACTGTGACCAAATGATCATGCTGTCTCTGAAAAAAATAGGCAAATCTGAAGGCGGAACATTTTAGCCTAGTCCTTGTACGGACGTTATTGATTCCTTTTTCATTGAGAAACTGGAGTTTGATTTATAGCTCGTATCGAAATCCTCAAAATGAATTTAATGGGATAAAATAGGCAACTTACGGGAAAAATGAAGTCTTCATCGATGCTCATCGATGATAATCAGCAAAGAATCAAAGATAATCAGCATTTCAGCGCGGTTTCATTGAAAGAAGAAGGCTGTGCCGGGCACAGCCTTAGCTCTAATTTCAGATTTTCACCTTTCACCAGCTGTCAATGTCAGTTTTGGGTTGCTGCTGTATGCCTACAATTATTAATCTGGGAATATTCATCAAAGTATAGGTATATTAGTTCTACCTGCCAATAAATGTGCAGATCATCCCAAATCTACAATATTAATTGAATGTTTATATCGAGAGTAAACTGAGATTATAAATTCCTTCAAAATGTTTGTAGGTTAGGTTGTTCTCAGGAATCAAAAACGCAAAATATTGAAATACTGGGTAACTGTAAGCCCTACTGAAGTCACATTCACAAGCGAAATTAGGAGTAAACTCAACTTTAAGAGCAAGAGAAAGTATTCAACCATACCATTGATTTTTTCCAAAATCAATGTCCATAGGCTAGGCCAATGGCTAGGCCTAGGCCTACTCAACTTCTTCTCTCGTTACAAGTATACTTGTAACGAGAAAAGAAGTTGTAGGCCGAAACTAGGCCTAGGCATTGAGAGTGTAGTGTTACAACAATCACCATGGCCCAGGCCTACTTGCAACTGGTGTGGGATTGGGAGGAGGGGTACGGTCGCTCGGAACAGTAGGCTATATAATAAGGTCTTTGCTCGGAACATCCTTGTTTTGTGAATGCAAATATATTCACAAAAATAAATTCTGTAATAAAAGAGAAGATGGCTTGTTTATAGCAGCAACTGATAGGCGTATAAGTGACCAGTAACTTTTCCCGATGTTGTCAATCTGGAATCCAACTGGTGTAGGCAGCGTAATCAGTGCTCGAAGTTAACAAACGTTACTCCCACAGATAAATCCGTACCGGTACTACTAGGCCTACTGTGGGTTGTTATGAACGGGAACGTGAAAATCACTAGGCCAACCTTGCTCGTGAAGTCACGTTTATTTAGCAGGCTTACGTCTAATTTTGGATGTTTTGGATTTCGGCAGTGATGCATTTCATTTCGAAGAACCGGGACATATTATATTTTCCTTTTATTTGAACTCCTTTCTCTTTGGTTCTATAACATCTGGTTGTACATTATAAGGATCCAAAAGGTTCTTAAATTCATTTTCCCATATCATGAATTTTAATAAAAAATCAGCCCATGTGTGTTCGCTTTGTGAAAGTGTGCGCCAAGTGAGAATAACGAATCACAAAAAAAGTGAAGCTATTCAGTTAAAAGACTGTTATGTATTTTTTTTAATTAAAGTTTTATTTCCAACTTTCTATAGGGCCCACTTACTTTCTGATATCCACTAGAACTGAATTCGTTTGTAACCTCTTAGAATCTGAAGCATAATACCGGTACTGATTTGGATTAATGCCAGAATACATACCTATTTTCTCGTAGCCTGTGAAACCAGAACCAAAAAGACAATGTTTGGGTCCCTGATTATAACATTACTTTCGGATTTTGATTCTAGAGTGATGTCGACAGACAGTTACGACTACCCGGCAGAACTGTGTAGTAAACCACTGGCCCTTATTGGCGTAGCTGGACTAGATGTAAAGAACAATGCGTCCCATAGAGGAATATGGGATGCTTTCAGCAATAATCGTAGACCTGACAGAGCGCCTGTTCATTTTAAACTTCTTGGACCCACTGATCAGTTTCCAATACTCAAATCAAAGGTAATCTACATACTGTTACATCTGAAGTCACTGAACTGTTAGTGTACCGAACTGTTATTCAGGCAACCGTGGCTCGATTCCCGAGTATGTTGTACATCCTGACTAAGGACGTCATTGTTTCTCTTCAGTCGTTCAATTTAATCTTGGAATGGTTTCATGGATATCAAGCCACATAAATTTTCAACCAATAATGATCAAATCAATATGCTTATCTACAGTTAAAATTTATTGATGAATAGTTCATCCGCTTTTGTTTCATTTTTTGACTCATTTTCTTTATTGTAGGCTACTATTGGTCAATAATTGTGCACTTACAGTAAAACTTGAATGTATCTTAGTCATGGGCCTATGTGTCATTGTCACTTATCTCGTGGTCACATATGTCACGTATGTCTATATGTCGTGGGCCTACATGCCTACTGGTACCTCAATATTAAATGTTTTCAGCTATATGCAGCTGTAAATATCTGGGTGAAATGTTTGACTGTATTTGGGAGTCGGTCTTGAAAACATTGTTCCGCCATGCTTACATGAGATGTTCAGCTTGACCCTATGTAACCTATCAGATCTTGTTCTTGAGCTATGCCGTACTTAGAAGATGCATACACTTACCCAAACCTGACCAAACCCAACTACCATGACCGTGGCTATAACGGGCTGAGTTAGCGGCCAAGCCAATCCAAAATTCAACAATGTACTAATTGTACCAAACAATTATTCTGATAACTTTGAAAATTATTAACTTTTTCAGAGAAGTTCTTATGACTGGTACATCCCCAAGGGAATCATCAAGCGTAACTGGATGAACAAACATCTGAATGAAATACCGTCTGTCGTAGTAGTGTTCTACGAACTGGAGTGGAACGATGGACAGTGGAACGAGAAGAGACTCGAATGTGTGTCCAGAGTTCAGTCGATAAGAAGCGCTTTGGAGGGTCGTAGCACGAGGATGGCAGTCATCTTGATCCAACAGATGGCGCCACATCCGACTGGAGACGACATGCTAGCTGCGGATAGAGCTGCAGCTTTGTGCACCGCTTGCGACTTGAATCCCAAGTCCTTGTTCGTGTTACCTCTCGGAGATCATCTTCACGGCTACACGCTACGTCTCGAGAACGCTATGTACGAGCTTGCTCAGAACTACTATCACCACGAGGCTCGTAATGTTAAAGCACATCGAGAATCTCTCAATAAGACCACTCATCAATACTTATTCGTTCGACACCAGTTCAAGATTGGCTTCTTAAACGAGTTGAAACAAGATGGTCATACTGCTCATAAGTAAGTTATATATTTTGTAATGCTTCTGAATGACCCCATCAACAGCTAGGTTACATAGGGGTATGAATGACCAGGTGATATAGAAACGATTTAGTGATTAAAAGGTGAAACAACGTTTATCCATGCATACTGCAGGGCTTAAACCCGTGGCCATCTGACGTGAGATTTCAAAGCGGTGCTTCAAACTGTCTGAACCAAACGTATGTGACGTAGCCTCACAATAGACAGGACATGTAGGAAGTTGAATAATTTGAAACTTGACATATTGGTAGGCAATATTGAAATGGTAGACATGCAGATAGAGACATGCACATACATTTCTGTTTTTCTTTTTACAGGCATTATATCCAAGCCTACAATAACCTACTAGAACTTCGAATGGTCGACACGAACGCGTTGGAAATCAAAACCGTCGGCGGTTTCATCAATTACAAGCTTTGCAAGCTGATGTTTCAATTGAATCTACCGCGCGATGCCATCGCTCAGTTTCGCAAGCACACCGAGTTGTTCAAGGCGCGCCTTGGACCCAAGGACTTGGTGTTTGAGCACCACGCGTGGATGTCGAAGCAGTTCAGCGTGTTCGGCGATATTTTCGACGAGGCAATACGTCAGGGTCTGCCCGCGCTGCAAACACAACATCCTGGCTTCTATTACCAGCAGGCTGCTGTCCATGCGGGAGACAGAAAGACTGCATGCATTCCTCATAAGGTATGTAATTACTTGAACTTTGCCTTATAGCTTATGCCTTAGGCTTATCCCTTTCACGATAAAACTGTTTACTGGTAAATACGTATTACCTGTCAGTTTGTTCAGAAAATTCATTCGATGATGATCCAAATGTTTAACTATTTCTGAATGAGTGTAAAATATTGGATTGGCAAACAAAATAGTTAAAATATGACGTCAAACATGATACGGTATGTCGCCATGCCATGCTGTTCAGTGTCACCATATTGCCTACACAGTTTTCCAGAGAAATTCCGTAGCTTGAAAATAATACAGTTACACAACCACAGTACATTTTTTCAAGTTAGGCCTACTCTAATTGAATTCACCATAAAGCACTTGATGCATTTTTTCATATTAATCAACTACTTCAACGTCACCGCAGAAAATGTGCCACGCGTGGATGTTGAACGGGGATGTTCACTTGTAAGAACGCCAATATGTACAATGCAGGTAAACAGCACTACACTGGTCTACATGCATGTGTACATACAAAATTGTGGCTTATTCCTGAATTTATTAACTACCGGTATTGGGAATAAAATCCAAGATGAACTTTGAAGTTACGGAAATCAATGTGATTGAATTGGTGACCCAATGTTTCTGTTAGGATGTCCAGGAATATCCAGAGCCGGATCCGTTAGCGGGCGTAGAAATGCTGGAGTTCTTTGGGCAACGTCCCTGGCGTCCGGGCAAGCTTAGTGCAGAGCCACCTGATCCCGCTAGGGAGAAGCTGGGTATACAAGCTCTGCAGTACAATGAAGTTCACAACGTTAACCACTCGGTAAGTCACTCATCTACCATCTAATCTATCACTTACGTTGAATGGCCACCAACGTTATGTAAACTGGTCATGACGTTATGAAGTTTATGTCATAGACAGCTAGCTACCGTATGTTCCGTCATTGATAATATTGTAGATTTTGGTGAATATTTTTGATCGAAATAGGCTAGTGAACGTAGTGGTGTTCCAGAATTCAGTGCTGAGTTGGAAGCGTTTGAAAGATGCTTCAATATTCAGTCAATATTTAATGGTACGCAATATTGAAATGATATACATGCAGATAGAGTATGTGTTCTCAATTTATAGTGGACATCTAGTAACACTTTTTGAGATGTGTATCAGAATGACAAAATTGGTATTAAGTATTTTTCTCAACATAAATCAATCGATGAGTGTGGTACGTTAACGTATATTGTATATAGTATACAGTGAAACCTCTATCCATCGTTTTTCAAGGGACTAGGAAAATAAAACCATCCATGCAGGAAAACAATCCATCCAGGAAAATTTAACATCGATTTTATGGGAGGGGGGTGATGAAAAATGAATGATACAACCAGGAAAACGATGGATCCGGGAACGATGCATGGAGGTTTCACTGTACAGTGAAGCCTCTATGCATCGTTTTTCAAGGGACCAAAAAAATGAAACCATCCATGCAGGAAAACTTTCCATCCAGAAAAATTCAACATTGTTTGTATGGGAGTGGGATGAGAAAAATTGAATGATACAAGCAGGAAAACGATGGATCCGGGAACGATGCATAGTGGTTTCACTGTAAATTATAAAACATGTAACTCTCATCAACGTTATTAATATATGGGCCTATATGAATTTTGCCTATGTCAGAATATTCATAATGTCATAACTTTTAAAACATGAACCTCAATAGCCCCTACTGAAAATTAATTTGCATTACTAATTGTTGTGGTTATATTTCCTCATTACGTTGGCAGATGGTTATTATTGGATTGCTCGGCTCGGCTATATCGCAGTTCAAGACGTATCGCTGTCCTCGTATGCGACGCCAGCTGGTCGTACAAATGGCAGACGAATATTATAACTCGCAAGACTACGGCAAAGCACTCACGTAAGAAGAAGAATCTAAATAAGGCTAATGCCGGGATGATTCCTACAATAAGTCGGTCATGACGGCTTCCTTCCCACTATCCTTCTCATTACCCAAATACCTTCATCTCATCATCTCATTAATCATCCATCCGATGCCATTAGATCTCAGTTATCATAACTGTGCGTCATTATATATATAAATATAAATACAAGGTTTATGATAATCGAACAGATGGTTACTGAAGTTCAAGCTCACTTCTAGCCAATCATTCATTTCCAGGTGAAATTTCACTGGCTGCATTGGTATTATGTCACTAATATGAAAGTTTCTAATATTAGAAGTTCGTTTCATTCGTGAACTATTGTAGTAGTTTGTGTTTGCATATTCGTTGAATCGGCTCATGTTTGGAGAGGGTAGTTGAACAGTCTGTTCTGTCTCTAGGCTACTGACTCACATGCTGTGGGATTACCGTAGCGAGAAGTGGTGTCGTCTGATCTCCAGCATCCTGTCGCGAGCGCTGAGCTGTGCATTCCTGTCGGCCAGCGTACAAGACTACGTCCTCTTCTCGCTGGAAGCTCTCGGCCCTACGGTCACGCTGGCGCCGCCCGAAAAGACGCGGATCTACGGCAACATGTTGAAAGTGTTGGACAAGGCGGTGCCGGACGCGG
The DNA here is from genome assembly GCA_907164805.1 of Brachyptera putata. Classification (NCBI taxonomy): domain Eukaryota; kingdom Metazoa; phylum Arthropoda; class Insecta; order Plecoptera; family Taeniopterygidae; genus Brachyptera; species Brachyptera putata. The sequence goes on along the minus strand of OU015464.1, from coordinate 24,299,169 downwards.
AACCTGACCTACAAAACGAGGAGGTGGAGAAAGCCGTGAAGCTGTGGACGAACATGGCGCTGGGAGAGCTGGCAGTCGACATGAATAACATATCGGCGTGCGTCGAGACCAAGGCAAGGTTCACGGAGTCGAGCTACCAGGCTGACCAACACGTTACAATAGAGGTGTTTATCAGGCAAGTGTAGCATTTATTGTACCTTACTGTTAGACTACTAGGTATCAAGACTGTCACCTTAAGGACTATAACCAGTTTATTATTGTCAGCTTTCCTGAAAAGACTAGGTTACCTATTTCAAAATAAACAAATAAGTTTGTTCTAGCCCAGGGATTCGCAACCCTAGGCGTGCCAAGAATTTCTCAGTGACTCGGTACAAAGTTTTATGAAAAATATTGAAATTTGAAAAGAACATATGAAGATATAGAAATATGTGTGAGCTTTCGAAAGTGAGTGACAGGTGGTATCTTGGAACCTATACCAAGAAAGTGTGCCAACCCCTGTTGTAGCCTGTGTACACTTAGAGCACTTGTAATTTATTTCATGGATTGAAAGTCGTTTTTTTTTTTTAATCAGAGGAACGTGTTATTAGGAGTGCTAAATTTCGAACTAGGCCTACAACTTCCAATACTGTACGTCTATAAAAAACTGCCTTGAAAACTCTCATTGAAATTGTGAAACAATCACACCGCGAACAACGCTATCATTTAAATAATTTCTAGGAGCGTGTGTCCCCACCCGCTGCAGTTCTCTCGATTGTCGGTCACTGTCAACAACCCGAGCCACAGTTCGGAGTTTGCCGTGTGTGAGACAGACAACCCGATGTTGTTGTTCCAACGAGACGAGGTGAAGCGCTTCGTCGTTCAGTTCCTGCCGACTGCGAACGACGTCGGCAAGGACATACAAATCGGATCGATCCTGTTGCACCTCGGCTCTGCTCCAGGGCGATGCGCCGTGTTGAGGTTCACCAGTGCCGCGACGGATACCGTGCCAGATACGGCGGCGCAACATCTGCACCATTTCAGGTAAGGTTTGCTGGATTCCAGTTACTCTGCCAACTCTAGTAGAACTCTATACTAATTAAATAAGGCAATAGGCCGGGGGCTGCTAGGAGCGTAAGATTCCATGTTGTGAATTCTCACATACTCTCGTACTTTTTTGGAAATCAATAGAATTTATTTTTTATTTTGTTACTAAAGAAAAACTAGGTTTCCGCCAATACGAAATTTTGATCAAATTCAGTCACATAGGCCTACTGAACTCGGTGCATGATTGACCACGAAAACGATTGAGGGTGCGTTAATCGCCTTTCTGCTTTTGAGATCACTTGCGAGTAGATTCGATGAAACAATCCGTAAATTAAATTGAAGTTGCTGTTTTTTCCACTTCGAATCAATATTTCTTGAATTTTGAATATTCTTGTTGGCCATATCACGCATGGGCTGTGTATTGTACTGAATTGCAGACCATCACCAGTGAACATGCCCGACTTCGACAAAGTAGAGGGACGTGCGTGCGCGCAGATCGTACCGCGTGACTCGAAGCTGGAACTGGAGATGACGCACGACTGGCCCGCCCTGCTTGGAGAGTGGTATCCTATAACTGTAGGCTTGCGCAACGTAGAAGACGCAACCATCACCGGCGTGGTGGTCCACGTCAGTCTTCCGGCCAGTTCCGACGCAGACCCGGGCTTGGAGCAAGCTAGTGAGTTTACAATCTGGGAAGAACGACAGTTAATGAACATAATTTGCCACTTGTATAGGGTTGGTTGGGCGCAAAGGGGAAGGAAGTGAGCAGTAAAATAGTAAGGGATACAACCAGCTTAACAATGGAAAAAGAATGTGTCACCAGGTGTCACTGAAATTATTGAAGGAGTAGAGTGGGATACATTACAGGAAAGATGTAAGACTCTGAGAATGAGAAATATGTTTAGAGCATATACAGAACATGAGCATGGAGCAAATTTAAAGAAAGACTGCTAGATCCCCAGAATCGAGTAAGAGGAGGCCGTGTGTCCAGAATAAAACCAAGAGAAGCCAGGAAGACATTGAGAAATATTAATTTGTCAACAGGACTATTGAAGACTGGATGAGATGAAGATTTCTTACATCATGGGAAGAATAGTGGGAAGAAAGCAGTTATGGTCTATACTGTAGAAAGTAGGAACAGTCCTGGCATGAATCTAAATGTTTATAAGATTTCACATTTCTAGAAATTGACTTGAATCTTCTAGTAGTGGCACAAAAAATTCAATAATTCATTTGTATGCTAACAAGTTGACCGTGACATTTTTATCCCGTCGCTGAGCTGACGATGTTGTCCTATATTTCAGCTCAACTCTGTGAGGACGTGAATGGAGAATTATTGTCGCTGCCGATGCAATTGTCTTTCCAAGACTTGCAGAAAAACGAGACGGCCGAGAAGACATTCTTCTTGAGAGCACATCGAATAGGCGATAGAAATCTAACTGCTAAAGTACGGTCACTTCCTATACTACTCGAAAATTCTCTTTGTCACAAGTGTTACTGTACAACTTTGCTTGAAGAGAAAAATAACTTGGTTGAAATGCTAATTCTCTTATTGCACCTATTACCGGTACTTACATCATCTAATTTGTTCAATGATGAAAATTGTAGCTTACTATTTAGATTATAAATTTTAAGACATTCTACGTAGTGCTATATAGGCCTAGGTATAGTGATTTCAGCAAAAGTGTAGCCATTGGCATTCTTAGATCCATTATTTTCAGACCCATCCATTATTAGATATAACCGTGTACGTACTACGTATATAATATATATACCGGTATATATATATATATATATATATATATATATATATATATATATATATATATATATATATATATAGGTACATATGGCAGTGGAAAGTGTGTAATGCTAGCGTTACTTACTACAGGTTGTTTACGTTCTGCATGTGAACGACAAGGAACGATCAGGCGCGAAGGCAGTTACCGTAACGGTGCCTGTTGTCAAACCGTTTGATGTGACTGCCAAATTCTTCTCCCTAAAGTTCGAACCGATCACAAAGACGTTTGCCAAGGAGCCATTCGTGGTTATGCCGTACGTGACATGCGTTTCGCCATGCCCTCTGGTCATCAACAACTCGGGCATGGAACTCGTGAGTATAGTTGACATGATATATATATATATATACCTATTTATATATATATATATATATATATATATATATATATATATATATATATATATATATATATATACATATTATATACCTATGGTATATAAACCTTGGTTCAATTTTTGGGTTGCCATTCGATTTCAATATTTTCGGTGATTCAATATCGTTATTGGGGTATTCTATATTCGATGAATTTGAAATAAAATCAGTAAACAATAATCGATATCGATGTAGAATATTGTAAATGAATAAAATTATACACTGCCTCTGATTCGGAGTAACTTGTGCTAACTCGAATTAATGTTGAGCGGAGCGTCAGCCAGTCGGTAGAACAATTTTCGGAAAAAAATCATTTCTAAATTTGAAAAAAATTCTGAAATGAAAAAAATATTTTTTGAATAAATTTCAATTCTTATCAATTAAGAACAAATCAATTATAGGTTATAGGCAATTATAGGCCATATTATTACAAAGTATTAGATGAATTGGACCAGCCGTTATAGAATTGTTCGTAAAAACCGTGTCTCAAATAGTTTGACTTGTGTAATAGAGTAATATAATTATGTTCTAGGCCCAACAAGTGAGATCGGTGGACGCAAAGATTCAGTCTCAATTGCGAGGAGTTTGCCTGAAGAACAAGGAGACGGGCGCGGAGGCCATCTGCGCCATCATTGATGAACCAAGTGAGCAACCTATTGCTCTCGGTGTCTATACGCTACTGTGGAAGAGGTAACTCCCTGTTTTACTTGAGTATTACGTAAATACACAGCAGAGATAAAATTAGGAATTATTTTTTTCGAGCAAATTTGAATTCCATTTTTCAAATTGTATTGCATTTTAGACTTCAACAGGATAAATTATGTATGAATTCTTTCTCGAGTTGAGACTAGACTCGTATAGTCACATACCAAAACCCGCAAGAAAAAAATCGTACCATTGGATTTTACTATGATTTACTCGCTATTTCTGTATTGTTACTGTTGTAGTTGTGAATATTGTAAATAAATTTTTTACACAAAAATGTTCAAGCATCCCTCAAATTTGACCATGACCAATTTATTCCCATTTTGTGTTTCTCAATGTTACTACGATCCATTCAATTTAGCTTGATTTTGACACCTGCGCTTGACTGTGTAACTGATTTCGCTTGCTCTTCTCGGTTACAGAGAAGGCAGTAAAGGTTACGTGACGAGCAGTACCGTTACCATGCCGACAGTGGTCGTCGAGCCTGCGCCACTCTACGTGGAGATGACGTTACCGGCGCACGGCTGGGTTCGTACTCCCATGGCGGTCTCGTATAGTGTGCGCAACCATACAGAACAGCTGGTTGACCTTGAGCTCAACATGGAGCCAAGTGACGCGTTCATGTTCGCTGGACATAAACAGGTATGACCTTGATTTTAATATTCACCTCGAGATGAGGTTTTCAATTAATATAGTATAGTATACCTTTTAACGAGCGTCTTTCCATTATTTTCCATTGTAGGCCTATTTTATCAAATGTATTGAAATGTCCGCAAATCTCAATTAGCTAGCTGTAGACCAGCCTCTTATACTAATTATGAACGTGCGACATTAAAAAATGTAGTCATTTTTTAAAAAAAACATAATTTTGATTTTACGATTCACACCGTAATATGTGTGAAGTTTTCATGAGATCGAATCGGATCAAGTAGCTCAATTCGTGGGAGTTGAACACGCCGGAACACAGTCGGACGCACTATCCATTACGTTACGCGATAAGCTCTCGAAAAGGTTAGTCTATTGAATTATATTGCACTGCGAACGACAACAATGGGTTTTGTGCCAATGTGACAATTACGTCGATTAGATAACATGTCATCGAAACAGACCCACCACGACTCGGCCACATGTGACTGTATCATTCATAACTCAACCAGAACAAGGATATTATAAAATGAGTAAACATTGCAGCTCCAGATGTGCTTGCTCCCCGAGTGTGACCGCATCCTGCACTACAACCTGTACCCGCTACTCTCCGGGCTCGTACAACTTCCGAAACTGAGACTCAGTGTCGCGGATCGGGCGGGAGAGTCTCCTCTCAAACAGGCTCAAGTCGTCGAGCTGCTCGAACGAGCTCTACCCACGCATGTTTATGTCATGGTAAGTCAAACTGATGAGATTTTGCGAGCAGGAGTTTTTAATTTGACCGAGCGAACATAATTTTTCAATTCTAAATTTTGTTCAGATTTGATTTACTGTAGATTAAACATGGCGTTTTAACTTTCAACAGTACTGTACATTTTGTACATGTTGTGGTCACATGAATTGGTCACATAATAGGCCTAGTATTGACATGATATGAATATTAACTAAAATGCTAAAACAAGAAGACAATGTGCATACACACTCCATGCATAGTCTATGACAAAATCAACAGTTCAATGTGTGTAGATTTAATGTTAATTTTAAAAGAATATCCCCCAAAATACTGTTCAAGAAAACATCAAGAAGTATTTTCTTTTATCTCAAGCTTGAGTAGGACTGCCAAGCAGCATCACCAAGTTGTTGAAACTAGTGTACTCCTCTAACCCCCCCCCCCCCCCCCTCTCCACCTCCTTGTTATTCTATCTGCTACGCCAATCAACAAGCACAACCATTTTATCTTCATTTGTTGCAGCCACAAGGAAAGAAGCCCAACACTGTTGCCATGGCGATTATGTCGTAAGAGAAGAAATATAATTCTTGTAGATGAACAAGAATCAACAAAAATTAGGTAAACAACAAGTTTTCTTGTACGGTTTTTGTAATGGCCAAAACGTATGTATTCAGATATTATATATATATATATATATATATATATTATTATATATAGTATCGATAGTATAAAAATTTAGTATAGTTATAATGATAAAAAAAAAAAAAAAAAAAAAAATATAAATAGATATATTATAATTATATATATATATAATATATATGATATATATAATAGATATATATATATATATATATATAATAATATATATATATATTATATGATTATATATAGAATATATAGATATATATATATATATTTATATATATATAATATTATTATATATATAGATATATATAATATAGTATAAATAATATATATATTTTATAATAGTAGATATTATATATATATATAATATATATATATATTATATATTATATATATTATATATAATATATATAATATATATATATAGATATATATATATATTGAAGATTATATAAGATAATAGATATATATTATTTATATTATATATATATTATTTATTATATATATTATAATCATAGTATATATATATATTATATACGTGTAATATATTTATATAAATATATATATATACATATATGTATGTATATATTCATATATACCGTCCTGGAAATGGCTGTACTACCTAAGCAACAAAAACGTAATCACTATTATGTTAGATGCGCCATATTCTCGGTACCTTCTTGATGCATTCCAGACTGCAGTGTAGTATTTTCATCAATTGTTGAATATTAATTTCGAGCATTTCTGCTTGTCCAAACGTTGCACGATTGTTATTGATGAATGCCAATAGATTCTACATATATGAATCAATCAAAAATTAATTCACGGAAAGTTTTGGTACCGGTATGTGGCATTGCTGTTTCAGGGACGATACGTATAAAATCTTACGTTTACTGTATATAGGCCTAAATTAATTTATATGGGTGGGCTGCAGCCCTCTCTCAAATTTCTTATCATGGCATGACTGCTTTTATGAAAAGTTGTCACAATTCCTGTCATTATCTGTCATCGAAGAGTAAACTAGAGAATATTATTGTCCACAAAGAAAAGTAACACTAGTGCAATGCAGTCAACTTTAAAACGGATAGATTGTAGGCCTATAGGCCTACCGTGTTTATTTTAGTGATGCCTTCGGGTAACAAATTAGGAACCGGGTACCCGCCGAAATTACCCGGGTATTACCCGGGTAATTAAAAAAAAACGATTTACGTCATCCCCTGTCTAGTTCCGTGGTTCTAACGTTTCATAATCTTCTCAGTTCTCGATAAAGAATAGCATTTGGCATGGCAACTAGAGAGCGGTTGACAGGAGAGGGATTCAGTACACTGCACGTGTGACCACAGATAACGGTAGGTGGTGCGACTAGATTTGACGAGCGCATTATGACAAGTTGAGGGAGGTCTGGGAGGGTAGGTGAAAAAACTTATGTCGAATGCGAAGTTGAATAATTTCTCTCGGTAGCTCTAGTGATTTATAAAAGTTATTTTCTATATTATAGTTACTGGTTAGCACAATTACCCGGAACCTAGACGGGTACCCGGGTAACAGAATATTACCCGGGTAATGCATTACCCGTACCCGACCCGGGTACCCGAAGGCATCACTAGTTTATTTAATGTAAAATTGCTTCTTCTGAAATCTGGTTGGGCAGCAACTTTTTACCTAATAGTATGCCCACCATACTTCACAGGCATGAGCGTGCTCATAGAGTAGGCCTACGCTGTATCGACCCAGGTGACGTAATGCGGCAGAAGGAAAGGTACACCGAGTATTTTATCCTAAATTATCTATAACAATTTTTGCGAAAGTACTGTTTTTCTCAAACCCATTAATTTTTAATAATAGTAACATAACATTCAAAAACAGGAATTTTCTCAGATTTTCCTGCGGGGCTAAACCGTGCGTACAGTATAAAAAATGAAAAAATAAAACGGCAGTATTCAGGCTATTGATCTGATCTTCCACCTGACCATAAATGTACTTTGTATAAATAAATAGCTTTACTCTACTGTAAATAATATTTATAATTCACATAATAGCACAGAATAAGGAAAGATTATCCTCTATCTGTGATATTGGGCCGTATCTGCGGAGAAATGTTTTGCCCACCCTAATGCTCAAAGGAAGGCAAAGCTATACCATAGAGGCAATATCTAGGATCATCTCAGCCCATGCTGAAATTTTATTTGAGTGATGTATACTTGTAATGTATACAAGCATATAATGCAATGTATTTGCATAACACTCAGTGGCAATGGGTGACTTTTGTGGGAAAGCATGAAGTGATGAGAATTTTCTATTATGTGGTGAAGAATAAGGAATAGTGGTCTGCCCACCTGCCAGAGACCCTTTGACACTGCTTGCAATGTAGATTATAAGTGAATTTTTCATGTATTTAGTACTTTTACTTTCCTCATTTTCTATCTTGACCATAATTTGTATGAATATGGATCAACTTCTATTTTGATCATCTTTCATGAAACATTGCGTGTTATGCGTATGTTCTATGCGATAATGCGTTTGATATAATGTTGTGATTTGACTCGTACTAACTGCATTAGTGTGAAGCATAGATCAAGGTAAACCCAATTTACAACATTTTGTTAAGTTGGGAAAGTTGAAGTACCGGTACATAATATTTGTGAATATCTTGTAAGTGGTGTATTTGAATGCGTATTGTAATTCTTATTCATGTTGATTTATAAAAGTAGTTCATAGATATAGGAGTCGTCAACTTGAATCAGACCATCCCATAGGCCTATATATTTATATATTTGTTCTTCAAGTTGGGTTGTGCCAGAGAGTGAGTGTGCTTATAATTTACGACAGTTCTACTTTGCTCTGCAGTTTAAGTAGGCATATTTTTGCACCATTTGTAACTGACTTCAAACTTTCTAACTTTGTAACTGATCTATTTATAAATGCCTTTTTTTGTTACATATTGGTTATCTTGTTTCTACCATTTGTATATGAATACAAATATATAATTTGTATATAAATACATATGTCTCTTTTTGAATGGCACATTTATAATGCAGTGCATTATAAAGCATTTTATCGCATTATTTTCAATAGCACTGCCATGCTTTCTGTCACAACAAAATTGGAAACAGTGTCATGAGTAACTTGTGAGGAATGAGACTCATTGTTGCCATCCTTGTTCATTGTTGCCAATCATACTATCAAGTTGGTTCATATGCAGCCATTGATACCTTTATTTCAACATTCAAGTTATTGTATCAATCATCGTATTCCATGTTATTAAATTCAGTTAATTAATTGTTATTCATCGAGTTCTTATGTTCAAGCTACGACAGCTCATAATCCTGACAATTATGTAAATCCCTCTCCTATGCCTCTTTTAACAACGAAAGAAGTGAAACGAATGTAGTCCCACCATAGAGAATCCTGCAGGAGACAGGTCAATATTATTATAAAAAAATGAAAAGAAAATTTTATGAGGTTCCAGATCAATCACTTGATCAAACGATTTTTCTGATACATTATAGTAGCAATATAGGCCCAGCCATTTATTTTATTTTCATGTATTGTAGATGAAGTTACACAATACAATAATTTTGAGAAAATTATCAATTAAAATATTTGAATAAATAAAAGACAAATGAAGAACTGAAAAGAAAAACAGTACTGTAGTACTGGTAGGCCTCGTAATAATAATATCAAATACCGTATTCCCTTCAATTCCCAAAGCAAATCCACTAATTCCACTAACTTGGTACCGGTATCTCAAAATATTTTACTTTTTGTTAAGGAGTTGCATTATAAGCCTTTGAATTGATTATTGCCTTTGTAGTAGTAAGATCGTTGTGGTGCCCCCGCTTAACCTTCTCATTTTGTTCACTTGGAACCTTCGCCTATCGTGAATGCACACAGGTATATATTTAAATTTGTCCCGTTTTTCCTGGAACAGTTCCGCCTTTTATTTTTGGACACCCTGTCCCGTGTGTCCCCACAACTTTCAGCCGACACGCATTTTGTCCTGTTCATAGGAGAATGTATTTTCTACACGATTTATTACACAATTATTGTGAAAAAATATGTATCTTCAAACCGACAATCTTTACCAATATCTTTAAACGGGCCCAGGTGTGGCAAACACTAGCAAATGCTGTGTCTCGTGAGCCAAGTGCATAGGGGAGACCATAAGTTTTCCGACCAATGTAAAAGTGGATTAAAGGTGTCATTCTTCGTCGTGTAGTCAGCAGTACTGTTTTTTTTTAGGGCAGAATGATTTAATAGGCAATGTAAAGCACAGTATTCATATTATCCCTGTAAATGGTACACTCTTGAATATTTTGTATAAAACTATAAAAATACAGTTTAAACTTTGAGGCAAGCTTATGTAAGAGAAACTGTAGACCCCTACCCACTAAATTGTTTTTGTGTTTTTATTACAAAAACCATTCATATGCTGACATGATTCAAATATTTTTTTGCCAATTATAATAATAAATAAGGTAACATATAAAAATTAAATTCAATCTGGTAGCCTCTGGTCGAATGCAATTCGTTTCATTTTGTCAACTAGTATCATTTGATTGATGTGTTCCGGAGCACCTCGGCCACCTGATTGCTTTGCCACCAGAAAAGCTTTCTTGACCAAATCTTTACTTGGTTTTGGAAGATACTGTGGAAAGGCAATTTTAAATCTCAAAATGAGGTTTCCTCTGATTTTCGGATCTTCCATTAAAGGCATTCCTTCGCCTTCAACTATTTTTTCATAGTCAACTCTAGAAAACCATATAAGATGTTAATTACTAATTAGCAATATTTCAATCTGTAAAATTTAAAGGAATCCTCAATTTTGTTAAGTACATTCGTTGATTTATTGAAAGGTTGTAGAGGGAAAGAGTTTCTGAAGATACGATTTTCATTGTCGAAGAATTTCCATGGTGTAGAGTTTAAAAAACACCAGGGAAGTTTCCATTGGCTAGACTTTCCGTAGGGTAGAGATTCAATAAATGTTCGCCATTATATGAGAAAAGTGTCTGGGATTAAAGAAAAGTTATACGTGAGGTGACATTCCGAGGAACAGAAATTCAGTCGAGCCTTATGGAAGTGAAAGAAAGCGGTCATCAAATCAGAAAAGATAACCATTTCAATTCCAGTACCCCATCAAACAACTTTGAGAAACAATGAAAAACCTCATTCAGAATGGTTGACCTAGTGGAAATTGAAACCGAATCTTCTGAATGAGGATGTATTGCTCTAGTTTACTATAATCTACATGGCGCAGTGAAGAGAAATATAAAACAATGTGTGCTCACGAAATGATGTCTGTGATGTTGACTCGTAGCTTTCTTCCATCAAGAGTGTCCACTACTATGATGGTGCCGACTAATGCCTCTTTCAAGGTCACAAAGCAAACCATAATCAGGTTAGTACCTTCACGAGAAAACTTCTCATGAGGCCGGTCTTGAATCACGAACTTAATGTCGGCTGAAAAATAATTTGTAGATTAAATTAAATATAATATATAAACATAAATAATGCATATTACCTGGAAACCACTAAAATTACTCGAGTAATAATGAATTATATATCAATGATTTTGGGAGCAATGATTTTTTATCAAATTTCTATGTTATTAAAAAAAAATATAATATTCATAAATACATTAAAAAATTCATCACTCATATCGTCCATCACAAATTGATATTCTTTAAATCAATTGACCTACTTTTTTCCAATAAAGATCCAAGTACCGTATAGGTATTATTTATATATATATATATATATATATATATATATATATATATATATATACTTTGAATAACCAATAATTTAGCATCAATCTTAGCAGTTGCAGCTGACTGTGGTTGCAGGTAAATTAGTGATATTATAGAGGGTGGAGAAACTTTTCCTCTGAATAAACAAAAATTCTGCTACCAATCAAAGCCGCTACATGGGCACGGAATAAATTAAATAATCAATTAGACAAAGAGCCAGTTGTACCAAGTGATGATTAGTGCATTAAGTAAAAAATAGCAAATTAACTTGTTATTACCCTTGGATACATATGCTTTTTTTGTACCTTCACTCCTTCAGTAATGATTAACTAATTAATATTAATCATCATTTGGTACAATCGGCTCTAAGAAGAGTCTGAACAACACTATACACTTAATGGTCTAGATTATTATAGACATAGTCTCAATTACCTGCAATTATAGTGGGACCCTGGTCACCTTCTTCTATAAAGTGAAATTCTGTACCAGGTAAAATTCCTGGTTTAAGAACTCTATAATAGGTCGCGTAGCTATAATTGTCGTCCACAGATGGAGCTGAACATCACATAATTATGAGAAATTCACATTGCAAGTTTACGTAGTGAAATGTGTTTATCATTTGGTCTTTGGTTTCTCATAGAACTATTCCTATCGGCGACAGACAGAGGTTCCGAGCGACCGTCCCCCCTATTCCACAACACTAGCGTACGAATGGTTCAAGCATGCTCAAGTATGCGATGCAAAATTCGAGGAAAAAGACAAAGAAAGACCGCCGAATAGACTTGTGTTGATATAAGTATTGTTACATTTATACGGCAGTAAGTTTCTGCTGGTTTCTGCTAAGGCGGTAGGGCCTACTATATTGTTTTACCGCCGCATAATGCATTTCTATAGTAAATGTACCACCGGGGGTCAGGGCAATCAGCTGACCCCTCAATAATCATACATCAATAAACTGACCCTTCAATACAAATGATCTGTCAAATTGATATTATTTAATTATAGTGTAATTTAGTACTCAAAATTGAAGTAATTAGACGAGCTTTAGCGAGGATTCAATTTGACATACTGAAAAAAATTGGTGTTCGTTTTTTTTTTTTTTTAATGTTTTTTGTCGGTTCTCCACAGGTCAAACGGCTACAGCTATCAAGTTCAAACTTTTTTTCAATATGATCCTCATCTAACTTAGATCTGTATAGTTTTGTGGCATTATCGGGGAGTAACATTTTTTTTTTAGGAATTTTAGAAATTTCAGAAATACCCATTAGAATAAGATGGCGGAAAAAAAAGAAAATATTTTTATTTTCCAAAAAAATGAAATTTCGCGTGAAGTTGAATTACATTTTGATACACATTTCTAAAAATTTTAGCTTGATCGGGTCAACGATTTTGAAGAAAAAACTTAAAATGTGCTCAATTGGTACCACTCGAAGCAGTTTTTACCCATTTTTACCAATACTATTACTGTTCGCTCGTCTAACAACGCATATATGGCGTTTTCCTAGTACTAGGAAAACGTCATATATGCGTTGTTAGACGAGCGAATAGTAATAGTATGGGTAAAAATGGGTAAAAACGTCTTCGAGTGGTACCAATTGAGCACATTTTGTTTTAATTTCAAAATGGCTGACCGATCAAGCTGAAATTTTTTATAAATGTGTATCAGAATTTAATTCAACTTCACGCAAAATTTCATTTTTTGAGTAAATTTTTTTTTTCCGCCATGTTATTCTCACGGGTATTTTTGAAATTTCTAAAATTCATTAAAAAAAAGTTACCCCCCGATGAAGCCACAAAAGAAACAGATCTAAGTTAGATGAGGAACCAAACTGAAAAAATGTTTGAAGTTGATAGCTGTAGCCGTTTGACCTGTGGAGAACCGACAAAAAAACAAGAAAAAAAAACGGAAAAAAAAACGAACACCAATTTTTTTCAGTATGTCAAATTGAATCCCCGCTAAATCTCGTCTAATAAAATAATTATATTATATATGTATATATATGTTCGACTTTATTAGACGAGCTTTAGCGAGGATTCAATTTGACATAGTGAAAAAAATTGGTGTTCGTTTTCATGTTTTTTTTTTTTTGCTTTTTTAATGTTTTTTCTCGGTTCTCCACAGGTCAAACGGCTACAGCTATCTATCAACTTCAAACTTTTTTTCAATATGGTTCCTCATCTAACTTAGATCTGTATAGTTTTGTAACATTATCGGGGAGTAATTTTTTTTAAAGAAATTTAAGAAATTTCAAAAATACTCATTAGAATAACATGGCAGAAAAAAAAGAAAATATTTTTATTTTCCCAAAAAATGAAATTTTGCGTGAAGTTGAATTACATTTTGATACAAATTTCTGAAAAATTTCAGCTTGATCGGGTCAGCCATTTTAGAAGAAAAAACATAAAATATGCTAAATTGGTACCACTCGAAGCAGTTTTTACCCATACTATTACTATTCGCTCGTCTAACAACGCACATATGGCGTTTTCCTAGTATATATATATATATATATATATACCGGTATTGGTATGATTTTGAACTGTTCAAAAATCGCGACCTCCCCCGGGACTTGAACCCGGATCTCCAGAATGCCGGTCCGACGCGCAATCTGGAGATCCGGGCTCAAGCTCCGGGGAGATCGTGATTTTTGAACAGTTTTGAATCATGCCATTATAATAACCTACTGGTGGTTAATCAGCAAGCTATTGGAATAATATATATATATATTTATATATATATATATATATATATATATATATATATATATATATATATATATATATATATATATATATAATATATATATATATATATATATATATATATATATATATATAGCCGCCCCGGTGGCTAAGTCATGGCTGAAGTCACCGTTGGGCGTGGGTTCGAGTCCTGCATAAGGCATGGGTTTTTGTAAACGTCCTTTCATCTATCATCACTTCATCGTTTCATTATCATCCGCTCATTCGTACCCCCGTATAACCTAGCTGTTGGTGGGGTCGCTAAGTAACATTATTGTTATTATTATTGTTGTTATTATATATATATATATATATATATATATATATATATATATATATATATATATATATATATATACACTGGCGTCGGAACCGGGGGGGGGGCAGGGGGTGCAATGCCCCCCCAACTTTTGGCCGAGGGGGGGCAAAGGGGGGCAAGAAAAAGGTCTTGCAAGACACAATTTGAAAAGACGAGAAATAGAAAAGACGAAAAAAAGAAGGAAGAGAGAAGGAAAGAAAGAAAAAAATGAAAGAGAAGGACGGAAAAAAATATGTAGGCCTATATAGATAGATAAAATCGTACATAATTCATATTTCACATTGCATAGAAAATCAGATATCAGATGGGCACCTTCAGTTTTAGGAGAAAATTGATTTTTGCATCTAAATCTCATCTGAAACACGTTGAACCATATTAAAAAAGGTATGTTTAAAGAAATTTGATGTACCGTTTCGAAATGACAGCTCTGGTACGTAGTTTATGAGTTAGCACAAATCAACAAACAACCCTATGCTATGCTTCTTCCAGATGTGAATTGTTCATTACAATTTTTGTACATTTTGTACATTTCCAAAATTCCAACAGTCGTAACAATGACAATAAAGTGAAATGGAGAAAGGGAACTTCCAATAAGGGTCGTTTCTATAAGGGGTGGGCAAAGAGCGTGACTGCCAGGAGCGTCAAATTCAAGGGGCGCTATCGGCGCACATGTGTAACATTCTATTAATAATAATATTCCATAATCATATTATATTTTACTGATGCATTATTGGGTGGAGTAAATGTTATTATTCGATCAGTATTGTTATCGAATGATATAGATTAATTTAGCGTTCAATTTTCTTGGATCAGCCATTCAGCAAAATTAGCTCTTACCACACTAAAGAATTCATGAATTTTAGAAATTTCGTGTAGTTCCCAAACCCGTAGAAACGTATCTGAAAGAATGAATTTTCGAAAATTTTCCTGCGGGACTTGATTCCTCCCTCACTTGCATTCAGTTTCACTAAGCGCATACAATTTTTGGGGCTCATAATTGATTCCTTGACCGTGGCGCTAAAATGAGCCAGAACGACCCTGCAGTTACAATAACTATGATTGGCAAATATCAGTTGGGCACCTCTAGTTCTTCAAAACAATTGATTTTGCCATTTAAATCTTATCTGAAACACGTTGAATCGTGTTAAAAAAGGGTAATTTGAAGAAATTCCCTGCGGGGCCAGAAGGGGTCCTTCCCCCTTGCTCCCCACGGGTTGCAGGCTTCCCGTTAACACTGGCCTTTGTACAATTGTTCTCATATGGCATTTTCTTTTCCAAACTTAGATCCCCTCCCCCTATCTTGGTATTTTCAGTATTTTCTCCTTCTGTCCTGAAAATTACCCAAATGTTATTGAATATGTGGCACCCCATACTGCCTTCCTTCGCGGGTCGCAATTTTTGAGCTTGCCCCCCCCCCCCCCAACTTTCAAAACGTTCCGACGCCCCTGTATATATATATATATATACACATATATACATCATAATTAGACGAGCTTAAGCGAGGGTTCAATTTGACATACTAAAAAAAATTGGTGTTCGTTTTTTTTATTATTATTTTTTTTTTGTTTTTTTTTGTCGGTTCTTCACAGGTTAAACGGCTACAGTTATCAGCTTCAAACTTTTTTTCATTATGGTTCCTCATCTAACTTAGATCTGTATAGTTTTGTGGCATTATCGGGTGGTAACTTGTTTTTTTTATGAATTTTAGAAATTTCAAAAATACCCATCAGAATAACACAGCGGAAAAAAAAATATTTTCCAAAAAAATGAAATTTCGCGTGAAGTTAAGTTACATTTTGATACACATTTCTGGAAATTTTCAGCTTGATCGGGTGAGCCATTTTGAAGAAAAAACATAAAATGTGCTAAATTGGTACCACTCGAAGCAGTTTTTGTTCTCTTTGTTCTACTTCTAAAATTTGGTTTGAAATTCGGACCAGCCGTTTTAAAGAAAATGATATAATAAAATATGTATTTTATCCATCGAAAAGATAGAAATATTAGTTGAAAAATGTTGCATTGTCAAAGTCACGGCTTCCTAGATTCATTGGCATCGGATGAAGGTCATTTTATATGATCAAGGTGTGTAGAGTTTTCGATTATACTTTATATAGACATCTCGCTCATCACACAACGCACATTCTGCGTTTTCCTAGTAGTTTTAATGCAATGTTATTGATTTCATAACCAGTATGTTTCCTGCGGTGGCTAATTCAATATGTGCTACAACAGACAGCAGAAGAACCACAAATCAAATTCAGTGATGGCTGGTCATAAAAACCTATTCAATTAATTTCTCGTTTTTATTTGTTATTTCAAGTTCAATACACAGCCACTATTACATAATGTACAAATACACATCGCTTATGTATTGTGCTTATTTTGGGTTAATTGTTTCAATTCTATTTTTAGAAACTATGATGAATAAATAACGTGGCAAATTCTAAATGATTATTGCGCACTTTATTACCGAAATAAGTTTTTTACAAACTGTCGTATTGTCTAAAAACTTCTAAAATTTCATAGAGCCCACATCCTAGAATGACAGATTTTGAAACTTATTTAACCATCATATTACGTAATGAATACTGTGTGATGTGTCAGCCTCTCGCAAAAATCAAACATATTGCATAGTAGTCCTCATATCTATTTAGCATGCTGATGAATATCTCGAATGGATTGAAATTATGAATGAAATGTTTGGTGACTATTTATTATGAATGAACTCCAGCAATTCAATAAAATGTGTAAACGTTTGAACATCGGACGTAACATTATAAATGAGTAGCTAGCTGACTCGGGAAAGAATTCCAAGGACTTCGTTGATAAGTCACATCGAAACTGGTAGTTTCTCAGAATTGTTCAGTTTATGATTGGCCTAGGAGGCGATCGTTGCGAGCGAGCTAGCGACCTCTCGACAAACTTGAAGTAGTGTGGCAGACTGCCACAGCAGCGCCCAAATCACGGATGGAAAGCGACACGCAAATTCGCCAAAATTAACGCTATGTTTTAAACATGTTTTGTGGGTTGTAGCATTTTTTTCAACGATTTTTATTTCAGGTGATCGCTTGTAAATTATTGCATCGAGGGCTTGCCTGAAGAGTTTTTTCAATATCTTCACCCGTTCTCTCGATAAATATGAAATACTGTAAAACTTTGAATATTTTTAGTTCCGTCAATATTACGAACATGGAATATTAAAAAATACCGTAATCTTCTTCAAACAATTTCCGTTCCAATGACATATTGTTCATTGATATAGACTTGGTAGTTTTCTGTCAATGGCAATGTATAACTGGGAATGCGCGGCGACGAAAGACCGCGCGAGCTGTTATAGAGTCCTTAACAGGGATTTTCAGAATCTTTTCTTTTAATTCGGTGGTAATTTGATCATCTCCGGTTAGCATATAATGCTGAATTTTCAATTTCTTCAGTCCACCTTGGAATACCTTTATTGAGAAAATTAAAATTCCATCAATGATTCACTCGTCTAAAAATGTAATAAAACATGAATCCAAGTTCAAAAAAATCATTTTGGAATGACTAACTTTGTCGCAATGAGCCTACCTCTTCTAATGTAAGATAAAGGGGTTTAATTAGTGGAGGTTGCTTTCTTTTGACTCCTTTTCCTTCGGGTAAGTCATACAGTGGTAATGGATGAATCAAAACATCTAATAAATCGGCATAAGGACTGTCCGTTCCAAAGAATTCACTGTGAAAAAAATCATTGATATAATTAATTTTCATAAAACACAATGTAGGCCTCCAGAACGTAATTTTACGGTCTCAGCTTGTGTATTGTTATGTACATGTGGTTCTTGACTCACTTTGACGACACTTTTTTAAACGTCGTTTATAGTTGTGGGCATATAGTCAACTCAAGGGAAAGGGGATTCCTTAGGCTAGATTAGACATGAACCACAATGAATTCATTTGTATCAGCTCATTTTTCAGGCCTTATTTTCAATGCATGAAAATTTATTGTGCTTTTATGAATGCAGACTCAAATGTAAAATTCGGCAATTAATTGTCCGACTTTTGAGTCGTCACAACGCCATTTTCCGCACCAATTCCCAATAAAACGGCCCACCATACTAGTCCGGTTTCCTTGGATTATTAGCAATTCAATGATATCATATATGATCCAACACTCCAACTGAGCCGAAACCCCTCGTTTTCAGTGTCTGGTTCAAGCACTACAAGGGTAATAGAAAGTGAATCTGTTTGTTTGCTAAATTGGCAAATTTATTAAATTTGTATAACTGGACCCATCGAACCTAAGAATAATGAGTAAGGATCGTATATTATATATATGTGATGAGACACTTCTCACTTCTCACCGATAAGTTCTCATAGGATCACCATGAAATACATAAGGTTGAATGTAGTCTTGAGGTCCAGGGACTCCACTCTTCAGACCTCTTTCCCCATACTGATCATAAACAGCACGTCTGTGGGGGTGACTCAATACATCGTAGGCTTCAGCAATTATAGAAAATAATGCTATCAAGGATTCATCGTCCTGCCGGGCAGGATTGTATTGAAGAATTAAACGTCGAAATCTAGAAAAAATATGCAAAATCAATGAACTTCATAGCAATAATATATTTACAATAATTTAGAATGAAACTATATTTGTGAAAAAAAATCACGTAATACAGTAGATAGTTACAATAATATATAAATATAACGAGATAACATAATCTACTCAGTGTGTTTATACCTTGTCTGGTTTCCGAACACTGCTAGAAACAAGTAGAAATTACGAATAACACGTTTATAAAAGTAGATTTATGAACAATTCAGAGTGGTGATTTACCGTAGTTCATTCAAGAACAAATTTTGTTTGCGGTGCTGTCATATCTCACTAGCTTTTGGTCTATTGCATAAAAGTAAACCGCATTTACATGCAGTCTTTTGGAGAAGTTTTTTATTCTATTTTATTTTTCATTTTTCAATAGAAGGAAATAAGCTTGGGAAAAAGTTGAAAGAAAAATTGCCTAAATCGGTAGAAACTTTTAGATTGAGATTGAAGAATGAGCTGAATGATGTTGAATAGTGAAATGGATGGAATGGACTTTATGTAGTGTATTTGACTTTGACTTTGTATTTAATTTTTTTTTTATATATATTTAGAATTAAGACTTTGCCACCTGTACACTGTGCAAACTGTAAAGAAATAAACAATCAATCAATCTTATGATGTATTTTTTAATTTTTTGCATTTTTTTCAATGCATTGTTCAAGTCAAGCTTCAAGCAAGTTCAAGCTTTAGTACTAGTAAAAAAGATGTAGGCCCACAAGTTATATTTTCAATACAGAAAAACTCTTAATAACTTACGCTTGCTTGATTTCATAATCGTTGCACTTCTTCTGTAATCCTAAAACTCCATAATAGTCTATTTCCATAATTACTCCGATTTATGGAAACCTGTGCGATATGAACGTTTTCGCTAAGCCTACATACGAAAATGTTATTGTTTTCAACACATAATTTTAAAATTTAAATATACATAATACACTTGCGTATGTTTTCAAGTGGCCGAGAAGTGATAGCAGACTGGGCCATCTGGAATTCTCTATGTAGGCCTACATCAAGGTCTAAAATATCTGGTTCCAACCATACGCAACCTTTTGACAATAGCAAAAAATTACTGGCAGGGAGTTTCGATTCTGTGGTTTTGACAAAGATGATGGTTGCATTAGTCGGCCGCTGTTTTAGTTTTTTCATTAAACTACAACCTCCCTGTTACAACATTGTTGCACAAATTATTTCATAAAATGTATTATTTTGCACAAAATGAAGTTTAATACAGTATTTTCAATTGTCTCAGTACTTCATTTATATTCTGACAAATAAAATAGTTGAAATCAGTCAATAATGAAGTTATTTGTCTAATTAAAATATGGTTTCTATTCAATTCATAATGCATACCAGTACCAACATTATTACAAGTTCAAATATATTCCTCAAAATTTATGTCAGATACATCTGATGTGTATTCAAAAATAAATAAAATTGTTCTAAAAACGTCACTCACTTCTGGTTGAAACATGCAAATGGCACTTTTCCTCTTACGTACATTTACCATGAAAATTTCATGCAAATTGATTACCGGTACATTGTTATGGGCTCTAGTCGAGTAGGCCTACTTGAATGCTAGATTTTGATGGAAGATGATGAAGAAATCGGAAAGTACATTTCTTACAGATTTTATACATTTTGAACAAGCTTTACGATTTTACTGGAATCCCGAATCAGGTATCTTGGATCGGAACTGTGGATTGGAATGTTGGAATTGTACTGAGAAAAAAATTGTTTGTGCTCTACAGGTTGGACAAAAAAACACATTTTTGCAAAACTGGGCACACACGTTTCGTCACCTAATTCAATATTAGGCCTATATAGTTTCTCACCCAACTTGACCACTTTTGAGAAAAACCATTCAGGCAGGTTTTGATTGGTTGGCTTGTGCAAATAGATTGCGACGTGTTTATACATTTGATTTTCAGCATCACACAGAAAATGAAATATTTAGCATTTGAGTTGAACAATTTTAATGTAACATGAATATTATCAAATTATAATAAGTAAGTAATAACTAATAACGTGTTAATCAAGATATTAAATTTTGTTCAATTTAATCTACAGGCATTTTGTGCCATGTACATTTGAGTTATGTTATGTAAGAGGAGTTATTCGTAAGAGTTATTCCGATTCGACATTATAGTCATATTATATTTTCATTCAAGCACTTAATATTCACGATCAGATAACAGACACGCATGTTGCAAACAATTCACATTTGCCTTGCAATTTGTCCATCCCATTCAAAAGTTAAATAAAAACTGCTTGGCTAATTATCTACACATCTCCTTTCTGCTCCTGAAACACGGGGGCAAATTGTCCCACCGATGAAAATAATCGGATGATTTGTCCACCACTCGGTGTGTGCGGAATTGGCCTAGAGTATTTCAAGTACATTTGAGCCACACAAAAAATTGGGTGTCTTTATAAGTAGGCATACTGAATTTCACATCAATATTTTATTGCGTAATATTAAAATAAAAATGAAAATATAATATAATATTGTGAGAATGATTCATCTTATTTATTTCTAAAGAGATATTCGTTTATGCCGAGTTAGCTGCGATCCAGTCAGCATAGCTGGCCACACGGGTGTAGACGTCAGCAATGCCGGTGGCACAAGAACGACCCCACGAGACAATACCAACTTGCTTGCCTTCGGACACGAGGGGGCCACCAGAGTCACCCTGCAAACAAATCGGGATAATTTACGATAAATCAAGATGAATTTGCAAGAATTGTTTAAAGTAGTAACCAATATAAATATTTTAGTAAGTAGGATATGTTATTGAATGAGTTTGTTGAATGACTAATGAGTTATATTATGATTAATTTTACTTTTAGGTGGTAACATTCCATTTGTAGTGACGCCAGTATGAATGATCCTATCTTTCATCCCTAGCGAAATCGCCTAATCGGATAACCATTATTTAGTTTCGAGGTTCGATGTTGATGAAAAAAAAATGTAATGCATGTTCGATGTAATTTTAGTAATTACTCTCTACAAGCTAGAAGTTGGTCTTGAGCCTACTTTTCTAGGTGAAATGAGATTTAAAACGCATTTTATTTTTATAATAAACTTACGTTGCACACTCCCTCTCCCCTGATGGTTCCAGCGCAGATTTGAGTAAGGTAGATGTTGATATCATGGCTGGCATTGCATTGATCATTTGACACCAATTGCAAATCAAGCTTTTGAAGATTGTTTGGTAGAACAAAGCCCGGGTACTGTAAAACAAAATTATAGCAGTATAACATATTGGTGTACTGTGTGTCAATGACAAAATAACCTGAAGTGGACATCATTACTGTGCTATACTTACATAATAGCATCCATTCTGGAAATGAAATATTCTGGGGAAGAGGGCAAAACTGCCAAGTTATTTTGAGCAATTGGCAATGTAAGAGAGGGGTGCTCAGGCCCCAGAGGATTTTTTTTGTCTGCTGTTTTGGGAGGTCTATATCCAATTAGTTATTTTCTTCCAAGTTTTCAAACATGTTACTATAAAACATTCAACGTGAGTTACTAGATTTCAAGTAGGTATTTATAATACACAATTATAAACAAAGACTAATAATATTTCATTTCTGTGAGAGAGGCAAGTGCTTACCAACGCCCATGTACTTGCCAGTAGCGAAACGTAATACAATAACCTACTAGCCTCCGATACAACGAAAAAACGAATAATGAAAATAATGTACACCGAAAAAACTTGGAAAAAAAGAGAATCCGGCGATACACCGAAAAAAACACTGAAAAGAACGATATTTTCATACATGACAGTATTTTGTTTTTGTTGGGGGAAAGTCTCCCACTATTTAAATCCAACATCGTAGCTCCACCCTGAATCGTCCTTCTACTCGGTCTAGAGTACAGTACCCTACAGTACAGTTACCCTATTTAATAACTTTTCGGGACGATTTTTTCGGTGTATCGCCGTATCCTCTTTTCCAAGTTTTTTCGGCGTACGTTATTTTCAGTGTACATTTTTCGGTGTATCAGCGCATCCTCGTAAAAACTAATGAACTGTACTCTCGACCACTGTCCTGTATCAACTAATTAGCACCGGTATTAGTCTGCCGACTTGATACACACAACAAATATACACTCGCCAAAGATATATGCATCATTGGTATATCCAATTTGGATTGCTATTTATTATTCAATATTGTAATCTCAACCACACTGGCAACCTTCGGACATCACTGTATATGTCAGCAATGACGCTGCCATTATCATCATCACCAACATTAGCTTTATCAATTATCTTACATTTGTATATCCCCATCCACTAATGCGGCTTGCAGCACCATTATTATCACCAGAATCCTCATCTTGGGCGGGAATTTCGATGGCTTTCTCAAGATCGGTGAATACAATGTTTTCTTGCAGCTGTGAAGAAAAATGAATATTAAGTCTGACTCTTTGAATCTACAGCAACTATTCTTATACAGTGAAACCTCAACGCATTGTTACCGGATCCATCGTTTTCCTGCTTGTATCGTTCATTTTTTCTCACCCCATTCCCATACAATCAATGTTAATTTTTTTTCTGGATGGGTCGTTTTTCTGCGTGGATAGTTTTATTTTCCCTGATCTATTGGAAAACAATGGATAGTAGATTCACTGTATTGTTATTGTAGGTACTATTCTTAGCACTTGTCTATCAACATTAATCTATTAACACGACAAGTATATTGCGTTTCGCTTGTCTATCATTATATTTAATACCCTTATTGAAGTTATGAATTGACAGCTATTTCTAGTTATCATACCTTGATTATAGCAATATCGTTTCTCCAAGAGTCATCTGGATTATAGCTAGCGTGGGTCTTGATGCTCTTGACGGCATGTCTATTGCCTCCAGCATTCAGAGTGTTAGTTCCAGAAACCACAGTGACTGAGCCAGCAGAAGTTCTGGAAAAGAGTAAAATTACAAATGGACGCCAATTCGTATGATTCAACCATTGACAATACATAATACATATACTGTACTGCAAGACTTGTCAACAAGAAATTTTGTCGATAATCTACAGCGTAGATCGATCTTTTAGGCTATCAAACAAAGTTGAATTTTTTATAAACTTGTGAACTTCAAATATGATACAATTTTTCCCTCATTTCTGCTCTGTAACAATTGTTGGAAAACTTTTAATACAGTACAAGTTGAAACAATTGTTAAAAAATCAAATAAATTGTTGCGTACTGTACTACATTAAAATTACTTATAATAGGCCAATGCTCCGAAAAGTCAACTTAGCTTACCCAACAACGCAGTGGGCAGCTGTTAAGATAGTATCGGCAGCGATAATGGATCCACCACAGAAATGACTGCCCGACCGACGAAGAGATACCTGCAACCAAACATTTATAATAAATAATATTGAAATAATTAACAAACCAAAAACCGAAAAGCTGTAATATTATGTTCCCATGATAAATCAAAAAAAGGACTGCTGGGTAAAAGCAATGATGGTAAAAGCCTTCTATGCTAGACCCCATAGTCTACATCTATGTGAAATCTAAGTGTAAAATATGATGTAAAGTATTAAACAATAATACTTAAAGAGCAACATTAAGTTCGGTGGAAGCAAATCTGTGAATCTTTTTCTATGTCCTACGTTATCAATGAAACATATTAATGTTCTCAGGTCTTACGGTCCATGGGAATTCTCCGGGAAGAGCGTTCTCTCCTCCGAGAACTCTGTTTCCATCAGGGAGAATCTGTGGTGCTCCTGAAAGGTACAAAAACTATTAGTATAAGTACTGCTAAATGAATACAGTGCTACAATTTACAGTAAACATTGAATTATTTCCATACCAATAGGCCTATACAGTATAACTTTTTAATACCGGTATTCAGTAAACTTAACCACCAACACAAAACTTGAATTTCACAGAATTTAAAGTGACAACACCAGTTGCACAAGTAGCAGGAGGCCCACTAGCAACCTTATAACAATATTAAATAAATCACTTCCTAAGAGCGTTGTTCTTCCATATTCACATTTATTTATATTCATTCCATACCGGTATTTGCGTTCAAAAACATGTATTTAAAAAACTACTTTTGACTATCGGTAAGGGTTATTAGTTTTTTACTCCATTCAATAATTACTTTTAACATCTCTAGTATTGATGTGGCATTGACAGAGAGAAGGTATGAAACAAAAAATATTTAAAACATAATACAACATAATTACAAAATGGAATTGTTTCCCCCAGCTTAAAAAATGAATACAAGCGATCTCAAAATAGTAAGCGAGTTTACAAGTGTAATCTTTATGAAAAGTTTGATGGAAGACAGGTAATAAACATATATTACATTGTCTATTAGAATGTATTTATTGCGTTTGCATAAGTAGTTATGACTTAGGATAGTGTCATTCGATTGTGACATACAAATTGAAATAATCTTCCATGAGCAAAAATGGAAAATGATCTTATAAATTAGAAGCTTTCGTATTTGCGACAGCCGAAACAAGCTAAATGATACGATAATAAGAACGTCCAGGAATGAATGGGGGCATAGTTTATGACATCTAAGACAGAGAAGTGAACATATAATAATACATATAATCATAATATAATATATTGCATATATATAATACATTTGCCGAGTGACCGAGCGGCTCGAAACACCCCTTCGTTAGTATAGTAAATGAGTGCGAAACTCGAGAGCCGGGAGTCGTGAGTGTGCGGTGTTCCGAGTATTTCAAATTCGGTACTCGGCAGTGGTCGGGCAAGTTCGAGCTTGCCAGAGATACGAGCAATGCAGCACACATTTAGGCTTTAACTCTCGTAATTCTTCCTTCACCGCGCTCTCCCTTGGCCATCCTACTACGATTTGCTTCGCGCAAACCAAACATGCAGTACGTAGGATGTACGAAACATTGCCTAGCGTGGATGTTTCCCCCAGCTTAAAAAATGAATACAAGCGATCTCAAAATAGTAAGCGAGTTTACAAGTGTAATCTTTATGAAAAGTTTGATGGAAGACGCGAACAATTGAAAAGCACAAGTTTGTAATCCAGTCAAGATTATAAAAAAAAGAAATGGAAAAAATCTTCATACCACTCAATTTGTTTGACTTTTTTATTCTCAATTGAGTGATTCATGTTTCAAATGTTTAATTCAATCACAAATCGCATTAATATGGCCATTATTAGATATTTGATGTTTATACATTTCCTCAATTTTTTTTCTACGACGTGAATCGTGGTTTGCTATAGTAATATAAATTATGAGTGTACTTACCCAAAGCACACACTACTACCGTGGCAAACACAAACACAGATACACCCTGCATGATGGACGTTTCAACGAGGACCACTGGCTACAATGCTATTTATACCTCTTCTTTTTGTAAAATGATTCAAAATATTAATTAATATTCTCAAGATAATGATGATTGATTGACAACTATATACTAGAATCAGACAAGGTGTTTGCTATCTTATGATCTAACAGCTGATTAGGACAACTCTTTAATTTGTACCTATCGACATCACTATCAGTTGATTGATTTCAAACCCAATATCTGGACAATCAAAGGTAAATAAATACCAGTCAATGCATATTACACACATTATTGTGAAGCAAAAATAAACTGTTTTTTTAATTTAAAAAAATAGGAAAATCCCATTTTTTTCCACACACATGAAATTGATGATTATGGTCACAATCTCTTCATATCTCAAGACGCAATCACTATCTTTATCGACCTACAAACCAGGTGATCCACTGTTCAGGGCCTTTTTTCAATGGCCCATTATCCTGACTATCAGTAAGACCTGTTACAGTATCTATATAACACCATGAAAATACAGGTAGAATGACTAGTGTTTTGTTTTCAACTTCAGCAACAATTGGATAAGATGGCATAATTATAATTTGATAGTAGGCCCTCCATTTTATGATAAAAATGATTTGTTGTATTTTTTTATGATGACACAATAAGTCTTGACTATAAATAAGACTGTAGAGTTAGTACTACATGAAAATACTGGTAGATCTTACTGTGCTAGTTATGATGAAAAGAAAATAACTCAAAGTTATGTTTTCAATTTTGTCTATGATTGGATAAGACAGTAGGGGCCTACACAAGAGTCGCCCTACTCTTGCATTTTTTTGCTATTGTAGTCTCACTTACAAGTAACAAGTCACAATGCAGGAAATTTGATACTTAACATTGTCACTGCCGTACGTTCGATTTGTAATATTTCATTTTATTATATCATAAAAAGTTAAAAACTATAGAGAAATTTATTGATCTTATTTTTGAACAGTTCAGCACTGCGTCACAAAGAGTACATTCCATTATACAAGTCTCAAGCCAGAAGGTCAATTCTCGAGTCCAAGGTTTTAGAATGCTAGCGTTTTGAAAACTCCTTTCAATGGAAATGCCCAAAACTGCGGTGAAGCTGGTCTTGAGCTCCATCTTGCAAAATGCCAGATTGGATGGTTCTAGTACAAGAGCGTTCAATCTGGGAAATACATATACCGGAATTACATATGAATATAAAATGGCTTTCGTGCTCTACAGGTAAGACGACTTCATGCTACATTTGGTTGAAACTTGGCATACACATGTGTTACCACCTAAATTGAAACTGTGTAGTTTTGAAGCGGAATCGGTAGCACCACTTTTGAGAAAAAAAACATTTTGAAATGTTATAACAACAACCTCACATAAGAAAAACCCAGAATAGAAAATTGAAGAAAATATTCTCTTTGAATAAATTATAATTTGTTTATTCATTTCTTGTTCAATTAAGGCTATTAAAAACCTACTGAGAAGAGCGACAGGTGTAACCAATTAAATCGTTGAACAATTAAAATGAGCAGCAAATAAAACATGAAGAGAGTGATGTACGGTAATTGCTTCAAACTCAAGGTAAATAAAGCTAGGCATTCCAAGTCACCGGTTTCGAAACTTGGCCTCCAGTATGAATCTTTCAGGCCTACAGTTGATGAGACCAGTATATAAATATTACTAGTACAGGTTCTTTGATCCCAGTACAGTTTGATCCCTCTATCCATCGTTTTTCAAGGGACCAGAAAAATAAAACCCTCCATGCAGGAAAATTTAACATCGATTATAACTTATAAGGGAGTGGGATGAGAAAAAATGAATGTCACATGCAGGAAAACGATGGATCCAGGAACGATGCATACAGGTTTCACTGTACTGTCATTGATTTATCCCATACTAGCAGGACGATTCAAGGGGCAAGTTGGGTGCTGTTTCATGTGGTCGTTCTTGTGCTACCAGCATTGCTTAGTTATACGGCTGTATATGTCTCTATCTGTTGGCCAGCTTTGCTGATTGCATAGCAACAAACTCCATATAATCAGACAATTATTGCTGAAATGAACCTATGTGAGATATAATCTTTCCAATTTAATGCTGATATGATTGTGATAATTATATTGTACACAATTATAGCTAGTTGATAATTTTAATAGGCCTATTTAGAAATAAAATTGTATAATTCTGTATCATTTTGAGTGATGTTCAGTATTGAAATGGCTCCAGGCCTATACAAATATATATATTATTATTGAATTACATTATTATAATTGACATTACATGAAAATGTAATGTTTAATAGTAATATAATACTAATATGTATAAATCAAGAGAATGCCAATACTACGCTGCTTGACAATTCACTGTAAGACCATAGGCCTACTTGAATTTCATCCACAAAGTTTATTTTGCATGACGATGATTGATGAACCACATATGAAATGATAAAAGTCAATGGCGTCAGTAGTTAGCACACTTTGTAGTACAAGTGCGTTACCAGGCAATAGCCACCGTTTTATAATGATTGAACAGTTCGTTGAATACAAATTGTGAAGAAAAGAGCAAAATTTAATGGGAGGCCTACGGTATGTCCATAAAAAAACGGAAATTATCGCAGTTCGGTGTTAAATCTCATGTTGAATGTTTCAATAAGTAGCACAGAGTAGGCGTAGTAGGATAGATAAATATGAAATCCATTCATTTTAGAATTAAACTTTGAGAAGTGTATCAGCATATTGAAACTCAGGACTGTTCTCATATTCACACATATCTAAAGCTATCACACAACTTTCACTGACAACCTGTTTGGCATCATTAACATATCGATTCAAGACCTCAAGACAATCAGGCGAGGCAATGGCTCCCAAAGCTTCGGCACACTCGTGACGCACCATTTCATTTTCCGCTACATCTTCTAGTGACGCTTTCAAGTAGGGAATACTTGCATCCTCCTGTAGTTGACCGAGCACAAATGCGACTTCGTGACGAAAAAGAGCACTTCCTGTTGTGAGACTCTGCGACAGCGCAATGATACTTTCTTCCGATCTCAAATTCCGCAAAGAAAACATTGCTCGGTATCGATCGAACAAAGACAGGTTTTCATTGATGAGTATTTGTTTCAATTTCTCAACATCAGTTTCTTGAGCAGGTGGAGCTGGATCAACGGAAGCAAAAGGATTATCGGACAGCTTTTCAATACTGTGATCTGGATTAGAAAGCCAATTGATTCTATCGAGAGCCAGCTGACAAGTTTCTGCTACTTCCCGGACCGGATCTCGAGCAAATTCTTGAAGAAGGCCAAGTACTGTCGATGCACCAATAGCACCCAGAGCCTCTCCTGTAATAATATAATAACCGCACTCTAAGTTGTTGACAAAAAATGTGAATTATTTCTTCAATATAGGACTTTATATTTGGCTCTTTCCCATTTCTCCCATATGTAATACTCCGACGCCCCGGTTGACCCCACGCACCGCCACAGGTTAACCTGTCTAACTTCTCTCCCAATCAAGATACAAAGTTGGGAGAGGTGTCATTGGAAAGGTAATACTAGTTACATTTGAAACATGTAACATGTTACACAACACTGTAAATTGAGACTACATCTCAATGAGGTCAAAGGTCAATTAGGTCAATTACGGTACTCATTTTCGGAATATTTTGAAATTTGGTGTTATTCATCTACCGGTGCATAGATGTAAGTAGATGTACAGAAAGTTTTGTGTTGGCTGGATGAGCAGTTTTCAAGATATCTATGTTTTAGCTCATAAACCTACGATTTCAGGTCCCACGTAGACCGCAGCATCATTAGTACAAGATATCTATGTTTTAGCTCATAAACCTACGATTTCAGGTCCCACGTAGACCGCAGCATCATTAGTACATAGTGGTAATTGCCATAATTTGAAAACTATTTGTGATATCAGGATAAACTGATCATAGTTGTGTAAATGCTACTCTTCAATATAGGCCTACAACATTTACATTTCGACAAATTTGATATTCCAACGAATATGAGTCACTTGAACCGACGAGGATAACGATCATTTTACTGTTTTGAACGAATATTTAACACATAAGGGTTGGAAACAGCACAACAATTTTTTATAATAACTATAGGACAATGTCTATCAGATGAGATTACAAAAACAATGTTATTTAACACCTTTCTACCCTGAAAAAATTGTTGAAAATGATGGAAAACCAAAAAGTACCCTTTAGAAGATGGTTCTTTTGAGAGTGGGGAGTGCACCTTTGCACATTATCAGTCACTTTCTTATGACTGAGCTAACCAAAATACCAGTACCAGTGCAGACGTTATTCAGATTATTCACACTTTTCAAAAGTCACACAAAAATATTGCAGGTACCAAATATTTTTTATATCAGTGAATTTTTTAGCTTATTCTAAAATCTCTATCTTCCAAACGAGGAAAAACATAACGTTGAATTTTTCTGTTATCATTCTTCACTTTGAAGAGCATCTTTTCTACAAAACCAAAAAGAGATAGATTACGGTAACACTCTCTATACGAGAAACTTCCTGGTTTGCAAAGCGGTGTAAAGTTGCTGCCGAGACACAAATATGTACGCCTTCTAAGCATTAATGCTCAATTGAGTAACATATCTCGGTAATATATGGCTTACACATTTTACACATCATTTACAAACAGCTTATGTGTCGGTATGATGAAGATTAATAAGATGGAAGCATAACCACCTATATACTTAATGATGAAAGGTTTCTTAGGTAATGGAAAGGATAGGGCCTAATGGGAAGGGAGGAGGCCTAAGCCTATCTGATCATAATTATCATTGACTTTGATGATAGCAACTCTATAGGCCTACCATCATCATTGACTTTATAATAACTACGTTAACTACAAACTCAATGCCATCATCCACCACCTCCTAACATAACCCTAAAAACATCGAGCTACAAATAAAATATACCCTATTTTGCAACTGGCGGCTGATATCCGGCTCCTGAGTAAAACTCATTGCCCGAGTCACTCTCGTTTTATAGGCCTAGTCATCAAGCTCATGATGTAATTGCAATGCCATTTTGCCTACGCCATGCAAGGGAAGGTATATGACCTAGGCCTACCTGCTTCATGACGAACCATGGGTTCTTGGTTCATGTTCCTCAGAATAGATTCTAAAAGCGGAATAGCATCTTTATCCTGCATCTGTCCAAGGCAATAAGCTAGTTCGTGCTTCAACAATGCAGATGAATCCCCGAAACAGTCTTCAATGCATTTTATAGCTACTGGACCGCCAATACTTTTCAATGTAAATAATGCCCTGAACCTTTCTTTAAGAGGACGTTCCGAGTTATTCAGCACACAACCAATTGCCTGAATTTTATCTTCCGCAACAGACACCATCTTACTTTGAAATAATGTTAGGTCTAGTTACCACAAATAACGTAAATCTGTTCTAGTGGTGTAGGCTACACTGTCAAAATCAATGACACTGTACAGGGAAATGTGATGATGAACAAAACGACAGCGACACATCCCACACGATTACCACGTGCTAACGAAAATTTCACTGCCTTCTACAGGTGTTCACTATTCGGAAAATATAATAATTATTATTATTATTATTATTATTATTATAATGAATCATGGTTACGAATAACTCTACTTGATGAATATGAATGAAGATTGAGTAAAACAATGTTATTTAACTATGACATAAATGATTGAATACGAAATGAAAATGAAAATGAGAAATAATAACACAACATGACGAAGAGCTTTGGTTCGAGCACTGCCTTCCATTAGGTGTTGCATTCGGCGATAAATCAGGCCGCCTAGGAGGTAGGCCTACACAAAAGTGACCTAGCCTATTCTTACTTATTCATCAGGCTAGTCCCACCTGAAAAGTGAAAATGGCAAGCAGTAGGCTAGAAAAAATCGGCACGATTTATACAAGGTATAATGCTTTTCTTGTAGACACTCTGTATCTTGACTTTACCACATTAGTTGGCCTAGGCCTGGTGCTTGGATATGTAGAGCCTGGGCCATGCCTGGGCTGATAAGCCTACTTCCTCTAGGCATAGGCCTAGGCCTACCTCTTGTCTGGGTCTAGCAAAAGCAAAGCCTAGATCTAGCATAACCTGAAGAGCCTGCATAGGCCAAAGATCGAGATAATGTGGTGTGAAATTTACTGTACGAATACAGCCTGCAACGACCTAGAAATTGGGCCGACCCTATTCCCACGAACGTTCGTGCAGGTTGTGCCTACAGCAACCTAAACTACTATTCCCAAGAACCGTTCGTGCCGGCAAGACGCTTGTACACTATTCCCACAACCGGTCGTTCCAGCAAGACCCCCAATCTCTATTCCCACAACCGGGTTGTGTGGGTTTTGCGAATAGCCGCGCAACACGGCCATATCTATTTGCCAGAACGGCCACACCAAGCGTTCTCACGTAGTGCATTAGATTCCACACAGAGAGCCCTGGCAACGGAAGAAGGCAGTCGAGGAATTAAATTGAACAACCATATGTTGTGGCCATCATCTTTATCATCACATTATAGTTCCATTACGCTTACGGGTGACCTGCTTCCCTATCTATACTATATATTTTATATAATTCTGTTCTATATCTTTCCCTAGGCGCTTATCACTTGTTTAATGCTACCAAATGTCAGCTGTCAGTGGGGTCGTTGACTTGTTACGGTAACAATAATCTTTCATTACCAGGCAATTCCTAATACTCTTTCTAGACCTACTCTACTACAACCCTCCATTGTAAATGCCAACGGAGTGTACCCACATTTATTTGTATCAATGTTTACCAACGAAAGTGGCATCAGCCTCTAGTCATCTACCGGTATCGCATTGCGATAGAAACTGAAGTCAGGTTGGGCGTGCGTTCGAGTCCCGCATTAGGCTTGGGTTTTTGTAAACGTCCTTCCACCTTAAATTTCTTCATCGTTTCTTTATTACCCTCATTTGACCCTGTTAAATCTAGCTGTTGGTGGGGTCCTTAAGCGGCATTAACATGAAAAAAGAAAGTGGCACCTTCTAGGCCTAAGCCTATAATGCCAGTCCCATTTCCTGCCCGAGTCCGCTTCGAGTGAGTCCAGAGCCCTCTCACGACAATCAAATGAACTACGTGATGCAGCGGTGTGTGCTTCGTGAGTTCGTTCCTGGGAATAGCCAGCCCTAGTGATTCTGCTCTTCCCCAGATCCGCTTCGTGTCGAGCGCCGGTTGTGTGAATAGAAGTGCCCGCGCGGGCTGGCTATTCATACAACCCGGGTCGGGGCGTGGGAATAGACACTTCGTAAAAATTGCAGCCATACATTTTGGTCTAGCAACAGGCCTAGGCCTGAAACCATTACTTGATGCTGAAACGTTTCACGTTAAGCGACGTGAAAATCTGTAGACATGCACTTTTGTGCTGCAATATATAAGTTAGGTTTGCTGTGTCCATTGGTAATTGTACCAAGATCTATTAGAAAACACTAATTTCAGGTGAAAACTGGAAAGTTTGAAGATGCTCAGTAATTTTATCATAATTTTCGATCAAATCAGTTTGAAAACCTTAATAAATACTTTCAATCTGGACCAAGTTGGTTTGAATTCAACAGACTACGTTCATCACACTGTCGAGATTATTTTAGCCTAATAGATTCAGCTGAATCTGGCTCAGAACTCAAGACTATGGGAGTGGCTCGGAATCAGGTTAACCTGAAACGGTTTACTGAAAGACAAAGACAATCCACTACCAACACGATTCAAGATTTGATTCGGCACTGTCAAATTGTGTCTGCAATGTGTGATAAACAGGCCAAAACAGGTTGGGGGGGGGGGGGGGAGCTTGTCTGCAACTCAGAGCAAAGAACATGGCGGTGTTAATAGCCAAATATGGTTACCGTTTTTTCGATTTCCATATTTCCATAGCGTGTAAGTGAACCGTTCAAGCTAAATCGATTTGGCTGAACTGTTTCCCGACTTATTGTAAAAATTACCACTGTTGAGCAACTGAATCCTTTCAATTCATTTTAAATTTTATATTTCAACTTCGTTGAGAACAGTTCAAATAACTACCTCGGGTTTTGTGTAATCTGACGATTATTAATTGGTTTCTATAGTGTTAACTTATATGCTTTCAATTGCAGAGTGACCGGTCTTCTTCGTTCTGGTGCATTAAAAGAAGTGGATACTCCAATTTGGTACAATGTCTACAAAGCATTTCCACCACAGTATGAACCTAAATATGATAGACCAGCTCCAAACATTTCCGTTAAAAACATATTCTATCCTGAAGACCAAGCTAGAGCGTAAGACACTTATATTTTACAATACCGTACTGAAGTTCTTGAACATCATGAGCAAGGGTCAGGAAAACAAAACCATCAAATTCAAACCACTTCAAATCATTTCACTCAATCGAGGAAGTTTTTATTTTTTATTAATAATGTCAAAATTTTGATTCACCATCATTGTTTCTCAATTAAGGCTGAGGTGTGGAGAAATAATAGCCATGAATGATGAATTAATACACTGCAATGAATAGTAATAATAATATAAATTAATAATAATTGAAGGCTCAAATCTATTCAAGTTTTTCCCTGTGTGGACTAACTAGGAAAACGCCTTATATGCGTTGTGAGATGAGCTTAGAAGTATGGAAATGTAGAATTAGGAACATTTGGTCAGCTCAATGTACATATTATACAGGCCATAGATCACTTCAAAGGTTTAAAAACCGCGGCTGTCTGTTGGTATATGGACCTTGGTTTCCCAACAATGGTACCAGTGCCTTCTTGATATCATCACAGATTTTAATCGTTTTAATTTATTGGTGACACTTGTTGCTCACATTTGATAGTTCCTTTAATTGCTTTCTTAATTGCTTTTATTGATGTGGAAAAAAGTACTTTGAAAATGTATTTTCTTCGTTATTTCACATCCGATTGTTCCATAAATCGCTTAAAATATGTATGATAGTTCTTTCCACATTCAGTATAAATTTGAGAGCTTTTGGAAAATTTTTGTTTTCCAAGTATTACTCCCTCGGCTTATTCTTATGGGGATTTTCTATACTTTACAAATTTTTTCCGGAAAAAACGTTCGACCGATTTTTCTGAAAAACAATCCCAACCTATTCTGATGTGATACCAATTTGAAAAAAAAGTTTCGAGGTGGTTGATATATTTTCCTGACCTGTATGCCGCGTACAAAATTACATTAAAAAAAAAAGCCCTAAATTTTTCGGGATATGGAATGAAAATCTTCGCTACCCTCATCTAATTAGTACCTAATTAGTATCTAATTAGTACTATAAAGTCTTCTTATCATTGAATATCTCCTGTTACTATTTGTCTTGTGTGAAATTGACAGCACAATAAGTCAAAAATTGAAGATTGTTTTGTCACATTTTCCATTTACTGTAGGTCTACATTATAACAATGATTTAAAACGTGATTTAGAGAGTAGGCCCAGGCCTTATACAAAATATTGCATAGGCCTACTTCAATTTTTATGTTTGTGAAATAAATAAAAACAGATATATTACAATTGGCTCATCGAGTTGATAAGCACCTCTGCTTTTCCGAAACATGTATTTTTATCATCTGTACTGATTATGTGTATTACTCATGGATTGCAACAATTAATAGATTTTTCTTTCAATTAAGGTGGTTCCAGAAACATAGCAAACGTGTTGGTTCAGTAACTTTGACAGAATCACAAACACAAACGACAACTCAGAAATTCATCAGCCTTTACAATAAACTCAAAGAAGAACACGGAGGAAATGTTGCCGACAGCCAACATCTCGAGTCGGCGCTAGAAATGTTGAACATTGAAGGTTTAGAATACACGGAGCGCCAAAGACTATCGCGAATAGAAACCAAAGACAGCACTGCGAATGGTAGTCTAGCTTCTACTTTTCAAGATGCTCAAAAAGATAGAGTGAATATAAAAGATATTTTCAAAGATTAGTGTGATTGTATTTTAATTTATAATGAAGTTGATGTATATGTTTTCCTCAGTTATTGGAACATGTAGTATACCTTCAACATTGCGCAATAGCTTAGGTTGAATATTATTGTAAATAAAATAAAAAATCCTTATTGTGAAATTCTATTGATGTTTATCTGACCTAATACGGCCTCTACTGGATACTGACCAGTTGCAATCCCTTATATTTTCCGAACAAAAGTTGAGACTAGGTACATACTGAGCTATGGCTTAGTAAAATCTGTACAGGCTAAACTGGTACAAACGTGTGTCGACTTCGAAGTTCGTAAGACGACCCATTGTATTATATCATACAGAATTTGTAGTTTTATTTTCATTGGGAGTTGGAAAGCATAGCCTTGGGCCAGATTATTAGTAGATGATATTGATATTGAATAAGAAAGTGCTTTGCGTTATGTTGAAGCATAGGCCCTAGATCAAGTAGGTAGGCCTACTAGGGTAGAAGCACTGCCTATGTCTCTTTGGCATTCTACAATTATTCCACTTAATACTACCTGTACTCTCCATGATGGATGAACTTTAGAAAAATACATAATATTATTCCTGTGATTCTTATAAGTTTAATTTATTATGTGATCAATTAGAGATGATTAATTCAAAATTTCAATACAAAGAACATTGGGCCTAAAACTTAAAACCAAAGAAGTCAACATTACAAAGTTTTAAACAGAACACTACTTTATCGGCTCTTCGGTCTAAATGTTTCATAGATCTGTCACGCCATGAACACGTGTACTGTTTATACTTACTCAACTAGATTAACAGATAAAAAAGTTTTGTAGACAAAAAGTCACATCTATATGGCCCTGAATGAAGAAAACTTGGATATTTATTGTTTAGCATTGGCAAGGTATTTCTAAGAATTAAGTCTGATCCTTCTTAGGTCACACAGTAGGGAAGTACAGTAATGCAGACACTCCCTGTCTGGACGTGTGCCTTCAGTGCAATGACCACTTAGTCATTCTTGCTGAGGTGAATTGAAAAGAGTCAGTAATCAGTAGCCAGATAGTGATCAAGAGTTTATTATAAGAGTATGCTAAGATTATTTGATCAACTTGAAAAACAGATTAGTGATATATACAGTAGTGGCGACATAAAAATTGCAAACGACTACCATCTGTTGGCACTAGTGTGCCTTTAGGTATGCCTTTAGGTATTTCTCTGTAAAGTAATTAAAAGAGTCAAGTATATCTACGTTAAGCCAGCATAGGACATCAAGCAATTTATTTATAAAATTATTTTGCAATTAAGAATCAATTCAAAATCGGATGGAAATAAAACAATTAATGGGCAGGCCCTCTACACGAACTCAGCATTTGCGTCTTGAGAGCCTGACTTGGGTAATGGGAGCCTAGGCCTAGAGGGTGTTATTAAGTGCTAGTGGCAACAGAGAGCCTGCCGTTCATTGTAGCATCAACCATTTGATTTTTTTAACTTGAATGCCGTCAAAACATCAACTTGATATAACTTTTTGAAAGAATTCAATGTCATTCTTATTAGCTCATCCATCAACGCGGAAACACATAACGCGTTTTCCTATTTATGATAATAATAATTGCTACTATGTAGACCTACTTGTACTGCTGCTTGGACTATGTCTAATCATGGACTTGTATACAACTCCATGATCTAATCTATAATTATAATATATAATATATAATATATAATATATAAGGTCTAATATATAATTTATCAGCATATTTGCTTCCCCCCCTTCAGACTTAACTAGCCCTATTGATTGGTTATATCCCTCCCTGAACCAAATCTTTCGTAAAATGTCTTTCAAATACTGCGTAAAATGGGTAAGATGTGATAATATAGAAGGCGTTGGTACAAAGCAGCCAGTAGAAAAAGGATGCGAACTTGCGTTATACAAGGCTGTGGCACTGACATTACGGTTTGTCGGGTTGTCGGTAGTGGTGCACCGGTTGTCTTTTGCGTCTGCGTTGGCGAATCCTAGGTATTGTTTTGGTAGGCGTGAAGTCCTATGTCATAAGTATGCCTAGGCCTATGCTGTTGCACATTGACGCACACAAATCGACGTATTATTTCAAGTTGTTTCAGGCCTAGGCAATATTGTGTGAATATTTTGTGATAACAGGTCTATAGCAGTTCGCTCGTGATTACTGCAATAATATGGTGGGCTAGACCACGATTTGAGGTCATTATAATGTTAGGCGTAGGCTTGGGCATTAAGTATGGCTTGGGCATTAAGTATATAGGTGTATATACTTAATGGCTTGGGCGTAGGGTTAGCCAAAGCCCTCGCCCAATGCGTAAGGCTAGGAGGCTAGGCATGGGGTAGGGGCCTTAGTCATTAAGTTGGTAGGCCTACAAACTCAATGCATTAGTGTAGGAATAGGCTTACCGGTAATACTGCTGTAGGGTCCAAGGCTATCTCGCAGTCGGGAAAGGGTTCAGCGGAGTAGGCCCTAGGCCTAATGTGAATATTGCGAGTAGGCGTAGGTCTATCGTGATAAATGCAAAACATTTTCAATTTCAGGCCAAATCGATTTGATTAAACTACTCTCCAGCGGTGTGATAAACGTAGTTAATTTCAATACCTCTGTAACCGTAGGCCTAATGTTGCTCACAGGTTAGATGGAGGCTCGTGATTGTGAGGGTCCAGTAGGGCAAGGTTTGTGTCAAATGGATTAGTAAATAGACTTGGCTTACTATAAATTTATCTAAATTCCATCTCTGGAACAAATCCTGAACAATTATTGGACTTGTCACCAGTGTAAGTGACACTGATGCTGAAAGTAAATACCGGTAGCGACAGTCAACCGTGGGGCAGATAGGGCCTAGACAACCTAAAGGCGAATTAGTGCTAGTATGCAAAGTTGAATCAAAATGTTTAAAATACAAATATTCAATTGTTTTGATATTATTTTCAGAATGGGTAGGAAGACGATTGTGCGGCATTATGTTTTCTTCTGATGCAAAACCAAGGTTTTTAAAGCCAGGTGAGTGTAACGGTATTTATGTCCTGTACTGTAGTTGATTACTCTCAGGAAATGTTCTTTATCTGACAGTAAGACTAGAGGCCTACACCTTAGGCTACAGATATTATTGGGTCTAGTGTACCATACAAAATAGTTTTGGAGGTACGTAGGCCTACCGGTATACGTTTACTACAGTTAACACTGACCAGTGCATTTATAGAACCCAGAGTTATTCTCTCTCCTAAATGGAATGCAATTTATATTTTAAGAGAAAATTATTTTCACAAATTAATTTTTAGGATCATGATGCAAGTCTAAAATTTGATATAAAATTGCTTCAGATGTATGATAGCTGTATCTAGTATGTACCAGTAGAAGTGTGTAGTATACAGTTTGAAA
This sequence comes from Brachyptera putata, assembly GCA_907164805.1. NCBI lineage: Eukaryota > Metazoa > Arthropoda > Insecta > Plecoptera > Taeniopterygidae > Brachyptera > Brachyptera putata. The sequence continues at coordinate 24,259,191 of OU015464.1, read as the reverse complement.
TAAAATTGATTCAGATGTATGATAACGGTATGTAGGCCTATGTAGTAGTATATACTATTATGTATGTATGTATGTATGTAGATAAATGAACATTTTAAATTAAATCAGGCCCACTAACCATGTGACAGATCTAACAATGATTTAATTCTGACCTGTAGGTGTAGTAGTAGTTGCTCGGTGGTGCTTCATTCTCTTATCATAAATGCTTACCAGCACATGCAGTGCAGTGGTCAATGCGCTCGCCTCGTGTGATCCGGGCTGGCGAGGGAATTTCGAACCCAGTTCGATCCCTGCTGCCGTCCATCTTTACATGGGTTTTTCATCTGTAGTCTAGGCTAATGCCGGGATGGTTCCTACAATAAGTAGGCCATGACCGCTTCCTTCCCTCTATCCTTCCTATTACCCTAGAACCATCATCTCATTAATCATCCATCCGACGCCAATAGATCTTCACTATCATAACAGCGCGTAGTTAAACCCAATGTAATTAAATTAAAATATCATAAATGCTGTTTTCAATTGGACTAATGATCCATTGTTACAGGTGACAGCAACAGCACGTGGGAAGAAGACAAGCCAGACGTTGATCCGACGCATTCAACGACTTTCGTTTACAATCCTCATTTGTCGTTGGCATTGGAACAACAGCGCCAAAGGCTACCTATTTTCAATAATCGAAACCACATCTTGTATCTTCTGGAGCAATTCCAGACTCTGGTTCTCGTTGGTGAAACTGGAAGTGGAAAAAGTACGCAAGTTCCTCAGGTTAGTTGGTCATGATTGCTCACTGATATAACTATGCCTGAAGGACAGTTGAATGGAACTTGAAGCAGAAAACGAGGAAATTGGAGTTGAGGGGGATGGAATTACTATCAGTAGGCCCTATTAACAAATTATGTTTTCACAAATTTCAGGAATAATCTTGAGAGCTGGTTGCGCCAACTGATTATCATAGTAATTAGGCCCTAGTTAATTAATTTGGTCAAGAAACGAAAATAAATGAGGAGGTGTGAAAACAGTTCGAAAACAAACTTGAACCTTGGTTGCTAGTTTAAAATTGAATAGTGTATGTTTGAAAATATCTGTAATTCTCCCATAGCACCCAGTATTGAAATTTGGAGATCTCATACTGTTCCAAAGTTTTCACCAAAAAACTGGTAGGGCCTATATGCCTATTTTGCTAAATTGACTATCATGCAAAGTTGAATTTCTAACCTGCGCATGGCAGGAGGTAATTATGGAAAATTCTAGTTCTCTGTAGGCCTACTAGTTCAAAGCTAAATTTTAAGCCTAGTAGCTTTAGGCACGTTAGTCTCTACTTAGCTTTGTAGTAAAAGTACCGTAGGCCCTACAGTCTTTTGTTTTAAAAATACAGCCGTAGTCAGTTTTATGGAAGTACTAAATGAAAATTATTTATATTTATTATTGAATGAATGTGTATTTGCTTGCATAAATGATCCCCTTTCATTGAAATTATTCTCCCATGTTAAAAATGAATTTAAAACAGATAGAAAAATTATATGTCTCGGATTTTCTTTGTTTCTCCCATGCTACCGGTATGATTCATATAATTGTAATATGAAGCAAGGTCTATTACCAGCACAGCTCTCATTTTGGATTTTGACTTATTTGATTATTTCTCCTCTTATTATCTACAGATTGGTTGGCAACTTCATGCAGAGGCCAAGTTAATTTGTAACGAAGCCTAAGACTAAAACGTTAAACTACCTCCAGCACTTGAAAGTACAGTGCAAAAATGGTTGGGCCTTCGTCATTTTTTAGCAAGATTCTCCTTGGTTTTATGTTCTTCGTCCTCCTGTACTTTGTTTACATGGACACAAACCTATACTTCCGAATCCAGCAATTTCCTTTACGCCGTGATGCCGTCAACTCATCGACCATCGATGCCGAATTCTTTGTTTCGTGCGACCTTTCACCGATTTGCGATGTCACTGTGAAATCCATGATGCTCGACCATCCAAACCACTACCTCTTCAGTCCAATGGCTACAATGACTGATAGGCTCCTCGGTATCAGCCAAGCAGAGTATATCACTCCTAATATGATCAGTGCATTCCACGTACTCGTAGCGATAGCATCTGCAAAGTGTATTGCTTCTGACTCGCTGATATCTCGAAGAATAGGCGTCGGCCTTTTCGAGTTACGGAGCATGCTCGACGACTTGGATGGGCACGTCGCGAGGGCTCGTAAACACGTGCATGGAGAAAGCTCGGAGATCGGTTCCGTGGGCTACTTTGTCGACGGAATGTGCGATGCACTGGGCACTGTTGCTCTTGTCATAGGATGCCTCGTCTTCTTGAAGAATAATCCACCGCGACGCGGCTACATGCACCTTCCGACGACTGCACCGCCGGAGGGTAGCAAAGATGCAACGGTAAATCCAGCGATCAAAGGAAAAGTAACATCGAAAAAAATTGTTCATAAACTTGGTTGTCTAAGTGCTCAAATGCTTCTTAGTTCGACAGCGTGGAACCGATATATCGCATTATATCAGGATTTACTAGAGAGGCCAAACGTTACCGAATCACATGCCGAGACTCAACTCCGAACGCTTAGGTCGTCTCTTATGTGGACCGTGGCTTGGCTGTGGCGATTGTTCAATCCTCATGCACTCATCCACGCAATGTTAATTGCTATCTTCTGTGATAAGCTTTGGGAGTTTCTAAGAGCAATGCAATACGTTGGCTTCATTATTCTGTTGGGACTGATTTGTATCACAGAAATGCATGTGCAGGAGGTCCAGACTCTGATCTCAAAGTCTCTAAACAGTACCTCAGTTTAAAGTTAATGCCTATACATAATACATATTTTCTATGCATAACCATAATGAATGGCGCTCTATTTTTGTGCTCTAGCGTGTATGTTTGATGTTTGAGTTAAGATTGTGCATTTCAAACTTTTATATGTAGGTGTATATATCAAATTTCATTCAGGTCCTATGCCCACTCATCCCGGTACTTTTCCGTGCAGATGTTCTTCCCAATACCACCATGAGTCTGTGTTTAAATCTTCCTATAGAGCACTTCTTAAACGTTGATTTAGTATCCTCGTGAGTTTGTTATACATGCGATACCTTATCGGAGTTTTCAGTTAACTAAACAATCAATATAAATGTTAGTCTGTTACCTTTAATATTTCAGTAGTTTTTATTAATGTTACAAATGTTGAGAAGTCATTTTGGTTATTTTCAAAATAAATTTTGATTGGTTCCCTTCACACATGATTTACTTGCAATGTGAAATACGGTAATTACTGTAGTAGGATCGACTGTACCATGTAAAGTAGTTAAATAGTTTGTAGGCCTAACATGGAATATGCCAAACATTCAAGTACTGTATGGTACTTGAATAAGCAAGTCAAATAGTCAAGAATACATTATAATGTGTTACTATAGAGCTTCAAGTGCAAGTTATAGTGTTATTTATCTGTTTTTTATTTTATTTGAACCATTTATGAATGGGAAAATAATGTGAGTAGCCTAGATCACATATCGTGTAGGCTTACTAGTTTTAAGGCGATTCTGACACTATTTTCAGCGAACTGCAAATTAATTGATATTGATAATTGATAATGAAATAACAAATTGAATGATGTAGGCTAGCCGTACTGTATTCGGTAGCAAGACGTATCGATTGGTTGTGGAAAGTCGAAAATAGTTTCAGAATACGAGTTTTTAAATCAAAAATATATATTCGAGTGTCACTGGTAATGTGTTTGGCAGGCCATCTCATTTGCTTGATATACTGTAATTAGTTAGTACTTGTAATTTTAAGATGCATTAAACCTAGTGTGTTCCACGTTGTGTTATTTAGGTAGCCCCCAAGTAGTACCGGTATGTACCATATGGGAATAATATTTGAAAGGTAGGCCCTACTCTAATTGTCGAGTGGAAAAATTATATATACTTATATCTGTACTATACATACCATACCCATAATAATAGTATTTTTATACTGTAGCTAGGACAGATAGAAAAAAGCATCTGCATTGAAATTCCATGCACTCTAAACTTGATCTAGTCACCAGTTTTGGTTTTTGGATATTTTTGTAATCCCTTTTGTCTTGTACCAAAAAGTTGGATTCTGTCGTATTCAACAGATTCGGAGTCTACAAGTAAACCTGTCAACAGATTTCTCTTCAAATACTTTCAGTGCAGTTTTTCCATAAAATACTGATAAAGATGACAATTTGCTACATATTGTATACTATGTACTTGAATTTAAAATTACTTCCTCAAGGGAAACCACATATTACATTGCTTATCGTAATACACAATTACTGATTGTAAACTTCAACCTTAATAGGCGTAAGTACTTTGCTAGTTCTACTGTATGAAGTATAATACTAAAATACAGTGTCTAAATGGGCCTACTTAAATAATTAGTATTGTTAAATGTGGAGGCTCACATGTTACTGTTATACCATGTCGTACTTGTCCGTGATATGAAAGGACAGTGAGAGTATCTGAAGAAATCCTGTTGAACGAACATTAAATTTTGTATAAAATACCAGTATATAGAATCTTGGGTACATCATTCACAGCAAATAACAATCCAGTCTTACAGTTAGTGATAAGTTGTATAATAGACAGAACTGCATTTACTGTTGAGTACAGTGTGATTAAAAGATCCGTTCATTGTAAAGAAAAATATATATTTAATTGTCTATGTAATAGAACTGCATTTATATACTGTAAGAACATTAGCCAAATGACTCTTTGATACTGGTCAACAGACTTGTAAGTGAATATACAGTAAGTAATATATATTTGATATATATATTAGTCTCTTGAATATAGAATATTCTTTCATTTTTTTTTACTGTAGACCTATGTTATAGTTATGGTGATTATAAAAAATATGTCCAAGATTTATATGCAAACAAGAATTATATGTGTACTGAATTGTTAAATTTCATTGTTTTGATTCAGCCATATAATGTTTATTATATTTATATACTTGCCAATTTATAATATAAGTGTGCTGTAAGCACGTTATAATGTCTTATGGAAATGCATAGTCTGATCAGAGCATTATCCTGCTAGTTGATAATTTGTTTTCAGTGTAAATGTACGTATCTGTAAGTTGGTAGGTCTGTTCGTCTGCCTTCATAGAGTGTAACTTGAAATGCGGGTAGTAGACGTCAGGTTTAATGTTTAAATATATACCATGATAGTTACTGACAAATGTAACTTACGTATATTGTTGTGTCGAAGTGATGAAAGCACAGCAATAGATCAACACAAAATAATGAAAGTACAAAAAAGTTTAATTTTTAATTTTTGTTAATTGCATTATTTTCTTGATATGTCTTGACATTCAAAATTTGGTAAGCTGCTCTTTTCTGTATCCTCTTTTCCTCGTTTCAATTACCAAGCCTTTTTGTTGATTTTCGTATACCCTTTGAACTATAATTTGTTGATGCAAACTTCTGTGATTGCTGAGATTCTTACATTAATATTGTATTCTGAGATTCTACAAGAGCTCTTCTACTACCTACATTCATGTAGTAGTTAACAAAAATATTTTTTCAAATTTTTAATGAACATTGAAAACTTACCAATAATTGTTCCTCAATTAGAGCTAAGGATGATAAGGTAGGAGTGTATGAAATTGAATGGGACACCACAAGGGTGATTTTATCATCAAAATATTTTATATTATGATTTATGAATATTATTACGTACAAATATAATGTAAACCAATTGTACGGTACCAAATAAAAAGATACACATTGAAAATACAAACAAATTGGCCTCATTAAAACAAACCAGGCTCAGAAGGCGTGTAAAGAAAGAAAGGAGTAGGGTATTTATGAACTAATAATTGATTGATTATGATGAAAAAGGGTTGATTATATACCGATAGTCTTATGTTTGATTAGCCCATATAGTATATATAGTCGGATCGTGAATGTCGCATGGTGTAGTTATACTATAAATATTAACAGTAACAAAAGAAATATATATATATTATATTGTATTTGTATTAAATTATGTAATAAAATGTTCCAATTATTATGAAGCTAGTGTTTCATCAATTGGTTTACCAATCCTTATATCCTTTCCTCTTTTCAGTACTTATTGGAGGCAGGATGGGCCGACAACGGGAAAATTATCGGGATCACGGAACCCAGACGTGTGGCTGCAACAACCCTGGCAACAAGGGTAGCTGATGAGAAAGGATCTTTGCTGGGTCATCAAGTTGGGTATAGCATTCGTTTCGACGATTGTTGGGATCCGCAGACTACTAGGATTAAGGTACGTGAATGCTGTTCCTGTCAATATTTGCAAAGTGTATGCTGCCTTCTGCTACGTTCTGCGTTTGGATTGTCCTTGACTTGCATATACTTTTAAACCAAAATTGATGCCTCATATTTCTCGTCCTACATAACTGGTGATCTCGTCCATAGAAACGAAATATTGAGTATCAAAGCATTCAGTGGGGCTAGTAACCCTTCTTGCTTGTGTTCAGCAAAATTATTATATCATTCTTATTTGTACAAAATATATTTTTCGGAAAATATATTCTCTAAATCAAGTCCTACTTTCTAATAATGGTTATGTTCCAAAAAAATTTACTGATATACAAATTTAAGACCAGGTTTGCTCATTTAGTGATGAGAAATTGGAAACAAAGATAAAATCACAGAATGGTTTCAGAATGTTGTGATTATGAAAAATTATTATTAAACTTGGACCTGAATTTTTCCATTGGTAGGATTACAGTAGTTGGCATTTATGATAAGTATTAATGCATTATTGGTAAATAGGGCTGTAAATATAACTTTTCCCATTGGACAAAAAATGGACTGGACATAAGTGCTGGGAGGTAGATTTTACAAGAGTCAACAAACTCAAGTTTTCCACTACCTTTTCCGCAGACTCTGAAAGAAATAACCACCAGGCAAAAATCACAGGAACATTAATAATGAACTAAAACAATGTTTTACCTGTTCATTATTGCAATTGTTTCTGGTTCCAATTTATTTTACCTGTTGCAATTCACAATAACGATAATTGATATGATGTACAAAAAGTTAAAAATGTAGGGCCTACATTACATTTTTTTCTTCAATGCAGCTGATACGATTTATTGAAGACTTTGAAATAATATAGGCCTACATCATTTCTGAGACGAAATTCAGTAAAATTTGAATTCACGAAGAAATTCAAGAGAAGAAATATTTTTCAAATTTTCCTTTACATATTTCTAATTTTATGTTCATATCAATTTTTGTCAAAAATTATTTTTACAAGCCTACTTATGTCAACCTATATGCAACTATTCATTTTCATCCATGTAAAATACCTAGCATAAATTTTATTGTTTTATTTCAGTACATGACTGAGGGTATTTTACTACGCGAGATGATGGCAGACCCACTATTACGGAATTATTCAGTGATCATACTAGATGAAGTACACGAAAGAACTCTTTACACTGACATTGTTATGGGACTACTTAAGAAAATTTTAAGAGTAAGAAAAAGCTATTTCACTAGAAAGTAGAAACCATGTACATGTTTTGCTTTTTAATCCCAGTAAGCTAGCGGTTGAATTAATATGTTGGAATTAATAACGTCACATGTGTTGGCCTACTTGAATTTACAACTTTGTATAGAGGATTTTATTACCCTCAATGCTAGTGTTCTGGTTGGCATACTACCGGTGCCGTTTCTTTTTTTTAAACACCCATAGCAGTGACTTCAATGATAATGATAATTTTTAATGGTAATATATACACTACAGTAGGCCTACTTACTTGATAACGTAAATAGGCCTATTAAATAATGTAAATGTGTATCAATTAAATATTTTTAAATTTGCTTACCGTATTTAGTAGAATCAAGAATATTACGTAAAGGTACATCTAGAAACGGTCTCGCCTACTATAAACCCATTTATGCCTACCACTGCACCGCTGCTCACCACCACCTGTAAATAATTATAAGATTTTCTCCTATGGTTGACTTTGGTCATTGAGTTTGTAGTTATACTGGCATGTTGTTTGCCCGAGTTGATCTTTGTTCTGAAACATCTAGGCCTACTAATCTAGATTACGTGGTACACTACATAGACTATAAGTAAGAAATATAGTAGATATTTGCAACGTGTAATTGACATAATATAAAGGTTTGGTACAGTAATCGGAAAAATAGCTTACCAGCCTACCAGCAGCTTACCTTGAAGTGTATGTTGTGAGTAACGATTGAATTCTATTTCTTGTGATCAATTGGGTATGGTGGTATTATTCTTGAAGAGAAGCTGTTTTTTTGTCCTGTCTTTTTTTCTGTGAGCTTTGTTGAAAAAATTAAGTTTATTTTTTCTGTACAGTATAAGAAGTATTTGAGTACCGGTAGTCCGTACTATATTGGACTACTGATAGGACAAAACTGTGGGCATATAATCAATTTGAACCTTTTCATTGAAATATGAGAGACAGTAGCAACAAACTTGCAAGTTGTTGGACACAAAAATTTCTATCTGCAAATTTCTGGCTCTGTCAACGAACACTCTGCTAGAAACTGAAGTCAAGTCGAGCATGGGTTTGAGTCCCGCATCAGGCATAGGTTTCTATATACATAATTCGTCTATCACCCGTTCGTTCTTATGTTGGGGCTTTTGAGAAAACAATCATCAATAAAAAATATTTCTAGTATTAAAAGTTAGGCCTATAGGTGGAGCTATAGTTTTCACTCTGTACTCTTATTGAATTTACAGAAACAAAAGAACCTCAAGTTGATAGTCGCATCTGCTACTGTTGATGCCGAGCAACTGAGTAATTTCTTCAACCTAAATTCAAGCAAAGACAAGAAATTGGACACAACAGTCATCATGAGCGTGGAAGGTCGGCTATATCCGGTAGTTGTGCATTACGTGAAGGAGCCTGTACCCGACTACGTACAAGCGGCGGTCGACACTGTCGTGAAAATACACAACACCGAACCGCTGGGTGACGTGTTGGTATTCCTGACTGGCCAAGAAGAAGTGGATCGAACCGTCTCGTTACTACTTGAATTTTCAACGCAGTTGAAGAAAGATCAGAGTAGGTCCATTTTATTATAACATATAAACTCATCCCCCTCATCCCTTTGATCTTGGATATTATTACAGTGCATAGTTGAAGCCAATATAAATTAGATAGAAAAATCAATAGGTAAACTGGTCTAATATTGATCTTATGTGAAAAAAAAAAAAATCAAAATCAAATCAAAATATTGCCTCATAAAAATGTAAAAAATCTTATGTTCTGTTTTTGTTTCAGATAAATTATTGGTATTACCTATGTATGGGTCACTGCCTAATGCAGATCAGTTGAAAGTATTTCGTTACACCCCTAATGGCTTTCGGAAAGTTGTCGTTGCTACAAATATTGCTGAGACTTCGATCACCATTCCTGGAATAGTATATGGTATGTATTATGTAGTGTGTTATATTGTTGATCAGTGAAACCTCGATGAATCGATCCTGGCTTCATCGTTTTATTGCATTTATCAGTCATTATTTCGCACCCTACTCCTGTGTAACCAATGTTAAATTTCCCTGCATGGATGGCTGTGGAAAACAATAGATAGAGTAAATCCAATATATCACTGTAGTGCAAGGTTTATATTGCAGGATATTAATTGTGATTGTAGTATATATATATATTTAATCATAATTATTATCTATCGAGTCTTGTGCCTGACTGAACATAACTACTAAATAATATCGGCATTACTCTGTTGATTAATCTTTTCCTATTATTTGTAGTAATCGACTGCGGATTCGTGAAGCTTCGTTGGTTTGACACTGAGACGCACACCGACTCGCTAGTCATCGTTCCCGTCTCTCAGGCGTCGTCCGAGCAACGAGCGGGCCGAGCAGGTCGCGTAAGATCAGGAAAAGCGTATCGATTGTACACGGAGGCTGAGCACACGAAGCTAGCCACTGCTACACCACCCGAGGTAAATTGTCTGATTCGCTGTTTGCTCTGTACACTAATAAACTGTAAGGGTATTCAGTTTTAATTCTTTTTCCTAATTGGTTGTATGAACTTCCAGATGCAGAGATCAGATCTTTCAATGGCAGTGTTGCAACTGAAAGCTCTCGGCATAGACAATGTACTACGTTTCAACTTTCCATCTCCACCTCCTGCTAAGAATTTACTTTCGGCTTTGGAACTTCTCTATGCGTTGGGAGCGCTAGACAGTCAGGGGCAGCTGACGAAACCACTTGGAGTTACAATGGCCGAGTTTCCAATGAGTCCTCTGTTTTCCAAAGCGCTGATCGTATCAGGTTTGTTTTGTTACATGACTTTAATACTTCGTGATGAGATTTTAAATTTTTCAATTATGATTATGGATTATAATAATTATCTGTACTAATATTGTACTGTATCCTACTATCAATTGGCCTTCTCTGGGTTGTTCTTTGGAAAAAATACTCTCATATTCAAGCTGTAGAGGAACCTAAAAAATATATATATTGGTACTGCTACATGTTGACTGATTGAATGAAACACTTTTTAATATTGTGAGAAAGTACAACATAATTTATTTTCTTGGTTATTACACATTGTTATTAATTACTTATTAATTGTGGTGTTTGCTTTTAGGGGAGTTTGGGTGCTCGGAAGAAATTCTAAGCATCTTGGCACTGTTACAAGTTCAAAATATTTTCACAAAACCAACAAGTGGGCAAGCATCTATAAAAGCGCGGATAGCTAAGCGGAAGTTTGAAGTAGAAGAGGGGGACCTAATTACATTACTCAACGTTTATACTGCGTATGTCAAGAACAAAATGACTAAGGATTGGTGCCATACGAACTTCCTCAACTATAAAGGACTCCGCAGAGCTCATGAAATACGTAATCAAATGAGCAAACTATTACAAAAGTTTGATGTTCCATTAACGTCGTGTAACGGTTAGTATGAGCAAAAGTCAAAAACTTAATTTTTTCTTTAAATTTGAGATCAATCAGCGTATATGCTGAACTGTGTATACAGGTAACCAAATATCACTTTTTTATATTTGAAAGCCATGAGTACAATTATAATTACTGTTAGTTTCACGTTATTTAAAAGAGTGCATTTGAAACTTCAGATTACACAACAGTCAAAAATCAAAACATAATGGTGTATTGTAAAACTCACCACTACATAATAAAATAAATCAATATCATCAATAAATCATCAATCAGGAATCTGTGTATTCACTGTAGGCCTAACCTCACATTGTCTATATCATAGCCTCACAATTTATTTTCTCCACAGGTAACACTACAGTAATATGTCGCTGCCTCACGGCTGGTTTCTTCCCGAATGCAGCTTACCTCCACTACTCGGGTGTGTACAAAACAGTCCGCGGTGACCAGGACTTGTACATTCACCCGACATCCATCTTCTACACCCTTGAGCAACCTCAGTGGCTGCTATTTGGTGAACTCATATACACTAGTAAGGCGTATATGAGAGACCTCACCACTGTTAAACCAGCGTGGCTAGAAGAACTAGCACCTCACTTTTACCAGAAAACTACGGAGAGGAATCACTAGATTCGTCAAAATCTGAAATATGATCAATTTTATTTTTTGTTCAAATTTAAAAACAATGGAATTTATGTATGCTTTTTCAGTGGTATGCTTGTATCCACGAAGGAAGAAGGTCACATAGGTGTACTAACTACGGTAATATCAGGGCTGGTCCGTGCTGTTTTTGTTCCCTGGTCAACATGTATTAATGTAACGGTAAGTAAATGGTTGAATAGTTGACGGCGAAGGCTAAGATGGCACAGGGTTTGGGAAGTTTGCCGCAGGCGGGAATTTTCTAATAATATTTTATTTTCTTCATCGATTGTAACTTGAAAGTCATATTTTTGTCACAAGTATCATTGAATATTACAATACCGTGTAATCACTAATCTTTAAACTGTATCAAAAATACCTATTCCCTTAATGCAACATTCATATCCATTACTGGCAGTCTATCCCTTAAAAAACAGGTCAGGGAAGAATTTAATTTGAAAAAAAAAATATATATTGGAAGTTTCAACACGTTACATGAAATGAACACATTTTCAGCCCCTTTGCATAGTTCAAGCATTGGGGAGAATAAAATTTAAAAAATGATCAAAATAGTGATTGATTATTTTCAAAATTATCAAGCATAGTTACGTGCTGATATTATTTATGGTTTTGGTATATGCTACAAAGATCAAATTTCATTTATATAAAATCAAAACATAGCAAAATGTACATTTTGACAATGAATAGCCTCATACAATAGGTTTACACGGACTCTTGAGAACTAAATACTACCCAGTAATACTTGCAACAGATAAAAAATAAAAAATCGCGAGCGTAGTTACAACCCGGAAATATTTAGCGCCACGGGAAATTTTAGCTGCTGCCCAGCTAACTCAGCCCACGGACCAGCCCTGACCATCATAACAATCATAAAAATCACCGGGATGTTTATATACGGTAGCTGTTGTATTTCAAGGGTCGATCATTTTTGAAATGATTTTTCAAAATGATGTTACGATTAGAAATACATTCACATCTTGCAGTGCAGTGAATGTTCAAAGCTGCGTTGAGTTTCTCTTTCTATTACTGAATTTTCACATTTATATCGTTGAAAAAAGAATTTCTTTTTTTGTGTAGGTGTACTTACCTGATTGCCTATACTTTTATTGTCTGTAAGTGATTTTGTAATTTTATATAGAACTTCCACTTGCTCTAAAAAAGAACTAGTGTTGGTACTTGCTATTATAATGACAACAACGGTCTTCAGTAACAATGATGATTTGATCAATAAAAGTTACACCACTATTGTTAAAAAAAAGGTCAAAGGTCAAACGTAGCATACAGGATATATATTTTACTGATATATTTTAATGTTGATTGTGTTGAGGTAATAAAAATCATTTTTTCTCTTCAATTTTGTCGTCGTTAATTAGTTTTTCACAGATCAGTGTTGTACTTTGTGCTACTTCTAATTTATGAAAAAAAAATCACTTGAGCAAAATAGGATTTTCTGTTACCTTTATATAGATTACCTCTCAAAGGAAGATAATCTGTATTCTACATTCTAGAAAAGTATTTTACGTCATACACATTTCACGTGCTAACTATGTCTTATTTTGTATTTGATAAATGATGGCATATTTCTAAATTGAATTAGTGGAAGAAGGGTGCTAATTAATAATAATATATAGAAATAGTATTGTAGTCATAATAGTGCAAACAAAGAGATTAATAGTTTTTTCATTATTTTAATAGAACTAAACATAAAACAATGGGTGGCCATATTACACTTGAACTTTTGACAGTATTTAATTGTGTTTTATCATAATTCATCAAATTTTTATGATGTTGAAACGTGAATGTGCTTGAATATTTTATGATAAATTCTAACTTTGATAAGTTCTTGAACCTCATACAGGTTCTAATTACTATGCTTCACCTTTTTTCTAAGTGATAATAATTGAAAATAATATTTTGAAAACAGCATCAATAGATATTAGCTAGGACAATAGCTATCTACGATAGTACTCAAGAACAAGATTTGAAGCCTATCTATACACACATTTGTACAGTCTATTCAGACACTAGATCCTATCCAGACCTGAGGTCAGACTTAGTTGTGTGTTAATGTTTTTCAATGGAATGATTAAATGTTTCATTCAATTTTTTTTTTCAGATTAAAGATGAAAATTTTACTAAATTTGTAATATAACATATGAAACATTATTTATGCTTGGCATTTTTTTTCTACAAATTCGGTGGCACATGTCACATTTATCCAAAATTTCATTACACACATTTCATATTAGCCTTAAGTCTAAAAATTTCCAACACTCGCGTCCTGAATATTTCAAATGATTGGCAGTTTTCAAATACTTTCTGAGGTAACCCGTTCCACTCCACAATGCCTCTATCCATCAATGAGTTTCTATCCGCCTTCCAAATCTTTTCATCTTGATCTTATGACAGTGATCATTCCTGCCCTTAAAATAATATTATTTAAAATCAATATGATACAAATTTGATCACATTATTTATAGTTGAGAATGCTTTTAAAATTTTCCATCAATCATTTTTCACGTCTTCTAAAGTTTAATTGATTGAAAAATGTTATCTTACATATTTTTAGATTTTTTTGAACATCAGGTTTAAACTTTTTCATTATTATCAGTCGAGGCTTTTCTTAAAATCTCAAAATTTCAGTGAAATATTTCTCAGAGATATTTGATGAGCATCTTCCCACAATTTTTGTTGATCATTTTTATGATTTTTGGTTAAAATGTTTACAGAATTTTTACCAAATTTTGGTTGAAATTTGTTTTAATTTTTTCATTCAGTTCGTTGAAATTTCACCATCGAGGCTAGTACGTCCTTTATTAGGGCCTACACTAATAAAATAAGAAAAATAGTTCTGAAGTTGTACTATTTACAAGTTGTAAACTACAAGATTCGGAATTTAGCAGTTTCTGTATTGTGAGAGCGATTATTCAAGTTTAATTATGAAGGCACGAAAAATTGTCAACAATTAACAACAAAAGCTGAGAGAAAGAATGGCCAATTTTGTGAAGGCCTTGTGGGGTTCTATCACACAGGACATGAAGTCATAGGCGCCGACTTCTGAAAATTCCGACGGGTGCTCTAATTTTCTAGCAAAACATGTCAGAGCCCAATGGGGGTGTGGGGGGTTGAAAATTCGTGATTTTTGTACATATTTTATTAGTTCAAGAAGATTTTCATAATAACAAAGACATCATAATGGACTTTTTTAAAATTGATTTTGCTACTCCTTCCCCAAGCCCCGCAGGTATTTTCTTGAAATATGGACATTTTCTAAGTAATTGTTGCGATCTATATACAGTTTTGAAGTCCAATAATTGAACCTTCATGGACATTCTCGAAGTCATTTTTTCGATCTCCATCAGCGAAGCCCCGCAGGGAATTTTTTGAAATATGTTCATTTTTTAAAAAAAATTGCGATTTACAAGTAGTTTAGGAGTCTGGTGATTGAACCTTCATGGACATTCTCGAATTCTCGAACCTACCAACAGATTAGGTAATAATTCAAATATCATTTCAAGTAACTCAATAACTTCACAACTGTTCCATGTCTAGGTAGCTTAGTTGCTAGCGTTGGCGGTTTCGGATCTCGGTGCGAAAGGTCCTGGTATCGAATACCATTGGGGACAGCTTTTTTTCTGTCGTATTTTGTTTAATATACCCATATGCAATTGTACAAATACTCAATGGACAGTAGCTCAGAGATAATTCCTTTCTTCCCTGGATAAATTATTACCCTGTAATAACTCTCATTACTGAATTAATCTAATTAAATGTTGAGTGAAATATAACAAAAAAGCAGCTCTGTATGGGATTCGATAGCGAGCCACTCCGGACCACTTTCCGAAGCCGTCTACACTAACCACTCAGCTACCTGGACATATGAATTTTGCAAAGTTGTCGATATACTTGAAGAAGAAATTATAAATAAGACTCGACCTGTCGATTGCTCTGCTACCCTGGTAGGAATACTGGATTGTTGACCAATTTGCTCGAAAACTTTGGGTCGTGGAAAATTGACTCAAGTACCAGGGAAGCAGAATGACGCAACAGGTATTCCACCTGACACAAATGAATTCAAAAATCATCCAAACCTCAGCTCTCCTACCAGAGGAGCAGAATATACCAACAGGTTAGGTAATAATTCAAATATCATTTCAAGTATCTCAATAACTTTGCAAATGTTCCATGTCTAGGTAGCTTAGTTGCTAGCGTTGGTGGATTCGGATCTCGATGCGGAAGGTCCTGATATCGAACCCCATTGGGGACTGCTTTTTTTCTGTCATATTTTGTTTAATATATCCATAAGCAATGGTACGAGTCCTAAATGGACATTAGCTCAGAGATAATTCCTCTCTTCACTGGATAAATTAATCACACTGTAATAACTCATATTACTAAATTAATCTTATTAAATGTTGAGTGAAATATAACAAAAAAGCAGCTCTGTATGGGATTCGATAGCGAGCCACTCCGGACCACTTTCCGAAGTCGTCTACGCTAACCACTCAGCTACCTGGACATATGAATTTTGCAAAGTTGTCGAGATACTTGAAGAAGAAATTATAAATAAAACTCGACCTGTCGATTGCTCTGCTACCCTGGTAGGAATACTGGATTGTTGACCAATTTGCTCGAAAACTTTAGGTCGTGGAAAATTGACTCAAGTACCAGGGAAGCAGAATGACGCAACAGGTATTCCACCTGACACAAATGAATTCAAAAATCATCCAAACCTCAGCTCTCCTACCAGAGGAGCAGAATATACCAACAGGTTAGGTAATAATTCAAATATCATTTCAAGTATCTCAATAACTTTGCAAATGTTCCATGTCGAGGTAGCTTAGTTGCTAGCGTTGGTGGATTCGGATCTCGATGCGGAAGGTCCTGGTATCGAACCCCATTGGGGACTGATTTTTTTCTATCATATTTTGTTTAATATATCCATAAGCAATGGTACGAGTCCTAAATGGACATTAGCTCAGAGATAATTCCTCTCTTCACTGGATAAATTAATCACACTGTAATAACTCTCATCACTGGATTGTTACTGAATAGTAATTGTTGAGTGAAATATGACAAAAAAGCAGCTCTGTATGGGATTCGATAGCGAACATCTCCGGCCCACTATCCGAAATCGTCTGCGCTAGCCACTCGGCTACCTGGACATATGAATTTTGCAAAGTTGTCGAGATACTTGAAGAAGATATTATAAATAAAACTCGACCTGTCGATTGCTCTGCTACCCTGGTAGGAATACTGGACTGTTGACCAATTTGCTCGAAAACTTTTGATCGTGGAAAATTGACTCAAGTACCAGGGAAACAGAATACCTCAACAGGTATTCCACCTGACACAAATGAATTCAAATAATCTTTCAAACCTCAGCTCTCCTACCAGAGGAGCAGAATATACCAACAGGTTAGGTAATAATTCAAATATCATTTCAAGTATCTCAATAACTTTGCAAATGTTCCATGTCTAGGTAGCTTAGTTGCTAGCCTTGGTGGATTCGGATCACGATCCGAAAGGTCCTGGTATCGAATACCATTGGGGACTGCTTTTTGTCTGTCATATTTTGTTTAATATACCCATATGCAATGGTATGAATCCTAAATGGACATTAGCTCAGAGATAATTCCTCTCTTCACTTGATAAATTAATCACACTGTAATAACTCTCATTACTAAATTGTTACTGAATAGTAATTGTTGAGTGAAATATGACAAAAAAGCAGCTCTGTATGGGTTTCGATAGCGAGCCTCTCCGGACCACTATCCGAAATCGTCTACGCTAGCCACTCGGCTACCTGGACATATGATAATGCAAAGTTGTTTGATACTTGAAGAAGATATTATATTATTAATACTCGACCTGTCTATTGCTAGGCGACCCTGGTAGGAATACTGGACTGTTGACCAATTTGCTCGAAAACTTTTGTTCATGGAAAATTGACTAAAGTACCAGGGAAGCAGAATACCCCAACAGGTATTACACCTGACACAAGTAAATTCTCAAATATCTCGATAACTTTCTAGGTAGCTGAGTTGCTAGCGTTGACAGTCTCCGGAAATTGATGTGGAAGGGCTTGATTGATTTAATGAATTTATGGACAGGAACAACAATACATATTGACAGTACAATTCCAGTTGTATTCACAAATCACAATGATAATCAAACTCTGTAAAATTGATAACTGGTAAACAGTAAAAATGCATCTATAAGAAGTGTATGGAATCTTTATCAGTTCAAGAAGACTTTCATAATAACAAAGACATCATTATGGACTTTTTGAAAATTGATTTTGCTACTCCTTCCCCAAGCCCCACAGGGATTTCCTTGAAATATGGTTATTTTCTAAGTAATTGTTGCGATCTACATACAGTTTTGTAGTCCAATAATTGAACCTCCATGGATATTCTCGAAGTTAATTTTTCGATCTCCACCAGCAAAGCCCTGCAGGGAATTTTTTGAAATATGGTCATTTTTTAAAGTGATTTTTGCGATTTACAAGCAGTTTAGGAGTCCTAGATTGAACCATTATGGACATTTCCAACGTTATTTCAATATTTCAACCATGGACATTTTCGAAGTTATTTTCGCGATTTCTAAATAAATAAATTTTTGGTGGGGTGCAAATGTCGATTGGTGGGGCACGCGTCCCACCTTGGCCCCCTTTTAAGTTTTAACGACGTCCCTGCTTGAGTATTCTAGAAGTTGTCGAAGCAGATAATATTTAGGAATCTTGAAATTATATGTAAAAAATGACAACAAATAAGTTGGTAATATTATTGCCATACTATTGAGTTAGCCATGCAGAGACTTACCAATACAGCAACGAAACTACCACTTATCTTTCGATCACGGCATTATTTCATGTTTCCACTCTTTTTACTCACTGCACAATCTAATGGGAATGCGATCCATCATGAGATCCATCAAAACATTTTGCTAAATATTTAACAAATATGCCAATATTTTTCCACTGTGATATTCAGTACTGACGCGCACTTCATCCTTCTTCGTGACTTCTCAATATGAACATCATTCGACAAGTATAATATGCCTACCTACCAAAAGGACCAAGAGTCGGGAGGGACGAAAACGTCATGAATGAAAACTCAAGTTTTATGCTTTACTGAAATCCACGCGAAAAGACATAGACAATATACCTTGTGTTCAAAGCTTTGAGTTAAAAGAAATACGTGACTTACAGTATAGTTGCATAGATGGTCAACGCATAGATGGTCAACGCAAGGGTTTATTACCCTTAAAGAGTGCCAATAAAATGTTCCAGCAACAAGGATGGTTAACATATGTTCATTATAACAATGACTAGTCTATCGGTTCTCTTGAAAAATGTATATATTTATGACTCTCCCCGGCCCCTTCCCTCCCGGCAATCGAGTAAAGATCAGAAAAGGCTCTAAATATTCTTCTTATTTCTAGCTAAAGAAATGCTTCTTCAAAACAACAACATTGACATATTATTGATATTATGGAAGTAAAAATAAAACGTTAAATTTGCCAGAAATGTAATGAAACATACAAATTCGTAATTACATATATTGGTTGAGCCAAATTTTCGAGGGGTGCTCTGGACCCTGAGCACCCACGGAGTCGGCGCCCCTGCATGAAGTTGTTGGCAATTACCATATAGAGAACAATGGTCATGATTTTATATTTAATAGAATACATTTCACATCTTAGAACATCTATCACCATAACATAAATGACATGAATTGATTTTATATTTTAAGTAATATATCGAATGTATCAGAACATAACATGATTTCAATCTACTATTAATGTTCTAGTTCATGTGATATTACTTTGGCTGTGCATATCTGTATTTATTGTGTCTTTATACCTGACATTTTCAACTGATTGTGTGAATATGTAAGAGTAAAAATGTGTTACATATACAACAGAACGAATGATTGTTCATGTAAATTTGAATGATTGTTGTTAACTGTGTGATTGTATTGAAATTACCAATTGACTATCTATAATTGTTATACACTATCAATCATAGAAATGTATAAGAACTTTGAAATTAAATACAATGGTATTAATAATAATATGTGTATTTTTGAATAAGACCTACTCTCCTACTGCCTTAGTTTGCCGCGTACTTCAATTGGATTTTTGATCTTTTTGCACAATTTAAAAGCTTATACGCTCCCAGCTTACTTCCTACACATTATATTTGCCGTGTACTCTAGTTCAATTTTTTCACCAATTTATACCATTTAAAATCTCCCTGTACAGATTTATAGCTAACTTCCTACATATTATGTTTGCCGCGTACGCTAGTTCGATTCTTCTTCAATTTATACAATTTGAAAGCCACTTGCACAGGTTCATTGCCAACTTCCTACATCATTATGTTTGCCGTATACTCCCAGTTCGATTTTTAATAAATTTACACGCTCCCTTCAGACAATTATCCACATATTACGTTTCTACATATTATGTTTGCTGTATTCGAGCTACAGTTCGAGTTTTACCCAATTTACACGCTGCCTGTACGGATTTATAGCCAACTTCCTACACCATTATGTATGCCGTGGACTCTGGTTCGATTTTTAATCAATTTACACAAATTAGATTTCTGACTTCAATGCTGGACTTGAAATGTCCCAAAAATATTTTCTTCCTCAATATCAATTCTTCTAGCTGAATATCTAAATATAATCGGACAGTTATTGTTATTTCGAAAGTCCGTTTTGAAAATTCGCTTGAAATTGCAGTTTTTTAATTTTTTTTTGTAATTCAGACACTTTTTTCTGGAAACAGCTTGGGCGAGCTTAGCCAAATTTGATATTTCGATTTATAGATCATGAAGTTATATATAATATCATTATACTCATGAAAAAATACTAGAACATCATAGGTCTCACTAGTTCATATAGAAATTAATTGCGAGAGGTCAAAAACTAGTGTGATCCTCACTGTTTTTGCTGAATTTTCACGTTACTTGAACTATGTGTAGAGTAATTAAATTGAAACATATATCTGGTCTCAGTTTCAAAATGTAGCTCAATTTCAAGATTTTGGTGCAAAAATCAACTCGGTACTTTTGTCATAGTGTATCATATAGTATACTCTATATAGGCTGATAGAATTTGCAATTCTATTGTAATTTCTCTATTCTATTGAAACCCCCACCCCTTTTACTATGATTTACTTTATTTAATGATTTCTACTTTGAACTTCTTAGCATAGTCCAGGATTTTACTTTCTTCAAAATGGTCACCCTACCTCGGACCTGATTATAAATAATCTAATTATATTTCTTTTCTGTTGGTAATAATATAAAGATAATTATAATTCATCTTATTGTAATGCAGCATCCGTAGTTGCAAATAATTAAATAATTCGTGTGTGCCAAATCATAGGTGAGAAGTGAGGACCAAGGAGATAGATTACCATCGGTACTGGGCACATCCATATTAGGTATGACATCCCTGTGTACGAAAATGCGTTCAATCGCACAGCCTGAATTAGATGACGTAATGATATTTAGTTTATTATGTGGTAAACCGTGAAAGAGACGTCACAGCGGTACGATAGTCGGAGACACGATGCGCAATGGCATACCCTGACCTCAGTCCTCAGTCTGCCTTGTCCAATCCCTGGGATGAGTAAGTCATTATTAAAAAATATTCATACATAGTGACCTTAATTAATTTCACAGTATGTAGTCTCTATTTTTGGGCCTGTCAATCAACAATGGTTTTAAGAGATGTTTTTTTTAGTTACGCCCAATTTCTCGCATTAGATTCTAGACCTTTTCGCGATTATGATGAAAGTGTCTGCATGCATGCGGGCATCAAACTGAAGAATATATAATACTACATAATATTTATGTGGGATATTCTTTTAACAGACTGTCTCTAAGTTGAAGTCAGTCAACCCTCCTCTCTCCCTAATGGTCATTCAGGCCATTTGTAATAAATCACAGCTAATATGGATGTTTCTTGGTGTATACAACTAATGTTGGGGCGTGAAAACTTCATGGCATTAATGCCATCTTTAACAACATTTTAAATGTGATATGATTGACTTGTAGGTGGTAAGAAGATTGTAGTTCTGCATTCGTTTTGCGGTATCTTGAAAGGAAACGATTAATTTCAAAATAATAATTCGAAGGATATTTTCAATTTTTAAAAAGCATTATAACGAGGTGAAAAATCATTTCGTCACGCCGTGAGGGATTACATTTGATGAAAACCCACGAGAAACGAGAGAATAATGGTTCATGGTATAGAAACTCTGTTTTTTTGTTAATCTTCAATTAATTAATTTTATCTGTTTAATTTTGCTTTTAGCTAATTGCTGTAATTCGAACTTCTTTGTAGCAGAAGTATAAAGTGTAAAATTGTGTAATGGACTTTAAATGGGATTTATACAATGCAATTTTCTTATCTAGCACGTGACGATGGTAGTGTGCGTTATAACCGCTAACCGTAACAAGTAACCAAAAAGTTGAACGTTTTATAAGCTCAAGTAGATTGTTCATCATCATCTGAAATAATAAAATAATGTAAAATAATTGATCTTTATGTATAGGAGGATTCTATTTCGGTGAAAAATAAAAAGCAGTTACTAATTTTTATATTTTGAATTTTTAATGCACATCACGCAATAACAATTGTGTTTATAAGAGATAACAATTTACATACCGGTATAGATTTTATAATAAAAAGTACAAACAACTTATTGAAATAATATAATATAGGCCTACACACTTATACCAATCAAAGTTACCAATCAACAGGCATGTTCGCATTTTAGAATCCAATTGAAAAGCTCCGTTTGAGTGATAACTACAGTTGACTATTGGCTGTATTGTGGTAACCATAGTCACCGAGCTTAATCACCCAAACTTTATAATTCATTTTATTGATTCATATATATGTGTTGCGCAACAATACTTTTTCTCTGTATCATTAGTTAGATAATCTTACAAAAGGTGACGATCCATATGTATAGATTGGGTCTTGGATAGGTTGTACATCTTGATATTGTATCGCCAAGTATCCACGGTTAATTGGCGCAGGAGCAGCGTTCAGTTGCTGAAACGCTTGCTGGCTCGGAGAAGTGGTGTAAGCGACGCGTTGGAGGCGTCCGTCGGGAAGAAGGACGTAGTAGACGCCGCTATTCTGTTGTTCTGGCTCTTCTAATTGTTGTGTTCTTCCTCCAATTGGTATTTCCTGTTGTATTATTGAAATAATATACATCAAGTCAACTTTCTGCCTAACGTCGTCATTGCAGTTTTTTGAAGGAACATGTTGTAACAGAAAACAAATCAACTTGACAACGTAGAGTTTTCATTGAAATAGTTTCACATTAGCCATTACAAGAAACCTTTCCTAATTGTATAATATCATATCATTAATTATTCGTCCGCCTCCGATAGATTTTTGTGATCATTACAGTGCTTCATTGAACTCGAAACGAATAAAAAATGAATATATATTTCATTTTATATATTCATTTTATATATATATATATTGAACGGAAAATAAATATTACATGAAATCAGTTCTTAATCCAACCGAATGATATTCAGATATATATTCTGCAATGTGCCATGGACAAAGAACATTCTGCCTACTTTAGTTCACATACGTCTCGCATATCGGACGAGGTTGCACGACTTTTGTCGTCTTTGTCTACGGTTAGTGCAACGATCCGAGTTAGGTCATGACCATCTTTTGATGGCACGTTGCGTATTTGTATGTTATTCAACATAAAACGCCTCTGAATATTATCACAGTGCGAGCAATCCTCTGCACACGTATTACATGGGTGGTACGGGCAACAGTTTGTGACTTAGTACGTGGGATTAATCTTCAAACATATTATTATATATTTTGACACGTGTTATTCAAAGTATTTCTATTATTTGTATGTAGAAAGAACAACTTTCATAAGGTTTGGTGACAGAAATATTGATCAATATATCAGTATCAATAATTTCGATATTATTATCGATCCAATTGATGTTATATCGATCGATATCGATAAATTATATTGCTATCGATATCGATATCGATCTTTATTATCTCTTACGCAGCTTCACCGAAGCCTAACTAATGTTGGGTATTTCTAAGCGAGGATGATTTGACAAAAAGAACTAAATACCTAAACTTCTTATAGCTCCACATAACTTTTGCTCGATAAAAGAGGTACACATTCTATTTTAAAATGAACATCTCTGCCGTGGTTAATGGATGAAAAATGTGCATGTAGAG
The DNA here is from genome assembly GCA_907164805.1 of Brachyptera putata. NCBI lineage: Eukaryota > Metazoa > Arthropoda > Insecta > Plecoptera > Taeniopterygidae > Brachyptera > Brachyptera putata. Next base: position 24,235,343 of record OU015464.1, on the reverse strand, counting down.
ATATTGTTCGAATAAAAATTGAACCCTCTCCTCAAGGTTCTTGATATGACTGTTATTTAATTTTATTGTGATGGAGTTGAATGAAAATGTGTTGAAAAACTTACATTACAGGGAATTCTTATGTACTTCTTAAAATTAATTCTAGTTTCCGAAAAAAAGGTCTACTTAAAATTTCCAATGTACTAAGATGAAATCTAGACCGTTTTATAAAGTATGTAATATGATGTGAATTACGTTAAACATATTCATGTTTTATCTTAGATCTGCGCTATTATAACAGTGCGTCGTTAAACCCGATATATAAAAAAAGAACTAGCCACACCTCCATCTCTCGTGAACACACGTATCTTTATAAAATAATCAATAAAATAATCAAATAATCAACAAACCCCATGATAAGACAAATTAATAATTGATAACCTTACCTGAGGTTTTTCCGCATCGGTGGCCTTATAAGCAACCCTTTCTCCGACGGTAGCATAGGTGGAGGTAGGTTGTTCGGTTGTCGTCGGCTGCTCAGTTGTCGGCTGCTCAGTAGTCGGCTGCTCAGTCGTCGGCTGCTCAGTCGACGGTGTTCCATACTCTGCAGGTGGGGGTGGTGGGGGTGTGGTTGGGGGGCCGTACTGCTCTTTAGGGGGTGCCTGGTATGCTTGTCTAGCAGGTAGTGAGAATTGACGACCGGAAGGTTTCCATCCTGAGGGTGGGTAAGGCGCTACTGGAGCCTCAGTAGCGGGGGCGGGGGCGGAGTAGGCGCCACGATATTTCGGTGGTTCGCCATTGACCATCACCGCGGCGTACACAACAATTGACAGTACTACCAATACCTTGAAAATAATAGATGGCGCTAATTAAGTACATTGTTTTAAATAGTAGAAAAGTTATTATTTTATTTAGAGTCGGTTAATTGTACCAAGTGATGATTAGTGAATTAAGCAAACACTAGCAAATTAACTTGTTATCACCCTTGGATACATAATGCTATTTTTGTACCTTAAGTAATGATTAACTTATTAATATTCAATAAAAGAGCAAGTTGGTACAACTTGCTCTTATGATGACAATTTTTGTAGGCTCTCCCGCATTTTCAAAGATATAGCCGTGATGAACTAAATGAAATGAAATTTGCTTTAAATGAAGAAAAATACGTACTAAATTATTAATGCATTGTAGAAAAAACATTGCAAGTAGATCGAATATATAAATTATGTCAAAGCAAACAAAGGCAAACAGGGCTCGTTATACGCAAGTGTTCTCATAATAAATACCCTATAGTGTAATTGAGTATTTGGAAGAGAATCGATCGATGATGGATGATTAAAATTGAAAATAAAATCGATTTTTAAAGTAGAGTAAATTTTTATAGAGAAACAAAATCGTTTGTGTCAGGGGTACGTGTCCCAAACTATATACTTATTATTAGCAAATCCTAGGTGAAAGTAATGTTTATATCTGGTTTTGATTAAATTGGAAACAAATGTTGTGATAGATTGCAGTGTTTATGATGTCGGCGTAAGTGCATGTTTAGCTGATATAGGTTTACTGTATCTCTTACGTGAAATATAATTTGCAATTAAAATAGTCATACATCTTTAAAGCTTCATATGTTGCAACTCTTGAGCCACTGATACAATCTTCATACAAGTTCTTCGTGTAATTTGTGAAGAAATTATAAAACTCAGTTTAAGTGCTGTGTTCAATATATCACACATCCTTTTAATACATTTTAACTCATGACTTTTATTAACTAGATCTTTTATAATTACGTTTTGGATTGAATAACTTGTATTTTTACAAATAATGATGTAATGAATGGAGTTTGTAGATTAAAAAAAAAAGAATTTGAATCTGACAAAAATAATATCATTAGATTTTTGAATATCCTGTGCAAAATAATTCCTTCGCTATGATGTACTCAAACAATAAATTATACCGTAAACGAAATATTTTAGTGACTGCAATTTTTCTAAAATACATTTAACCATGTGTTTAATAATATAATTAAATATTTTTCTCTTCACTAATAATTGAGAGATTCAGTTACCTTCATTGTTGTAGAGTAGATATACTTTTCGATTGATTCGATTGGTAGAACTTATCACAAGCTACTGATACCAAATGATTGATTGTTAACACCTTTTATACTATCATAGTTTTGACGACATCTTTATTGGTCATCATTTGATTGACATTGGCCCGTATATTAGAGTGATGTAACGTAAGATTGCTATTGTTTTAGTGCAATGGTCATTCAAGGCATTGACATTATTGAATGTGAAGACGCGTCTTACATAGGTAATGTGTTCATGTCAGTATGTTATTGTCATCCGAGACCTGGCCAGATTGGTCCCACAAACTACTGTATTATTCTACACATACAAACTAATTAACTCATAACCAGTCCATATAACTTAGTAGTCGATTTAGCGATATATCAGTTTTTTGATGAAGGATTTTAAAGGGAATGATTTGTCGAATGAATGAGAATAAGAATGACGGGAATTAGATTTGGAGAAAACACATATATATCTAATACCTTCAAGATGGTATAAGTAATAACTATTTAACTCAAATCGCATAATTGTCAAGGATATACAGTAAAAAAAGCACAATTTGTTAGCAGTATATTGTACGTTTGACAATCATGCGACATGAGTTATATTTATTTCACCATCCTAAAGATATTAAAAATAGCTGTATTTACTTCTTATTAGAATTTTTATATTTTATTCCAATCAAAAGTTATGACTCAAAACCTGATATTTCGCTGAATAGACTCGCATACACTCTTGATAACTTTCAGTACTTCCATTTTGGAGCATATTGACGGCATATAACATTTTGTTTATAAACATCAACTTATTTCATACCTAATGTAAGCCTCCCGTAACTGAGGAGGATGTTCCTCAAATATTGTTCAAGATTTTGTTCGTTTTATTCACTCCAAAGAAAATTTATTAGCATCTGGCAAGTAAGATTTTTCAAGATACGGGTAGCTCTGCCGAGAAAGAAAAACAAACCACGTCTATTGTCGGTATATTGTAAAGTCGAGGGTGGATCTAGAATCTGTGGTCTTTCCTGCTCAAATGTCTTGCTTTCGCTGTGTAGTTTAAAACATCTCTCCAATCAGTTTCTTCTGAGATTACCTAATAGTCACATTATAGGGATAAGCCCTTCTCCATCTTGTTTTGAGTCATTCCCATCTTAGATTTTTGGGAAATATTGAAATCTTAAAATACATACATTTCCGTTTTCAGGACGAACCTCTTTCTGAGAAGAGAGCTGGATAAGCTCTTCAAGATAACTGTGGAAGAAATTCCATCCACGACGATTATACATACATAAATGATCATAAAATGTTAAAAGCTAGTACACGATTTCCAGTTAGAGTTGAAAGTTAGAAGTAGAGGTTCAAGTTAGAATAACGGTCTACGCTACGTATTTGATGTATTCATGATTCTTTTCCATTTTCTTTCATCGATATTTTGTACTGCATATTCCAAAGTACAGCCATAGAGAGTCTTCACATCAGCTAGTCGTATGACAATATTTTGAAATTTTGTTAGAAAACGACTTGACATAATTTATTTCAATCTGACGACGAGATATAGTAGTCTATTTTAATTTAAAATTTAAAATTCTTATTCAAATTGGTACAGCCCTTATATAAGAATTTTGAATTTATTGCCATTGTATTGACAAATACATACGCTCCTAATTGTATGATACTTTAATTAAATAAGTTTATATTATGCCTCGTTTCATGAAGTCACAGTACATGTGCCTTGTCTGACAAAGATTAAATCAATATCCGTTCAGTCGTCCTTCACCGAATTTCACTGATTATTATTCTTAACCCAACCTATAACATAATTATTGAAACAATTTCATAATTTAATTTAAGTGGTGAGGGGAGTTAACGGACCTGCTAATTCAAGAGAATATATTTAAATCTTCATGTTCATTATCATCATCAATTTTCTACCCTGGAAGGGGAAGACGTTCACACTGCGGACCAAGTTATCTGGGAAAGATATTCTAAGCATATCCTTCAAATCTGGAGTCTTATCTTCCAATCAAACATATATATTCCTCACCGTAGCTCCTCAGGGGGGTGCATACACTGTGCTTATGCATATAGGGAAATTCATCTTTACTATTTTTTCCATGTCCACGAACCACTGAAATTGTATTAAAAGTATATCAATCCCAGGTAATTTCATGCTCTTCAATTAGTGTGACATTCTATTTTTGTGAATTCAATCAGTTTCAAGATAATACGTAAATAAATTTCATCACATTCTTGGTATGCGTTGATGTATTATCTTGAAGCTGAATTAATTTACAAAAATAGAATGTCATTTTAATCAAAAAGCATATAATTATTTTTGGATTATTTTCATTTTTATTCAATATAATTTTCATTTCGTTCAAATTGTATTCATGACACTGGTTCGTGAACATGGAAAGAAATAATAAAGATGGGTTTCCCTATTTTCATGAGCCCCCTTAATATTCACCAAGGCCCGGTATTACCAATTCCAGTTAGCCTTTATCTGAGAGTTTGTGGAAATGAATAGCATGGGTAACCATGGTGATAGCAACTTTAAACTGCCAGTTAGAGCTACTCCCACGTTGGTAATACTGTGCCTAAGCAGATTAGTTGTGAACTTTTCAATATCGATAGTCGTCACTAACACATCACCCGAGGGGCAGGCAACGTCTATCACGTGGTCTGCAGGACAAAGTCAACATCCACCGGCTTGATGCAGTCCTGTGGTAGGCGTTGGGCCAAGTGATTGCATCTATTAGACAACTCTCACTACAATGTGCAAACAGTTTCAGCCTCTTAACCCTGCCGATTAGTTTCTATGATTACAGTTAATGATTCATGATTTCGTTTTCATACTGCATTTTTCATTTATTTTTTATTGACAAAACGAGCCAAAATAATACAGACAAACAAAATTTACATGCTCATTCACAAAGACTTATAAGGGCTTGACTGTGGTAAAAACAAAAAAATCTATATTACGCACAAAAATGTATAAGAAAGATAAGAAAAATTGCAGCATGAATTCACAAGGTTGTCACGAAGGAATTATACAAAGATACCAAATGAAAAACGATTTAATTGATGGAATAATAATTCATATATTGTATCTATTTTTCCTTGTTTTGATTGTTGTGATTCCTTGTTGTGACTTTTAATATATATTATATTGGGCTCAACGACGCATTGTAATGATGACTAAGATACATTGATCGATAATGATCGATCATGATGGATGAGATGATGGGATGATGAGATGAAAGGTCATATATTAGGCGTTTGTGAATAGTGGGGGGTATGTCTATTACGGTTCATTGAAATGGCCGCTTTATTCACCGTGAACTATGACCTAGTATCAGGTCTATTTGTCATTTCTATGATTTAACTCGCTAAGTACTCGCTCATGTCACAAATATATTAGTCCAATAGGTCTAAGAACTAAGAATTAAACTAAGTAATAAACTAATTACCGGTAGTAAACTGAGAAACTAAGTAATCGTTCTAGGTCCATGCTGGAATTTTCATCATCAATGTGGACGTGAAAATTATACAGTATTCTAATTTCTCACATCTGTGAATTCCAGACACAAATGTTAGTAAAACATTCCTATATTTTAATGACTGCTCATTTTTCTGTTTGATGCATACCTCTGTGTGAGGCGCTAGCGAATGTGGTTTAGGCCTCATGGCTAGTGGAAGAAAGAAGAAGAGATTGATGATCAGAGTTGCACGAATATCTGTAATTACGTGAAGCTGAACTGATTAGTCGACCAGATCCTACTCGTGATCGAGCCATGATATAATAGTGCGAGCATACAGGTGTGATGTGCGATGCAGTTGGATAATTTTCTGTAAAATTCTTATTATAAAGAAATAATACTCGTTGATGATGTTAATTGCCAATGGTTCTATATAATAATATATATCGTGATTTCTTTTGATATATTTTGATATTAAAAAGTTCCTTGAAAACTATTAAAATTTATTTTATCCATGTAAAGATTAGATGGTATCGTTATGGTTATAATAATTGATTTTGCACTATAAGGTTTATTGCGTATATGTTGTGGAAAAAGATGAAGAATTGTCTATATGAAGTTATTAAATTGTGAAAAACAATATAAAATGAACGATAAAATCACTCATCATTTAACACATGGTTACTTTCATTCTTTTATAATAGGTTTTCACAATTTAATGTATATATTGTAATTACTATCAGATAAAATTAAAGAAAACAATAGATTGAGACTTTCAAGAAAATTATTAAAAATATAAAAAGTATCAGAATTTGATAGATAAATTTGAGAAGAGTGTGAAAAAGAATGGAAAAGTCACTAATTTGTGAATAATGGAGAAACATGGATTAAATCGTAGAGGATAATATAATGATAATAATCTTCTCAATTTATAATGTGTCTGTGTGGACAATATCATGTATTACACAATTATAATTTCATATACTATAAAGTAGGATTTGGAATTCAAATGAAAAATATACAACATTAAACAAAAAGCCCAACTTGACTAACACTAATTGGATAAAATATTGTGTCAAAACAAAAACTTCATTTTGACGTAATACACTTGATTATATTTTACTTATCTTTGCAGTGTATTACTAAATTCAGACTCTGTCCTGATGAAATGCGTGATAGTAAACATGTGCTAATACCAATCATACCATCTTTTAATTATAAAAACACAATATTAGCGTTTCACTAATGTACTTTTTAATGGAGGTGACATAAGTGATATTAAAATTCCAATCAAATGGTATTTTTTTGACTGAGAAGCAAAAGTGTCGGCCTGTCCCGTTATTAAACGAAATTCAATTTGTAGACTCATTGCAATTATTTTTTATACCAAGATTAGACATGCCAAACACTGGAGATTAGTTGGTACAAATAAAATATGAGTACGATCAGCCGAGAAGAACTAGGATCAACTAGATTTGAAATTACTATACAAGTAATTCTCATTTAATAATTAGATTCCCCATAATAATAAGTGATTACATTTTTAATGGAACTAATTAGAATACTACTTACCGGTATCACGTTATATTTCTTTCTTTGCCCTTTCTTTGTAAATATATCAGAATATGTGTGAATATTGTAATAAATATCAAATATTCATTCCGTGTATTCCAAATGTATTCCATACATTCAAAGGTGTAGTCATTCGGTTATACCGAATTCGGTTCTACTTCATAACTATATTCATGTGTACACAAGTAATGTGAACTAATAACCAAGGGCAATAACTAGCTCGAGATAGAAATTCACTAATTATCAGTTGGTACAAAGCTATATAGTTCTTCATTCCTTGTTCGTCGTTTTATATATTTTCTTATTTTTTAAATGTTTTTAGTCACCGAGTTTGTTCACCCAAACTCCATGATTTACTGCCATCTCGATACCTGTTGTGCTTCTTAATTTTCATAAAAAAATTGTCCAATTCCGGGAGTGGTTTTTCACAATAACGAGAAATCCATTTCTCTTTGAGTTTTTTTCCGTTCGAACGTTTTAGACTTTAAAAGAATATCGGAAAATTTGTCCACTTGGCGAAATTTGTGCGATATTATTAAATAATATTTGAAGTGGAGTTTTCGAGAATGGAGTAAATAATTTTGGCTCGCTTGTGATAGGTACAATACACAAGTTCGACATTTACTTTTTTATTTATACTCCAACTGTAAGGATCTGTTATGAAATTCGCACTTTAAACACATTCTGATCGATCATGACAAACCCTAAGATACTATAAGACAACTGTTTTCTATTGATAACTTTTCTTACAAAAAAATATTGGCAAATAATTTCAAATATATGGACAGAATATTTCAAATTATCAGTACAACCTGACTATTTGATAAAATTTGATTGAAAATTGAAAAGAAAATATCATCAAAATGTTTAATGGTGATAAAAAGACCATGCTGTTGATGTCACCTCTCCCAATAATGTATAGTTCATGCAGTGCATCGGTCTACATAGGTGTAACAATCGTATCACTATTATGTATCCTTAGCAGAGCCTATAGTCGCTAAAATGCGCTTCGGCTTCTATGTTCCTTTTGTTTCTTCATACAGGTTGGCTGAAAAGAAACTTTTACAGCTACACCGACATCAGTAATCATCTTTTTATTTATTATACGATGATGTTTTCTCATATCTATATCTAGATTGGCAAGATCTTATTCGAGTACCATGGAGCATGTAGATGGAGAAAATGCCAACATTTTTATTATCTTTTTTTATATTCTTGAATACCAAATGCATCTGACTCCTCCCCCTTTGAAAGTAGTCAATTAATCAATGAGTCAAACACCTCGTAGCAATTAACAGGTGACTAGATTAACGGTAAGGAGTGCTGTTACTCCTACATCGAATCATTATCACATATCACCGTGAGTGTGGTATATGCTGTGTAAACACAGCAGATGCGTTCTATTTGATAAGTAAAGATATTTAAATTAAATGTCTTGATAGCCTTGTTACTATGCTTAATTTATTGTGCCTGATCGATAATTTAAACGGAATTTGAATAACAAGAAATTCATGTTCATTTTTATTTTCGTTATGAATAGTGGGATCATTTTGAAAATTTGTGATGGTGTATTATTGTGATTGTGTCCAAATTAAGTAAATAATAATAAATTTGTTTGAAGAATTTTATTTCAAATTTTTCCTCACTGGATCCTCATTCAGTTTTCAATACTGTCAAGTGATTAATCACAAAAGTTGTCTGATCTTTATTGACTATTGTCGGCTAGTTATTATTTGTTGAATTGTGTAAAAAATAAGGTTCCAAGATTGATGAAATTAGATGATTTTGAAAAGTATTGTGATGATCATTTAAACAATCAAACATGTACATGTTTGACGCACATCCGAAAGAAAAAAAAACTTAGTGTCACAAGAATTGCATCGTGGAATTAAAAGCTTTTCTAATGAAACATTCCTTCTGTTTTCACCGAGTAAAATGTATTTTTTGAAGTCAATTTACTATCTCTAGATTCCATCACTCAAAGCTATCTGTTGAGCTACTGCATGGAACCTTTTTTAATGCAGTAATCACTTCTTTCGTACGCAATGACTATATTATATCTAAAGCATAATAAATGTGTTTTATAGTTTATTACTGAAGCTGCTTTTCAATATTTAATTAGTATTAGGATTATAAAACATTCATCGAATAATTTTGAAGCCCATCTTCTTGTACAACGAAGTCCAACGCTATCAGAAATCACATATCAACAAGTTGTAATTAAAGTGTATGCCAATATGGACATCATTATAGTGTTGTACGAATCAGATCTAGCGCTATGGTATGTAATTATTCCTCTAGTGTATTATTACGGCTATTGCATCATCTTCTATTTCCATTTCACTTTGAAAAATAAATTAAATTGCAGCCACGAAATGTATGTCTTCAACCAGGTCAACCCCAAAAAATTGGCATGTAGGTGTTCTGCAACAGAAGTAGTAAAATTATTGTAATGCTTATAACATATGTGATGAGTTTTGCTGACTTGTATGCACGCACCAAATGATACACTATTTTTCTTTGTACATTCTTCAGATCAAATTGTGGAACTAATGTGTTACATATTTTACGGTTTGACTCGAATAGTTAACGCAGAAAAACTATTTCTCTCAACATGTCAACAAGCTGCATTCTTATCATTATATTCTTATATTATAATTCTATCAATATATTAATTATACTCATAATTAATCAGATACGAGTTGAAGATGTTGACGAGTCGTGAGATGAATCTTTCAAAACAATTATAAAATCATGAAATTAGGCTGATGGGTGATATTGAATACCTGTTGACAAAGAATAATCTCTATTTCATAATTTTAAAAATCTGGGAGTACTCGGTCCAGTCATTTCATGTATATATATATATATATATATATATATATATATATATATATATATATTATATATATGTTATATGTGTATATGTTCTGCCATAAGGGCCTAGCTAACGATTTTTGAGAAATTCGTTTTTGTATACCATTTTGTTCATAAAAATGTCCCGCGTATTTTCTTTCCCAAAGAGCATATTTCTACAGTGATGAATTAGAAAGATATAAGCATCTCAAGTTTGTGAAATTGTCCGTTTTCTATCCCGTCAACTGCCAAAAGGGCCTAACTCCCATTAGAGTAATGTTGGCAAGTTTGAAGGGCCTGTCTGTATACTGTACGCTTCAAGATTATCCGCCAGAAAGGCCTATTTTCTATGAGTCAAATGGAAAATTTTAGAAATATTTAACCCTCCACAAAGTCCTAGCTGATATTTCTTTACCTTGCAGATGGACTTCGTTACAAAATATTTGATTACATCTTTTTGTAAGAAATGACCCAACTTAATATTCATATATTACCAACCAACTATTTTTTTAACAATTTCTGATACCAATATATAAGGGGAATCTTGGACAAAAATTGAAATGTTTCTCCTGAACAATTTCGAAAATAGCACTTGGGCCCTTATGGCAAAACGTCGAAGATATAAAAATTATATATATATATATATATATATATATATATATATAAAGCACACAGTAACACAGATATTTTATTATATTATCTCTTTAGTATGATTTATAAGCAACATGCTAATGATGGTAAGCAATGATGATTTATAATTAATACCCGAACGAATGCATTAGGGTTAGGTATTTAGGTATAACACACGTATTATACGATGGATCATCTATTCTGTTGCTAATTGGGCCAGAGAAAGCGTTCATCGTAGAATTGAAATTACCAGTCTGATAAATTATTACATATTATTATCATGGATGTTACGTATATTACGTCACTGAAATGGGTTCATATATTAATTATCATGATGATGACCATACACACATACATTCCATATGGAACAGGCAAACATGATGATTGCTCTTGTACATAACCCGGTGACATGAAGGTGGAATTGAGTTTACTTTAGTCTAGAGATCGAGCTGTATGTATTATTTATGCTCATTTATAGCAACATTCATACACGTTTGATGTATTTCATTAAGTCATGAACAGTATTTTACTCTGATATTTTATATAATTATAAGAAAATTATATCTCATTAGTTTTAATTTCACCCTATTGTAGCACGCATTTTCACGTATTTGCTTTTGTGCAACAAGTATTCAGTCATTGCTAGTTTGTATATTATGTGCTATATTATTTGCATATAATTCCAAACATCTGATTTCTGTAAATGGTGTATGTACATTTCGACATTTTGTACATTGGGACTTTGATCCGAAAGTCTCATACAGCAAAAAAAGTTAATGTCACAGTTTTGGAAATTTTCGAATATCTCAATTATTATAGGCAATTTAAAGAATGATTTTCTCATGTATTGGTAATTAATATACGCTTCTCTCAAGTGATGATTTCTTTCTCACATGAAAACAATTTCTTACAAATTTGGTTCTCCAATCATATTTCACTAGTTTGTCCCCAACTTTTCTAGATTCTATGGTGACATGAAAACGAGCTTATTATATCTTCTTATAGATATCCCAATACATTATTTAAAAAAAAAAAAATCAATTCATTTCAAAATTGCAAACTAGTGGATATGGGCTGGTGAAAAAACTGGTATGGCCAGTCGAGGGCATACATTGTAAAAGAGTATACTCTCTTATATATGTTTTTTTTGTAATTAAATGATTCAACGCATCTTTTCAGGAACAAGTTCTAGAAGATGATATGCAGAAGATGAAAGTAAAAAGGTGAGAAGAGATTGCTTTAGTTGGACGTATTACATTTAGTTTGAATTATATATTATATCATCCACAGGTGATTGTTTTGCATCATATTTATAAAGCAATAATTATTCGAACTGTCATGTCTCAATCCCATCTTTGTATTTTTTAGAACAAAACTAATGTATAAGTCGCCTGAAGCTGTTTGAAGATTGACTAGACGATTGCCTACAACTATCTTTATTGTCCATTATCACGCACAGTTTTGTTTGTCCAATCTGTAAGTCGGACATTTATTGGAATATTGGTTTAAAATTGGGTTGGTTTCAGTGTAATAGACTGTATAAAAATGTGACGTTAAATTGTATGAAATATTTGAATAGACCTAATTTGTTTCATCCCCCACACAAGCTTTGGTTTATGTGAGTGTTTCTATCTACATTATTATTCATTTTCCAATTATTATATGTTACTCATTTAGAACAATGCAAATTTACATATTTTTCCATTATGTGCCATTACAAAAGTAATTTTATTTTATTTTTCATATAAATAGAATTCAAATTATGTTCACTTCAATGGTAATGACTGAATATTATATTTCGTTTATTTTTCCCAGTCATGTAAGTAAAAGTGATAATAAAATTGGATGAATAAAATTCGTAATTATATATAGTTTTGAAAATATTGTAACTCATAATAGATGTATAGCTCTTTCAGACAACAGAGCTATACGGATCACGTGTCAAGTAAATTTCCTGGAACATATGTTCTTTCTCAACATTCTGGCATATATTATATCTTCATAGGGATGTGTGACAAATAGGCAATCTCTATTCATAGAACGTATTATGATACTTCGAGAGAATTTACATATTTACATACAAAGTTACAGAGTATTACACATATACCTATGTACAGTTAAGTCATATTGAATATCGCTTATTGTGAAAATGTCTATAAATCGTATCATAGAATTTCACCATAGAAGTGACCACATTTTTTGAGAATATGTACAGTGGCATTATTCATTTTACGAGCTATATTTGTTTGATAATGATAAAAATATATTGACATGCTTATCCTCAAATCCAAAATGAATTGGATTTCATAAAATTAAATTTTCTTGAAGGCAATAAAATACCAAAATATTGAATATTTCCAAAGCCATTTTTATGTCAATTTTTGTCTGTGGGAAATGATTAACTGTCGTGTTGTATATAATTCCGGGTGAGGGAGTGAATTTGATAACAATTATTATTTCAGACCCGATTACTTTATGATGTGGAAATTGTCTGTCACTCAAATGTTAAATACAGATAGAAATAACGTATTAAAAGAAGCGTCTGACCAGGAATTACTCGACTATTCTTTCAACAATTTCTCAAAGTGGCTGCTGCAGGATCTTTATGATCTCTACATGATTTTCATATAGGCCTATTACAGATTCGATCCTTGGTTATCTTCCTCTAGATATACATTGGTGAATTTTTGAGTGAAAAGATTACTGAAATATAAATTCGGATTTCTTAGTTTTGAAAAAAGCAAAATGCATAATATAAAAATGTTGGTGTGGAAAAAAAATTGTAGTAGTTATTTTTGAATTTCCGAGGACTGGACCTAGAAATTGATTTCCATGCTAAAAATAGGAATTTTGTCATATTACGTATAAATATACCGTGAAATGTAAGAAGACAATTTCAAAATCACTTTTGTTCAATTCACTACTGTATACTGCATATCATCTGGAGATTGTATCAAGTTTTGTTTCGATTTTGAAAGAGGTACGTTATGATTCGTTTTGGAACATGGATGAGATATTCATAATTATATAAATTTTATTAAAACAGTCTTATTATTGAAATTCTGATACAACATCAACTTTATCAAATCACGTAACGTGGTATGGTTATTGCTAATAACAATCATCTCAACACATAGTTTCATTTTAACGTCTTCTTTAGCATTCTTACAAAGTTGTTTGTATCATACGTACATATTATTTTAAACTATCAGTAGTACGTTAGTGATTATAGTATAGATTCATGATAATTATCATACAGATTCATAATAATTATATCAAAGCCTCTGTCAGTAGTCGTCACTATTCACATATATCTTGTTATCGTGTACAGTTAGCCGATTAATAACATATAATTATTGTTATTATTAGAAATATGCTAATACCATACATTTTCAAAGTTTCACGATAAGACAATTATATCATATTTTTATGAATACATTTCACGCCAAGAAGAGTGGTGTGAAAAAATGATAAAATTACGTGACGTGAGGTCATCGTTCATATTTCAATCTGTAACATTCTTGTTCATGATAATATCATGTTTATTAGCTTAATCGAAATGTAAGATTTGGTAACAGTAACTTGATTACCGGTAGTGAGTTTTACAATTATTTACGAGGTTTTGGATAAAATTAATCGTGGTTTGGTTGTAAATTAGAAGAACTGAGGTAAATTTAAGGTGTGAATTAGGTTGTAAAAGCTTGTTAAGGTATATTTTTTATAATGAGTGAAACATTTAATGTATACAATAACTCAAAAGTGTTTAAATCAGTTATCGACAAAATGTAATTGAAATTTCATTCTACTTTAATACGGTAATAAATTTTGTGAAAATGAAGTTGATATTGAAATATCCTTATATTTTCATTCGTTATTAACACTTATACGTCATTTTTATGCAAAAGTGTGATAATTTTATGGTTGAAAATTCTAATTGGATCAACACAAATAATAGTTAATCCCACATTTCGTCATGAGTACGGAATTAGTGTCATGTAATTCTAATATCATTCATCGTATGACAATATCGAATGTGATTGCCAGAATCATATATTCTATTCTCGATACACGGATCAAGTTATGGCATCGTATTTACATACACATAGCACACACATTCCCTCCAATGTTGAAATGTATAATCATTGTTACGATTTTAAGGGCATATATAATTGTTATTCAATTCAAATTCACGACAACAACATGTGACACAAAATCATTAGGTTGGATTACACAATCAAATTTACTTCCAGGGAGGGTACTTAATCAAGTACAGGATCAAATAACAGAGGAACCAGATTTGAGAGTCATAGATTATTATCAAATATCAGATTCAATTTAAATCTCAAAATAGCATTTTGTTACTTGTGTCCAAAATTAATTCAGGTGATAAATTTCGCCGACAATTATTTGAGGTTTCAAATACTCATTGATCAATTCACGATCGATTCAATATCAATTGAAATTGAATGTCTGAACTTTTTATTATGCTGCTAATTTTCTTCTACGATGTCCGAATTATTTGGGAAGTAGATTCAATTATATGTGAAGGTGAAATGAATCAACAGAAAATCACTTGGTACAAAAATCATATTATAAATTCATTTGAAGTTTTTTTCATCAATGTTTATTAATTATTGCAGTAGTCTCTTGTGGTGAGTATACGACGAGAAAATACTAGATTAAAATATTCATAGGAAAAAATATTCTTCAATTTTTTTCAAAGATTGTTAGGATGTAAACATTCTGCATATAAATTGTATATAGTATAGTCAAATCTATTGACCATAGAGGTTTTTCATTATCAGTGAATGAATTCATGTTATTCAAATTTGAATATTACTCGGAAAAATTTGAGAACCAATTTTTAATTCTAATAAAATTATAATTATAAAATTATAGAATTAGGAATTACAATGACATTCTTATTTCCAATTTTTATTTTCAATAACATTTTAGATTTCATTTTTTTCATTTTTTAATTCTTTCAAAACACATTTCCTATTCAAGCAATAGTTTTTCGAATATAACCTTTGACTGCAGATTTTGAATTATTTCGAAGATTCAAGAATGGCTAATCTAATTGGATTGCGTGATTCAAGATAATAAGATAATAATAATATACATGCATGCATATATATATATATATATATATATATATATATATATATATATATATATATATATATATATATATATATATATACATATATATATATATTATGATGCATATATCTATGATGTATATATACATCTATGATGCATGATCAAACACTTACATGCATCCTTTCGGCCAGGATGCACTTATTTAGAAAAGATGGCGTGCAAGGTTAGGAGATGGGAACATATCAAAATAAACGTTTATATTTTAATTACAAAATTTATTCACTATGACTTATATAGAAGCAAGCTATTACATGAGATAAGAAGAATATATAATAATATTATGTAATTCCTAATAATATGAAGTTTATGAACTTTAACAAATCCAATATATTCACACAGCAATATGTACAATAATATAAATACAAATAGGAATGTTATAATATATAAGGTATCATTCCCATGATACTGGCCACAGTTGTATACTATCAATTAAATATTATAATATTGTTATATTTTGAATATAATACACATTTTAGATGATATCTATTGAAAAATAACCGCACCTGAAATTTGATTAAAATTCCTTGGTTGCCCATAGACAGATTCAACAATACAAATATACAATATTAAAATCATATACTAGTGACTGTGATCATGACTAGGGTATGTTTTAAATCGACCGTTTTGAAAAATAGAGTAATATTAAGAAAATAAAATTTGAATTTTCAATTATTATTATTTACAATGGAGCCAAATAAATAAGAATTACAAATACTTCAAGAAGTTAACGTTATTGTGACTTGTTTGTACAGCGTTGCACTTTTTGTATTCATAAGCTGGGCATCTCTGGTTGAAACTATTATTATCATGAACTTTTTATACGAAAATCCAAATTAATTGTCTATTTCAATAAGAATACATTTACAAGCAATCCAATGTTGATTTTTTTTTATAGTAGGTTCATAGCTACGGATTCTTTTCAGGTCATGATAAACCAAGTTTATCTAATCATCCAAAATATTGTAAATTCACAATATTTTGGGAAGTAGAAGAAGAATTTAAAGATCATTTTGTTCATGTATCGGAAAGATTTCATTACATTCCATCCAAATAAAGCTTGTTCATGCTTATTCATACTTTCTTATGTAATAGCGGATTATGATAGTCTGAGTAGAATTACCATAATCCAATACACTAGGAAAACGTTGGCCTATTTACAAAGCGTGGAGCGTATACGTTATCCGAATCGGCAAACGATTAATATTTTAACCGTAGCAAGTTGGCAACATGGATATTTTCCGATCAGTTTCACCTCTTAACACAAATCTGACGTGCAGTCTTCCCAAATATATTGTTCCAGCATGGAACTAATAATTCGTAGCTCAGATGTTTTCGAAATGAAAAAGTTTTAAATACTTTCAATACTGTTACATTTTGAAATGATTAATTTTTGATTTTATTGGAATTTTTTTAGAACAATCGACCACATTTTTTTTGTTAGCAATTTCTTCTAGTTGAAAAAATTGTTATTTCGAGGTAAAACAGACCGAAAAATTGAATTATCATATTAGTTTAGTAAGGTCCTCCAGAGTTTTTAGCTGAAGGGTAGTTGTATCCACCTTGTGGCTCTTCGTAACGGATCGTGGGACGGTATCCATTGGCATCGGCTTCGTAGTCAACGATTTGTTTACGACCGTCGGGAAGTACGACCTCGTAGGATCCCTTCGTGAAGTCTCCATTACGGGACTCACGGTGTCCGAACTCTCCTCCCTCAGGAGCTGCCATTACGTTGTAGGAGAACTCGTAGTTAGCTGGCTCCTGAAACAAAACAGATTTTGGTGTGATGATTATTGTTTGCTTTTAAAGATTTCACTGACAATTTGAGGGTAGGTATGAGCGGATGATGAATGCATGATGTTTATGACATATGCGGGATTCGAACTAATGCCGCACTTGACTGAAATTCCCAAAGCAGTGCAGAGCAGTGAAATTCACCGAGAAATACGGTATAATTATTAATTCCGTATTCCATTGTAGTTTATATAGATCTGTGCAGGGCTGATTTGATAACTGAAGTCATTGTAGTCTGTACTCTGGAATGATGGTAAAAATAGAGTCGTGACCTGATATTGAGAAATCATCTCTGAGTTCACATTAAGGCTATAAGGGAAACCATGAAATATCTCTTGAAAGAGAGTTCAGTGGTCAAGCGACTGCTTCACCCTTTTCAGTGTGACTATTATTGTCTTGAAAGTAAGTGACACGAAGAAAGATTTGTGCAATCAGAATTTGAATATATTGATAATAATTTATTCACAATAATGCGTAGAGCGTTATCAGACTTATTTATTAGTGTTGATATAAGTTTCTATATACGCTTCCTGATTGCTTAAATGTACCTAATTATAAAACATGATCACAATACACTTGGAATTATGTAGCTCTTTCGTACTCCCATATAACCTATCTGTTGGTGGTGCGTTATCCTATGTCAGTCAGAAATATTAACATCAAACAATTCTGACTAAATGTTTAATTTAAAATCTCAAAGTTTTCAGCAGAAATATCCGGAAACAATAAACTCCTCGAATCAGAATTAGGTATGTAATTGATTCGATTCATAACGATGATCTTTCAAAGAAGGTATATTAGTTATATTTTATTTGCCGTTTAAATTGATTTACGCGTTATTTAAGTAGGTGGCCATGGCTCGACAATGTAAGTAGATGAGTAGAGTGGTGGGTAGTCTTTGTAATAACCAATTAGAGACGACACACTTTGAAAAAACCCTAACACTTCTTATGAAAGTAACAAATTGCGTACATATATTTTACAATACTATCAATTTGCGACAAAAGGAATGTTCTGTGTAGGTGTTGATTTCGTCAGAATTAAAATAAAAAAAGTCAGTTAAGAAAGAGATGGCAAAACGTGACGTTGACGTTCGTGAACTCTTTTTCACTTGTTCTCGTCGCTACATGTCAAAAGTTTACTTCACACACACCAATAGCTTAGTTCGCTTCGGTCCGATAAATCTCCGATATACTTTCATTAAACCGAATATCGTAATCGATAGATTCGCATTCACACGACTCGAAGTCACATGGTACCGTTTATGACAGCCTTTATTGGTACAGGATTTCAATAACTTACGCAACATCAAAATGAATATGGTGTACATTTTCGGTAGATAATTGATGTAATATATCTTTCGGATTAGCGAAATAAGTTTATTCAGTTCAAGTTTGCCGTTTTCTGTTTTGATTATTTTCGATTCTCGGAGTCGTCAAACGGCTTAATTTGCCATAGTTCGATGATTATAAAAAAAAGAAACATCAAAATGAATAGACGAAAAAGTGAAAACGTCCAAATGAAATATACATCTCCTGGGAATTGATTGAAGAGTACTCACTAAAAGATTAATGTATTCGGATATAGATAATGATAAATTGGATCATAGACATAGAAAAACATGTTTTTTTGATGTGATGAAATGAAAAAAAAAAAAAAAATCATCCTTGTTTGGAATAA
Source organism: Brachyptera putata (assembly GCA_907164805.1). Lineage (NCBI taxonomy): Eukaryota > Metazoa > Arthropoda > Insecta > Plecoptera > Taeniopterygidae > Brachyptera > Brachyptera putata. The sequence goes on along the minus strand of OU015464.1, from coordinate 24,216,122 downwards.
TATATCATGTTCTATTACTTACCGATAGGTCATCGTCAGCATTGTTCTTGGCATAAGCGTAACCAGTCGAGGGTGCGCCGTAGTTGGAAGAAGGAGCGGGAGCACCATAGTTGGAAGAAGGAGCAGAGTACTGGGCAGCAGGTTGGGCACTATGGAAGACAGCGGCTGTCTGGGCAGGGGCACCGTAGCTTCGGGCAGGAGCCGAAGAAGAACCGAATCGGGACGATGACTGTGACTGTCCTCGGCTGGAAGAACGGGTGTTGGAGTTGGATGAACGGGAAGGAGCACCGTACTGACTGGAAGGAGCACCATACTGACTGGAAGGAGCAGAGTACTGGTTGGAAGGAGCACCGTATTGACTTGAAGGAGCAGTGTATTCGTTCCTTGCAGACTCAACTGAGATTGAGTTTGAGGATTGATCGTAATCCTGGGGAGGAGGAGCGAAACTATCCTGCTGGGTAGTCGAATATCCAGGAGGAAGATACTGGTTGACTGGAGGTTCAGGACGAGCGTTCACCAACGCCGCCATGAGAAGGACTGCCGCAACAAACATCTAAACAAACAATAAACACAAATAATCCTAGGTATCGTTCATTGAAATAAACTGGTTTGCGAATCACGACATTCTTATCGTGGTCACTTAATGAAACTAGTCTCGAAGTTGTAAGCACTATAATAAGTACGTTAGTCGTTGGAGCAATAAAATCTTGGTAAAAATGTGTTCAACACAATAATTAGATGTTGCATTACTGCTTGAGGTTTGTATTATTATTATTGTCAATGAGATCTTGATTAATGTATGCATTAAGTGTTCTTGTAATGGCATTTATGTGCATTTGCATTGTGTTTTGAGATGGCTTCTTCAGATGCTGTTCCAAGTTGTTCTGAAACGCAGTTGAAACGATTCATAGTTTCGTTATTTTATTCATATATATTGTTATAAAATAAAATGGTACCGGTACACTTATTGTTCGAGAATCGTCTTCTTTGGAAGATTTTGTAACTGTCATGAAACGTTTGCACATAGTTTGTATTTTTTTAATTGAATTTAAAAGTCTATGATTTTCAATTAATGAATTCTATGATTGAAAAAATGAAGCACATTTTAGTGACACAATTTTATCAAGTATAGTTAGTGACGTTGGTCGCATTAATTTAGGTAGTTATTTGTGAACTTGAGAACTAGATCCTCCCTATATACAAATTTGTTTATTGCCTTCTATTAGTAAATAGTATTTTATATGTTCGCTCATCCACCGCTTGAGTGTAGTACATCGTTTTCCATTTCTAAAGTCGAGATGTGAATTTCAAGTGAATTTCATATATTTCCGTCAGCAAGACTTGTTATTGAGAATTCAAATTTTTTGTTTTCCAGTCATTTGAGTAATACATTTTGAAAAAGATTTTGAAAAAGTCATTGAGGAAAATCGATAAATATAAATATATCCATGTTCGTGATGAAAAAACTTGATACTTTCCCAATGTATCGTACTTATTATGAATTGCATAACCACAAACTTATAATCCAAACTCAAATTAACGAAAACAAACTGAAATATTTCTGATCTCATACCTTCATATTTAACGATGAAATAGTGTTCCTTAGATGATGATCTGGAGCACTGAGATGATTCTGATGCAGTAGAGAATCTGCTAGCATCTTATATACATTGCATCTTTCCGCTCCCCCCACTATTAACAATCAGTGTATTACGACTACTATAATGTGTAACAAGAGCAATACAAAGGATTAAAAACATGATAGAAGGTTGTTGAATTAGTTTGATGATGGGTGTGGAATTGGGGCGTTTGCTATGGTGGCCGATTGGATTGGAGAATGGAAATCGCAATCCCCCGATGATCACGCCTTTAGCCTTGTGCGAGCGCGTGGATATCTTGAGGTAGGGTAGGTTGGTACTATTGAACAAGATGCTACTCAATCATCATGATGTTAGTACACCTTGGAGTTATTTACTCTAGATGCTCCACATATGTCTGTCAATCTTGTATCTCAGTAGTATAGGAGCACGCATATAGTGTAATATTGTTGTTATAATATACTTACTTATACTGTATACATAGTTGAATACTGACGAGTTGTTCTCATGATTATTAATTAAATTGTAACGTATAAAAATAATCGTGTTTATAAGTTATGCCATAGGTTTGAATATGTAAGGAACTAGATTCGGATTGAGATCACATCGATTTAGAAAATTATCAGTGTCTTGATAATAATTATGAATGGTATGTCATATAACATTAAAATCACTCAGATATGTATAGAACCTAGCAAACGGTATGACTGTATGAACAATAATAACCGTAAACGAAATCTCTATTATATTTGTTATTCATATATGCAGCTTTAATACAAACCAGAATCTGATGTAAAAACTTCGCTCATATTTTGTAAAATAGTTTTCCACATTTTGACTCTCTCTCATTATTGCTTTCTATTTGTTCATCGCTTCAATTTGAAATTCCCAAGTGAGAAGTTGGTTTACTTATAGGGTAATTGCTGGAAGTTTACTGAAAATGTCTGAATGATCATCGTTCTTTGTACAGACTTTATAAGATAGATCAATATATCGTTGATAGATAGATAAGATATGATCAAAATGTAGCATCTTAATGGTATTTATAATATCTAAATAACGTTAATAATCTCTGTGAATTTATGACCAATCTTGTGAGTTTATGATAATAAACGTAACTGCATCTTTGAGAAGTGTTTACAAAATTCCGAAGTGTTGAACATCATTTAGTCTGGTGGATGATCATTTATGTTCAATTAACAATATTGAATGTATAAGATTATAAGGTATAATATAAGATGTATAACAATATACAACAGATCTAACTAGAGAAGATGGTTTTGTTCAGAAGAAATATATACTCGTTATAGGTATAATTATTCATACTTTTTATACACAGGTTTCGTGATGTTATGCCACAGGATGAAGACGGTATAAGAAGTTCTTGATTCTATCAATTCACGCAAATTTACGATTTAATTTCTTGTGGAGCGATTTGCTAATTGCTCTTATAAATTTGCGTTCTTTGTCACCAGTTATTCTAATTTCTTAATACCTCTTAATACTGGTTATACGATGAGTTTGTCGTTGCTGTTGATGGTTGTTATAACGGTTGCTAAAACCATGGATGTTTTAATATCTCATTACCAGGGTAATACTCCAACACATTTATCACATCTAATTTGATATGATCTGACACTAACATCGATCTCGTATACACAATTTAATATATACAATAATTGAAGGTGGTTTAAGTAACAAAAACAGTATGCTATAACTTATTGTTAGTAAATATTGTGTAAGGTCAGGTCAATAACGAAGTAGTATTGAAAATCAAATACAATATTCGGTTGATTCCAGACAGCCCAATTTGCCATATTTTAAAAATAAAATTATCTATGTTATTTTTCGGTTCCTGTTTTTTTCGGTTTCATTATAGACTAGTGATCTTTATAGATTAGTGACCGATAGTGACCATTTAATTAATCTTCGCGAAAATGTAAATGAGATATATCATATAAATATGATGTTCCAATTATTATTGATTAAGTTTCCAAATAAATTCAATTCTATTTAGTACTAAAAAAACGGAAACTCCGTTTCGGTTACCCGAATCACAAACACAAGCACGAAGCATTCTAGGACCGTTTCTGTTTTGGTAAACCAATGTTCCTCCTTTAATATTTTATTTTTATTACAGTTGATTTCATATCTTGATTCTATTCAGTACTATTTTTTCTCACTCTTTACTTTTTATATTCAACCTGTGTGGACCTGTGGGGCGCGTTCATTGACAACTTGGAATAAAAAATAATCAATTTCTGATTTTGAGTTCATTTATCGAACAGATTGGAAATCTCAATATTTTTAGTGCACAACTTTTTCAATATCTATGCTATGAAATACGTTGTTCATGCATTTAGATAACTGTGCCTCAAATTAGAGTTCTATAATGAAATATGTTGATCGCAATAGTGATACTGTTGTAATTAATTCATATTGAAAGATCGAGATCAAATTGAGATTAGGACAAGGATCAAATTCAATTTTGAGATACGCACGATATTTGAAACTATCTATTAACGTACTTTATCAATACCTATTTTATCATATTTTACTTTAGACATCAAATTGATACGTTCCTTTTCATAGATAACCTTGTAAGTGTATTCTAAAACAGACTAATAAGTAAAATTACTTTTGAAATAAGATCATTGAATTATGGTAATTAACAAATTGATGATTATTTGTCTAAGACCTTCAAATGTTTATTTTTTCTCCGTTATTATTCTATATATTCATTATTAATCTCCTTTCAATTAACCTTGGTCATATAGTGGTACACAAAAACGTTCTTCCGGAGATGTTCAATCATCTAGACACTTATTTATTGATCTTCTCATGATCTTACAGAATTTACCCTATATTACATAAATTTGGTTCAGATATCCCATTAAACTATTAAATGTGTAATCAGTCTAATTATATATCCCAAGGAAATCAAATAAGGATCCTGATACGAAATGTTTATAGCTATATGCCATGTATGTTTCACATGCGAGCTATAAAAATGAGTATTTGTATAACTATAATAGTTTATGAATTTATTATAGTAGACGGGATTACAACAATAATGAGTGATATATCATTAAAATGGTAATATATCATTATATACGATTCGACTTCAAGGTATGGTGAAGGCATCTTACTTTCGAGAGGTTTATTGATACTTCTTCAGGCCCAGTAAATATGTCTTAGTGATTAACCTTTGTTAACAAGTTTATTCAATATAATATATATCCTGTGTCGCAAGGATTCATACTGTTTATGTTTTTGTTGTCAAAACAATGAAAGTAATAGTTTTGTTCATTTGTTTTGGTAGTAATATGTTTCAGTCGATCAAAAATGAAATCATTCGATTTTTTAAAAAGAAAAAACATAATAATGGAATTGTGAAATTATAGGAAACTGTAAATAAAGTGCGTTTTTTGTATTATTCTGATGGTGTGAGTCAGAGCCATACTTTTGAGACGTATGGATCTTGAAAACCTCATTACAGTGATTAACCCCTATAATCAATTAATGTGTCAAAGATGAAGGTAAGAGTGGCAGCCGTGACCTGATTACTAAAGTATCGCACTCTTTATTTGAACTACTGAGGAAAACTTCGTTCTCAGGCCTGATACCCGAATTATTATACAAGAATGGCATTGATATGCATGCGAAATAAAAATTGTGACTTCGTACAAGAGTCGTTTGTGAAATCTATCGTTTAGGTATTGATTAGTCTATTGATTGAGATTTTACGGCATGAGTATATATAACCGAGGGTTATCACAAATTATTGTTAATTATTGCCTGATCCATAAATTATTATCAGTTCATATTTATTTCATCATCAATGTATTATATCTTATTTTCAGGCTTATAAAGCATTGTTGTACTTCTCGGGTTGACATTTTTATACTCTATATGTGGCCGGCATATACATTTTCTTCATGGTTTAAAATAAGATTTTCATAATAAAACAAATAATTTGCGTTCGTGATGAAAAAGACGAACATTTATCACGACAATTTTATTGTACAATATAGATAGATAGATCTTTATTATTTTACGTTGTGAAAGTCTGACCGGTAGTATTACACATAAAACCATTTCTCATGAATGTAACAAAGCATTGTTACCTTATAATTGTATGATAAATATATAATTTAGAATAATTTAATTATTCAACGTGGCGTTCGAATTTGTAATGTTTATGGCAGGATAGGGGCTCGAGTCACAAAAGGAATCATACACCATTGGGCAGGAAAAGGGCTTCACCTTTTCTTTCGGGGAGGGAAAGGAAGCGAAGTACAAAGTAATTCAAAATATAAATTTGAAATAACATTTCCAAGTTTTGAGAGTCTGTAGTCATTCAGTTTACTCGCTCATTACTTGATGCTGAAAATTGCTCTAATCCGATGATTGTGTAATACAGATAACACGAGTAACACGACGGCATTTTATGAATGTCTTTTTTAACATACTTGTAATTTTTGTTGTAGGGAAGGTGAAGTTATTTTTTTTCAGAAATATAAAAACATCAGGTAGTTCATTCAAATGTATGTTAAAAATCATAAATTTAATTCTTATTTTACGTTCTTCACTTCATATCTCTTTATGTTTAATTTTCATCATTGGGATAAAATAATTATGAGTATTATATTGAGTAAATAAGTGACGTGTGAACCTAATTGATCTAAAGTTTAGCAATAAATTTAGGATAGTTGAAAAAATACATTGATATTCAAGCTGATCAACAAAATATGAACTGTAGCTAATCCAATACATATCAAACCGATACTATAGACTCGATTCGTGGAAACAAGTTGGGGCCTGACTGACAGTTTAAAGTTGTAATCAAAATATTTTTTTCTTCAACTCTCAGATGAAGGGTAACTGGACTGCGTAATACAGAGCCTAAACCGAGAATTTTAATTATATTTTGATTCGATTTTTGTTGTACGCATTTGATTATCTCTATTCACACAGTATCTTCTCCGCATGGTTTTTATCCATATATAGGCCTATAGTTCGTGTACTAGCCGACTATAAATAATAATAATCTTAATAAAAATGTGTTTATCGCCGGTTTTGATCGAACGTGATATGGGTGTTATTCAATAAAATAATGTCCATAAATTATAAAATACAAACAGATTAAAATGAACTAATTATTAAATGATATGGACTAATACATGAACTAATAGCTGATTAACTGATACGATTTGTTTTGACCAATAGCGCTCATTTATTTCCCTTTGACTGATTCACTTATTGAAATAATGGCAATTTGTTTTCACATTGGTATAATTTTCCTTCATCAGACGAAGATCACTTATTTGGGCGGACTCAGGCGTGATCTACTAGCTGTTCAAACCATAAAACATAATTGAACTGCAACAAAATGGGTAATTGCAAATTGTTTATTCAGTTTACACAATCCTATTTATTGCAACGTAACGATAAGTCAAATGATATACTGATCACAATCTAGATTAAAATTGCATACTTTCGTCAACTTTTTTTTTCGTAAACTACAACATAAAATTTCAAACTAGGAAAGTGACAGTTCATACAAATCTGTAATAGGTTTAGATAGTTTTTTGCTAAACATGTCTTTCAATATTTGTATCACCAATATTATATAGGGCCTATTTAGCCCATTTTTGCTTTCTTGAACAGATTTGTTCAGGTATTGGTTCGGTGAGGTTCACCAAACTGTTTTTATATAATGCTCAGTTTCTATCTTCTACCGTAATTATTCATGATGAATATCATGACTATTTCTGACAAAACACAACTATTTCTGAGTCCTACGGAAAAAAATTAAAACAATATATATATATATATATATATATATATATATATATATATTCATAGATTTATGCATATAATATAAATGTCCAAATTGAATTTTGTCATCGTACTATAATAAATATTTGTTTATTTCACTCTAGGAAGAGAGGGTTTAGTGTCAGTCTAGACTCAACCTATCACTCATATACATCCTTATAGTTCTCATTTGTGACGTTCTAGTTCTTCAAGATTAGTTTTGTGCCATATTGAACCTATAACGAATGTCCTCACTCTTATTACGCAGACTGGTGCAGATCTATACTTGCCGTGTGAGCATCAGATGCTCTTGTGTACCATAGGCTACGTGCATTGATCTCTCCGTGCGCCTTGCATTTCTGCGTGCTTTATTATTATAATCAAAGGGCGCCTTCCAAGCAGTTATAGTCATTAACTTACGTCATTTTGCATTTACTTCATGTAATTCGTCATTAATGCACATATGGCGTAAGTATGATGTGCAGTTGATATGCATATAACAGTGATCAATATTAATGATGATGAAATAGAATGGATTCTAATAATTATAAATTTGTTATTCTCGATTTCATTACGATTGTTTTTGCTCTACATTACGCGGTATTGAATAGTTTGTTTGACGTAAGTTTTATTATTATTGCTTTGTATGAAATATAAATGTTAAATTTATCAATTTCATCCTTTTATGGAGGTATGTGATAATGGCATAAATACCATAAAAATTTATAATTGAGGATACCTTTTAGAGTTTAATGTTAGTAACGATTTTGTATAGTTCAGGTATACTTTAATATTGCGATATACCAAGCGGTTTCTTTAGACATTTGTTAGGAACATCTTATTGAAATTAAAATAATTGTCTTCTTCCTGAAGTAGAAATAAGCAATATTGGATAATATCTTAAATTGAAGATGTGTTTGATTGGAATATCAATCCATCATAATAATCAGAATAGTGAACCCTCTATCATAATCAATTATAAAACGTATTTGACCTTCAATTTAACTATCGTAATTAAAATATGACCATTTCATATCGTTTCTCATGAGAGTTGTCATGCTATTTTTTTTAGAAAAACTAAAATTCAAGAAAGAGAATGTATGAAACATAAGATGTATAATCATTCTGTTATCCATATTATTTTAATTCTATACGCTCATCAATTTGCCATTTATATTTAAATATAGAATAATAATATGCCAAATTTATGCTCGATTAATTGACTTAATATCAGTTTATAAAATCTTATGGGAATTTGATATACCAAATTAGTTCTCGATATCATGGGTGATTATATGTGTAATAAGTTAATCTCGTTATATCCGTGTATAGACTTGTCATGATACGTAAATATTCAACCGCCCAACCATGCAATTACAATCTAGGTATATACTTGCATTTAATAAAATAGCATTGTTTTGAGCAGCCGGGTAGCATAGCAACGGTGGGCAGATTGCATGTTACGTCATGTAATGACAGACACCGTTCATCACCCTCACCTATACCCGCGCAGAGTGCCCCAATTATTTTTTATGAAAAGACGAAACGAATCAGCCTTGAAGAAGATCACGATCGTCTGACCAAGTTGTGTGGATGCCCCGTCAACGTCAGCCGAACTACACAAGTATTTCATTTACACAATCTTGATACACATATATTGACTTTCTTTTCATACTTTGTTTGGTTATGACCCTGTGTTGTACTCACAAATCCTATTCCTAGCCAAAGTCATAATCGCCCACATGACCACTTGATCTTTGAATGCACACAACTAACAATTCGGGTTCAATTAGCGGCACGATTGTCGAAATATTCGTGAGTCGGGAAGAATAATGTGGTATATGGTTATAGCTTCTGGGTATAAAAGCGCATCATCATAATCAGATATTAAACAATAGTCATACTCTTGAGTCTTGACCAAGGTATATCAAGTCCCCTTGACTTGCGGCAGACATGAAAACTTTTAAAGTAATAACTGAGTGCATTTGAGATTGGAATGCCGAGACTGACGAGGATTATTAGGGGAAAGTAGTTTGGCCCCTTAGAGGAGCTTCACCGCGTTACAGTTGCAACAATTGCTGTTTTATTGCGTGCTGCTAATCCATCTAGGAGAACAATCACATTGTTCGAAAGAGGAAGAATGTATAGAATGTAGGAATCGGGAGAATATCGCATACCTGCGTATTTCTTAATGCGCATTTCGTAATGGTTTTATTTTTTATATCAAATTTTAAATGAATCAAATGACCTTATTTGCGTGAACTTGAGTATATATATATATATATATATATATATATATATATATATATATATATATATATATATATATATATATATATATATATATATTCAATTCAAGGACTTCCACGAGACTAGAACGACTCCAGAAGATGGCGAACAGTTTTTCGCCGAAACGTCGAGTAAAAGGGTTCTTTTCAGAACCAAAAACACTCATCAAAGAAGGGCAAATTTCCGCAAAGATAGACCTACCATCAACCACCGGCCCTCGAAACTTCAGACATCACATATATATATATATATATATTTAATTTATTGGTTGTGAGAAAGATATTAGCATTTAAAAAGTGTCAGAGAACCAAGTACACATCATATTCATTGACGATAGTATAACTGGTATAAAAACAGAATGAAGTATGCCGAATTAATGGAAAATCTGATCGAAAAAATGAATTTGTATGACCAAGAACTCGGATAAATACAAGCATTACTACTTCTCGTTATTATTCCAATGTTCCACGGTATTGCTGTAGCGATTGTTTCTAATAGAATCGGTTCTTCAATCAGTGTAAGTATTTAGCGAAATTTAGAAGAGGCGTTTTGGATTAGGTCAACCTTATTTTCTGTTCAGAATCGAGGGAATACTTCATTGTTCTTATGTCTGTAATGATGAAGCAATTATGTAGCATTTGTTTGACAAATGAAAAATATAATATATAAAAATATATAAAACTTATGAATGAAACACTTCTATAGAATTAATATATCATGAACAATGTATATAAATATGAAATATATGAGTATATTAGTAGTATATATTATTTACTGAGGCTAGCAGATCAGTAGCTACCGCACTGAACCATAAGTCAGGAGACTGAGTTCTTTCCTTAGCATGATTTCTGTCTGATGACTGAGATGGTTCCTCAGGAGCAGGCCACGACCGCTTCCTTCCCACGATACAAAACACTCAACAATCTAAAGTAACCTTCCATCTCATCTTCTCAACTTTACATCATCTCATCCATTTATTATTCACCGACGCCAATAAGTCTTAGTTACCATTAAAGTAAGTGGTTGAATCCTACGTAGATAAATATGCAATTAATACCATACATGGATATCACAGTTTCATTGAACGCTCGGTACAATATAAATGCATGTGAGATATAAAGTGATGAATAATAAGATTTGTGGATGCTATTTGTGAAATCTTGACTATATATATGGATATATATATAATATATATATATATATATATATATATATATATATATATATATATATATATATACGTATGGTTAAAATCTTTTAATGAGATCTACTTATGGTAACATCTTTTGTGTCTTATTACGTCATTCATGTTGTAATTTGCTGGTACAAATCGTGAACAAAACCCAAGTCATCTTAATAAGCTAATGTATGACTTTTCTGGCAACAATCCCAGACTCATTATACCGCTGTATGCTGTCGGAATAGAAGTAACCTATTCAACATTATGTGGGTTGGTGGAGGAATGAAAAGGTGTGGACGTATTCTGGAAGTTCGACACGAAAACGAACAACAGAATGCGCTTCTAAGTTAACTATGAATGGCTACACAAAGTGTCAACACAGTAACATTATCAATAAATGTAATGGTATTGTTGAAATATGCTGGATGTACCTCACCATGTAGTTCCACTGTTTACCACTAGCAGCGTACGCACCGGTATCGCGATTCGTCCTTTTCCATTTGTTTACAGCCAGAGTGCATATTTGATATGTGAATAAACTATATGTATCCTATAACATTTCCATTTTCCATAATTGATCAGGCTTATGGGATCAATATTGTATTATGAATTATATAATTCAGTTACTATAATGTAGAGTTCTTTCACTTCCTTCCTTTCAGATCTTGGTCAACACCACCATTTCACGATGAGTAATTCGTATCGACATCCTTGACTCTTGAATATAGGAAGAGTAAGATAAATGAAAATTCACGAGAAGTCAAGATAAACGACTTGTGATTGTGTTTTCTTTTCAGTAATGTCACACATTATTGTAAAAATGGAAAATAATATCCCTCAAATTGTAATTTCTAATTGTAACTTCATTATTAGTTCATTTGTGCTCCCAACCTTGCTATGGTGAGCCTGACAAACATAGTTCACAGATGCATTGCGGTTGCGTTGGTTTGCCCTCTCGATATCGAGTCCGTATCAATAAGACAACCAACGCAGCCTTCAACGCATCTTCATCACCTTACGTCACTCGTTGTTGCCTGACATTGTCTCGTCAAGAAGGCTGTGATCAACAGCTGTAGACTTCTGTCAAGGATGACTCCTGTGAAGAATGGCTGACATCAAAGTCCATTAGTGGATATTAACCAATCACAATCCTTGATAGTTCATCAATTCGCTGTATTGTTGTGGTAACAATTGTCAGTCATTCGTTAATTGACCGATACTAAACAACGGGAATATTCTTTCTCGTTACGTTGATAGACATTCGTCCACTCTTGTGAATGCGAATATAAATAAATTACTATTACCTTCCTCTCATTATTTATGATAATAACTCAAACAGTAAATTGGTTCGCTTCATATCCTATATCTCAAGTATGACATTAACGCTTTTTTTAAATGTACAGAGTGTAAGTACGTGTTCAAGTCACTAACATGAGTGCATCAAAACATTTAATTTAGTGCTTTAAGAGTTTGGTAGTTGTCCTTTCCCCGGGCTGTCACGTGCGAGAAGAACCTCTATTGTAAAAGCCTTACAAGGTGGGCTTTAGCCCGCATTAGTGCATACGTGTTGGTGAACACATTAGATGAATAATATAAAAAAACGTACTAATAGCATTTACGAGTCCATTAACACATTGACTATGATTAAATTGATAAAAGGTGAAGTTCGAAGTTGGTGTTCTACACGAGCGTTTATTTATAAACTTAATGATGCGTTTAAAGATAGCTTTAGGTTACACTGAAAATAATTTGAACCTGTAAGGAATGACTCTCAATGTGTATTCAAATATACAACCTTACAATTCTGTTCCTTGAGTATAATCTTGAACATGATGTGGGTATTATAAACAGTTTGATACATATCCAGTTCAATTATAAACGAGCCCAGCAACAAATATATTTGTTTGGTGGTAGGAGGTGAGGGAGGGGGTAGGAATGAGTGGATGATATATAAATGATTGTTTATGAAAAACCATGCCTTATGCGGGACTCGATACCATGACCTACCTTATTTTTCTAGTGAGGTGTTCTATTTCATATAGCTAGGGGGCGGCTATTATCAAATTTGCATATACATTAAAATAAATACGTTTATTAAACTTATTTTTAAATATTACAACATTGTTCGCTCAAAACTATACACTCTCAAGTATGATTTAACATTTGAATCCTCTTATTTACTATTCACTATTGCGAAACGTCTCTTATCCCACATTACAAAACTCTGATTTATATATTTATATCAAAGGTGGAATAAAAATATAGTTCATCATTATAATTTCATGGTTCATGCCAAATATATCACGCTGTATTTACCAAGGCTGAACTATTAAGTAATTCGAACTATTTTGTCATCCTTTTCTTTCTTATATTTCTCTTGGAAATCCATAAACGTTTCAAGTTGTGGGTGGTTAACTTGATATGGCTATAGTATGTTGTCCATTTACTAATGACAGTTTCACTCTTTTATGCATCAAGGTGTAAACTGTCAGTCTCAGAACCGTCTAGATCCACCACAAAAGAACGGAGCAGATGATTAATGAGTGAAATATAGACCACCAAGTTGCATCATTGTCAGTAATGATATGTTTGTCTGCAAATCAAGTTATATAAATATATATACATATATGTATGTGTGTGTATGTGTACTGCAGGTGATCTACGTATCATTATGAATGAAAAGTAAATGCATGCCTGGAAGGTTAATGAAATCTTCTGAATCTTCTTTTTAAATTCAAAGCATGATGTAATGGAATACTTGACGCAACCTCTGCAGATGCTACTTGTTTATAAAGCGGTCAATATATAGCCATTGATATATATATATATATAATTATATATATATATATATATATATATATATATATATATATACATATATATTTATATACATATATATATATATATATATATATATATATATATATTATATATATATTATATATATTATATATATATATATATATATATATATATATATATATATATATATATATATATATATATATATATATATATATATAAATATAACTATTGACATACACTTTATGAATAACGTTACCAGTTTCAATTTTGGTTTATTGTGAGTGTTTTAGGACTGTGCGATGATGAGATGAAGTATATGACAACAGTCAACACTATTATAATACACTCATGGTGATACAGTTCCCTTCCGATCGGTTCCATATTGTTGTTATTAGTTCTCATTGGGAAACTTTGATTATTATTTGATGTCCGTTCAAGAAATAAAATATATTCATCCCAATACTTCGTCATGAATTAAATCATATATAATCATGCCTACATTTTGTCTTCCTGTAACAGATTTACTAGTCATTTTTTGACTAAAATATCATAACAAGTTGGTATTGATTTAGAGTTATTGGGAAAGATAATCAAGGGTGGATATAGTCAGGTGAAAATAGCTGAGGATAAAAATGGTGAAAATTTTGGGCTAGAAAGCAATGAGATATACATATCAAGGGATATATAATTATCGTTCAAGGTATCATTTATTTTCAAAATAAATTAATAAAATTATATACACTTTGTTATAAGGTATCAAAACACATATTTACAGTATATCACAAGTACTTGACTATTATTGAAATATATCAGATATAAATATTAATCATTATAACATATTTTTACTGAGTTATTTAAATTATAGTTCTTGAAGTTCGCTTTTCCATGTTGTAACTTTAGTATCTATATCCGCCTTGACCTCCCTGATTTCCTCGAGATCCTGATGCAGGATATCCACCATTTCCTGACTGTCGGGCATCTCCTTGGGGCTCCTCATAACGGATCGTTGGCATGTATCCTTCTTCGTTGGCCACATAGTCCACGATCTGTGTACGACCATCGGGAAGAAGAACGTGGTAAGATCCACGGGCCTCTTCACCTTGACGGCTCTCCTGGTGGCCGAAGTTGTTGCCAGATTCATCATCCTGGACCTCGTACGAGAACTCGTAGTTAGCGGGTTCCTGGATTGGTTGAGAAATAAATAGATTGAAGTGAATTATCGACATAAGTGTTTATTGAAGGTGTTTATTGTTTGAAATGATTGAATTAGTCTCTTCCAGAGTTTTGTAAAGTGTACTTACGGAAAGAGGATCTTCCTGGTTGTTGGCGTTGCTGCGAGAGTCGGCATATCCGTTGAACTGTCCGTTTTGACCGGAAGGAGCATATTGTTGAGCATCATCATTAAATCTACCGGAAGCTGACGACTGTCCACCGAACTGGCTACCACTATTGGTGGGAACGCCATATTGGGTCGATGGTGCGGCAGATCGGCTCGATCCAGAAGATTGTCCTCCAAATCGGCTAGCTCCATTGGCCGGAGCTCCGTATTGTGTCGAAGGCTGTTGACTGCGGCTGGAATACCTATTTCCGTTTTGTTCCTGTCCCGGGGGAAGATAACGTGCTCCTTGGGGTTGAGCGGCAACACCAACAACGGCAACTACGACCAGGAGGCAGAGTTTCTGTGAAAGAAATGAATATTGATATGTTGAGAGTGGTGTTTTCACAAAGTATAAATTCAGTTTCATTTGTTTCAATTCTATTTTAAAGTTACTCAAGATAATTTAAATGTGAACGTCACTTTCAGAAATGCATAGTCACATTAGAACTGATCAGCAGATAACTATAAATATGAAATCCGAAATATTCAGTCAAATCAAATATTATTGAGCTACTATTGCAATGGATGGTTTCATGCTTCAAAGGAAGTCATTTTCACAATTGTGTTACTTTTATTTAGTGGGAAGTATATTAGTGATACTTAAAAAATATACCCGTTCCATTCGAATTGTGGTAACGCACTTCGATAAATTATAGAAATAGTAGGCCTATATTTCTCAAAAGAACAGTTATGTTAGAATGGAATTGTAATACGTTAATTAGGGGATTGCTCAGCGCGTATTGGATCGGTGGTTGCCCGAAATATAAACTGTCATATCTCGGACAGTTTATTTTTCGGGCAGTTAGTGCTCGGCAGCGAGAATAGGAAAATCATATCCGTTCAATTTCTTACACCTTGCAATGGACCGACGGTGTGACTGATATAATTGAGAAACTGTTTGTGAAAACGCAGACTTATTCAACTTGAAACTGAATAGTTTTGGGGCTAATTCGGTTGAGCCACTTTTGAGAGAAACCATTATACAGTTTTAAATACTCTTGAGATCAAACTTTTGAAATGAATTCCAATGAAAATAATAAAATATTCGCTGAAAGTAAAGACAAGAATGTTACACAGAATCATGGCAATGTACTTCATGACATTCCAGTCTTAATGGTTTCCAAGTCAAAGTGTGAAGTGGTTTCGAATGCATTTAAAACAGATATCTCGCTCATCTTAAAACGTATAGCCACTTTGTGGTTTCCTAGTATTTAACAATTATTATGAAAAAAAATATGATGCGACACAATACTCGAGTTAGTGAATATATGTGCCGTCGTGGAATCTACCACTTCACTTTACTAATGTTTCATATACGGTGATATTGCAATATATTCAAATTTCAGAAATTGAATCTGGATATGTTTATTATCATTATCAATTCTTATCAGAATGATATATATATATATATATATATATATATATATATATATATTGAAATTTCATAAGATGAAAAATATTGTGATTCGTGGTGTATTTCAAGTATACTCACCGCGTTCATCTTATTTAGTCCTGAGAAGGTATGTCCGAAGATATGATGAACAGATGACTGATGCTCGTTTCGAAGATGCTGCTATTATTTATACTAGAAGCTTAGTAGCCATTATTTAGAACAAGTTCATTTACTGATTAGAGAATGTATTATACTTGAGGGGAGAGATGATCGAGATATTTGCGCATTTGTTATGCGGTCAGATTATTATATCACGACTTACTCTCATATGTGCATCTCCACTTGTTAGATTATATAAGTGCTGTCATAAAAATACAAGATTTCAAACTCTTTCCTAAGCGACCTTGCTCCATAACTGATCATAAATCAATGTATTGAAAGAGCAAGTTATATTAATTTTCTCATTTTTTTGTTATTTCAATATTGTAATTCATCACAATCGTATTACTAACAGTAATTTGCACATCGCACAAAAGGCGACCAAGTATTCTGTAAATCACGAAGTCATGCAATTCGGATGATACGGAGATGGAAGCTGCAACATCGGTTCATCATAATATGATCAAATATTCTCTCGTTTCATTAATGCCTTAAAAGAGAATTACGAAATATTTCGTGTATTGTGCACTTGTTTATTAATATATTCATTCACTTTTTTATGAATAGTTATCTATGGTAGGTAGTTTACCGAACGAAAGTATTTTCGATCAAGATGATATCTATAGATTAAATTCAAAATGCAACTTCAAGTAGTATGTTGCCATATGAACATGACATCTGTTGCTGTACGAATTAGTTTCTCATTATTTGGTTAATTTTGAAATTTTATTTTTGAATAATCTATGACGTATGAAGTTTAATAATTGATCGATGTATCTGAGAATATATATATATATATATTATTATGCACACTGCACATAACTAGGATCAATATAATTATCTACACCTCCACTTCATCCACCTCCATATATAATAAGTGACATAAATCCATTTTATGGATGTTACTAAACTATCAGGACTCGTTGTAGGAACCATTAAAATGTGTTGATTGAGGTAATTATTAATCCACTTCAAAAAATAGCTTCAATATCCTGGGGTGATGAAAAGTTAACGAACAATATAACCTTCCGTATATCAGTATCCAAATGCCGATTGTACAAACTGACAATTAGCAAATTGAGCACAATTAGCGAATAGATTTGTTATCATCTTTTGTTATTTATATGTTATTTTCGTACTTTCACTAATAATGATTATTTAATACTTATAATTGACATGTAGTACATCCGCATCTGACATTTATTTACATTTCATCAACTTGATTAATGACTGACTCATTACAGCAGCTTGACTTCTAAATTTATTGACTGGTCGAAGTAAAACCCGGCCCTTCCACCAACGGTAAATGATGAATAGAACATACGTTCTACTCAATAACGAAATTAAAACTTCATCTTACATCTTATGAGATATCTAATTCTATGGAAAATGCACATCATAATTATGGCATTTCTATTTCATATGTTGCCGTTCATTTCTTGAAGAATGAGTTTTACCAACTTCAACATTATGTTCTACATCAATTCAAAGACTTCTCTCGAAATGAATCATTCCAAAGGATGAGCCGAACTGAATTGAATCGATATTTCACAAAAATTGAGGAAATATGCTCATGAAGTATATTCAAGTGATGTTTTGGATATATTCTGTGAGACTTTGATAAATATATCTGAATGTATAACAGATGAGAATTAGTAAATTATCCCTTTAAGCAAATCCAGACAAAAAATTTAAAAAAAACGAACCAAACATTACCTTGAATTGATTGATTGAACTTTTTGTGTATTTCAAAATTGAACTGATTGGTAATTAATTTTTGCATATAACATTCTAAGCGGGAGCAGGATAATTAATCCAACATGGTTTTTAATAATTTCAAATTCCAATATAATTTTAAATTCATGTGAAATCAATAATTGAAAAAAGCAACCTTAGGTCTGGGGTACCTTAGATAAGTAGATAATAGAACTTAATCTGTTTTTTTCCATTTTATTTTCAAAAAGAGGGGAAAATAAAAAGAAATCGGAATGATGTGCTGAATATAAAAAATCGAATCATCATACAGTAAACGACAGTGGGACTAGAATGAATCGATACTTGGCAGCGAAGACTTACATTCATTCCGAATAAGATTTCTTTGTATTTTTTGTACAGGTCGTCAGTCAAGACTGACCCATACGAAACTTTTCAAGACACGATCAAAACACGAGTATTATTGGTATTATTCATATTTATTTATTCATATATTTCACTTTCACAATGTACATATTTCAATATTCAGTCATAAGGTTACATAAAACAGATGCGAATTAGTAATAAGGTATAAAATAATAATACTGGCACTCATTAGAGAGGAAATGTGGAAAAATCTTTTTTGATCTGTTACATCTTTTGATTTCAACCACTGTTGCTTTTTTCACTGCCATTATTGAATGACTTTGATAGTACTATTTTCTGACATTATAACTATCATTATCATAATATTCTCAGTTGATGAAAGGAACTTTTCAATCTAATGTGATTCCAATGTAAATTCATCAGGTTGGCGCAAAGATAAAAAATCTCATCTATTTTGGTTACGATTTATTCGTTAGTCTGAATAAAAAGGACGGTCCATTATGCAACGAGAAATTAGTATGAAGTCATCCGAAAAAGTTTCCACTAATATAACTGCATCTAACATTTACTTGAATGAAGACGTTGGTAATATGTGACCACTGTGTAGTCAATGTGGAGAAGAGAAAAATAGTCTTAATCAAATGGTAGCTATTCTTTCCAACTAATTTAAAACGTAGTGAAAACAAACAACATTCAATGCTTAATCATAATAATTAGTCCTAGTGAGTATTTGTACAGGTTTTCAGCTGAATGATTTAACAACCATTGAAATGTGAGATTGAAATGAAAAAATAGTGAAATGCTTAAAATATGAAGTTCCCGAGAAAAGTAATTCTCGACAAAGAGACACCAAACATTTTAAATGTTGGAAATACAAATAAATGTACGGAAGCATGAGAAAGGTTTGCAGGACGTTATAGGCATGTATACATATTGAAGAAAGTATTCGTTTTAGATAATTGCTTTATTATTTGAATAAGTTATTATTGCTACTATAATATACAAGATCCTATATTCGTAATATTCAATTATAATATTTTAAACTAAATTTTAAAATATTTTAAAATAGAAATATTCCTCAATTCATTAAATGTGGTTATTAGAATCCCATTAAATTGACGAGAATTCATAATCACATAATGCCTATATAATTTTATCCATATCTAATATTCCAAAACCTAATCATGGTGGGTTTGCGATAGTAAATGTATATTCAGTTCTAGGCTTAGTACTTGTAGCCAGCGTCACCTCCCTGGTTTCCCCTCGATCCAGGGTTTCCTCCCTGACTCCCTCGAGATCCTGATGCAGGATAGCCTCCCTGTCCTCCCTGTCCCTGGTTGAATCCTTGAGACTCCTCGTAACGGATGGTTGGCATGTATCCTTCTTCGTTGGCCACATAGTCCACGATCTGTGTACGACCATCGGGAAGAAGAACGTGGTAAGATCCACGGGCCTCTTCACCTTGACGGCTCTCCTGGTGGCCGAAGTCGTTGCCAGATTCATCATCCTGGACCTCGTACGAGAACTCGTAGTTAGCAGGCTCCTGAAAGAGTTTCACATAATCGTAAGCTAATACGGTTTTCATAGTAAATACATTTTCATATATTGATCAAATTGATAGTTCAAAGTTGATACAACAAAATTGTATTTGAGTGAATGAATGACTGAGTGAATATTAGGGTTTGATGGCACGTCATAACGTAAACAATAATAACTCACGGCAAGAGGATCTTCCTGGTTGTTGGCGTTGCTGCGAGAGTCGGAGTATCCGTTGAATTGTCCGTTTCCTGAGGAAGCATATTGGCTAGTAGCACCATTGAATCTGCCGGAAGCAGACGATTGACCATTGAATCGGCCAGCTCCATTGTTGGGAACACCATATTGGGCCGATGGGGCAGCAGATCGGCTTGATCCACCAGATTGACCACCGGATCGGCTGTTACCATTGGACGGAACGCCATATTGTGCCGATGGGGCAGCAGATCGGCTTGATCCTGAAGATTGACCATTGAATCGGCCAGCTCCATTGGTGGGAACACCATACTGGGCCGATGGGGCAGCAGATCGGCTTGATCCTGAAGATTGACCATTGAATCGGCCAGCTCCATTGGTGGGAACTCCATACTGGGCCGATGGGGCAGCAGATCGGCTCGATCCTGAAGATTGACCATTGAATCGGCTAGCTCCATTGGTGGGAACTCCATACTGGGCCGATGGGGCAGCAGATCGGCTCGATCCTGAAGATTGACCACCGGATCGGCTGTTACCATTAGAGGGAACTCCATACTGGGCCGATGGGGCAGCAGATCGGCTCGATCCTGAAGATTGACCCCCGAATCGGCTAGCACCATTGGAAGGAACGCCATATTGAGCCGATGGGGCCGCTGATCGGCTTGATCCACCAGATTGACCGTTAGATCTTCCACCACCGTTGGTAGGAGCACCGTATTGGGACGAGGGCTGCTGACTGCGGCTGGAATACCTATTCCCGTTTTGTTCCTGTCCTGGAGGAAGATAACGTGCTCCTTGGGGTTCAGCGAGAACGCCAACAACGGCAACCACGACCAGAAGACATAGTTTCTGTTAACATAGAGAAGAGCTATCACGTTTCAACAATAATAAATATAAATATCATGTTATTTTTTATTGTAATATTAGATTAGTATAATACTTACTGCGTGCATCTTATTTGTGAATTGATGTTGTTCGAAGATATGATGAACAGATGACTGATGCTCCTTTCGAAGATGCTGCTATTATTTATACTACACGTTTAGTAGGTATTATTTAGAACAAGTTCAGATTCTAATTAGAGAATGTATTAAACTTGAGGAAGATGATCGGGATCTCATCGCATTTGTTATGTGGTCAGATAGTTTCATCACGACAATCATATGCACATCTTCTTGGTGCATTATAATTCTGCAAGTTTTATATAATCAAAGCGTGCTTATACATTCTATTTTTATCTGTCCTTGTTATTCCATCATATTGAATATATTAAATTATATTACTCTATTTACATCAATCATAGTAGTGAACCGTTTTTATAATATTAATTGAAAATATATTACGACTAGTTTCGATTACCGTAGTCACTCATGGTCATCGTTGTCACTCTTGATTGAGGCACAGGTACTTGAAGTTGAACGTTGTCGAGTGGAGAGATTTTGTTTCTCTTGGTTCGAAATTGGTTTTGATTTCATGCATAATTTCATATTCACATTTAGGTGAAATGTTTCACTAAATGTGAAGAATTTGTAGTGTTTGTTATATATGTAGTACGCTATATTAATATTTTCTCAAGTGCATATAGTACAACAAATCATGAGAATTTAAGTGGTTTTATAATTCATAATATATTTACTTTCGTTCTTGAACGTGTTTTGTTGCTACACACACGTATGCCATTGCTCCATTTACGTTTTTCAGTGCTACACTCATTTTATGATTTTTCATTCACTTGCTTTTTAAAAAATGTAATTACGGAGTTTTGTTATTTTCGTATTATGATCATAACAAAATGCAAGGTTTGTTTATTTTATATCGTGTAACTTTCCGAGAAATTGATTAGCTAAACTATACAGTTTTCATAACATGTTCAAAGTCATATTTTATTTTCAACTTCAACTTGTCAACTTGTCCTGTTTTGGAGTATCGAACAGCAGTTTTCATGATAATCTTGAAAGAATTGTGATAACAATGACCAGGAAAAAGTATAATAAATGTATCGAAAAAAGAGTTGAAGATTTATCTGAAATATGCAATAGTAATAATACATTACCTACGTGACCAATGATTGAATTGTTAAACGATTTTCATGAGAGTTGATCCATAACTGTTATTGTCTTCTGTTTCATACAACAAAAGTCATCCTCTTCTTGACTTCAGTCGAATATGTATGTTATGTTAATGTTAATGTATTATGTGATAGATTTGTTTTATTTTGATCTTTATTAGAGCTTTCTGAATGGCAATTTCAAATAGAATTGAAGATGTTCCACGTTTATTCTTTTTGATCAATATATTCGTGAAGTTAGTATAGAAATATAGATATAGATGGTGATAGATAGATGGTAATTGTAATATTAGAATATTAAGTGAAACAGTGAACTGCAGTGAGCTAACTTGATTGTGTCAATGAGAATGATGTTACTGTGCCGAGAATAGCAATGTTCCATAGGTTCACTCAATATATTTTACATAGGCCTATATATATATATATATATATATATATATATATATATATATTGATAACAGAAGTTAAAGAAACTGTCAGATAGTCAATCGTGCCTTCAAATTTGAATTTCATCATCAGTTATATCTTCTCACAAATATGTTATATCCTCGAGAATAGGTTAACACAAAGAAATGAATGAAAATGGAAAATGATTAAATGTGTTACAGTCTGTCTTCTCAGAGTCTTATCTTTCGTACAGATGAAATTGGTGTCGGTTTCATTGTAGAGAACAAAACTTTTTTTATCATCATTGTTTCAACTAAAAGTCATATCGTGACCGTACAGTAAGTAATATACAGTAAACTGATTCGTCATTCAACTATGCTGGCGGGGATCCTCTCGACATCACTTTCCGTCTCAAATGAATATTTTCGTTGATTGGTCATAAAAGTGATTGCCTTGATATATTATTAAATAACCGACCGCGACAAACCTTGATGTCTTACTAAACTCCTATTAACTCAATTCGTCACATTCTTCATTGTCACATAACGTATCTCAAATGAGATATTCTCAGTTTCATAAACAAGAAAGAGCGTGATGAAGTACCATAAATCATAAGAAGTGTAGTGAAAATTCCTGAGCAATGGAGTGAAAATAATATTATTACAAGCGGTACATGTATACTGTATCTATAATTCTGTAACCTGAAGAAAATATGGTATGATGATTCAAAATGTATAATAATACAACCAAGTTTACGAGTTACAAAGAGCGACACATAGTATCCACACATCATTTTAGATTTCACTCTGATATTTTTGTTAATAATACTCTTATTTTCACTTTCATCGTCTTCGAAATAACTTCATACAAGTGAGAGGGATAATATTTCTAGGGCCGTATTTCTAGCAACAATTGGAAATATGATCTATTCAATACGATTTTTTTTCAAGCAGCCGTATTTCATGAAAGATATCCATACAATGTTTCTTGACACAACTACAGGATTTATGACAGCAGAAAATGATATTGATTTTGATGCAACAGTTGTCAGTTTTTAAAATGTGTCTTCAGTATTTTTCATGAGTACACGTATTAAAAGTTCGATTAACTCCAAACGGGTTCATCTGTCGGATGAGTATATTATGGAAAATTACTAAATGGACAGACGTGTTAAAAGTTTAATTAAAAAAAAAATATTATTGTTGTACCTCAATATACATATGCAATATAGCAGCATGTAAATCAATATGAATCTTATAATCAGAATATAGTTTTACACTTTTTCTACGGAATAATCAACACATTGAAGTTGACATAAAAAATAAGTAAGTAAGCTATTTCAACTAGAATGTATTTCATTTACTACCACTACTTCATTATTATAAACACAATTGATTGGAAATTAAGAGATGAAATAGTAACATATTACATTCTTGATTACATTATTCAACGAAACCACAACTCTTGACGTTTCTAAGATTCAGTAGGTCTGCATTTTTAGATCTTATTAAGATTGAAGACATTACATTCTTTAGATATCTTTTCTCATTTTCACTATTTCAAATAGGAATCTGAACGTGATCATATTCAATCGAATCTCATTTTATATAAGAATTATCATCTCAATTCAAATTCATCCGTAAAATATGATATTATGATTTATGAGCCGATATGAGCAACGGGAACGAGAGTGTTTAGCAACTAATAGAACATGTACAGTTCAGTTGCATTCAGGTTACAGTTGAAGGTACATTTTGTCCTGAACGAAACCAATCATACCGCCGTGAATTCTTACGATTTAAATTGAATATTATAAACTTATCAATTCAAAATGTAGCTTCGGTAGCCTGATTATAATTATATAAAATATATATGAACAAGTGTTTTTACGTCATTTTCGTCACCATAATAATTTAGAAGTCTTTGTAAATTTCTTAATGACGTTTTGATTGATTGAACATGAACTAACTCGAATATTCGTGCACTGTCGAGTTGCGTATGGAAACATAATGACTTCCAACGTTGCTTTGTAAAATGTTTAGGGTATGACCGAGTCCTGGAGTTGGTGTAATTCTGAGAACAGAGTTAGAACGAATAGCATGGGTATACCGAGTTAAAAATGTCAGTCAGAGATATTTCCACATTGGTGATTACGATACGCAAAACAGAGAACAGGAATATAAATAACATAAAATCAGACGTTGCTAAGAAGAAACCAAAAAAAAGGGATGACGGTTATGATTGTTTCAATTGTTATTTCAAATGTTTGGTGCAGTTAAAATAATTTCTTTCATGAATAAAGTTAATATTTTGAGGATTTCTGAATAATGAAATGAAGTATCAAATAATTGGAATGAACTAAAACAAAGAGAGTATACAAAAATTGAAATTCTTTTCAACGAACGAATATATTTATAAATTGGTAGTAATCCCGGATACTGCCGTTCACGTGAAACATTCCAATGCCAAACATCCAAATCTCTGGCATTGACGAGACTCTTGTGATATCATACTCGGAGCCGATTGTACCAACTGATGATTAAATATTAATTAGTTAATCATTACTTGAGGTACAGAAAAAACATGGGTAACCAAGGGTGATAACAAGTTAATTTGCTATTTTTTGCTCAATTCACTAATCATCACTTGGTACAACCGGCTCTTAATGATATTATCGTGTGTGTTATATGTAATTTTAACCTCTATCGTCTGCAGGACCTTTGCGATATACGTACAGACGGAATAGATCACTTTTACGGAAAGGAGTTCATAATACTGATCATGAATGAAATGATGGAAATGTTTCACTAATAACATCAACTTATAAATGAAGTACGTCGTTTTAACACATGATTGATCATTTTAATGATCACTTAAAATAATACACATGAGTAACTCATTATTCGGCATTGCTTTAATGATCAAATAAATTATTATAGCTATGTACATTTGTTTTCATAAAATTAAAATAATCATACAATTATCACATTTCTTAGCTTATGATAGCACTCATTTCAGTTTCTTATGTTCATCGTGGAAGGTTAGAGTAGCAGTTGTTCTTCGATCATAGTTGTCTTAGTATTTGTATCCAGAGTCACCTCCCTGGTTTCCCCTCGATCCAGAGTTTCCACCCTGACTTCCTCGAGATCCTGATGCAGGATAGCCTCCCTGTCCTCCCTGTCCGAACTGTCCTTGGGCATCTCCTTGGGGCTCCTCGTAACGGATCGTTGGCATGTATCCTTCTTCGTTGGCCACATAGTCCACGATCTGTGTACGACCATCGGGAAGAAGAACGTGGTAAGATCCACGGGCCTCTTCACCTTGACGGCTCTCCTGGTGGCCGAAGTTGTTGCCAGATTCATCATCCTGGACCTCGTACGAGAACTCGTAGTTGGCAGGTTCCTGTAAGTGGAGAGAGACACAAGTTATAACGTGATGCAAAACTGATTAAAATGTTATACTCTCCATTACTGTGTCATTTATAACATGATATTTCAAGAGCACTTACGGAAAGAGGATCTTCCTGGTTGTTGGCGTTGCTGCGAGAGTCGGCGTATCCGTTGAACTGTCCGTTTTGACCGGAAGGAGTATATTGTTGAGCAGCTCCACTGGTTCTGCCGGAAGCTGAAGACTGGCCTCCGAATTGACTAGCACCATTGGAGGGGATGCCATATTGAGCCGATGGGACGTCTGTTTGGCTCGATTGCCCACCGAATCGGCTGGCACCATTAGAAGGGACGCCATATTGGGCCGAAGGTGCGGCAGATCGGCTCGATCCAGAAGATTGTCCTCCAAATCGGCTAGCTCCATTGGCCGGAGCTCCGTATTGAGTCGAAGGCTGTTGACTGCGGCTGGAATACCTATTTCCGTTTTGTTCCTGTCCCGGGGGAAGATAACGTGCTCCTTGGGGTTGAGCGGCAACAGCAGCAACGGCAACTACGACCAGGAGGCAGAGTTTCTGTGAATGTGAAAGTACAGTTAGTGTATCGTGTCTTGGTAAACTCTGCGATCTCGTTGTTGCGTGCTTTTGGAATTGAATTAATTATAGGTTGATATCCAATTATTATAAATTTATCAATATTTAATAGTCGTTAATTCGATTCAACAACTTCACTCTACAATATAAGTAATATTGTATCAATGGCAATATTTAATTAACTATTGGAAATCTATTTTCATCATTTTGATTCGTTCAGGTTGATCTCTGATAGTTTTGTCGTTATTCACTCAATCGTTTAATACATTCTCTTGCCGTATAGAATTGCAAAGTTTTCAATATTAAAATAACAATTTTATTGGAATCACAAATTGAGCATCATAGTTTAAAATAAGAGTATATTGTTTTATCGATAACTTACAGCGTTCATATTGCCTTCAGGTAAGCTCTCGTGGATAAATAAGAAGATGAGCAGGAGATGAACTGATGCTCCATTCTAAGCTGCTACTATTATTTATACTGAAACCAGCAGCGAGAAATATTGCAGTCAAGTTCAAATTCTAATTAGAGAATGTAGTACGTACTTGTTCAACTATCGAGGGAGGTGGTGATTCCGATCTCCGCACATTACTTTAACGTGGCCAGAGTAATTGTTACAGATGATGTTGCATCATATTTTATATTCACGGGTTTCATCTTCTTAGATAATTCTCTCTGTAGAATAAATAAATGTATCTAAATGAAAGCTTAATCTTCTCTTGATAGTCTACTGGTCTGTTACCGTATAATATATTACTCCACTGATTGCTTAAAAACTGAGTTCAATATAAGCTACAAAAAAGTTGGCTATCTGATGAACATTCTAGATTCTATTCTGCTTTTCTGGTTATTGACGCAACTGCCATTGTTTCCGAAATGTCTTCATTCAAGTTGTCAGGGTGAAGAACTAGTCTAAGTATGGTATTTGTTATATTTGGTTATATATTTTTTCGAGCAGCCGTATTTTAGTGAAGAAACGTACACAATGATTTTGATGACAACTACGCGAGTTATGACAACAGAAAATGAGATCGAAATTTATTTGTGGAATGAGTACATTATCGAAAAATGATTCAACGAACAGACATATGTTCAATGTTTTGGTGATAATATGAATTTGAATTATCGTCGTACCTCAATACACATATGGTATCATGTTTTAATTTCAAATAGCAATCTGAATGTGATCACACACGTTATCAACGTGACTGCAAAACGAATCTTATATTATCTCAATTCAAATTAATCCATTAAGTTCATTATTATGACTTATCAGCCGATGTGATCAGCGTGAATCGTAAACGAGTGTGTCCAGCAACTTGGTGCAATTCATTCAGTTTACAGTTGAAGTTACATTTCGTCTTGACCGAAACCATTTTCACTATGACTATGAACTATGACTATCACTGTGAATTATTACGATTTGGATGACTTATTATATAATGTTTTTTGAAAAAAAATTACTGATTTGGAAATCGAAACACATACCGCGACTTGCATATATATTGCATGATATTGCAGTCAAAAATGGGTTACAACAGTTTTTGAGATTTATCTATTCGAGTATAAATAATGTTTCAAGGTATTCAAACGAACCAATTTTTTGTCTGCTATGCCAACATGATCCTCGAGCAACATCCTACAAGTATGGTTAAAGGGAAGCAATAGTGGCAGTTATTAGGTTAAATATTCAAGATACAAAATAATGTTGACTTCTGTGGTAGCCAGAAGGAATGATGATGTCCAGCTACGAATTTGATATTAGAGATCTCACACAGTTTTTATGACTTTGAGATGTGGTTTCTATATTTGTGTTTCAATATATTGTGTTTTAAAATAGATTTATGTGAGCACTTTTCTTATGTTCATGATTTTCTAGATATTTGGGTCCAACAGTTAGTGTGAAAAAACTCAATAGAATACAGAAACCTTGGAAGAAACATTTTTTGAACTGATATCAGGATGTCGTCAATTTCAAGAGAGCTATAGAGAATCAAGACATTTCGTTACCACTTGGTAACTCTCACAACTATCAAGTTGTGTTATCACAACTATCAAGGTTTCAAGAAGAGAACAAAAGAAGGTTTGCATCGTGGAAATCTTTAATTTAAGACCAAAGAAAGTTTCAAGATTTCCATCTATCAAGAAAAAAAAGAAGAGAAGAGAAAAAGTTGGAAGAAAAAGAAGATAATGAATATTCCAAATATTCCATATTTTTTATCCATCTTGACGCGTTTTTTTCTTGGTTCCCCACAGTCCTCGAAGTGAATGCCTGGATGAAGTACTATTTGGTCACGACATTTAATTAGTAGAGTGATAGGCCTATTCATACCTATTTCTCAGGCCTATTTTTTCACCCTTGTATAATGATAAACTTCACATCTGCTGTTATTGGAGGAAGTGGATATTGCCTATGAGAATTACTTCAAAGTGGGAGGTAAAAATATTATTATGTTTGGTTTACTCTTGAAATATTAGTGATGGTAAATTCCGGATATATCACAGAAATCATATCATATTTCATAACCATGATATGCTCCGGACTTTTGTATACTTAAGACATCAATTTGAGAACACGTATGGTCTCAGACAGTGCAGTCCTGTTGTCAAAATTCACTGACAATTCATTCAAAATAATCAAAATTGGATGGTAAGATCACCCTTGTGGTACCCCGTCTAAACTATCTCACTTACATCCATAGTCATGATTGGGGAACAATGATTTTGTATCAAGTTTAGATTGAATTTAAAAAAAAAATGAAAACCTTCACAGTGATTCAAAATGAAATCTCGGTAGCCTGGTTAAATGTAAAATGTATATGTACCGGTACAGAAGTTTCTGCAATTATTTTCATCATAACAATAATTTGAAAAACTTTTTCACACTCCTTTGTGACGTTTCGATTGATTGAACGTAAACCAAGCTAAATTTTCGTGCAGTGTCAAGTTGCGTAAAATCATGACATACAAATTTGCTTCGTAAAAATTCAAGATATGACAAATTCCTAAAGTTTGTCTTATTCTGAAAACAAAGTGAGAACACATAGCATGGATAATGATGGTGATGGCGGAAATTAACAACCAGTTAGGGATGTTAGCATGTCGATTACTATGGTACACAGAGGAGAATGAAAAAAAAAATATAAATAACAATGGTATCATCCGTTTATTAGCAGAAACTATTTAATAAAGGGATGTCAAGATGATTGTTTATTTTATAGTTTGGATGTTTTATGCAGTGAAGTATAATTGTTTCCTGAAATTGTGTAAATATTCCGAAAGTATCTGCAAAATGAGAATAAATATTGATTGATTGGAATAAAATGTGACCAAAAAGTATGAAAACTAGTGGAATCATTGTTCAATTAATAACTGAGTTGAAAGAGAATTAATATATTTCCAATTTGGTTGCAATCCGGATACGCGAAACATTCCAATGCCAAATATCCAAATCTCTGGCATTGTCGTGACTCTTGTGATATCATACTTAATGATATAATCATCGCGTGTGTTATATGTAATTCTAACCTCTATCGTCTCCAGGATCTTCGGAATTAACGTACAGTCGGAATAGATCACTTTTTTGATCATTTTATTTTCGAAGGAAATAAATGATACTGATAATGAATGGAATGATACTAATTTTTCGCTAGTAGATCCTAGTTATCAATAGAGTACGTCGCTTGAATTATTATTGATAATTTGTTATGATTATTGAGAAAAAAACACGGCAGATTCATTATTCAGCATTGCTTTAATGTTCAAATAAATTATTATAGCTATGTACATTTGTATTCATAAAACTAAAAATTAGTATACAATTATCACATTTTCTGGCTCATGATACCTCTCATTTCAGTTTCTTATGTTCATCGTGAAAGTTTATAGTAGCAGTTGTTCTTCGGTCATAGTTGACTTAGTACTTGTATCCAGAGTCACCTCCCTGGTTTCCCCTCGATCCAGAGTTTCCACCCTGACTTCCTCGAGATCCTGATGCAGGATAGCCTCCCTGTCCTCCCTGTCCGAACTGTCCTTGGGCATCTCCTTGGGGCTCTTCGTAACGGATCGTTGGCATGTATCCTTCTTCGTTGGCCACATAGTCCACGATCTGTGTACGACCATCGGGAAGAAGAACGTGGTAAGATCCACGGGCCTCTTCACCTTGACGGCTCTCCTGGTGGCCGAAGTTGTTGCCAGATTCATCATCCTGGACCTCGTACGAGAACTCGTAGTTAGCAGGTTCCTGTAAGTGGAGAGAGACACAAGTTATAACGTGATGCAAAACTAATTAAAATGTTATACTCTCCATTACTGTGTCATTTATAACATGATATTTCTTGAGCACTTACGGAAAGAGGATCTTCCTGGTTGTTGGCGTTGCTGCGAGAGTCGGCGTATCCGTTGAACTGTCCGTTTTGACCGGAAGGAGTATATTGTTGAGCAGCTCCACTGGTTCTGCCGGAAGCTGAAGACTGGCCTCCGAATTGACTAGCACCATTGGAGGGGACGCCATATTGGGCCGATGGGACGGCTGTTCGGCTCGATTGACCACCGAATCGGCTTGCACCATTAGAGGGGACGCCGTATTGGGCCGATGGTGCGGCAGATCGGCTCGATCCAGAAGATTGTCCTCCAAATCGGCTAGCTCCATTGGCCGGAGCTCCGTATTGAGTCGAAGGCTGTTGACTGCGGCTGGAATACCTATTTCCGTTTTGTTCCTGTCCCGGGGGAAGATAACGTGCTCCTTGGGGTTGAGCGGCAACAGCAGCAACGGCAACTACGACCAGGAGGCAGAGTTTCTGTGAATGTGAAAGTACAGTTAGTCCATCGCGTCTTGGTAAACTCTGTGATCTCGATGTGACATACTTTTCGAATTAAATTAATTTCACGTTGATATCCAATTATTATCAATATATCAATATTTGACGGTTGTTGATTTCATTCAATAACTATACTCTCCAATATAAATAATTTTGTGTCAATGGCAATATTTAATTGACGAATGAAAATCTTTTTTCAATGTTTGATTCATTTTCGGATGAATATTGATGATTATGTCATTATGCACTTGTTGGTTATTCATTTCATTGCCGTATATACCCATTTTTACAATTTTGACATATATTTAATTCATAATGTCGTTTCAATCACAAATTGAGCTTCACAGTATAAAATAAAAGTGTATTTTTTTAGTGAACTTACAGCGTTCATATTGTGTTCAGGTACGCTCTCGTGGATAAATAAGAAGATGAGCAGTAGATCAACTGATGCTCTATTCTAAGCTGCTACTATTATTTATACTGAAACCAGCAGCGAGAAATATTGCAGTCAAGTTCAAATTCTAATTAGAGAATGTAGTACGTACTTGTTCAACTATCGAGGGAGGTGGTGATTCCGATCTCCGCACATTACTTTAACGTGGTCAG
Source organism: Brachyptera putata (assembly GCA_907164805.1). Lineage (NCBI taxonomy): Eukaryota > Metazoa > Arthropoda > Insecta > Plecoptera > Taeniopterygidae > Brachyptera > Brachyptera putata. The sequence continues at coordinate 24,183,833 of OU015464.1, read as the reverse complement.
AGTAATTGTTACAGATGACGTTGCGTCATCTATCATATTCACGGGTATCATCTTCTTAGATAATCCTATATGGTCTTGTGCTTACTTGCTCAAGTTTTATGTAATCAACCTAATGTATAAATTTAATTTCATCCCGTTAAAAAATTGTTCGTTTTCGAAACTATTTAAATTGTGCGTTGACACGCAATATGTTTAGTGTGTTTCAATTATACCCATACCAATAAGAGTTATTATAAAAATTAGTATTTCTGTTACGTATAGTGTTTCTATCAAATATAAGTTATAGTCTCATATTAAATAGTTAATTATATATATTATCTTATAAATTCAATTATTGATTCAATCATAAACTATTTTCATGCTATTGGAGAATGATGAGTTATTATTTTCAAGCCGAGACCCGATCAATCTTTCACGTTGCATTCAGTGTTTTAGGTGAAAGACTTCTATAATATTTTCCCCATTCAACTTGATCACACCTAGCGTCTCACAACATCAAAATCGGATAGGAAAGTCTTAGAAACAACCTAAGATAAGATCCGTTTCCATGAGAATGATGCAATTCTTGAAAAATGCGATTCGGTCAAGAGCATATCGAGCCTTTTTGTGGTGCAAAGTTTTGAACGGATTGCGATATGAAAATTCATAATTCTCTAAAACACGGATCCCTTCAATGTCTTGGAAATTTTACGAATTGATATAACAAATTTTGGATACTGAAAATTAATCATCTCATTATTTTCTTATTATATCTCAATAATAATGTTTTCAGTCGTTTCCCTCAGAGAATTATACGATTTATGTTATATAATTCTTCCATTCTCATCTTTCAAGTAATAATTCCGTCGACTAAGATTTCTATGTTGAGTGTTTTATCTTTCAATTTGGAAGTTATTTGGTCATTGTAGATAACTAACATAATATTTCACCTCTTTTTTCAATTTTAACATACTCATGCATTAATTCATATGAAATACGTTCGATATTTGCGTATACCTTGACTGTCACGTATTGTATGTATATACTGTACGTACCCTTATGTAACAAACTATTAAGATGAATAAATAATAAATGTTGCAGATTATCACATCACGATTCCACACAATCAATAATACCAAGATTGTAAGCCATATCGTATGAACTGTACATTTAAGCTGTCATATATAATATAAATTACAAATGTATTTCTTGCACAGCTTAGTTCAAGTAAAATACTCAGCATTTTGAATAAAAGTACTTCCATTGCATCAATTTATGCATTCTATTTGTAAACAACTGGAATATGCGTCAAGACTAAATGTTATTGAAGAATATATATTCACGTAACATGAAATTTTAATGAGGTAACCATAAATGCGTGATGCATAATTTGTAGGAATGGGTTCGAATCTCGAAATCGGCAAATATAGTTTTTAATTATTTCAATTTATTGCTACCACATCAATTATAGCCTCCATAAATAGTGAAGTTGATGATATTATAGCCATGATTTATTTACGGTTCGATTTGATAATTGATATTCAAGTCTTATGTATATATATATATATATTTTTTCATTTTTTTTTATATATATATATATATATATATATATATATATATATATATATATATATATATATATATATATATATAAATATATATTTTTTTTATTTTTTTTTATATATATATATATATATATATATATATATATATATATATATATATATATATATAAATTAAAATGTGGATATGTATATTCATACTGTTATCATTTTTTTTAGCTCCACACTGCTTAATGAGCCACAATAATCTGAGAAAGACTTCTTACTTTCATATTTGTTATTGCTGTATTTAAAATTTGTTAATTAAATATTCTTCAGCACATCGTAAAAATTATTATGATCGGCATGTCATAAAATGTAGTGTTGGAGCTTATTGCTATCGTATTATTGTTCATTCATTATCGTGAGAATGAATTATCACTCCCAATTAATTACACAAATTGCAATAATTGAAATATATATGAATGTACATCATCTCCAAATGGAAATGAATTCTGATTTGTCTCATATCAAACTACATCCAGTATATTTCTCATTCATTTTTTTCATACATACGTTCATTTTCATTCTGCTAATCGTGACAAGGAACTTTTGACTCGAAATCATCAAATTAGTAAATATTATTGATATAAATTTGAAAAAGTCCCTCAAAAATAATATCAACTAATGAAGAACAAAGCAATCGGAATGAGATGATCTATAATAATAAAGAACGAAGACTTTTATTATAATTAGATGTATTGATTCATGGCTTTGTGTTTCAAGTAAAAAAGGCCAATTAGCACTATAAAAGGACTATAATTTCGTTGATATCAAAATGTGAAAATGATAATGTAATACGTTCCATACAAGCTTCAGAATGTACACTGAAATTTTTCAATTCGGTACGCAAAATGAGATAGATATACATAAAACAGAACAAGTGGGATCTAAAGTCTACAGTGGATTGATCATGATATTGTTTACTACAAGACGAGCTCTAAAACCCGTACCATAATCGGTTAATTAGATTTTTTATGAAATATATTCAGAAGTATATGAAAGCGTAATATTGTAGCATTTTAACAGTATATTATATTAATACTGTCAGTGGGAGGTGAAGTTAATTTAGTATTGTAGCGTTCTATACCCTCACTTTATTACGAAACAAGATCATCTTTATTTTATTAAATCGTGATTGAATGTGCCTTCTTGTGATGGATCAGACCTGAGGGTCTTCAAATATAATCGTGCTGTTCCATAATAAATAGGGATTGTAGTTGATTATGCATAATTATTACAACCTGCTATAAAATAGTATAGCAGACAGTATAGGACTATATGATATTCATTTTAGATGCACGGTTACAGGATTTTTTTGTTATATGCTTCTATACTAATACTTTTTTCAATGGTGAGAGACTTACGGTTGAGTTTGTGTTCATTTGAATTAATCTCTAGATAAGTACATGAACAATGTACTAGTCCAGTGCTCGTAGCCGATCCATATATTTCTTCTATTTGAAAGATTTAATTCTATCTACAAATATGTATATTTGTATTTTATTTGTTTTATTTGTTATTTGTATTTGTTTGTATTTTCAGAATTAATTAAAAATTTAAAATAACCCATTCGTTCCTTGTGACAGTTCGTAATTGATTGATAATTTTATAAGCAATACCAGTTGATTATTGTAAAGTTGGTAATATGCAGCATGTTCTGATAATGTTTATATATGAAACTCTCTTGTTCAACTTTCTTTTCAAAATTAGTTGACTACAAAGAGTCTCCAGAAAAATGATCAATAATGAATATATTTGTTGATACTAAAGCTGAAAATTATAAAAATACAACTAAATACCGTACTAAAAACTAATCTATTGTGGTGCGCTGAATATTGAAAATGGTACCAAAGTGAACCAATATGATTACTGGCATTCTATAACATTGGAATAATTCATGATGGTCAGATGGAAAATAATAATAATAATTATTGGATGAGCGGAGCAGAATATCAAATTTATCGTCCTCGAAAAAAATGACTTTTCCATTTCGCGTTCCACGGTTAAACGTTTTTAAAACCTGGGCCCAGATTCACACAGAATTTTATCTCTTAAAACGTTCTTAGTTATAACAGTTTGAGGACTTATCACCACACTTGGTTATAACTCGTATTCACGAAAAATTGTAAGCAAAAGTTTTAACAATAGTTTGTTTTATAGTTATCACTTGTCTTGACTGGTTTTAGTGGAGATACAACACTCACCTCGCAATTGATTTCTATGATTTTGGATATTGTCCTCACTCACATTCACTCAGTATCATGTTTCGAAGATAAAGATGAATGTTGGGTGAGCACAGAAGTAAAGACACGATCTTATTTTTTATTTTTTATATTAACTATTCTATCCTAACCTCATATTTGGGAAGTTCGACTGACAGCTGACAGAATTAGCATCAAACAAAATGCAAAGCCTTCTTGATGATCAACACCTAAAAGATTCACAACGATTATAAGAAGTCAAACGTTGAAATATGTAGAACATTTTATTCTTTCATTTTGATTTTAAATGTTATCTTGTTGTAGAAAACCAATAATTGATGTTCAAATTGCGTTATTACAAACTCATTGACGTCCCACTCTTTGCTCACACTAGTTCACAGTCGAAAACAATGACTTGACAAGGCCACGGCACGGTAAGTTGGGGTTAAAGTAAACACCAAGATAAAATTTCCTCAACATTCTTTGTGAATAGGGTTTAAATATAAGAGCGTGATAATGTTAGAACGTGTTATCTCGGTTTTAACTTAGAACGGTTTAAGCGCTAAAACGTTTCAAGATAAAATTCTTTGTGAATCTGGGCCCACAGAGTTGTGAGGCCCAATCGGTTGAACCACTTTTCAAATAACATTCCGACATTTTAAAAACTCCATAAGAAATAGCCAGAGAAGAAAGTTTTGAAAAAATCTTTTATTCGAATTAATTCAAGTTTTCACGGAATTTGAACATAAGAATTATACACACTATTTCACATTATTACATGCTGCAGATGAGCCGTTTTGTGGAAATAATTATATTTAAGTTCAAACAGTTCAATCAAAAAGCTATTGAGAAGATTAAGAGGTAAAGCAATTCAACGTTGAATGATCCATAAAATGAGCAACAAAGCAACATGTAGAACAGGAAGGCCGTGTTGATGCTTTTACTGTAGCTTTTTAATTCATTTCACAAAAACAGGCCTACATTCTTACAACGCAAATGTTGCGTTTTCCCTGTAATTGTTGAGATAATTGAGAGAATACGCAAGTTCAATACAAATCTAGATGATTTCTCAATATTTGAATGAAAAAATCCTTTGGGGCAGACATTCCAATCTGACATTTGGAAGAATTATCTTACAAAAAACGTTTACAGAAATCACAAAAAAAATCGTGATTGTTCCTCGAGCACCATCACAGCCCAATTACGTTGACCTCTTATAAGTTATTATTCATTAAAATAAGTGATAGTCGGCTAATAGATTTCTTTCTCGTGTCGATTTACCTCTTTTGATAGATTTAAATCTTTCCTAAGTATGGGTCGGATTCATAGTTTAGCGAGGACACATATCACAAAAAAAAAACGTATTCAATTTTTCGCGACTGTCCTCCTTATATATGTGAAATGTTACGATGGAATATTATAGTTTATCAATATAAAGTAAATTCAAGTTAAATGTTCAAGTTAAATTCAGATACATGACATAGTAAAAGTAGAATAATAGTGATGAATAAATAATAAAATGGTGAAAAGTAAAATAATCAAATACCGTAATAGTAAAATATTATAATAATTAATGAAAATTATCTCATTATATTTTATTTGGTTCATTTCAAGATTCGATCATATGCATATTTTTTTCACTTTTCACAGTTAGGTTTTTCTAAAAGTAGTAATTGCATTCTGTAAAAGCCTATGCTACGTTCTTTATTGCTACGATACGATAAGATATTCAAAATTGTGATACATCTATTCTAATTGAGTGCTAGATTTTAAATGAAATGTATGGAATTATTGCAAATTCTGATACACTTTCAGTGATGAAAAATTCAACTGAGAGTTTCTTGAGATTAATAAGACTGGAATCGTCGTATTTGCTGGTTTTATAAATAAGATGACTCTTCTTGATCAGCTTACTTGGTATGATTTTGGGATCGGAATAAGTTGGTGAAATAGAACAAAAATATATGAAACAATTTTTGTTTGATGTAAAATCATTTATTTCACAATAAATATATATTATACAATATTATATTACAAAATATATAAAAGATATAAGCACTGATTAAAACTACTATGCGAGAGAGAATATTCTTGAGAAAACTTCATAAATGCACATTTAGTGTTGATACTGCACCGAATTTATACAACATCAACTGCTGAGTGATAACAATGTTATTATATCAATCTTCATAACTACATGTTCGGAGTTACTTTGGAAACGTTCAGTTATATAAAAAATAAAACCGAATAAATTGAAATTGTTCAAATGTCTCGAAAAGCAAAATACATTCACGTCAATATTTTTTACTCGTGACTGTAATTTTTTCAAGAATGAACTGAATGAATGTTGCGTTCGAAAAACTTGTCGAATGTTAAATGATACTATTCCTTGAAAAATTATAAAACTAATTGTGATAGCATTGTACTTGCATTGTAATAGCTCAGAAATAAAACAAACGACTTTCATGGAGATCTACATATTTTTGGATTGCGTCGAACCAATTAGTTTGTGAATGAATTTTGTCACCCCGTTTAGGTTGCTAAATAACATTGTCTGCAATATAATATTATCTCATGTTTTCAATATTCCGCTCCTCATTATTATCAGTTCACTTAATATCACATTATAAATTAAAATTAAAGCTTTTCTGGTAACTTTCAATCATGGACTATTTAATCCAAACTTAAACATATAAGTATTGAATGTCTTTGTGTTATGCCTTTGTTTTCGCCATAATTCATTTAAATCAACCATCAAATGATTAATAAGGTCCCTGTGGTCCCTGTTGTCCCTGGTTTCCCCTTGATCCAGAATCAGCATATCCTCCCTGACCTCCCTGGCTACCAGATGCTGCATATCCTCCCTGTCCTTGACCATTCTGGGACTCTTCGTATCGGATCGTTGGCATGTATCCCTCGGCGTTGGCAACGTAATCGACGACCTGTTTGCGACCATCGGGAAGAAGAACGTAGTAAGATCCTTTAGCTTCGTCACCTTCACGGCTTTCCTTGTGGCCGAAGTCGTTGCCAGATTCGTCATCCTTAACCTCGTACGAGAACTCGTAGTTAGCGGGCTCCTGTAATTATAAAATGAAACATATAATCCATGTTCGATTCTCAATTAATTTTATCCTCCTAATATTCTTTGAATGTTTTCTCATCTCATCATTATTTTGTTTTGTAGCTGAACCATTTAGAACAAATACCATTCTAACGCCCAAACAATAATGACATGATATTGCATGCTTCTGGTTATACATTGAGCTGCTCTTTGCAGTATGTTGAATGTGGTTCATGAATGCATATAGCTATAGTGCTTGATGTGACACATTAACGTTTTTTCAATCAAATTAAGGAACTGGCAGTTGAATCAATCTTGACTGTGGTTTTACTTTAGTTATCGATCACAGGACTTTCGGGCGAAGTGGTTATAGTAGCGATCGAACTGTATGTGATTACTGAAGTGTTATGCGTTTGTGGTTCAAATATGTTTCACTTACCGAAAGATCGTCTTGGTTACCATTTCCTCCACGAGCAGCTTCATAGCCTTCGAAAGTACCGGAAGCAGCACCGTTGCGGTTAGCAGAGGCAGATGGAGCACCATACTGAGAGCTGGGAGCGTTGTTTCCGTTGGCACGGCTGGGGGCACCATACTGAGAACTGGGAGCGTTGTTTCCGTTGGAACGGCTGGGGGCACCATACTGAGAGCTGGGAGCGTTGTTTCCGTTGGAACGGCTGGGAGCACCATACTGAGAACTGGGAGCGTTGTTACCGTTGGAACGGCTCGGGGCACCATACTGAGAGCTGGGAGCGTTGTTTCCGTTGGCACGGCTGGGGGCACCATACTGAGAGCTAGGAGCGTTGTTTCCATTGGAACGGCTGGGGGCACCATACTGAGAGCTGGGAGCGTTGTTTCCGTTGGAACGGCTGGGGGCACCATACTGAGAGCTGGGAGCGTTGTTTCCGTTGGAACGGCTGGGGGCACCATACTGAGAGCTGGGAGCGTTGTTTCCATTGGAACGGCTGGGGGCACCATACTGAGAGCTGGGAGCGTTGTTTCCGTTGGAACGGCTGGGGGCACCATACTGAGAGCTAGGAGCGGCGTTTCCGTTGGAACGGCTGGGGGCACCATACTGAGAGCTAGGAGCGTTGTTTCCGTTGGAACGGCTGGGAGCACCATATTGAGAGCTGGGAGCGTTGTTTCCGTTGGAACGGCTGGGAGCACCATATTGAGAGCTGGGAGCGTTGTTTCCGTTGGAACGGCTCGGGGCACCATACTGAGAGCTGGGAGCGTTGTTTCCGTTGGAACGGCTGGGAGCACCATACTGAGAGCTAGGAGCGTTGTTTCCGTTGGAACGGATGGGAGCACCATACTGAGAGCTGGGAGCGTTGTTTCCGTTTGAACGGCTGGGGGCACCATATTCGCTGGCGGGTGCATTGGAACTGGCAACCGAAGGAGTGCCGTATTTGTTGCTGGGAGCTTGACGATCAAAATCCGATGGGGTGCCGTATGACTGGCTAGGAGCTTGGTTATCGAAATCAGATGGTGTGCCATATGACTGGCTGGGTGCTTGGCCAGCATTCTGGTCTTCTCTGGGTGGAAGATATTGACGCTCCGGGGGTGGCTCGGCGGTAGCTCCAAGGATGGCCATGGCCACAAATATAAGACAAATCTGCAATGGAAATGAAGACAACTATTACAAAAATGTAACTAATATCATTCGAAAAATAGATCACCCAGCATAATGAGTAGATTATGCTCAATGTGCTCTTACTTGAAAGAGTAATATTCATGTTTTCCATTTATATTTTGAGACAGGATGCTTTTCAAACAACATCATTTTGTTTACAAACGTGAATTTACAACTAATAAACATTTTGAATTTTGTATCGGCCTATGAATCGATAAACTAACTTTACATTCATTGAATTGATGTCAAAAAACAGTTATGTACTACACTGACTTGATTAAAACAAAATTCAATATGTTTTACACAGAGAAATACCATCAGCTATGAGTTGAAGTCCTTCCACATAAAATAGGAAACTTAATTGACTGCTTTCTGTAATCAATTGGGATTTGCAGGTTCACCTATATCTGTACGAAATCGATGATCCAAAATCTGACTCAAATTTATTGTATAAAATTGATGATTCAAGATATTACTCAAATTTGTATAAAATTGATGATTCAAGACATTACTCAAATTTGTTTAAATGCACACACTTTGTTTCAGTGAACATAATAACATTTTAGATAACATCGATGATTATTAAACTTTCGAATAATGCACTGATTCTAAAAATTAATTATATTCCAATCGATACCGAATTATGATGTTAAAATATAATATCCTGTAATTTATTTAAACTTTACTGATAATTAGAATTATAATATAAAAATATTCTACCTTTGCCATGATGCTACTAATATAATATATATAATAATATATTATATAAACTGAACTAACTGACTTGAGATGACAGCTTCAACTGATGATTATACTGAAGATGCTCTAGGTATTTATACTCGATAGTTGTTATAAGCATGACCCTGCGTAGTATTGCACGAACGTGAACTAGTGTAATATTATTCTACGGCGGATTAGAATGTATAGTGGTGGGATTTGCACCCAAATGATGAGCGAGTTACGTCACTCGGATCAGTAAATGGTATCAGTGTTTGAGTATAGAAGCTATGCAAATGGGTGGATTACATGCCCTTGATTTAATTATCTGTCCTCGAGTGGATATTGTGATTGAGTTTTCATGAAAATTCATTGAAAAGAATGAGGAATATTGAAATTCAGAATAACTGCAGGTTTGTGTTTTCAAAGATTATTCATATTTAATCTTTTCAAAACTTGTTATATTTCAATTTCAAAAGTAAGTTTCTATGATGTTACCTTTTAAGTACACTCCATATTATGGTAACTATAGCTGAGAAATCTTTTTTGTGGAAACTTTGGCGTCAAAATAATATGTGTTCAGATTATGTGATTTTTTTTCATAATTTAAATAATTAAATAATCATTATTCATATAACAAGTATTCATATAATTTTCCATACAATTCAAATAATTCAATAATTAAATTTAGATTTATATCAATTACTTCTCTCGATTATATAAATCAAACAAATTATTATTTGATTCACATGAGATTGGATTGTGAATATTTTATGGCGTACATTGATGATTTGATCATGGATTTGTATTTTACATACTTCATTTGAATGATTTGACAGTAAAAATTTGATGGCTGAATACATACAAATGATAGAACTCTCACTTTGAATATAGGGATGTTGTAATTCTTCTGAATTTATGAGAGTGCTTCAGTTAAGGAATCTCCATTACTCAATTTTAAAAAATGTATCTTTGGTCGCCTTTTTGATTGCTCGTAAAATCGCCATTCATTTACGCAATAAGATTTGTTTGTTGGTCTTCAAATACGCACAATACTCAAGTGATATAATGTATAATTTTATATAAATACGTACATAGTATATATATATATATATGTAGATATTATATGTGAATATTAATATATATATATATATATATATATATATATATATATATATATATATATATATATATATATATATATATATATATATATATATATATATATATATATATATATATATATATATATATATATGTAGATATTATATGTGAATATTAATATATATATATATATGTGTAAATATACTTATACTGCAATACTATATACTATGTACTAATAAACGTACTACTAGGTGTTTTCAATAATTATACAATGCTTGCCTTCACACTTTAATCGGAAGATATTTGATCTCATAAATCGAAAATCGTTTCTTTTCTCATTTTTTTCATTTTTTTTAAATTGTGGTATTCAACTTCCCTAATGTGTATTGTAGATATTATATTAAATAACAGATAATTTGTTTTGCAGCTAGTTGGTGACTCACACTTATTTCAAATTTGTAAACATCAGCTGGACTGGATCGTGGTTTAAACAGCAATTTTATGATCAAATCGTATAAATGCACTGTTGTGCAATTTTTTAATGGGTATTCCTTTTTCTTTTATGAGGTACGAAAGAAGAAGACACTAACTAACAGGTTTTATCCCATCCAAGATGAGGGTTATATATTTTTTACGTTCCTATCAAAGTAAATAGCGTGCTAAAACTTATATATAAATTCAATACATGTAAGAAGATAAACCAATTCCATGTTCATAGGATCCACCGGAACATATTTAAGGGATTACAAGTACTTTACTACATTATTAAGTAATAACATAAAACAAGTAATTGAATAATAAAATCCACATACTATTTAGTTTCTTGCCCAACCGTTAAGGGGTTTATGGATCAATATTTAAAAAAATACCGACTCATTTTTTGAACGTTTCTAAACGATACATTATCTTGAATCTGTATCAAGCACTCATTGCGTATTTTAAAACCAATTATAACCGACTACACTTTTTACTGTGTAGTAAAACTATGTTGGTTATTGATGTTAGTACAATTTATCTTCGTGATCATTTTAGCACGGATCAATGAATAATTCTATTTTTTCTCGTTATGTCACGACTTGGCTAGGATGTTTCGCATTTGACGCATTCAGCTCGAGTACTTTGTTCACTTTTCGTCATGATGCACGGTCGACGTTATTTCATTGGAGTCAGAATCTTGGTGATTTTGTCACAGCTGCGATGCAGGACAGAGATGTGACAAAGTCTACTTCTGTCGGTACAATTAAAAAATCTAGTCGATTAAAAATAATTTATTGAATCCGTTCCAGAAGAAAGTAATTGTAATAATGTCTATATTATTCATAATTTATTGTTTTTCCAGTTGTTTCCTATTAACCATTATAATTAGTCAAGTTGTAAAGTTGAGCAATATATCAATCATATTTCGTAACTGTCAATTAATTTCATACAAACGTCACTATAAATACAACGTGTGATTATTTTTATTATCATAATAAATATTTTATTATGGTATAATTTCTAATATTTTCGGTGAACTTTAATTGCTTTTTTCAATGTTATTTGCATTGTCATAGATAATGACTACAAATCATTCAGATTATTATTTTTATTATTGGATAATATAGCATCTCACGATTTATCCAACATTTTCTTGTTTAAAATATGTAATCCTCCGGGGCTTTTGAATATATTTTTATTCAAGGTAATGAAGAAAGTGAATTATTCTTACATCTGGTAATCTGATTGAATGTTTTGAGGTGTACAAACATTGAAGACGGTTACTGAAAGGTTTCCTCACCCATATCGTGTATTTGCAATTTTAGGTTTATAATTTTTCGATGAGTTCTAGTTTTTGATTTTGTGTTATAAATACATTATACTATTTAAGACATTGAATTCCGTAATTTTTGTGTGGAAGTATTTTGACAGTCTAATACATCAACTGATAAGTGAGATTGGGGTATGGTTAATATATGTAAGACTTACATATATTCTGTGTCTAATGAGTTTACATATAACCCTAATTAATCGATCAATAATGTTGGTCTAACCAAGTCCTGGCCTAACTGAACTGAAAGAATAAACTAAAAGAATCGAGTATTCAAATATCGGAATCGGCGGCAGATTCGGAGACTCAAATAGACTCTGAAATCGAATCTAAAATTACTTCTACGACTCCGAGTCCGATTATGGCGGAGACTCGTTCTCGGACTCAAAATTAGGTAGACTCGCTCATCCCTAACATCTATAACACACTTGGTTACATACATTCAGAATGGTGACTTCACGATTGCATCCATCAGTACTTAAAGAATGCATCAAACTAATGCAGGTAGAAATGCATCGTGTAAGATGTAGGCCTCCTCCACGCGTATGCATGAATCCACCACGTCGTGCTAACGGTCAATCACGGTATTATTACCGTCCGACAAATCAGGCTGAGCGTCCGTCTTCTCCTATTCTTAATAACTAACGATCACGTGTCCCGGAACGTCCTTTCTTTCACAAGTTATTACTATACTAGTAATCGCGAGAAATGACAGACCGAACCAGCCTTGCACTAGTGGTGTACGATGGGGAGACGGTCAATCGGAACCTTCATGTCACGTGGATACAATTGGATATATCCTGGATTTTGTTATCTGAGTCTCATCCACTGTCTCGTAGGAGCTCTCGTGAGAAATGTTTTCAGAAAATAGAGCTGAACATCTATCAATTAGAGCTACCTGGCAATATCACGATGTAATACAGCTTTGCGATCAGTAAGCCATAATGCCAACATCATTGCTCCATTAGTGCTTTTGAAAAGATATTGAAATAAGTTACTTTAGCGTTGATTTAGAATACTTAGGGAGTAGGATTCCAGTTATTAGGAAGATTTAGATCATCGTTATACAATTCCTCAGAATATTTTTTCTCAAAGATTTATCAACAATATTATATAAAAATTAAATATTTTAATGAAGTGCCTATATTTATAATCCTGAATCCAAGTTTGAGATTCATATTTAGATCCACTTAAATGTACGTAAATTAGAACATTTTTTAACATGTATGATATATATCAATATTTGTAAGTAAGCCTACATTGCTTTTTGTTGAGACCTGAAGCCCGTGATACTGAATCGTTTCATTGGGTCAGAACGTATCGAAGTTATCACTGAATTTCATCTCATCTTGGAGGTTCGATTGTTGTTCGATCCGAATCGAAGCTAATCTTCATACGTCCCACATGTGACTTACCGGACGTGTGAAAAGATTGCTATTCTGGAATGATAAATACATGTATGCCAGATGTTGTAATATCAAAATACCGTATAAGATACATACAAAACGAAAGAAAACATATTCACAATGATCAAATATAACAATTAATTTTCGTTCAAAACTTTGAAAATAAGAGCTTGTCATTATTTTGATATAACATAATTCCTGCATGAAATCATTCTAATAATATTTAATTAGTTATTATATTCTCAAAACGAGTGTGCCTGTGAAACTATCCCGGACGACCCTGAATATCATCCAATTATATATAATTGTGCATACAGATTTGAAGCGATGACGTGCCTCCAATAGTTTTTAGATATAATAAAAACGTTTTTACATTGTGCAAATTATGCCAAATCATAGACCTAATCGTTTGAACCAAAATTCGCAACACACAAAAAGATTATTTCAATTTGACTTAAAATTATGATGTAAACTTCCGCTTAATTTGATAAATTGTGAATTTGTCACAAGTGATACAGATCAAGGGTGTTGTAACACGAAAGAAACATTTTATAAGATAATTGAATTTTAAGTATCGGATAAAGATGGACATTGAAGGTTAGGCAATTATTGTTTATACAAGAAATAGAATTAGATTATCAAAAGACTCCAAGATATTGTTTGGAAATAATCTAAGTGTTTCTTTATTCTTTTTTTCATGAATTAATTCAAAATATCTTCAAGTGAAGACAAATCCACGTTCTGAAGTACCAATTGGACGAGAGCTGATTGAAAGATTTTTCATGTCAAATATTCATTAACTGTTACTTAATTATTTCCTTAATTATTATTCACTCTGGAGAGAGTCGGAAAGGAACAGAGAGCAGAGGAAGTTAGTGCTAAGTGTTGAGAAAAGTATGATATATATATATATATATATATATATATATATTTATACTCTGACCATATGAATGATCACATGTATAATAATGATATCAGTAAGATTTAGTAATCCCTCGATAACTTTCTTGTATTCAAATACACATCACTTTTAAAGGATTTTTTCACTGATTAATGGTTGACTAAAATAATCAGCGGAAAGTATTGTGTATGTGTATTTGGTATATGTCTAGATATTTTAATACTTTACAGTATGTCAGTGATGTGTATGACCGTTTATAGAGACAAATTGATTGAAAACATAAACATTCTACACCTTGGTATTCACGCTTTTTGTCAGTGAAAATAATAATAATTATATTGAATCTAAAGAACAAGTTCATAAAGTGCAGAGCAAAATTAAGAGGTGAAAAATGAGTGTGCTTATAAAATACACCTTATTCAATAATTCTTGTGAAAAAGTCGCAATTTATTACCGGTACTCAAAAAGTCTCAATTTATTGCAGGTACTCAAAAAAGTATATGTATGATGATGTACTTTTAGATAACTCAGTCAACACACCATATAATGAGAATAATATTAGTTCCAAAAAACATAGAACATTTACACAATTACATTGCCAAACAATCAACTTCAAGTGAATAAAAACGATCAACTCTTCGAGAGTGCTATGACTCCAGTGGAGTTTGTTGATCAGGCAATAAGCTCCGAACCACTTCTAAAATTGTTTTGAATGAGATAGAATCGAAATTAAATCAGGCATACATGTTTGTTTGTCTGTTTTATAAGCATCTCTATAATTACATAAAAATATTGAATTTCATTTTATTCAATATTTGTATTATTATATTTTATCAAATTCAATTCTATTGAAATTTAATTATAAAATTATTATTCTGGTTCATAATCATCTCCATTTCAATACAAGAACATATAACAATAATCCATTTTCGAATAGAAAAAACATTATGAAATGGTGTGAACATATAATTGCATTAGGTATTTTTTAGGGGTATGTGAATTTCACGAAAATGTTTTTTTATCGCAAATTGCAAGAAATACCTGCATGCAAGGGAAGTTTGGAAGATCGAAATGACCTAAACTGAGCCATTTGATAGGAAAATGCGTGCTTCAGAGTTGGTTTCCATCCAAATTGAACAAATTCAAATTTCAACAGATTCAAAATATGGCAGCAAAAAATCCGAGAACCGAAATAATAACAGTGGACTTGAAATATTATTGAAAATACGTGAATCACTTATTTGATTCTATCAAAGCCCGTGCTTTTGAGAAGCTGTATTAATTCTATTGATAAGACTATCATGACTCCTAATATTAGGCAGGGAGATGCTTCTGCCTTTGCGTTGCCGACCAACGCAACAAATACACGTATGCAACTTGTACATCTCGCTTGCAACTCAAGACATAGTATAGGATGTTATGAAAAATCGAGTCGTATCCATATTGAAATAGAGTATTTTTTAAATAATTTCCTAACAATTCAATAATTTCCTCAGCAATCAGTTTTCATTGATATTAAAAAAAAATGGATCCCCTATTTTTTATTTGCTGATTCCCATATCAAATAATTTCAGTTTGTTGCTGCTTAACGACCTCACCTACAGCTAGGTTATACGGAGGTACGAATGAGACGGTGATAATGGAACGGTGATAATGGACGATAGGTGAAAGGACGTTTAAAAAACCCATACCTAATGCGGGAATCGAACCCTCTCCCATCCTGACTTAAGTTTCAACCGTATTGTAATAGTTGACTGAGCTACAGGGGCGGCCCATATAAAACAATAAAAGCTTTGCGTTTATGTTGCCTATTATACAACAAAATGTGTTGTATAATGCCTATAAAAGTTGGAGTTTCGCTAGCTGCGTAGAATCGACGAAGCTGTAAGACGGAATCACAAGCTTGCACGTGCATCGTGTCTGTTTACGACAACGTTTCGTGTACCGCAATACTCTGTGAAAGCTGAAATGCACAAGGAATTCTTTTTCGTTGTTTCCACAAGGATGAGATTTGTGGCTCTCAATAACCATAAACAACTTTTTGCTATAAGAGCTATGTTCAATTTGTCGAGTAGGTCTAACGGCAGTAGTCAGCATTCACTTACACTACTTAGGGATGGTCATACCATTTTTTGTCATTACCATTGATTGTATAAGTTTTCAATTGCCATAATTGTACACTGGTGGTCACATCAAGTGGTCGATCAAGCCACGTTACAGTGCATCTTGAAGGAAATAGATTGACATTGTACGCTCTAAAACAGACAGACAGTTGATATCTATAAACACTCCACGTATGCTACGAAAAAGCCACGTATGTTACGAACACATCAGCAGGAGATCATCAGCATAGATTTCATAGATTTTTTAATTACCATTTTTGTGACCATTTTGTGTACGTATTCATCCCGAAAGATGTGAGTCCAGATCGACCGTTTCCCGGCTCTATCCCACAGCATTATCGGAATGGTTCATCAAGCCAAGGGTTCGTAAGCCTTCATCTATCGTGGAAAGAAACATAGTTCATCAAAACTTCATCATGGAATACAACTGTACATCTATTCACACGAAATCTGTACATCAGATCTAAAGTCTGATTCAAAAGTTGTCCACAGAAAATATATATTCAATGGCAAAACATTGATCAAAGTGTACGTTTCCCATCGGTATCAGGAGATCATTTTGAATCTATGAATATAACATTTCATAAATCTATGTCTAGGTCAAATTAAGTGTCTCATTCCCTCAAATTAGATCGGAAGGCAATTTATGTTGCTGAATTTTTACTTATTCAACGTTCTCATTGTTCTTTGAACACTTGCCGATGACTATAATTACAATAATTGTACACTGAATTTGTATATAGAAGATATGCATACGCGTTTGAATCATCACTCATAAACGTAGTGTTTAAGATGGTGACATCCCCCCCCCAAGCCCCCACCCCCCGCTTACACGTACTGTCCTTGTGTGGGGTCGCACCCTGAAGATGCCTAAGGTGTTGGCGAAGATTTCGACCTCAATGCGAGCGCAGCTACAATTGCATCACTCATTATGTCACTTTTATCTAGAATACACTTCATCATTAACATATTAACTATTGTAGATTATTAGTGCAGAAAGTGAAAGGATATCATACACTCAACTTGAATTTGATTTCGATATGTGAATCCTTATTTGAAATGCGGTCTATTAGTATAATTATGATGAGATGCATTCTGATGTTATAGGCTGTTCAGGGATTTTTTTTATACATTTTACTCTCGATTTTATAGTTACAATGATTAACCTTGTCAATCCACCTTATGCACGAAGAAGCTTACGGATTAGGTGTCGGAATTATGAATATGAGAATAGCTGACTGACAGTTAACATTGGTAATCACCATGGTTACTCATTCTATTTGTATTCACTAACTCTCGGAATAAGTTTGACTAGACTTATCAATACCTGGAAAAAATACATCCCAGGTGAATATGATTCATGAGAAACCTAATTGCGTGTGATTTATTAGTTGGAGTGACCTTCTCCATAATTAATGATCGAATTTCATAATTGTTCATGAATGGTATAAGAATAAGTTTCTGGAAATAATGTGCATGAATTGCACATTTAATCCTTATTATGACGTTCAAATTTGTAAACGGTAATTTCATCGATTCGCATTTATTTATTACCGCCTTATATCATGATTTAGAGGTGTATATAGGTCTGTATTAATTATCACGATATTTATGATAGTGAAAATAAGGATTGAATATACTTTATTCATTATCTGTAATCATACATTCGACGAAAACCTTATTTCAATGTATGCAACTATTTGAATAAGATGCTCTTCACCCATGTATGAGAGTATACGTAAGCCTGTCCACACCCACGGTTGAGGTGAACATTGCCTCCTAAACGACCCCAACTACACATATGTTATTTGAGATTACAAATGAACGAATGATAGATTAATGACGTTCAAGAAAACGCTTGCCTTTTGCGGGACTCAAACCCACGCCCGACTTGACTTAAATTTTAAACCTGTGCTTTTACAACTGCATGAACCACGGGGGCAGCTCTGTAGAGGTAGGAAGTAAGGACAACTTTTGGATCATTGAATTATTATGTCAAAATTGCATAATGTTATTCAGTGAACCACTCGTGCATTATCCTCATAGAGTTCCATTATTAGAATATTCTATTGTATCATTTGATGAATGCCAGTTTGACAATTTGAAAGAGCTGACTGGTGATAAAATATACAATTATTAGCCAACACTAAGCTCATATAAACTTAAGTTTCCCATATTTCCCATAGCTCATTGTGTCCTTTATCCCTTGTGTGGGCGGTATATTGTGTAACATCTCCTTTATGGAATAATCATGACGTGTGGTCACGGGATTCTCGCACCCCGCTGACTGACGTAATGATCTTCGCACTCTAATCTACACTCTGACAATAACGGCTAATTGATGTGCAATTGCGCGATACACGAGAGATGGATACGCGTGAAAGCGATCTCTTTCTCTCTCTCTCTCTCTCTCTTTTTATTCTTAGTTTTATCTCTTTCTATCTATCTTTCTCACCCCTCTCTCTCTCTTCTTCGTTTAGGTAATTCGGTTCTAGTATCTAAGTGTAATAATGTGATTAATGATGATAAGGTCACAAAGTATCGTTGAAATAACTTATCAGTTTGTATAATTACGAATTAATTTCTACTTTGTAATGGAGATTTGATGATGATCAAGCTGCACCATTCTTTTAGTTTCTGTTGTATTGTTGGTGCACATGCAATTTCAATTATTTCCTGGAAATAAATTAGCGTAGCCCTACTGCAAATGTTTTTATCTATAATGTGGTTCACTAATTTTATGGGGTATAATGAACTTACATTATGGAAACTACTCTCTTGTAGGTCTAATTGAGTGTCGGCCTAGTAAAATCTAAATTTTTCAATTTTCAATACTACTTCGAACAAATTTACATCAAACATAACTATGGTCGAGTAAAAATGTGCGAATGATTCAATTGAAGTGGATCTTAGATAATCTTGAGAAATATACCTTTTCTAGTGTACGGTCTGGCTAAAGTGCACGTTTTCTAGAGTGCAGGCACATACAGCGTAGTCCTTAGTGTCATAGTCAATATTGTTTTGTATTCAAAAGAATTAAAATAAGGTGTTAAAAGCGCCCTTATGATGGATGCCCTGTCCAAACGATGCCCGACTGTCCTACTTGCATTCATAGCCTCAATTGGGAAACAAGGATTTTGTATCAAGTTTCGATGTTTTTTAAAAAAAGATGGACTGCACATTTTCTAGAGTATAATTCAGATAAAGTGTGCATTTTGTGGAGCAGAGTCCAGATAAACTGCCTTGTTTTCATCAACATCGAAATCTTGATATAGGCAAGATGAGGTACTCAAAAAAATGACTCCTGGATTTTGAGGTAATTTTGATGAAATTCATTATTACAATTCTTTTATTTTGCAACTTATCAAGAACGTGAAAAATCTCAGATTTCCCATTTACTGCTATAAAAATTTCAAAATGGTGATGAAAAAAAAAATCCACAGAAACATAGCACACATTTTCATAGTTTCAGATTCAGCACAATCCGACTTCATTTCCCACTGATTCAACTATATACTGAGATCTTCTCAAATATACCTCTAAAAAATATAATCATAATAATAACGAGACTGTGGAATTCGAATTTCCTTACAATTCTTTTTTGTTTAGAAGCCAATCGACTGATTTTAATTGTAAATTGTAATTCTATTTTTGTGTGGAGTAGGATAGACATATTGAGGGAGGGAATGATAGTGACGGTGGTAATTGATAGTAACAATGAATATTGTGACTATTTTTCATAGATAATGAGCATTTATTATCATCACATAGTTTGCACATTGTATTTTCATTGATCGAAAATATTAAATATATGAATACATTATTGGTTTATAGAGGTTAAATGTTGTCTAATATCGTCTATTGAAATAATTCAATAAGGGACATATTATGTTTCGGAGAGGTTGACAATTATATTATCGGTTTTCTTCATAATTGATTTTAGTATTTATAACCCTCATCAGCACCGCCGGGCTGTGGATAGTTGTACCCTTCGGCACCTCCACCTCCACCTCCACCTCCACCTCCATTTCGTCCTCCGCCTGCACCTCCTCTGCCGCTACTTCCACCACGACCACCACCCGATGGAGCGGGCTTAGCTTTGCCTTCATATTTGATCTGGGGTTTGAATCCTTCTTTGTCAGCAACGTAATCAACGGTTAACTGCCTGCCATCGGCTAAGAGGACGTGGTACGAACCCTTGGCGTTGTCTCCCATACGACTTTCTTTATGACCGAAGTCGTTACCAGATTCAGGGTCCTGGACTTCGTAGGAGAACTCGTAGTTCGCCGGGGCCTGTTGGATCCAAGTGAACATATACAGGTTTAATATCAATTACAAGCTGGTTGAAGTCCCAATAGCCGCCCCCGTGGCTCAGTCAACTATCGCTTACTGCGGTAGAAACTGAAGTCAGGTCGGGCGTGGGTTTGAGTCCCGCATAATACATGGACTTTTGTAAACGTCCTTTCACCTATCAAAGTCGTTTGATTATCACTCGCTCATTCGTATCCCACTATAACCTAGCGTTGGTGGGATCGTTAGGCAGCATTGAAAAAATTAGGTTCCAATTGATGACGTTTCGTGTAACAATATGTCAACAAAATTACGTTATATCGTACGTTATATATACAGGTTTCATTAATGTTCACTTGGTGCTTGGAAAACTATTCAAAGCACTGATCTCATTCCATTTGTATTAGAGATAGCTAATGGCGCTCTTTCTGTATATCCATTACTTTCGTGCATTTAATTTCATGGTAAAATTTTAGCTCCCAGCTTGTAGATAGTGGGCAAACAAGATGAATTATACAGCACATTTGCATCACAGCTAGAATAAAAATCACTAGAAATGAATGTGCGAATCCCCTGCGCGCTAGTGACGTGATATAGGTGGAGACTGTCAATCAAAACCAACATTTTCGTAGGTAATAAGTGTAGCCATTTGAACTAAAATACAGTAAGACAGTTGGAGCAAGTTCTTCTTGTAAACGCTTTGGGGGAGGATTCAACATGAAGGATAAAACCTGTTTTTAAAAAGATAATTTTCAAATGCACTATATGTACTCAATGTGTTTGATGTCTGTGTGTTTGAGATGGTCTAGAAAAGCTCAATCACTCACTTCATCATACCATTTTATGCAATAGTGTTTTAATTAAAGTTTTGCGATGTACCAACGATGTAGACCTTACAAACGATGAAGATGGTTATTCATTTATTAATGTTACGTGATTATCAAGAGTTTGATTTTAATATGTAATATTTTGATACGCGATGTTACGTGATTATCAAGAGTTTGATTTTAATATGTAATATTTTGATACGCGATGAGTGTTACTTATTTTTAAATTAAGTTCTAATTAGAGTTCGCTATAATTAAGAGCTGATATGTTGAAATACATAAATTAAATCTTTTGTAATTATTAGTCATTTAGAAATAAAGAACATCGATCAAGTTGAACAATTGTACTTTAATTAAAGTATTCAGATGTGCGTATTTTATCAGTGTTCTTCTTTTTTGAAATGAAATGTATTTGTAATAGGTTTTGTAGATGTAGATGATTCAAATAAGCTTTCAATAGTTGTACAGTACATGTAACGCTGGGATATTTAATGTATAATTACCGCTTTACAAAGAGATAATTATGATATTGTGATTCATTTTCCTGATACTAGAATGACCTCTGCTGTCATCAGAAACTAATTTGTAATTTTCATCTCGAGTAGGCCTATATATAAATAAAACTTGGTTATTAATGCGATCTCCTCGTATGACCTTTGTGTCGAAAATAAGAGTGAATATTTGAATATGTGTAAAAACTCACCGACGGGCCGTCATCTCCGCCCCCGCTTTGAGGAGCACCATACGATGGCCGTCCACCCCCACCCCCACCTCCACCCCCACGACTAGGGGGCAGGTAGGACGTATCTTGAGCGTGCGAGACGACGATGACCATTGACGCGACACACATTACCAATGAAAACTATGAGGAAGAAAACAATGTAGAAAGACGAAAGAGTAGATGTAGAAAGAGTGCTTAGATGTTTATACATGATTTCTGTAAATTTATATCATGTTTTTATTTTATGACATTCGATGTTTGATAAGAAGATATGATGATTTTGTTTTGAATTCAAATTTTCATCAAAATAAACCCTGATATAAAATGATATCGGTTTAGCATTGATTTTCAATACACAAAGTTTCTACTATTTCTTGCCAAATTATAAATACATTTTCGCAGCAGTATTGATATTTGTACTTTTATCTACAGTGTACATATTTTTGAATCTTCTGTATTATTTAACAGGAATACATTTTGGATATTTTTCGTAATTTTTATAATCATGAAGCGTCAAGTTTTATAAAAAAAAAAAAAATGAAAACTTATATCATGAACCAATTTTTGTACGATTCATTCTTGAAATTTGAATGTTGAATTAAACGTGTTCAATACTGTCACTATTTTACATTGTAAACTATCACCGTATCATAAATTATTTTTTAGATTAGCAGCAATAATGGAAACTATCATTTATGTGCAATTCTGATTATAAAGGTCGGTTGAAGGAGTAAATAAATCGATCAAAATGATGAACATATATCTTCGACCCGATGGCAAAGATATCTCATGAATTTATAATACAATAATAACCATAAATAAGATATTATGGAGAACATTAAATTTTATCACATTACCTTCATATTTATACTGTGTTTGGTATTCTTGCAGATGTAACAAACTATTGAAGACGATTGATGATACTGAAGTTGTCAACTGTCGAGTTGCTATTTATATGCTTCTCAGTTACCAAATTATCGTCATTTTTACAGAAAACATAATCATTTATATGCTTTATAAGTTTAATATACAACACTCAACCGATAAACGTTGATGTAAAAACAAATTAGGACTTTTATGAAGTTATGTCACTTCAATAAAACTACGCTTCGCGATAACCAACTTTCTTTCAAGATTTGTGTTTGATAAATTTTTCAGTTTCCATTCAAATGTTTTTTGAATGAGTATATTCATATTTACAAACAGGGACAGTCGTGATCATTTCAGCATTAGTATTTAAGAAAAGAAAATAATGGTTATTACCTCCAAAGGAATAACTGAATTAAGCTTGTCTATTACATGTAATATCATCTATCTCGAATGCAAACACAACAGAAATCTTGTAAAATTAGTGTGGAAATTGTTGCTAATATTCTATGTTATGGTGATTGGTAATACGGTGCTTAATTCAAAATGTTTCTACAAAAATACGTGATTTGAAAATGAATTTTGTTACACAAACATATTGATAAAGTAAATGTAGATTTAAAAAATTGATTCGAAATGAATCGTGTGTGAAATAATAATGTACAAGTATTTCTCTTGGTAGTTGATGGTGAGAATAAGAGATGGTAAAAGAATGTTGCATAAGTCAGGCTATATGCACTTTTGTTTGGAAATATAGTCATCTACAGTCATATATAATGAGAAAATATGCTTTTGTTACATGTGATACACGGACTTTATTTTCGATTGTAGTAACTCTCTTCTAGGTCCATCAGGCAGTAGCACGATTTTGAAATTACCGATATTCCTGCATAATCGTTGATAATATTATTGCATCTTGTAATGTAACATGTAAATATGACGGGTAAGAATAAGAAATAACTATGATGTTGAAATATTTTCCAAATTTGAGTAGGATAGGATATATTTCGTCGAATTTGTTTCTAATAGCCAAATGATGTATATAAGTCTATGAGGTAGTACATGATCTGAATACATCGAACGAGACACGAGATTTATTTATGTCGGTTTGATCAACTTATTTATGACTGATTGTAATTATTTATAGCTTTCAATCGTTTCGATTTGTTTTGTCATAATATTATTATGATCAAGTTTATAAGTACTTATAATAAATTTATGATGCTGTATGATAAATTTATGATGCTAGACGAGTAAATATTTCTCTCGTGATTTCGAGCTTAAAACAAGATTCAACCATTATAACTAATTTCATGGCACCAAAAGTATACGAATGGTTATTTTGTAGATGTGATTGCGAAGGAGGCAGCTTGAACCTTTTGTTGAGGAGCTACTATCCTTGTTTCCATACCATAGCATGAAGGATAAGGTCACTAATTAGTATTCGAGTGCTGCATACAAGTTTTTTCAAACCACACTTCAAATCCAATCTTTTTTTTACCCCTTAAAAGGAGCCAACCTCAACATATTTTATAAATACTCATTAATATACTCCACCCACTACAATCAACGCATTCTTCTTTTCCACATCAGAATACATAATACCGTGTATGTAGTGTCATGGCATAATGTCCCGCAATCATCGTCCACTCATCATACGAACAACATGGATTCGAGTAGAACGAAGAGTAAATACACAGCATGCTTAAACACCAATTACTCGAGATCTCATCACTCTTCTGTTATGTCTTTTACCGCGATGGCCTCCAGCTATTAGCTGAGTGAGGCTGCTGCTCCAGATTCACTTTCATTCATCGTCTCGATGAGTCGTGACGTCCTTGAAGTACAGAGGAATCAATTAACGCCAAGCAAGATGCGTGAGATGGATGAGAACAACGAAATCAGCGAATATAGGACGCATCACCTTTCAAGGCCCTTTACTCTGTTTAGTACCTATAATATTGAGTGATTAGAAAATTATATTACATTTTTTTTTCTAAATTGAATTATCTTATAAAAAGCAAACACGTATAGGTTTGATATACGAGGATAAAAATGTTTCAAAATGTTTTGTAAGCGTTTTCATGTTTTGGAGGCGTTATCAAGATTGGTGAATTAACATTGTAACTGACGTTTCATGATCTATATTGTGAGTTGCAATGAGATGAGATATTCGTATTACACTGGTTTTAGCCCACTTGTTGAATTATTTACATAGTATTGTGATCGTCCAGACAGGATCATGTGTATGAGTATTCATTTATTCGATTGATGATAGGATTTTGGTTATTCAACATTTACTTGAAGTCGTTCGAGCGAGAAGTGAGACGACAAGGAAATGGCATATCTACCACGTATAGGAAAACAATGTACGTATACGTCGTCAATGAGCGATAAAATTGAACAGGAACTAATAAGTTACGGAAATGACGTAACTTTTATCTCGGTAATACGGCATCTTCTTTGAGTGTGTATAGTATATTCACTTCTTAATTACTATCGTAATGATATAATTACAAAATGGGATTATATATTATTTAATGAGAGAAATAAAAATTGTAGATACCTTAATAATCTGAATATTATATATTCATTTGTGTATTATGTTGTGTAATAGGCCCTATAACTTTTCACATACCAGAAAAATTGTTTGGTCTTGATCGTATTGGTGTTTTTCACAAACTAAACTAGAATAAATTATCATGATCAAGTCGGTACAACAATAAATTATGTGTATTACATATCTTATGCATCATATGATCGGTATTAGATGAATTGATCAAGAGAAGTATTTTTGTCGTAATGCAATTGATTTGATTTCGGATTTTAGGAAATCACTGCTGAGGTGGGTGGGTTCTCACTGGGTGGTTTCATAGAGAACCCCCGGGGACTCCACTGGGATATTCTATGAACTCTAACAAAATTTTCTCAAAAGCGATCCAACTGATAATACCTCAAAACTTTTCTATTCCAGGAGAGATTTTGTGATTAGCAATACAATTTTAAAAAATAATCAAGTAATTGGCTTTTCAGTTTGACCTGTGGACCATGGCGGGAATCAAGCTCCGGTCTAACGGTTCAGTACGTCACTCGACCACTCGTGTCAGTGATTTGTAATAATTCATAAATGAATAAAATGATTGTTGAAAATATACTAATGACAATAATGCATACATTTTAGAAATGAATCTTGAATTTATAGATTTTCACCTAAAGTTTTTTCTTAACTTTCAATTCTATGAATTTATATCATTACACATTGGGATGTCAAGATTTTTTTCATTCACTCTTTGCTGCGAAACATTCCATCCAGAGTAGCGAAATATAAGTTTCATAATGAAAAAAACATGAACAACCAAATAACTGATGGTTCGCTAAATCGATGACTATACTATGAGTTCTTAAAGGACGAAAATTCTCGCCAATTATACTAACAGTCGTCAAACGAAACACACCGTCTAAAAGATAATATCCTAGGTCATTGTTTATAGTTCAATTAGTAAAAGTGTAATAATTACAAATCTCATTGCATGGTCTTATTACTAATATCCTTGTACAATGAATACGTGCAAAGATTCGACTTCAAAAGGCGGCATTTATATTATTTCTATATTGCACTTTATTATTAACTTAACCAAAAAATGATGATGGTGCAGAATAAGGATATTCAACACATCAAAATATTGCATACATGACCTCCTTACAATAAAAACATTGCTTATTATTAATACCGATGCCATGGCCGAGGGCTATCTGAACATGAATTTCAGTGGCTTAAAACTCGAAGAATGAATATACTAAAGGCATCCTTAAAGATAATTCGAGCGTGTTTCTGACATTAGTAGAGAAGTAAAATATGAACTAAAAATCACGATTATTATCTAAGCAAATAAAAATAATGCTTTTCAAAATAGATTAATGTGGATTATAATTTCAATACGGTGGTACTATTTATTCAAATAAAGTTCGTAGAGTCAGTTTTTGAATACTGGATGGAATGCGCACAAGTGCATTTTATATAATTCTTCATAATATGATGTTTATATAATTATATAGTATTCTCGAAAGAAATATAGGATATGATATATGGGATAGTGGGATAGTAGTCCGTGCTTGAATGTCCTTATACATTGAACATATCTCTTGTAAATATAACTTATACCACTGCACATCATTTCATGATAACATTTCTATTTATTGTCATTTCTGAAAGCTAAGAATAAATCGCACATAAGTATAAGTTTGAAATATATTTGCAGAACTAAACAAGTAGTAAATGATCTAACACAACATGCAAATACTGGTAGTAATAAATAACAGGAAAATCATCAACTCTAATAATCCATATACAATTAAACATTTAACTACTCATAAATACAATAATTTATAGTAAAGTAATTTTTCTATGGTGTACATGGATGTATAATAATGATTGTGATCTTATTAGAAATCATAATTATGAATAAAATGCTGAAACTAATGGATATGAAATTTCATAGTGTATTCTTGAGCATTACACCATATATAACTAATTCTAGATTATGCGTAACCACCATTGCTGGCATATTGTTGTCCGTTTTGTGCTCCTCCATTTCCTCCTGAAGAATTTCCTCCGTTGTTGCCGGAACCATTACCGACGCCGTTTCCGGAAGAAAAGTCGTTATTATTCTGAGGACGTCCAGAGGAATAACCATCATTTCCGGATCCGTTCTCAGAACCGTTCCCGGAGCCGCTTCCGGAGCCGTTCCCGGAACCGTTGCCATGACCGTTTCCTGAACCATTCCCAGAGCTGTTGTTAGAATCGTATCCGTTCCCGTTTCCTGACGAAAATCCGTTACCATTCTCAGAACCTCCGGAAGAATAACCGTTTTCTCCGGAACCACCTGTAAGTTCAACAATAAATGCTCACTGTAAAAAATATATTTTGATCACGTTGAAAGCTCTCAGAGAGCTGACAGTTAGTATATTGATGATATGTATGTTTTTATATTGAGAGACAATGAATGTTGAGATGACTGATTATACAAGTGAATGATAATGCACTAGGATCCAGCTTACTAAATTCATAAGTTCAATTCATCGAAAGATATTACTTACATTATCATTGGTGGTCAAACAATCAATATCAGAAGAATATGGTATAATTACATTTCAAATATGTTATAATATTGTATCAATAGATGTTTGGTGATTATGAGATAAATTATGAGTAGTTATGAACTGTGAGAATACTCTGAAATATTACCATATTACTACTTGTTAACAGTGATCATTTTGCTTCCACTGGAATCAAATATTGTTTGAATAATTATACCAATATAGTATTGTAACTGACAGAAAGAACGATTATTGGCACAGAGAAGAAGGCAAAGAAAAAGCATTGAAGTCGTTCGAAAACACGTTGAATTGTGATACACTTTTTGCGTCGGTAACGAATGGAAAACAGTTTTCATGGGCGGAAGGGGATGAGAAGTTAATAGCATTTCAAGAATGGTTTTGTTCATGTAGTTTTATATAATGATCAAGATTATATATAGAAGTACAAATAATTACCGCAAATCTACGTGAAATTACGTACAAGTAATTAATGGTATCATGTAAAAAAACATGAAAGCATTGCTCGTACTTAGTGAACTATAATCATGAAAAAAATTAATTGCTAATTATCAATATTCATCATCATATATGAATGGAAATGGGAATTCATGGAGCAGAGAAAACACAATAGAGAAGAGAAGAAAGACGTAGTTGTGTAATTCGTGATTTGTTTTGAGTAGAATGGAAAGGGATAAATGATACGAGATATTCTGATTCAAATCTGTAGCGTACATTACGTCTTCACCAAGACTGTGAATAAATCAAAAGCCAATTATATTTTCAAATTTAAATCATATCGGACAGCTTATATTCGTTCTTTAGTAATACCATGTCAACTAAGTTCTATCACGTGACAGTTGGAAGAGGTCAGTTGGAGGATAGATGCTGTTAGAATTGGAAATGTTTATATAAATATATTAACAATCAATAGGGGGAGGAAGTTGGAGAGAGGGTTGGGGAGGGGATTGGGGAGGAGAAGGGAGTACAGATAGCCTCACAAAGAGAATATTTAATTACGGGTTTCTCCACATTTCTCATCAATGAGTCGAGCATCAATTCACTAACCCAAATGATATTTGTTTTCATAAATTGTTGAACTGATTTTTTTTCTTTTTTTTCGAGTCAGTAAATGGTGAAATGAAGAATTCTATTCACCAACCTTTTATCAAGAATACTTGTGAATAAAAAACCATGATGATATAAAATGAATGAATTAATTACTGGAATGATGTTTCCTTGGAAACTCGAATCAAATTTTATGTTTACCATTTTTGTTATCAAATGCATAATTATTCAACCCGAATGTTAATTTTGGGAAAATGGGGTAAGTCATAACTCCTCTTCAAAAGTTTCCAATCTCCCCTCACCTTCACCTCATTCCAGCCAATAAAAGTAGAGAAAAACAAGATGTCACAAACCATTGCCAGAACCCCCTTGACCACCTCCACCTCCTCTGCCAGTTTCCTCGTATCTGATTTCCGGTTTGAAGCCGTTCTCGTTAGCCTGATACTCGACAATCTGCTTCCGGCCATCCGGTAACAGCACTTGGTACGAACCCTCAGCGTTGTCGCCATCTCGTGTCTCCTCATGACTGAACTCGGCGCCCGATTCGGCGTCATTCACTTCGTACTTGAACTCATACTTGGCAGGAGTCTGGGGATCGAACAACGTAACAAATAAATGATTGGGAAGTAGAAAATGCGTTACAAAATATATTAGTAATTACTGAATGGGAAAAATATTTTTTTTTCGACAATAAAGATGTATTGAACTATCAAGTAAAATAAGTACTTGAATTTAGAAATTGAAACTGCGTTTAAAATATATTAGTGAATATTTCAAGTAATAGAAACATAATTGTTGACAGTAAAATTGTATCAAGTATTATAAGTAATTATTGATGATTAGCCCTAATCATTCACCGTAATGAAATCGCCATTTTGGTTCCCCGTCGGAAGTTGGAACTGCGTCATGAAATATGATAATAATTATTCTGGGTAATATCGAGATTATTATTGACAGTACAAATGTATCAAAAACAAATTTTATTGAGTATTGTAATTGATTAATAATGAGTAATTGTGTGGTGTTATAAGGTTGCATTTTTTATTTAACTCCCAAGCGATCCTACTTTTCATCCTTAGCCTTAATCGGAGGACAATGATTTTGTAACAAGTTTCGATGATGATGATGAAACGTAAGTTATGCATTGTTAATTGCAATTAACTGCGAAAAAGATAATAATGCAGCGAGACACATGCTTTTATCACAATCATTTGAAAATAATAACTTCGTTCCAAAACATTCATCGATTGTTAATGATTTTGTATTTAGGTGTAACGTTTACAACGATCCAACCAATACTTAAGTTACGTGGACTTACTACTACAGTATGGGGTGATACAAGAAGTATGGGGTGATGGGTATGGGTCAAGTATGGGGTGATCCAAATCTAAGCCTCATGCAGGACTCGAACCCACACCCAACTTGGCTTCAATTTCTAGCGCAAAGCTATAGCACAAAGCCAGGCAGATGGCTAGATATTGTAATAGCGTACGGTAAAATTTAATTATTTGACGTTTATATTATAACTTACGGATGGTCCGTCAGCGTTACCACCATGTCCGTTACCTCCTGATGAATATCCTTGGTCGCCACCTTGCTGCACTTGAGAGTCACCTCCCGAAGAATAACCTCCATTTCCACCCTGTTGGCTTCCTTGGCTTCCTTGTCCTTGACCAGGACCTCCTGAAGAATAACCTCCATTTTCATTTTGATTTCCATCTCCCTGACTTGAACCACCTGAAGAATAACCTCCCTTTCCACCTCCATTACCACTCTGTCCATTTCCATTTTGACGACCTCCCTGGCTGGGACCACCTGAAGGATAACCTCCATTTCCACCTCCATTAGCAGTCTGTCCATTTCCACTTTGACGACCTCCCTGGCTGGGACCACCTGAACGATAACCTTCATTTCCACCTCCATTAGTAGTCTGTCCATTTCCACTTTGACGACCTCCTTGGCTAGAAGCACCTGATGGATAACCTCCATTTCTACCATTAGCCCTCTGTCCATTTCCACTTTGACGGCCTTCCTGGCTGGGACCACCTGAAGGATAACCTCCATTTCCACCTCCATTAGTAGTCTGTCCATTTCCACTTTGACGACCTCCTTGGCTAGAAGCGCCTGAAGGATAACCTTCATTTCTACCATTAGCACTCTGTCCATTTCCACTTTGAAGACCTCCTTGGCTGGGACCACCCGATGGATAGCCTCCATTTCCGCCATTATTTCCGTGACCACCCTGTTGACTTCCTTGACGACTACCCTGGCTAGAGCCTCCAGATTGGTAGCCACCATTTCCACCTCCGTTTCCACCCCCGAGATGGTTTCCTTGGTTATTACCTTGACTCAGCCCTCCTGACGTATAACCACCATTTCCACCTTCACTGGCACTCTGTCCATTCCCATTTTGACGACCACCTTGGCTAGGACCACCTGAAGGATAACCTTCATTTTGACCTGCATTTCCATGGCCACCCCCCTGTTGACTTCCTTGACGACCACCCTGGCTGGGACCACCTGAAGAATAACCTCCATTTCCACCTTGACTAGGACCACCTGAAGAATAACCTCCATTTCCGCCTGCATTTCCATAACCACCCCCTTGTTGACTTCCCTGACGGCCACCCTGACCAGGACCTCCTGAAGGATAACCTCCATTACCACCTCCATTTACACCTCCATTTACGCCTTGACGACCACTCTGGCTTGGACCACCTGAAGAATAACCTCCATTACCGCTTCCATTTCCTCCTTGACGACCAC
Source organism: Brachyptera putata (assembly GCA_907164805.1). Lineage (NCBI taxonomy): Eukaryota > Metazoa > Arthropoda > Insecta > Plecoptera > Taeniopterygidae > Brachyptera > Brachyptera putata. Next base: position 24,151,667 of record OU015464.1, on the reverse strand, counting down.
TCTGGCTGGGACCACCTGAAGCATGACCTCCATTTCCACCTCCATTCTGCTGACTTTGTTGATTTTTGTCTGCGCCTGGAGCTGTTAGAGAAGTAGACGGAGATCGTCCGCCATTATTATTGTCAGAAGAGTGAGAATTGGCTGAGATTCCACCGCCGTTGTTTCCATGAGAATTACTGTTTCCTCCAAAAGAGCTGGATGCACCGCTATTTGGAGATCCATATAAACCAGAGGGTGCTTCATTCGACGATCCTTGATCAAACGAACTATGCGAACCTACACTTTTATCTTGAGAACCACTGTTGCCACTGAATGAGTTTGATGAGCCACCATTTGGTGCTCCATATGAGTCAGAAGGTGCCCCATTAGATGCTCCAGAACCAAATGCATTGGGAGTACCATATGTATTTGTAGGAGAACCACTACCGCCTCCACCAGGTGCTCCGTAGCTGTTTGATGGCTCCTGTAGCCCACCACCACCCCCATTATTAGATGATGGAGGTAAGTACGAGTTAACGGGTGGTTCTGGACGGGCCAGGGCCATCGCCGCGAGGGTAAGCACTACACACAACTGAAACAAAATAACGTAATCGTAGTGACAGCGCACTCTTGGTATGCAAACAAACTGCAGAAGAGTCGTGTATTTGTGAAGTTTTTAGGATGCAAACGTGTATGCAGACAAATGCTACATAGATTAAAATTATTATAGCTTTTCTTCTTCGCAAATTTCATAAGATGACAATGGCTTCATTATTGTAACAATTATTGTGATCGAACAACAAATGGAACAATTCTAACAATGTAAAGCTCACTGGTGCTATCTATAGGCAATGTTAACTTTAAAGCCCAACAACATGTCACAGGCATGCTCTATACACTTACGCATTCATATTCTCGAGTTGAATCTGATAATGTTCGAAGCTCATGGCTCAAGGGCGGGAATACTAACATGAGAATAGATCAAACTAGTAGCTGAGTATTGTTCCTTGTTATCGCATGATTAACTCAGGTATTATTTACTATTCTCATTTCAGAATTTACTTTCATAAAAAGGCCAACTTGACTCTGCAATACCGGACCTACGTTTTACGTACCTGCATTTTGTTATTCCAAATCGAAAATGACATAAATATTACAAAACATCATGAAACAATAGAATATTTCTGAACAAATTCATATCACATTGTCGGTAGAAAACTATACTTTACCTTATTCATCACACGTTATCCCACAGTGAGCAACTTGCAAATTTTCTTCTTCCTGCAATGCTCTAAATTGCAATGAAATCCTAAGAACTGTATGTCTCTCAGCTCTCAATGTGTAAGTGACTCTTCACCAAGTATCGATTCCTTTTATATCCTTTATGTTTGATACATTTTCTAACATATGAATCTATATTAGTGATCACTTCGTGAATCATGGGTTACCTACGTTGTAGACTTCACGATCGCAGTTCCGTGCATGCAAACATACCAGTAACCTCTAAAATAAAGATTCTGTAATTTTTATATTTTTAAATTTAAATTTTGTATACACGCCGGAAGGTATATATATATATATATATATATATATATATATATATATATATATATATATATATATATATATATATATATATATATATAAATGTATATAATTTATGCATTTATATTTATGAAAGAGAAACACAGAAACTGTAACGAGGACTGTCATTGATGTTTTATTACATCATTATTTTAAATATTAGTCTCTTGTACCATGTATTAGGAGTATACGGGTTAAGACCAGGAACTGCAGTCTTGTTAAGATGATGTCGTGATCATCTCAGGTAACTTTGCAAATATTGGCACTCACGATTACTACAAATAGACGTGCTGAGTGATGTGCTAGTAGGGATGAAATAACTAAACGATCTCACTGTTTAATTGGTGTATTATGTTGTGAGCGTGTTGTAAATATGTGTAATTTGATTATATTTGGCGGCGTTATAAATGTATTGGAAAACCTTCATTGATGAAGGTCAATTTTTGAAATCGAATTTTGTATTACTAATATAAATTGGGTAATTTAAGAGTTCGAAAGGATTTGATGGAATGTTGTAACTTGAGACTTGAACTGTGATGAGGGAGTTTCGATCTGATATTGGCGTTAACTAATAGTAATCAGATTGATAGGACTAAATTGAACCTACTGATTGAAACTTCCTACTTGTTGGCATAGATGTACAAGTTTAGTTAAGTAATTAGAATATCTCAGAATAATATTCATTCATATTTGAGCGATGATAAGGATGCTTGATTCTACAATGAGTTGATCAAGACTTTAAAAAACCTACTCAACTCTAAAAAAAAAGCGATTCGTTATTATGAAAACATTCAGAACATCAGTACAGCTGTTAATTGTTCGTGTCTATACATGTGGCCACGGAAGATGAAAGTTTAAAGTTCAGCAAACTAAAGTAGTAGTAATTGTTGTTTTTCATTACTGTGAAATTTGATGGTTATTAGGATTTTTTAATGACTAGGTTCACAATTATCCTACACAGATAATAATGTTTATTTACATGTCATAATGATGCGTGTTACAGAATACAGATGTAGTCAGTATATCTCCTATATCTAGTAGTAATCAGTAATGATAGGATAAAACATACACTGCAAAATATTGAATATGCATGCATTAACGATATATAAAATATTGAAATATGCACAAAAATATATGTATACAGTAGACCTACTTGGAATATGAATTCTAGTGATTGGAAATATTCGAAAAAAGTTCGTGTTTATATCTTGTCAATGTGCATACATTCATTTGTGGACATGCAGTAGACCTGCACAAGTACTGAAGTGCATGAAGTCTGAATCTGTTTAAATTTGATTTGGACGTTTCGTATCAATATTACATAAAATATTCGAAAAGTCGAAAAGAGACGAAGACTCGTACTAAAACATCCAGTAAATACCACTTATCTCTGAAGAAATCATTCGAATATGCACAATGGGTGTGTTTTTAGAAAAAAGGCTTCGAATATGAAAAATACACAAAATGAAGTACATATTTTTGAATTCTGGTGGGTGGTGTGGGTGTAGTATATTGAACTCTAGTTGTTCTATCAATCATCACGAGAATTATGCATTTGCATAACCATCCTAGAAGATAACTATCATAGACGTCGATGCAAACATAATCGCTGAAAGTGAGAATGAGTAGTTATATAAGGGTAAGAAAATCAAATACTTCAGTAAGCGGTGATGGTAAATGAGAGAAAAAAATAATCAGAATGGAGTAGAGTTTAAAGTTGATTCAAGAAGATCGCAAGGTAATAACTCATAGATCGTAAATACTATTTCGTGAATGAGTGATAAAGATATATTGTATGATTTTTAAAATTCCAAAAAATGTGGGGTTAGCCACCCTTGCTCCAAGAAGAAATCTCATAAAGTCCTCAGAAATTCCTCAGAAATTCCGTATCGTTTCGTGAGGTCATCAGCATATCTTTCAGAAGTGTTTTAGAACATGGAGAGAGATTATGCAAAGATCAGAGTTTAAAAAATTATTTATAGCAAGCAGGTTGATGACCTAATAACAAAATTATATTTTATACAATATCACAATTCTATTTTAGATAACTTTATCAGTACTCTTTCTGTGTTATTTCCATCACTGAATTGATTCTATTCATCAATGTAATGCTATGGCAAACCAATTTGTAAGAATTAATTCCTAAATACTTGAATGGGTTTTAATTCCTACATATATCATTCTATGCACCAAACACAGGAGAAATTATCTCCTATTTTTGGAAGTATAATATGACCAACGAACATTTATCTTAATTATTTATTAGGAAATTGCTTCATTACTAAACACATCGTTTACCTGAAAATAAGTCATACTAGTCATATACATAGGCTTACTTTTAGGTCTGTTATAGTCCCACCAACTTCTAAGCGCAGGTGTATTTCGGACAATAATGTGATAATTACACTGACAACTTCATGTAATTTCACTATAATTACATTTCAAGTAACATTCCCTTCAATAAAATAAATGTGTTATAATGTAGACGTGACATGCTAATAAACATGTTCTATAATTTTTCATATAAATTTGTATACAGCCAATAACATACAAGTTATCTTTTCTGATATATTCCAATCAATTTTATGGTAAGATATGTGTACAACTGATATGTAATTGATACCTTCAGAAGTTATTTCTACAGAAATAGGTTTCTATTTCTATCATTAGAACAATAGAACATAGTAAATGACGTCAAGTTCTAACTGAATGTTTTTCCTTCAACGATATTACAAAGCCGAACGAGTAGCTGAAGATTGCTGATTGAGATGTTGAGATGTTTAAGATGAGTTTTTCCTAGATATCATCTCGTAATTGGATAATAAAGTAAATCTTTACTACAATAGACCAGATGATGGAGAGATTGTGTAGGTAAAGGACAACAATGACGATGCAATGACTTATATAACACACAGTTGAAGTGCTTGCTCACAAGATTCAGTGTGTGCTCCTGTTCATTCATTCATCCAAATATTCATTTGACCACTGATTCAATAATTTGTTAATTATTCACGTATCCTATATATATATATATATATATATATATATATATATATATATATATATATATATATATATATATATATATATATATATATATATATATATATATATATATATATATATATATAAATGAATTACTACAAATTCATTATATGAGCCTAGAAAAAAAAATTCATTCTATATACCGATTTTTTTTTTGTATAATTTTGTACGCGGCATACATGTCAGGAGAAAAAAATGAACTCGAAACTTTTTCTACATATTGGTGTCACATCAGAATAGATTGGGATCGTTTTTCAGAAAAATCGGTAGAACGGTTTTTCCGGAAAAATTTGGAAATTTTGGAAAATCCCCATAAGAATAACCCAGGGGGAACATAATTCTAAACGAAATTTTTTCAGAAGCTTTCAAATTCATACAGAATATGAAAACAACTATCATACACATTTTCAATAATTTGTACAACATTCGGATGAGACATAACGAAGAAATCGCAATAAAAGTATACATTTCATCCAATATCAGGATCAAAACATGTAATGCAGAGTGTATATGCGACAGGTTGCTCTATAAGTAACAACAAGTTGCAGGGTAGTCCAAGGTCTGAAGACGTAGATTGAGCTGACAGAGTATTTTTCAATTCCGTATTTCCATACTTCTACGCTCATCTCACAACGCACATTCTGCGTTTTCCTAGTATATATTATTCCAACAACTTTCTGGTAGGTTATTATAATGGTATGATTTAAAACTGTTCAAAAATCGCGACCTCCGGGGGAGGTCGCGACTTGAACCCGGATCTCAAGATTGCCGGTCTGACGCGCTACCCATTACGACAAAGAGGAAAATATATATATATATATATATATATATATATATATATATATGTGTGTGTGTGTGTGATATCGTGTGTCAACGGTAAATTTGCTTCTTTCGTGATTGTTTGGCAATTCAGCGATGTTTCGGGTACACTTTACTGTCCTTCTTCAGGCGGTGTGCTTTCTTGTGGTAAGTTAGCCACAAGGAAGGACGCGGCCCGAAGATGAGTACTACAATGAACCCGAAACGTCGCGAGATGATCAAGTCCGCCGAACCGCAAATTAATTTCTCAATTTTTCATAAAAAATTATTAATTGAGGTTTTTTCTTGATTATTACTGATATAATGATTCACATCTCAGGAATTGAACCACGTATTGGGATGGATGAAATAGAATAATTCTATTAAAAAAGTTGAATCTTCCAATCTGAATATAATATGTATTTTCATTTCTAGAAATAATGAGAAAAATATTACCAAGGTGATCTTCATTCACACATGAAATTTTTCAAATCTAAAACATGAACACAACACCTAATTAGAACAGTAATACATATTGCTTTGGGCTATATCCTGGTGCATTAAGACTCGTGGAACATTGTGCATTACCTATTCGCCAAGGTAAGTGAAGGAGTATTACAGTTGCACCACTATACTGCCCATACTCATCAAACTGAAGATCTTTAGCATCTCTTGAAGCTGTAGGTGTTACTAATGACGACCTCGAGCACATATGCTATTATCCTCTTATGCCCCACTAAACAATTTTTTCGCATGCACCGCATTATTTACTTTCACTATATCACATGTGAAGTGTTGTTTAAGAATTAGACTATGGTTTTTGTAAGTGGAAATTTGTTGTTTGAGAATGTACTGTGAATGGTAGTACTGTTAACATTTCAAAATAGTAAACATAGCTGGTGTATTGTTTCCCCACCCAGAGCGAGGATATTTGTTTGACCTGTGCCTTGTGCGAGAATCGAACACATGTACAACTCTACTTCAGTTTCCGAAGCAATTCCTAATTCGAGTTGGCCATGCCCAGACTGGAGCACAATATTACCAGATGCTATTCGTCAGATAAGAGTGACTAATTTCGTGAAAAAGGTGTGAAGTGTAAACATCGAACACTTTGTATTACCTTACGTTCATGCATCAGTATTCTGTTTTCCAGTTTATATGATATGTAGGATTCAATTTTCTTGATTCGATTGTTCCATTGTGATATTCATTCTATGCAATTTCACGGTCATCATTCGTTTAGTGATCTGAAATATGAAGGAATTTGGATGTAATCCAACGTGTATGTCCAACGACCTACTGTAAATAATGTTCAAAACCTTCTGGCTTCCGCAAATGATGACTGAGATTATGTGGAGATGTGATGAGAGAGTATATTGTTTTAGATTTTGGAACAGTGGGAAGAAAACAGTCGTGACCTGCTTGTAAGGAACCAACAAAGGAAAACCAAAAAAAAAACTCCAAGATAGAATCAAATCCTGGTCTTCTGAGTGACTGCATGTTCAGTGTATCAGCGATCGAACCAACCATATCAGTACGTATTTCATTTTGTACGAAAAGTCTGCGTCAATGATTGGACATTTGAAGAATAGATCTGTTTAATTTTTCAGAGCATTTAGATGGACACATTTTTATGTATGAATTTGTATGAGTTCATCAAAATTAAGAACATTCTTGAATATCTACTCAAACATAAGAAACTATTTCTCTATAGTTGGTCAGATAATTTGAACGCCATTTTAAATATTCTATCTCGACCACGGGGTAATTTTTGATAAAAGTTTACACTAAGTATGTACCGTTTATGTATATTTCTCCATCTTTCTCCACGTTCTTCAATCAAAGCGATGTGTATAAGATATAATAATCTAAGGATTTCTAAACGAGCTAAAGTGCTTTTAAAATATTATCCATTTAACATTATTCTAATCAATACACATTTTCTCAAATAAAAATGAAGAAATGAAGTAACATAGAATTAATGAAATAATATGCATGCATGATGCATGATAGCCATGAAGATGAACGTTGAAGTAGGTAATGTTAATACCACCAAATCGCTTTTTGACGTAGATTCTTACCCACATGCAATGCATAATGAAACGTCAAGAACATCGTGATGAGACGGTTAGTAAAGTGAAGCCATCAATTAAAAAAAATAATGATATTTCGTGTCGTTCAATATGAATAATATGTATTTTTCAAGTTTTGTTCATAATTATATATTTCATCAGATGCATTTGAGTTGGCTTCACCCCAAGTATTTATTTGTCTCCAACCTCGAAGTGTTATGATTGGCGAATGTATGAATGATCTATAGTTAACATTTGAGAGTTAACATTGAGTTTCATTATAAATTAGTTCTAAAATAGCTGTTCAAATCATGGTTTTCATTTTATTCAACAGTGAACTCTGTCCAACTTCACAGACGATATATTACGGAAGTCAATTCAGCGAAATATCAGTTTCTCGTAAAAACTTTCGAACAGTATGTGATATCAAAATTCTAATACGGAAAAAACACAGATAACAAATTTTATTGTGTGAAAGTTTTATGTGAAATGAACTCTGGACCCTGTCCCGGGTATACAGCTAGAAAAGCATTTTTCCTCAGCTGTATATATCTGTGGAAATTATGCATAATAAGTTGGACAGTTTTTAAGAAAGAAAGTAACAAAAAGGTATTAAAAATATATGTGATTCTCCCGTACTGAATTTATCAAATTATGCATCATTAAAAAAAAATCGTATCCCATGCGGTCCTAAAGAGGAAATATGAAGATGTTCCTTCTGTTATTTTTGACGTTGGTTGGACCTTACACCTTGTGAATGAGTAGACAATTATTGAACAGTAAAAAAAGCGATGTAACAAGACTTATCTCATAATTAATTGAGGTCATCTATTTCCAATATTGAAATCATCAGTTGCGTATTAAAGAACGTCACTCGTAGTGGAGTTTTTTTCTACAGTCTAAGGACTTACTCTATGCTCAGTTATTCTTCTATCGTATTTTAAATGCAGATTTCAAGTTATTCATAACATGAACAAACAATTAGTTATATAAATACAATCCATACAATAAAATCGCAATTATTATTTCAAAGCATATCAGATTCTGCCCCCAGTATTTTCCAGCTGTTTATTACCACATCGGATCATATACACGTACACCGTAATCAATTCCTTTATTACGTACATTTGAAAGAGAGTCGATAAGTATATTATTCACTGTTCAAGTAATATTTATGATTTTATAAGTTTCATAACATTTTTGTAGTTTGATTTAAAAAAAAACATAATTCAAAGTTTTACATTTTGTCTTGTGTAATATACAGTTTGTTTTCGCTTTGCGTGTTCTAGTATGAGCAATATCTCACATATGAAGACTCTAACCACCCGTGCGCTAGTGGTGTGCAATAGGTGAGACGGCCAATCACAACATTCATATCTGGTGGTCAGAAGTGTATAGTAGTGTGCGTGAGCGATGAAATTATTGAAAGATTTGATTCAACCATTTTAAAACTATTCATATGTTTTGTTGTGTTGCTAAGATTAATTGTGGAACTTTTCTTTCTTCCCAGCAATGCCATTGCATGATGTGTTTGAATCATGCCAATATTGATGTAATATAGTATCATTTATAAAGCACTAGATATAAATCTGAATTTCAATTTCATACGCATATGTTACATTGCAGTTAAGAATCCTACAAATACATGTGTAAATTTCTGGAGGTTTTTCAGTCGCGACTCACGCAGGTAATAATTAATGGCAATTCAATTTTTATGGCCTCATTTAAATTTTTAAATTCGTAATTACACATATCAATCGATTTTCAAATTTGCGAAGCTACAATAAAGACAACAATGCCAATGAATTAATATCATATAGGCACGTAGTAACATAATAAAAAATTAATTATGATTGAAAATAATTACATACTTTGCTCCCACCAACATTAGGCTGTAATATGTGAGGAATTTAGAAAGATAATCCGAAATTGAGGAAAGAGGAATGGGCATCGCTGGAGGAAAGAAGGAAATCAGACTGAATAAGCAACTTTTACAGAGCATTACATAGTAAATTTGGGTGGAAGGAAATTAACCAAAAATATTGGAAGATACCGTGCATTATTATAGAGGGTCATCGTAAGAACTTGTATTTAGGAAAGATACATGCAAATGTTCATTCATAAAGAGGAAACGACTGAGACAGAATTGGTGACTCATGCAAAATATGAGTAAGCCTAGAAGCAAAAGAATGAATTCAACGTGTTAAATACGGAGAGAAGTAGCTTGCTTTTTCAATGTTTCCATCACACGTGAAGAAAACTGAATATTTCATTTATTTCATGGTTTATCAACATAAGAAAATATGCATAAACCAATCAACAGGTCAAGAGATGAAAAAATCAGAGAAAAATCACATAATTATATATAAAAACAAAAAAAGATGATATCGAAGAAAGATTTCTTCCAAACTGTAGGAAGAGTTCCCCAATAGATATTCTTTCAACGTTGTTTTGAATTTCTCCTTTTCCAAACAATGCATTTCATGTGGTTGAAGAGTCTCCTCCCGGCGTGGATTACTCCATTTGAGAATCCTATATGTATATATGCTCATATGTATGCTATTCACAACAGTATCAGATATTAATCCTGACTAATGTGTTAAATCTATTGTAAAATTGTGTTCAATAGTCTGAAGTTTGTCAGTTATTCGAAAAACTGATTAATCATCGCGTAATATTTCTCGCTTGTCTGATTAAGAATCAACTGTTAATCGCCTAATTAGGCTTGATTTTCATTGACTGCCAAATTGAGTAACATTTTAGACACGGGCTTTAACCTCTATAAATGATTTTTAATCTAACTTTCGGGTCTAATGTGAGAAACTTGTGTCCACTACAACGAGCCGAAATGGATTACCAAGAACATGCAATCTATACATCATCAATCATCGATAATATGGTTCTTAGAAATATGACTATCTCTTTCTGGATGAAAAAATTTCGAATCAGATCCAGTTCGACGTTTTTCATTAACATCGAAAACTTGACGTGGAGTCTTTGTAATCAAATGAGGCTAAGGATGACAAGGTAGGACTCACAAGGGCGATGTACAACTAGCGTCAAAACGCCAATTTGGTTTATCAACATCATACTACCGAATTTTCATTCTCATTCTCAATGAATGGTCGAAGAAGATGGAAAGTGCAACCAATTTGATTAAAGTCAGTAAAATAAATATATATATACCAAAATATTTAGTGAAGCAAAATTCAGAGAAAATGAAGAAAAAACCTGTATAATTTACTTCCAATCTGTTAATTCTGTTCTATTTCTTTTCAATTTATAAAATTTTAGTTCATTCTTTCCAATTCTTCTTGATATTCTAGTAATAAGGTTGGGTGGAAGATCAGATGCTCATATATCTGAACCAACTCGCCGATATTTTGTTCTAGTTTATTGTCTTATTGTTAATTCATAATGTAAATTGTAATTTCAGTATTTTCCGTTATGTAAGGGTTGGTATGTTCAGGAAAATGAATGGAGTCTAATAATAATAATCTTAGTATCCAAAAATGAATAGTTTGTGTATTGTATCATTCAATAACTGTAACAATATATACACATTACTAGCACACAGCTCGACCATACATTTTGTTATGATTCTCTACCTCTGAGGCTGTATTACGTTATACTATGATGAGAATATTGTGATTGTAATTTCAAAACAAACATCTACAACATTTTACAATCATTAATCAATAATAATGAGCTTCGATTATGTATTGGATGTGCATTCCTACATATCAGTGTTTATGTACCACTAATTATCAAGCCGATTCAGATACCAACCGGTTTGCCCACAGTTTCTTATTACACAGAAGCATGTCTGGTATACGTTGACACTAATAAATACATCACTTACCTACCGCAATCCTACACGTCTATGATAATTTGATGAACACTTCATATTACTGTATATGTTTACAATTATAAACATTCCATTTCATACAATTTTTTATGAGAACTTGTTTGTTCTCCATAAGAGACACGTACACATATTGAAATGCTGTGAAGTGAAATCTTCAAATATATTATTTCAATACAATTATTATTAAAAAAAGCGTTGATTATAAGTATATGCTGGTTTCAAGTTATGGTTCACATTGTTGTAATATGTGGGAGACAATATACGTAGAATTTTGTTCTCTCATCACAAATTCAGTACTTTATTGTATTTAACACATTATATAGTTGTTATCATTATCCGACAAACTTGCAAGATAAAACCTGCCCATATGACCGTTCTGATTGATTTAACATATTTTTGTTATAGGTGGACAACAATATACCATAATGTCAACAATGTGACATGTGTTCGTTGCTCAAATGTTTCTGGGTACTATAAAAACTCTTATAACCATCTACCTATAAACTCATATTCGGATACGTTTTTGAAACCTAATTGGCCATAGATTAATGAAATAACTATCACTTATGAAGATCTGTGATATCCACTATATGTAAAGGTCTATTGACGTCTTTATAGTGGATTCTAACATAGCATTTATACAATACTGAAACTTCTATATACTGTGGTCAGAAGTAATAAAATCTATACAGTGAAGACTTGTCAGAAGTGCACATTGTTATAACAAAATCCTCTAAAAGTAACTGCATTGAACTAACACTTATCCTTTGGTCATACTATATTATTATGCCAGATATTTACTTCATAGCCTTATATAGATGTAGAACCATTAAATTGCTATGGCATAATAATGAACATATTATGATTATTGTTATAAATTTCAAGTTGAGTTTCATTGGCTTTCTCAGTGAATCTTCACTTTTGTTAAGTCATGATCGTCAAGACCGTGGATTTTATCATGCTATCCAGCTACAATAGTATACCAGATATTTACTGTATAATTAAGTGTTAACACATAATTTGAGTTAATTATTTTCGATGATATTTAGCTACAAATTTGATATATTTTCTGAATCCGTATTTCTAAGAATAGTGATTACGACAAAAATATGTCTTAAAAGACCCACAATTGAATTAAAAAAACGAACCGCTTAGTCTCGTAGTTCATTACTTTTAAATTTTAGGATTAACCGGATCTCTACATGTGTATTTCAAAGTCATGTTCAACATTCTTAAAATCATTCCTCTTCGAGTACTTCACATCTCACGAAATACGAATTATCGTCGCCATTAATTGTGTCTACTCCGTATTTTATTTCTATATATTGATTTGTGAAGGTTGTGTATAATCTACTCTATCAGACAGACGGAAACAGTGACGGAACTGGATTAACTAATTAGATGAATTTTGACTGAAAACGTTTCTGTTTAACAAGAAAATATGAGTGATAGAGCAAAGATAGAAAGACCAAAAACCCATAACTACATTTTATTTATTTCTAATATGTAATCTCATTTTCTCATCTATCTTTGAAAACATTCATTGCAGTGATTCTCCAATTTTTTTTTTTTTGATTATTGCAAAAAAATGTTCCATTTCCATCTGCAATATTTCAAGCCCGTCTACTATTATATTAAAATCACGACTCATAGGAACTATTCAAAACTATATGTCAAGTAGTGATTGGACTCCTGATTGGTGCCAGAGGCACAATTCCTCACTTCTTCGTTGAATTTTGTAAAAGATCCAATATTAGTAATAGTTTTATTTATTCATTAACTCTTTTAGCCTTAAAAGGATCCATTTCAATTTTTAGAAACCATTTATATAATTTGAATTAATTCAGTGTGTAGCCATTTTTTTTCTCATATCATATGCATTTTCTTATTTTTTACTATTCTTTTTCTAAATAATTGATTAATCAACTACAAAACTTTTTTTTTCTAGAATTTAGCTCAATATTATCATTATTTTTCTGTACCATTCACTAATTTGTTATATTCGTTATTTTTTTATATTCTGTGTCCATAGGCAACCTTCTTCAAAAGGCAGAGTCTTTATTTTAAATGAATAAAGAATTTATATATATTATTCAAACTATATTTCACTCTAGAATTTTTTATTCGAAATTAGAACATTAAAACTCATCTATTGTTATCCTCAAACGTGAAATAAAATTCCATCGTGTATTTTACCATACTGCATACATAAATCTGAGAGAATCAGCCTAGAGTTGTGCTAAGCTGCACATCACGACATGTATGGCTTATATAGGGAGAGAGAGATACATGCTCCACTTTCGCTCGAGTATCGAGTATGGAGCATCTAGTCTCGATTATGTGATTTATACCTGAACATGGATGAGCACACAATGGAATACAAACAGACCGATCTCACACTGATCAATAACATTATAGTGATATATAAACAAAATCGCATCGTTATAATTGTGGATTTTCTAAACGGATCAGCACATTTTAATGATAGTTATGGAGGAATTAAAGATCTTGTGCAAGTTGTGAATGTATTGGTATATTTTGTATTATAAAAAATATGTATATGTATATATAAATATATATATATATATATACATATATATATATATATATATATATATATATATATATATATATATATATATATATATATATATATATATATATATATATAGGGTCTATATATATATATATATATATATATATATATATATATATATATATATATATATATATATATACATATTTTCAATAGTATCGAAACTTTGATACAAAATCATTGTTCACCAATTAAGGCTAAGGATGAAATGAATATGAATATAAAGAAAAGTTCAAAAAAGTGTTCATTCTGCAGGACACTATTTATTATATACATATATTATACATACTATTGAATAATCTATTGACGAGTAGGCTAATCGAAAAATAGTGTCCTGCAGAATGAACACTTTTTTGAACTTTTCTTTATATTCATATTCATTTCATCCTTAGCCTTAATTGGTGAACAATGATTTTGTATCAAGTTTCAATGTGATTGAAAATATATATATATATATATATATATATATATATATATATATATATATATATATATATATATATATATATATATATTATGTTATATAATAATGGTTGCAATTTTGTGACTGGGGCATGAGAAAGTATATCAGTCATAGCATGACTCTTATGTACTTGATATATTTTCAGTAGCAAACGCTCATCAAGATGAAAGATATATGCGTACATGATATGTAATAGAAAGCCATACACAGACTGATTTTGAAACTATCAAGTCACTGCATTCCTGTTTCACCATCTTATGATATAATTGGTTTCACCAGCTAATCTTCTCATTTGGTTCAATGCATGTAGAAAAATGTAATTTTTTTTTCATTCGGCAGTTTCTCTTTATCAAAAACTTTCAAAATAATGTGAATCATTCGTATGCTTAAACTCCGTGAAATTTTATAACAATTTGAAGAAAATATTCTTTTCAGATTTTTTTATTCTGCGGTATGGTTTTGTTGGGTTTCGGAAAAACAAAAAAAGTTTCTCTCAAAAGTGATTCAGCCGAATGTGTCTCAAATCTTCTCAGTATGGAGTTAGAAGACGACATATGTGCATGCCAAATTGCATCAAAATGTTTTGCTTACGCTCATCCAATAACTGAATATGTCAGCAGAAGTGGATTGCGTAACATTATGTTTATAGATCAAATATAGTGTTATAATGCTTATCGTAATTATAGATTGAATCAGGATGTACAAATAATGCATTAAAAGGAAGATAGTACGACTTGAAAAGCCTATGCATATCATAATTGTCATAGTCATAATATCGAATTGCTCATCGCATATGAATTGCCTCTATTCAAGATGGAATATCAGAGGGCATCCAATAAAAGTGATAACTGAGAAGTATTATCGCATGAATGAGTGTATTTCGAATGAAAATAAAAAACAAGGCCCTTCCACCAAAAACTATTTCATACATATTTGATGATAGAAATGTTGGTTCAAACATTTATGAATCAAAATTATCATATAATATATTTTTGATTCATTATTCCATTGGAAAACTCCATATATATTCAAATTTATTCAATTTCATCCTCTATAAGATGGCGATTTACCGATTTGATAATCCTTTATATCATTTATACATTTATATACAAACGCATGCATTGATGAACAAATAATGAATATAGATGAAATCGAACGACTGTGTAAGCATTATCCATAGAAGAATTTGTATGTGTGAGCCCAGCGAATCTTATAAGTAAATCATTGAACAAACTCGTCGTGTCCTCATAATGGTCATTTGTTTTTACAATCAACAAATAAAATATGATTACGATGCACTCAATTGTACATTTCAAAAAGGTACGAAGGTACTCAATTGTGATCTGGTATAATCTATATTGTTAACAAGTACGTACTATCGTCTTTATTTATATTATATAAAATTATTTTAATAATATGGACCATGCAAGAGACAACAATACGCAACAATACTGCCACCATATGTCCGATGTTAAATACAAATATAACTAAAAAAAATATATTATAATGATGAATAATGATACCAATAATTAACGTTCACACACATTCTTATACATTTTCGTGTCAGATATACTGATTTGATCGATGGTGTAGTTGAGTACATAGCCAAAGTACGATTTTGATAAAGTTGACTGTCTATCCACTTTTGTGGACATGAAGATTTTCAAATTTCCACGGATGCAGTTAAACAATCTTATCTTCATCTCATGATTATATACAATATACAATTTTACTTCTTGCTGTTAGAATATCAACAATATTTCACTCAATGACTGAAATACCAACGTGAGAGTAGCTCTAACTGGCAGTTTGAATTTGATGTCACCATAGTTACCCATGCTATTAGTTTTCACAAACTCTCAGATAAAGGCTAACTGGACTATATTAATACCAGGCCTCAATGGAATAGAGGTTGAAGCGCCATCTTCAATGCACCTTTCGTACTTCTAGGAAGTCTATAGATAGTACTCATTTCGTTTGAATTCACAATTAAGGACTCTATAATAGGTCGCGTAGTTATAATTTTCGTCAACAGATGGAGCTGAACATCGCCTAATTATGAAAAATTCACATTGCAAGTTGACGAAGTGAAATGTGTTTATCATTTGGTCTTTGATTTCTCATAGAACTATTCCTATCGACGACAGACAGAGGTTCCGAGCGACCGTCCCCCCTATTCCACAACACTAGCGTACGGATGGTTCAAGCATGCTCAAGTATGCTCGCGTAGTCGAAGCAAAATTCAAGGAAAAAGACAAAGAAAGACCGCCGAATAGACTTGTGTTGATACATTTATACGGCAGTCAGTTTCTGCTGGATCTGGAGTCCATTCTGGCAAACAATACTTCTAATCTCACCTCTAAGGCGGTAGGGCCTACTATGTCGTTTTACCGCCGCATAATGCATTTCTATAGTAAATGTACCACCGGGGGTCAGGGCAATCAGCTGACCCCTCAATAATCATGTGATTTAGGCCTTACTTCAATAAACTGACCCTTCAATACAAATGATCGGTCAAATTGATATTATTTAATTATAGTGTAATTTAGTACTCAAAATTAAAGTAATTGAACGAGCTTCAGCGAGGATTCAATATGACATACTGAAAAAAATTGGTGTTCGTTTTTTTTTTTAATATTTTTTTGTCGGTTCTCCACGGGTCAAACGGCTACAACTTTCAACTTTCAACTTTTCTTACAGTATGGTTCCTCATCTAACTTGAATCTGTATAGTTTTGTGGCATTATCGGGTGGTAACTTTTTTCTATGAATTTTAGAAATTTCAAAAATACCTATTAGAATAACATGACGGAAAAAAAGAAAATATCTTCATTTTCCAAAAAAATGAAATTTCGCATGAAGTTGAATTACATTTTGATACACATTTCTAAAAATTTTAGCTTGATCGGGTCAGCCGTTTTGAAGAAAAAAACATAAAATGTGCTAAATTGGTACCACTCGAAGCAGTTTTCACCCATTTTTACCCATACTACTACTATCCGCTCGTCTAACAACGCATATATGGCGTTTTCCTAGTGAGCCTACATTCTAGGAAAACGCCATATATGCGTTGTTAGACGAGCGAATAGTAATAGTATGGGTAAAAATGGGTAAAAACTGCTTCGAGTGGTACCAATTGAGCACATTTTATGTTTCAATTTCAAAATGGCTGACCCGATCAAGCTGAAATTTTTTATAAATGTGTATCAGAATTCAAATAAACTTCACGCAAAATTTCATGTTTTTAGTAAATAAAATTATTTTCTTTTTTTTCTGCCATGGTATTCTAACGGGTATTTTTGAAATTTCTAAAATTCATTGAAAAAAAGTTACCCCCCGATGAAGCCACAAAAAAAACAGATCTAAGTTAGATGAGGAACCATGCTGAAAAAATGTTTGAAGTTGATAGCTGTAGCCGTTTGACCTGTGGAGAACCGACAAAAAAAAAGAAAAGAAAAAAGAAAAAAAAAACTGAAAACGAACACCAATTTTTTTCAGTACGGTATGTCAAATCGAATCCCCGCTAAATCTCGTCTAATAAAATGATTATATATATATATATATATATATATATATATATATATATATATATATATATATATATATATATATATATATATATATATATATATATATATATATATGTTAGACATTAATAGACGAGCTTTAGCGAGGGTCCAATTTGACAAACTAAAGAAAAAAATGTTCGTTTTCAAGTTTTTTTTTTTTTTTTTTTTTTTTATGTTTTTTGTCGGTTCTCCACAGGTCTAACGGCTACAGCTATTGACTTCAAACTTTTTTTCAAGGTGGTTCCTCATCTAACTTAGATCTGTAGAGTTTTGTAACATTATCGGGGAGTCATTTTTTTAAAAGAAATTTAAGAAATTTCAAAAATACCCATTAGAATAACATGGCAGAAAAAAAAGAAAATATTTTTATTTTCCCAAAAAATTAAATTTTGCGTGAAGTTGAATTACATTTTGATGCACATTTCTAAAAAATTTCAGCTTGATCGGGTCAGCCATTTTAGAAGAAAAAACATAAAATATGCTAAATTGTACCACTCGAAGCAGTTTTTACCCATTTTTACCCATACTATTACTATTCGCTCGTCTAACAACGCATATATGGCGTTTTCCCAGTATATATATATATATATATATATATATATATATATATATATATATATATATATATATATATATATATATATATATATATATATATATATTATATATATATATATATATATATATATATATATATATATATATATATATATATATATATATATATATATATATATATATATATATATATATATATATATATATATATATATATATATACCGGTAATGGTATGATTTTAAACTGTTCAAAAATCGCGACCTCCCCCGGGACTTGAACCCGGATCTCCAGAATGCCGGTCTGACGCGCAATCTGGAGATCCGGGTTCAAGTACCGGGGGAGGTCGTGATTTTTGAACAGTTTTGAATCATGCCATTATAAAAACCTACTGGTGGTTAATCAACAAGCTAGTGAAATTATATATATATATATATATATATAGATGTTTTTAAACTTTCTTTTCCATGATGCGTATAATGGTTTAAAGACACATTTTGGGTATTTTCATGGATATCTTTTTTATTCACTGACCGACGTTTCGCCCAGATTGGTCTGGGCATCATCAGGGTCAAATTACAATATTATTTCAATAGAATGAAATGAAACTTAATCACTAACTATTTTCAAAGAAAATATCTAAATCTGTTCATATTGAAGAGACAATATAAATTCACTGCCTACTCGCACACATTCTGTCTTGGCCTTCTATAATAAACTTGCTTCGGCCATCTAAATTATCAAGAAACTATAAAAAATCAAAGCTATTATAAAATCATTTCTAAAATCAAAGTCAAAGTGAAAAACAGAACAAATATTTACAAAAAGTGTGAAGCAAGTTAATAAATGAAAAACCAACGACAGTTTATTCTCGACTTCTAAGGGTCTTCCTCCTGTCCGATATCGGATCATTTCTTTCTACCTCTTTCTTTCTTCTTCCGTCCCTCCATACAGGTTGTGATCTCGCTCTTTGGATTGAGTCTTCTGTAGGTTCTATAGATGTTATACGTTTCTCCTGTAGAACAGGCTTCCAGGCAGTAGGAAGACATCTGCTATCATCCCTTCTGTTAAGGTTATCTACTCGCTTTTCGATTTCGATTGATTCCCGGACTAAACGGGGAATAATCTTTTCTTCTATCGCTAGAAGTTTCGTGCTGGCGAAGTCGATGATGTGTCCAGTCTCCATGTTATGTTGGGCCAGTGCCGAAGTCTTTATACCCCACCTGACATTCGTCTCATGCTCATACTTCCTGGCTGATATCCGTTTACCCGTTTGGCCCACATAGCTTTTCTTGCATTCACCGCACGGGATTTCATATATTCCATGCTGTTCAAGATGAATGCTAGCCTTAGGAGTTCGCAGCAAACTATCAATTTTACAATTAGTTTTAAATACTGTTTTGATGTTGGACTTCATAAGTAGTTTGCTGATTCTATCTGTTATGCCTTTGACATAAGGCAGAAAAGCTAATGATCCGATATCGGACAGGAGGAAGACCCTTAGAAGTCGAGAATAAACTGTCGTTGGTTTTTCATTTATTAACTTGCTTCACACTTTTTGTAAATATTTGTTCTGTTTTTCACTTTGACTTTGATTTTAGAAATGATTTTATAATAGCTTTGATTTTTTATAGTTTCTTGATAATTTAGATGGCCGAAGCAAGTTTATTATAGAAGGCCAAGACAGAATGTGTGCGAGTAGGCAGTGAATTTATATTGTCTCTTCAATATGAACAGATTTAGATATTTTCTTTGAAAATAGTTAGTGATTAAGTTTCATTTCATTCTATTGAAATAATATTGTAATTTGACCCTGATGATGCCCAGACCAATCTGGGCGAAACGTCGGTCAGTGAATAAAAAAGATATCCATGAAAATACCCAAAATGTGT
This sequence comes from Brachyptera putata, assembly GCA_907164805.1. Lineage (NCBI taxonomy): Eukaryota > Metazoa > Arthropoda > Insecta > Plecoptera > Taeniopterygidae > Brachyptera > Brachyptera putata. The sequence continues at coordinate 24,131,246 of OU015464.1, read as the reverse complement.
CTTTAAACCATATATATATATATATATATATATATATATATATATATATATACCGACACCGTACATATATATATAATATATAATATTATATATATATATTTTATATATATATATATATATATATATATATATATACACATATATACATCATAATTAGACGAGCTCAAGCGAGGGTACAATTTGACATACTAAAAAAAATTGGTGTTCGTTTTATGTTTTTTTTTATTATTATTTTTTTTTTGTTTTTTTTGTCGGTTCTTCACAGGTCAAACGGCTACAGCTATCAGCTTCAACCTTTTTTTCATTATGGTTCCTCATCTAACTTAGATCTGTATAGTTTTGTGGCATTATCGGGTGGTAACTTTTTTTTTTTTTCAATGTTGTTTAACGACCTCACCAACAGCTAGGTTATACGGGGGTACGAATGAGCAGGTGATTATGAAACTATATGAAGTGATGATAGATGAAAGGACGTTTACAAAAACCCATGCCTTATGCGGGATTCGAACCCACGCCCAACGGTGACTTCAGTTACTACCGCTAGCGATAATTGACTTGGCCACCGGGGCGGCAACTTGTTTTTTTTATGAATTTTAGAAATTTCAAAAATACTCATTAGATGAGCGTAGCGAAGATTTTCACTCAAGTCTTACGGAGCTTTGTCTGTGCGTTTTTTTTTTTTTTTTTTTTGTAAACACTGCACAGGTCGCAGGGTTTGACCGATCGACATGAAACTTTTTTTTTGTATGCAAACTTATCCAACTTAGAACTGTATAGTTTTGAGGTCTAATCGGTTGGACCATTTTTGAGAAACATCATTTAGAAGTTTCTCAGAACCCCATAAGATTTGGCTGGGCGGAAAAAAATTGAAAAAAAAATCTCTTCAATATGATTCAAATTTTCCACAAATGTGAACACAAGAATAATATACATGAATAAAAATTTGTTTTGATATTCGGACCAGCCGTTTGGGAGAAAATAATATAATAAATGTATTTTATTCATCGGAAAGATAGAAATATTAGTTGAAAAATGTTGCATTGTCGAAGTCACGGCTTTCTAGATTCATTGACATCAGATGAAGTTCATTTCAAATGATCAAGGTTTGTAGAGTTTTCGATTATACTTTATATAGACATCTCGCTCATCGTACAACGCACATCCTGCGTTTGCCTGGTTAGAATAACACAGTGGAAAAAATTATTTTCCAAAAAATGAAATTTCGCGTGAAGTTAAGTTACATTTTGATACACATTTCTGGAAATTTTCAGCTTGATCGGGTGAGACATTTTGAAGAAAAAACATAAAATGTGCTAAATTGGTACCACTCGAAGCAGTTTTTGTTCTCTTTGTTCTACTTCTAAAATTTGGTTTGAAATTCGGACCAGCCGTTTTAAAGAAAATGATTAGATGAGCGTAGCGAAGATTTTCACTCAAGTCTTACGGAGCTTTGTCTGTGCGTTTTTTTTTTTTTTTTTTTTTTTGTTCGTTTGTAAACACTGCACAGGTCGCAGGGTTTGACCGATCGACATGAAACTTTTTTTTATATGCAAACTTATCCAACTTAGAACTGTATAGTTTTGAGGTCTAATCGGTTGGACCGTTTTTGAGAAACATCATTTAGAAGTTTCTAAAAACCCCATAAGATTTGGCTGAGCGGAAAAAATTGAAAAATAAAATCTCTTCAATATGATTCAAATTTTCCACAAATGTGAACACAAGAATAATATACATGAATAAAAATTTGGTTTGATATTCGGACCAGCCGTTTTGGAGAAAATAATATAATAAATGTATTTTATGCATCGAAAAGATAGAATATTAGTTGAAAAATGTTGCATTGTCGAAGTCACGGCTTTCTAGATTCATTGACATCAGATGAAGTTCATTTCAAATGATCAAGGTTTGTAGAGTTTTCGATTATACTTTATATAGACATCTCGCTCATCACACAACGCACATCCTGCGTTTGCCTAGTATAGACATCTTGCTCATCACACAACGCACATTTTGCGCATTCCTAGTAGTTTTAATGGAATGTTATTGATTTCATAACTAGTATGTTTCCTGCGGTGGCTAATTCGATATGTGCTACAACAGACAGCAGAAGAACTACAAATCAAATTCGGTGATGGCTGGTCATAAAAACCTATTCAATTTATATCTCGTTATTTGTTATTTCAAGTTCAATACACAGCCACTATTACATAATGTACAAATACACATCGCTTATGTATTGTGCTTATTTTGGGTTATTGTTTCAATTCTATTTTTAGAAACTATGATGAATAAATAACGTGGCAAATTCTAAATGATTATTGCGCACTTTATTACCGAAATAAGTTTTTTACAAACTGTCGTATTGTCTAAAAACTTCTAAAATTTCATAGAGCCCACATCCTAGAATGATAGATTTTGAAACTTATTTAACCATCATATTATTACGTAATGAATACCGTGTGATGTGTCAGCCTATTGCAAAAATCAAACATATTGCATAATAGTCCTCATATATATTTAGCATATGCTGATGAATATCTCGAATGGATTGAAATTATGAATGAAATGTTTGGTGACTATTTATTATGAATGAACTCCAGCAATTCAATAAAATGTGTAAACGTTTGAACATCGGACGTAACATTATAAATGAGTAGCTAGCTGACTCGGGAAAGAATTCCAAGGACTTCGTTGATAAGTCACATCGAAACTGGTAGTTTCTCAGAATTGTTCAGTTTATGATTGGCCTAGGAGAGATAGCTGCGAGCGAGCTAGCGACTCCTCGACAAACTTGAAGTAGTGTGGAAGACTGCCATAGCAGCGCCCAAATCACGGATGAGAAGCGACACGCAAATTCGCCAAAATTAACGCTATTTTTCAAACATGTTTTGTGGGTTGTAGCATTTTTTTCAACGATTTTTATTTCAGGTGATCGCTTGTAAATTATTGCATCGAGGGCTTGCCTGAAGAGTTTTTTCATTATCTTCACCCGTTCTCTCGATAAATATGAAATACTGTAAAACTTTGAATATTTTTAGTTCCGTCAATATTACGAACATGGAATATTAAAAAATACCGTAATCTTCTTCAAACAATTTCCGTTCCAATGACATATTGTTCATTGATATAGACTTGGTAGTTTTCTGTCAATGGCAATGTATAACTGTGAATGCGCGGCGACGAAAGACCGCGCGAGCTGTTATAGAGTCCTTAATATAAATACAAGGCCTAATACTATCAGCTTGGTGGATTACTACCTTCAAATCACTAGTTTGTTCTAAGGCTAATATTGCGTCTCTTTTTATCACTTTATTACGTCATCTATCTCATTCTGTGTCATTGTACATGGATACAGATGTATCCCTAATCACAATTAGAAAATGATGTGATAATCAGAAGATGAGATTGTAGGTAATGTTATTCTCAGTTTGGGGCAGTGGTCCAATCCAAATAAAGAAATAAAGCGGTCGTGACCAATTTTACTTCAAACCACAAACCTCTCTTTCTGGATGGGCGACCATGGCCTAACTCAAACTCCCGTCTCCTAGGTGATAGTCCACTGTGCTAGCGACTGATCCTCGGTCCAATTTGCGTTAGGTTAGTCACCGTGTTCATATGATATCTAATTATAAACGCGCTCTTGTGGTTAGATTATTATTCAGAAATTGGATTCAAAATTGAATAAGATTTAAACATATCTACTCTGATATTCTCAGAGACTGTAAATGTAGGCCTAGGTGGAGTACGTATGAACAATGTCTTCTGGTTTTAGTGGATATATTCTTTGTAAATTACAGATTAAAATGGAAGATTAATGACGGAAAATCACAATTTACACCTCGGTGGCTGAAGAGTGTGGGTTAAATTGAATAAAGGCAAAGTATATTATTATTTTCATCTTGTTTTGGTCAGGAAAACTTCTAAGCAGTTAGCAGGATTGGCAAAAGCAATTAAAAATAGTCACCTGAAATTTGATCTAATAATTCAATTCAATATTTAGATATTTCAATTTATCAAAACACATTTCTATTTGGCACTAAATTGAATCAATCTTATCAATTTTTCTTCATCGAAAATAAAAACTCGTTTTCGCGATTACGTGCAAACGAATGGTCGGATCGATATGCTGTAAGGACTGTGCGTAGAGCACAAAGTTGTACATGATCGGCGCGAGTGAGACTGGAATCCATTGAGCCGTTCTTGTGGAAACTCGAAAACAAAAGTCACTGATGGTGCTCTGGGAAGAGCACTATCACCGAAACAAATGGTAACAAATGGTTTTCATGATTGTGGACGAACGGCTGGTCGGATCGATGCATGTTCAAAACTGTGCAATAGAACAGGAAGTACTGAATAATCGGCCCAAGTTGGGCTGAAATCAGTAGAGCCGTTCTTGCAGGAGCTTGAAACAAAAGTCGGTGATAGTACTCGGGGAAGAGCCATGTCACCGAAAATAAAAAATGTTTTTTTTACCCGAGGCGAGGTAAGGACTGTTCGATAGGCAGCGAATAACTACACATCGATTTGACTGAATTGAAACTGTAGAACAAAAATATATAGTCAGTAGGATTACCGTTCGATTCGTTTTCGAATTTAGGTTATTAAATTCTCGATAATCAATCAATCAAATCACCGATCAATATCTGAGTTGGAAAATGAGAGATAACTAAGACATATGAACTCTTTCTGGGCATTTCGTACTGCTGGCGAGAAATTTGACTAAATAGTAACTGGTCAGATGGAAAGCAGAGAGTAATGAACGTCCTTAACCCATGAATTCATCTGTTTCCTAACCACAATTATATTTCTATTCGAGTTGATATTTTAGACATCGATTGAAAATTTCGATATATTTCGACCAATATTCGATATCAAAATTTTGGTATCCGATCGAATTTCTCAATCGAACGACAACTACGACTGATTATTATGAATGACTATGACAATGTGACTACGAACTATTATGGAACTGAATGGTCAACCTTGTTACTCGCTTACTGTTCAGTATCCTAGTAGTACCATTGCTCGTTCGTCTCACCTGCCGTCAAGACAATACCGTAACTTCTCCCACCCAACATCTTACTCGATTCTTGAAGACGATCGAGGGGGGAGGGGAAGGAACAGGTCACGCTCTGTTCGTTGCAAGTCAAGATACCAGGCGGCAGCATTAATCTGGAAATAATATTTTACTAGTTCAAAGTTCCAAGACATGTAGATAGAGGGCGATGCTAGTATAGCAGAACATTACGAGTACTTCAGACTAGTAATTCAAACCGAATAAGAAATACCTGTACATTCAATATATCATTTATCCATCATTCAATGAAGATTTTTTCCTCCCCATTGCAGATTTTTGAATTGTTTACTATCCCTCAAAATATTACTCCAAGATTCTATTATTAATATTCTTTGAGGCGGTGACATCCTACCGTCCATCATTAGCATAAATGGGAAACATGATTTTGTCTGAAATTTTGATGTTCATAGAAAAAAATCACTGCCCCATACTATTTGATATATTTTTTTTTCACTGATTGCAATGTTCAAATCTAGTACAATTGTGCTCGATTATTCGTATGTTTTCAAAAATTTTAGAATGGATTTTTCAATAACTGCTTTACATAATTTGATAATATAATTGGAAAGGATCACTTCATCGTTCCACTATCACCTGCTGATTCGTACCCCCGTATAACCTAGCTGTTCGTGGGGTCGTTAAGCAGCATTAAAAAAGTAAATGAATAGAAAATTCACCATCACTTGCATTTGAATGACAAATATTACCTGCTCATATATGAAATGAATTGAATATTAAAAAAGTTGTGACAATCATTTTGCCAAAAAAGACAGTATATAGCCACTCATTTCATAATTATATAGGCTCTCTAGAAAGAATCAGAAATGATGGTCGTATTAGATATTACTGTTTAGAGCCCGATTTGCAGGACTACTTCGTACACTTATAGTTTGTGCTGGGAAAGAAAGCAAGAACATGATATAACCGATCAGCATGAGGTGTGTGTGGGTGTGTGTGTGTATTTGTAGAACGCACGAAAATTTCAATTTGACTTGATTTATCACGTTTTTCTATAATCAATGAACATCGCAGCTGTATTGTTAATAATCAACGACCCGGAAGTAATAAGTTGAATCATAATTTAGGCTTCCTATTAGACAGACCAATGCAGCGTTGCTGAATTATCAGGTGCAGGCCCAGGTGCAAATTCAATCTCAGATTTTAATGCTTCACTCAAAATATTGTTTCAAAAATACCATTAGTATGTTTGATTTTTTTATGCTAACGTAGGAATCTTTTGAATAAGATTCTGCTTTTTCCTCACTGTCCTGAATCTCCTTAAAATGGTCCAAGTACGGATAATTTCGTGAAAATGAAAAGAAACACAACCTTTACTGTTTAGCTGGAATAATTAACGTGAAAGTCGTTCTAAATTTTGGGCACAGAACCAAACGAAAATCTAAAATAAAATGAATGCATTCGTTCCATTTGATGAAAAAACAAACTACTCGCTCTCAAAACTGGGCTTTGAATATTATTTTTCGAAAAGTTCACTCTTTCTTGTGTATCAGTATGACGTCATGAGGTTGTATGATGCGTTGCATTGTATCGCGGGTGAATCGATTATACTAACTCCGTTTTTTATGTTTCAAAATTTCTTGTTATACCCTTAACACAAAACTCAGTCACTTACACGAAATAATTGAAAAAATAACTCTTTGCCTCATGACCCAATCATTTCGTTCATTGAAATTATTCATAAAATATATGAATGAATACATATATTGTGTTTATTCAAGACTCTGCCATCTACAAACAATGGCCATCATGAGTGATACACAATAATTGATCATTAGTTGAGCAGTAGTCAATGATAGATTGAATGGTAGATGGATAGGGGTGGCAAGATCGCCCTTGTGGTGCCCGTTCCAAACGTTCCTATCTTTCATCCATAGTCTTAATTGAGGAACAATGATTTTGTATCAAGTTTCGATGTTATTAAAGGAAAAAATATATAATAATACATTCATATAATGTGATAAATTATGGATGAACAAACAAGAACTGTTAGGTATTAGAAAGTAAAATAAGGAATTTATTAGGAACCATAAATCATAAATAAACAAATTAAAAATAAATTATAAATCATTGGAAGCCAATTGCAAAATAAAAATAAAAATATGAAGATATATCTTCTATTATTGCATACAATAACAGAATCTTCAGATTTATTTGAAATTTTACGTTTTCTGCCTTTTTTTTGTCAAAAAAATCCACTATTAATTATTATCATGTCTACTATAGAAGTGTGATGTCAACTCCAAGACAAGAGCTCTACATGTTGCAATATAATTTATTCATATATTTAAATACTTACACAGTTTATTTTAATGACCACCGCGTAACGTATTGACCCTCTGAAAGCTATTAGAGATAATATAAATCCTTGAGTTGAGCAATAATTTGAAATCAATGTTTTCGTTTAATAATACAAAATAAACTCATCAAATTCATACACTTTTCTCCTTGCAAAACCTCCAAAGGTCGTTAGTCTTCTTATAATAATTTCATAATATGTAAGAAAAAAATCTTCGCTAAATAGTCTTGTTAAGGTAAACGAAGGACTTCGCTGCACTCAACCAATATTACAATCTTTCATCAAAAGAGATGGATAAACGTTAGAAACAGCAATGTCACGTTACAGAATAATATGATGAGGCATTAATATGTGTAGATAATATGTGCGTAATTATCATTAGCCAAGGTTGAATTATTAGGGTTCCACTAAATATAGTAATTATTTTTATCAACTCTTTCTATGTATGTCCAAAGATAGCTTTGTTATCAACAATGCATTCTGTATTCAATGCTGACTAAACGTATATTATCATTTTGTTATTGATTGATGGACAAGTGTGCACAAGCCACACACGATGAAGTTCTTACGAACATGAATAAACCATGAAATGGATAGTCCTAATTTTTGCATTCATGTCTCCATAAGAAGAAGTGGCAGTTGAGTTGTTTCATTTGAAATGTGTAACACACATCGATGGATAAGTTTCATCCAATTTTCATAAAACTTGTCAAACAGGTCCTTCATTATTGTCTTTGAAGCACATAAATTTGTTTTATAATTACAATTTTTCATTATGTTATTCTTAAGAATATTTTCAAAATTGAAATCAACAACTTCTCAAATACTATCGAACCGATTTTTACCGTAATCTTGGAAGGTCAAAGTTGGACGAAGAGTACCGATTATTCTCAGAAATTATTATTGTGGTTTATGATTTATGATAAATAAATAGGTTTGCTTTCGCGATCTGTGAAGCAAGCACAAAATGAGTAAACAGACAAACAAAATAGAGAAACCAGATCTGATCCGAATGGGAGTCCTCTTTCGCTCACCCAATCAGCTCAGTAAGTTGGCCTTCTGGTAAATGAGGCTTTGCATAGATTCAGAGCTCATCATCGATCATCTAATGTATTAATTTATGATGTATAATTTTTTTCAAAAGAAATAATGAGTGTTAAAAATCGCTCAGAAGAAATAGGAAGGCACATCGTCCCTGAAGTTTGTTTTGTTCCTTCATAATGATGTTTCGTGATGAAGATAGAAGATGTGGCATTGATCCGAATTATTATTACTCGTTTAACCATTGTTTTTTTTAAGGATACTCATTATCCTTAATTACTAAATAATGTGTTGAAAATTAAATACACAAACATTTGGGGAATGATGAAATAAGAGTTTTTGGAGTTCTACCTAATGAATGATTTTATTTGAGGTGATATGTAAAACCACTAATGCATATGATATCGTATGAATCAGGTCTGCACGAAATAGTCAGATACCGTCATAACAATGAATTATTGAGAAATATATGGTGCTTGGAAATATTTTTAAATATGATATAGCAGAAATTAACACCTATTAGTAGCTATTAGTGCTATTAGTATACTATTAGTAAATATTCATAGATACATATAAATAATAATAATGTGTAAATAATACAAATTGTTACTCGATTTGCATTCAGTACGCACAGCGTAAGTAACAGGTGATGAACAAGTCTATCTTTCATATCATTTGCAACAATGACCAAGCTAGAAATCTCAATACAAATGATTACATTTCAGAGAAGTAAATTCGAAGGAGTTCAAACAACTATAAAATATATATATCGCTATTCGTAGCATGACGAATCTTTATAAATGGACCTGTGTTAAATTATTATCATAAATATAAAAATAAATATATCACAATCCATTATAGAAATTACTAACGTCAACATCAGTAGGACAAGTGGCGAGGAGATATGATCACCCTATCCACCACCTCCAGCAGGTTCGTGCATTACTTCTCACTCAAAAATGATTCGAGATAAATTTATATACTTTTCCCTATACCTCACTGGCAAAGAATATGTTTTACCCTTTTTAATTTTTGATATTTCAAAAATTTGTATTTTCAAGATCAGAATTAGGTGCAGAGTTACCGTAACGTGAGCAATAAGTTACCATAACTTTCATGAAAAAATAAACTGCCGTTCAACAAATTAAGCACTTAGGCCCACATTACTGTGCTTACATTGCTGTCTTCAACCATTTAATCATGAAAGCGCACGGGACCAGAATTATCGCGATATTCTCCGAGAACATCATAGTAGGCCCTTTTTAAGCCTTTTTTTGAGACCTCTTTTTTTATCAGCCATGAAATTATAACTATGACATCCTTTATCTGTTTGTAACAAGCACTTGCACAATTTGAATCTACACATTATCCCCACTTTTTTGTCACTACAATCTCACATGTTATGAGATGCCCAGTAAGTATTTGTTAAGTAAATACTCGATTTACCCTCAAGTCAAACGGAAATAAAAATAAATTGACTTCAAAACTACAATTAGAACCCCAGTGGATTTGTGACTAATTATGGTGACCTAGTTGCTGTTGTTGTTATCAACACGTTGAGGTAATTACAGCAGACTCGAGCCCATAACCTTTCTCTAGTGAAAATTCATTCCATTTGGTAGATCATTGAATTGTTAATTGAAAACAATCAAAAGATATAATCGGAATGACGTCATTCTAATTCATCCATGTACATCAAGGTTCATTGAACAATTGAATGTCATGTGATAATTGATAACGCACGTACGAACGCATGGTTACGACCTCATTAGAATTAACCCTTATGATCAGACAACACGCATACCAATATAGAATCAAAAAGTTAATCTCGTCTGACTTGGAAGGATTTTACAACCATAAATAATCCATGATGAAGTCTCTTCATCTCTCTTTATTCTATATTGGCATGATAATTAATTAATTTCCATCGTTGATATGATACGCCGTATAAGGTACGTACTACACTTTATATAATGAACAAAGTGGTTTTAATTATTACTCACATTCAAGAACAAACATTGGTGCATTGGCAGTAAATTATTGTTATGATAGCTTCCTTTGGTGATCAATAAATCAATGTCGGTTAACCGATTTCGATCTTCACCTCGAGTCTATTATTAAGCAATTGTTGGAAAATAACAATAAGATTTGCGAGCGAATCACTTTCTTCAAACAAGATGCTTCTCTACGCAGAGTAGATGATTAAAAAAAAATACCATCAGGGTCATACTGATTTTTACAGTGATTTTGCTCAACGACCCCACATACAGCTAGATTAAATGGGGATAATTAACGAATGATAATGAAGCAATAAAGTGATGAGGGGATCACCTGCAGTGAGACTCGAACCCGCGACCATGCTGGGCTATATTACTGAATTTTAATCTCGATTTTCAATGTCGTAATCTAGCTCCTTCATGTCAGTTATTTCAGTACTTGAGAGTTGGGAAGCTAGATTGAGTGTACCACTGATGGTTGGAACTTGATAGTCACAACTTCTAATTGATTTACTGCATGATACTGGTTTCGGTGAATAAGTGTATTGAGGTATTTATCATGATCATCATTGATAATGCTTATCATAAATGAATCATAAATGAATAAATCATATACATTTGATGAATCATAACTGAACATGAATCATAATTTGATCATAATAATCTGACGATGAATCATATTGAATGTAGATTCACCACTGTTCTAGGTGTGACGGCAAATAACAAATGAAAATGCTGCCATTTTTGATCTTCAATCCATATAAATAATTGAAATGTTGTGTTGCCCTATCACGTATTCTTGATGATGATGTTGCTAGCTTGATACTCTTGGATACAGAATATGTAATTCAATTAAATCATCGATCTCAAATATAATTCTATTCCCCACAATAACAACTGAAAGATCTACAAATTTTCCGCACCATGAGTTCTACATTGAGGGGCACTGTAGAGCTGTACCATTGTCAGTGTATTCTCTGTATATATAAACTCGACAAGACTTTTGAACAAGACTTTCCTTTTGATCATTGTAGTAAATAAAACTGTTACTAAAAGATAATAAAGATAATAAATGCAGTTTGTCAAAATTTAACCTTGTGACTCTTGAACAATGTTAGCTTCAATATAAAATTTCGGTTGAAACTATTTGCTTTCTCTATTATAGTTAAGATGTTTTTCTACAAATTTCTGTTGTGATAATTACAAAACGCATTTATCACATTCAGAGAAATGGAATACGGTAATTAATGTTTACACGAAAATGTTCATTTATTATCTTCGATATGCATCTATGTAAATTTTAATTGAACAGTTTTTAATATTCTGTGTCCTTGGAAAATCACGACCCAAAAGGAACAGAGGTTAAAGTTACTCATTCTGACTTACCTGAAGCAATGATCGGTCAGATAAAGAAAAATAGTCTGTATTGTTCATATGCAATTATGATATGGTAATTTTATAAAATTAAATAAATTAGTAACATTATTTTAATTGGCAAGATTTTATTTGCTCGTCGATTTCTGAATGAAAGTAATCAATAAATTGAACACTTCCATCCACTGTTCATGAAGTGAAATTAACTCACTTGCTAATACTGACGAAACTTCACGACATGAGTTATATATTCATACCATAAATGATAAAAATGTAAGCAAAATATAGTTCCGAATATATAAACTTTGATTTAATGATGATTACTACGAAAAATCGAAAGCGATACATTTGGAACGAACATGAAAGTCATAATTCAAGTTCCAAATTTGATAGGTCATGCTTTTAGTAATTGATTTCATCCTGAAAAATCATACCCCTCATACGAACACAGCTATACAAATGAACGGTGTTTATAATGTCGGTAGACGACCTTCTTCTATTGTAGTTACAAGTAAGTTTATTAAAAGCTTTGTCCCGACTACATATCACTATAGCAAACAACTTGTTCCTTCTTCATACAAGATTTTTACATATACCAAAGCATTATTCAAATATCTTGCTTCTTTAATTTAAACTCTTCAAATGTTCGAGTACATTTATAATACAACTTCAAAACATCGAGTGTTCAACTTCATACACGATCAACAGCTCATACTATTATTACCTATTAAAAATAATAATGGTAATCATAATTCATTGGCGGTAGCTCAAAGAATATGATAAGCATCATAATGTTTTCTTAAACGTCCTCGATTATATCACTAATTAGTTTCCAAATACAAATAGTCTGTAGGTTTTTATTAGTAAATATACTTATGTAATGTGAGCAACATCAGTAGTAGTAAACTGCATAACTTAACAAAAGAACGAACAACAATGAGTAAAGTGATGCTTCTATCGAATGGTACAATCTAAGTCCTCTGTCCGTAAACCAGAATATAACGAAATATTAGTCCACAGTAGATTGTTTACTTATGAAATGGAGAAAATATGGGTCAATCTAATACCTCATAATCAAACACCGATGTACCATTTCCCACATTCAGGAAATAGAATCAACACACTTTTATAATTATATTAAGCAATTTTCACTGACATACAACAATGCTGGAACTAGTTTTGTACACACAGAAATATACAGTATAAAAACCAAGGTATTTACTTATCTAGAAGCTATAAACCTTTTAAGATGAATTCAATATACATGGATAGATATCGATTGCATAATATTTCAGATGCAAAATGCTTTTTCATTTAAAGAAAGTTCGCAAATCATACTTTCTTTTTCAATCATCTTAATATATCAAGTTATTATAAACTGATTCAAGTAATAATTATAAACGAATACTACAAGACTCAACACTTACCACCAACGTATTATTTGTGTAATCAATTGTGTGTAAGTACAGACTGTAAATATTATTTAGGTCTACATAATAATATCACTGAATATTGCTCATTCTCATTCATTAGTACATGCAGTAAACGTGGGAAGTACAGATTCTTGACAAACATTCAACTCAAAATACGGTTTTCATGGTTTTAGTGAATAACGTATTTATTTAGGCACACGTGAATTACGTGACTGTGTGGCAAAAGTCTCACGATTTGTTAAGAAAGGTCATTGCATCTTGGGTAATAAGTTGATCAGCCTCGGTAATTACCAGAGTGTCAATTTGTGATGTTAACCATATACCTGTTGATTCATTGTTCTATGGCCCTGTTCCGAGAGATTCTTCCCAACGGGTACCAAGGATGCAAATTATCGCTAATTGGCTGCGTAACCAAGGGGCAGATTATCTTGGTGTAATATATTTTATGCTGACGATTGAGAAAGCTGTATATCACTAGCGAGTCAAATTTTTAAGGAAGGTTTGATTGTCCTTAAGGAAAGATTAAGGAGAGATGTGGAAATAAATTTATTCAATATCTGAGGTGACTTTTTTTATTTTTCACATCTACAAAACGACAATTCTGAACACAATATAAAATAACATTAATTTAACGTGTAAAATCACATTTTTTATCTTACAGTGAAGGGAATAGATGTAGAAAATTACACAACTTCAAACACAATAAATGTGTGTTTATCTCAATACACCTAATTCAGTTCGAAGAATATTCAGACAATTTCATTGTAAAAGCTCATTCGAAATTCAAGTCAACTTGCTATTATTAAGTCATGATAAGGATTAATCCTTCGATGATCGTTCAATAATCATATTATACAGACTAACTTACACTTTTTATATTCCTAGACATTTCATAAATCAATATGTTTAAGAAACATCTGGAATAATTAAAAAGTAGAGTGAATAATAATATAAAATATAATTTAAAATATTTGGCTGTTGAAGATTCATTGGAATTATTTGACGATGTCTTGACCATGGTTTCTACAAAAAAAGTTCTGAATGTGATTTTTTAAATATAACCATATTCAAACAATTTGAGTATGTTTATGACCATGATTCTTGATTCTAATATCCTGTGCTGGGTGGCCCGTAACTCGTCGAAGGTTTCTGGGAAGGAGCTGGATAGTTGTATCCACTATCAGCCTGATTGGAGGGTTGAGATTGCAGGTTTTGTTGTTGCTGTTGTTGTTGTTGCTGTTGCTGTTGTTGTTGAGGAGGCTTGTACGGCGCAGCTTCGGGGAATCTCGCCTCGCCTTCGTAGGAGACGTCGGCGTGGAAACCTGTCTTCCAGTCAGCTGTGTAACGGACGATTTGCAGGCGACCGTCGGGAAGTTGGACACGGTATTCTCCCTTCACGTTGTCTCCGTCGCTAACTTCGTTCTGAGAGAAGTCGGTGCCATAGTAATCGTCTTTGACGGCGTAGTTGAAGTCGTACGGCATGCCAGCTTCATGGACGTGATCGGCACCGTGGTGATGCTGGAGGAAAAAACAAATTATTGATTTGGACTGGAAATGTATTATGTATTACTGTATCCAAGAGCGATGAAGGTACGATCGAACGTCTCTCTATATAACACACCACTGGCGAATGGTGGTTTGTTCCTTCATCTTCCATAGACACATGTATAGTTACACTAATAGGATCTGAATTCGATAAGAATTGATTGAGTTCCTATTGTCTTGGAAAAAGCATTTAAAAAAGTATATATCATATTTGGGGATTGTGGGCTAGCATCAATTCATTTCCGTCGATTACATAGAAACTGTTTATCAAGATCATCTACCAAATTGCTGTTTCTATCTGTAAAGTCAGACAATAGACACAAATATCTCGTAATTCCTAATTATTGATTTGGTAGACAAGACGAAACGTTATGAAATAATTCTATTAGTGCCAGTCTTAATTATTATTTCACTCTCAACAAATAATTGACCAATATCGGAATACCTTATCTCTGTTGAACAATATAGTTATTGATTGTTGAAGACTTATTCTTGGTCATGGATATATTATTTCATATTGATTTAGGAATGAAACCAAGTGTTGTGGTATATAAAATAGAAATATTTTTTCTTCTTCAACTATTCAATTTTTTATGTGAGTCAAGTTATTGACATAATTGGTGATTTTATTTAAATTTTGTTACGGTCGCAATTTTTTTAATCTGCTTTGTATCTCATCTCAGTAACTTCTAGCCGACGGTATATATCATTATCTGAGTCATGGAGGTTTCCCCACTATTTATACTTGCTAACGCTCGGATGTTTCAAATCTTTAGAATAGTTAAACTGCCCACAATAAAGTTTATAACGAATCAGTTTGATGAAGTTTTCACTATTTTCGTTGGTATGTTTTATAGCATAATATTGACCTATAGCCAAACAGAATAGCGTGCAGTTCTGAATCCAATACTGTTATAACTGGTTATTTTATAAGTATATCTGAAAAATATTAGTCCTATTATTGTTACATAAAATAGATTGAGATTCGTTTCAAAACACTGATTTTACTTTTAAAGTATTATATAATGAGAAATAAAGTATCATCTTTTGAATGCGAGTCGTGATCAAACTTAGGGAATATAAGATGTTCCTTTGAAATATAAATAATAAATCGTGACGAATACGGAATATCCAAAACATTAACTTAATCTGAAAACTTAATTCCTAGATGACGAAATCTTGTCTTGAATATCGGTAAAGTGCCTTTGTAAATTTAACTAATATTTCTTTTTGCAACAACCCGTTGAAGTTTGAGTTTACTAGAAAAAGTAAATGATATTTCAATCTCTAAGAAGGAGAAGGTATTCTGAGATTACTCAACAGTAGAGAAGAATTTGAATTGTTCTTTTAATTTAAAATTGATGATGGTATTTATTGACTAAACGAATCCTCGACTAACTGATGTATTACGATATCGTAAATATTATAGGAAATAATCGAAATGCAACTTATCTAATTCTACAGATAAATGCATTATTCGTGATTGCATCTTTGAACACAATTATTGTAATCTGCATGCAATTGAAATTAATGGATTGCACTTTGCACGAGGAAGAAAGTGAAACTACTTCTATTGCGATATTTTGATACATTCTTATGAACATGAAGTTAGATTTGTAAATAATCGATTTGCTACTTCTTGTCACGTTCATTAAACGAAGTAACAGATTAAATGATTGATTAAAACGGAAGACATTTCACAAAACGTTTCATTTCACAAAAGTAGAATAATTGTATGAAATTGTATGATTTGTATTGTACTTTTTGACTATTATCTCACCATTTTTTCAGTTTGATGGAATTTTAGTTGCCTTCTGTCGTATTATTATTATTTCAAAAATATATATTCAGTTGCAACGAATTTTGGCAAATAAGGAGAATAATAGAGAATTTTGTACTCTCAATCGATATTGTTTGATAACTGCACGCATATATTTGTCAGGATATCGTATAAGTTTACACATTACCTATGTATAAGATTAATTTTTAAAATCGCGGGAAACCCGAAGAGATTCGATTAAATATATATAGGCCTATGTATATAAAAAGTGAAAAAATCCGGATATTGAGGCAGTATAGTTTGATTTTTCATTAGTTTGATTGGCATGTCTAGGACATACTTCTCGAAATATTGGCATACATTACAAATTTCAACATTACTATGCTGTCATCTTCTCTACTCAGTTCCGTACATATTTTATATTTGAGTACTATTGAAATTCAATAAAGGACAAGGATACAATAAAGCCGTCAGTGCATGCTGAATATTTCAGAAGATACAAGTCAATTACTGTCTTGGCATGTATAAATGTTTGCCTCCTAAAAGCTACTGAGACCTTCATGATCATTTAATCACATACTATTAAATACAATAGTAGGAACGGGAAACAGTGTATATCGATCTCGAAATACTCGATTATCTTCCAAATTCAACATATAATTTTCTTCGTTTTGAGTGAAATGTATGGTTTTTATCGTGTCAAGGTTATTCAAGAAGGTTATAGTTCAATAGAAAATAGCCGCATTGCAAAGCGATTCAAGTTCGTGAATTACTAGGTGTGTACGAGTTGTTTGAGTATGTACGAGTTGAAGACCCTGGAGTACCCAATAGGGATCGACCTATCACGACAGGAGCAATTACGTAGAGATGCAATCATATTTTCGATTGGTTCAAATCGGCTAATCATATTGCCATCTATATTGGCGGATTTTTTTCTCATCCTTGTTTAACTAGAAGATGGTTTATATGAAAAAGAAAGGCGTTATTTGAAATGTTAATATCATTTGCTCTAACGATTATTCATCACACGATTTAAATGTAATGACATTTTCTCATTGTTATATATTCGGATTAGAACTTGTGAGGAGAAATATAGAGAGAACATGTTTTAATGCCAGAATTACAAAACTTCTTCATGACTTTTTGTCAGACCAGAAGTAAAATTTTTGAATGAAACATATGGATGTACGAAATCTTTCAATTGTTTCCTTTTTTTGTGTTCGCAGTGCAGAATTTTGTAATATGTTTTCTTCTGAGATAATTGGAGGGTCAGTACACTCAGTTGGCACTGTCACTGTACAAGAGGTAGACATGAAGTAGACAGTAAGTTGTCTCGTTACTGATACTCTCATCTACTTCTATTGTGCTTGCATGTACGGTACTTTTGTAAAATATTCGTGAAACCGACATGCTATTTTTCTCACCCCAATGATTGGACGAAAATAATGTGTCACAGAAAAGCCACACATTACTCAAATTAAACGTTCTATTGATTGATTTGAATAATTTGGAAGGTTTGACATATCCAATTAATTGGATTGATTCGAATGCTTTACTTGATTTATATGGATTGCATGATTTTCATCCGATCAGATTCGATTCAAGTTAGAGTTAGATTATCAAATACAAATATGAACCAGCTCGTAATTAATAATAACATGTATGCGTTTTAATATTTGTGTGTCAAGAGCGTTTAGAACCTCGAAAATGGATGTCGAATCGTACATCCAAGATAAAAAAGCAGATGCAATAATTGTTAACATTATGCTCTATATTATTAACCTACTACATCGAGGTAGGTCATTTTTGAATTTGGTAAAGGGCATACTTACATCATGACCACTCGAGCCATCTTGACCGTTGTCTTGCTGGGCGCCTGGGCGTTGGGTTTGGGGTGGACCATAAGTCTGTTGGGGTGGTTGGTAAACGGGTGTAGCTTGTTGCTGGGGAGGCCTGTAAGCAGGGGTAGATTGTTGCTGGGGAGGTTTGTATGCAGGAGCCACTGGTGGGACATACGCCTGTTGCGGTGGCTTGTAGGCTGCGGGTGAAGGGTTATAAGACGGCTGGGGTGGCTTGTAAGCTGGAGGTGGAGGACTATAAGACTGCTGGGGTGGCTTGTAAGCTGGAGGTGGAGGACTATAAGTCTGCTGAGGTGGCTTATAGGCGGGAGCTGCTTGGGGAGGTGGGATATACGTGTTTTGAGGAGGTTTGTATGCGGGCTGGGGACGAGGGAAGCTCGTTGTGGGCTGGGGACGGGGGGCGGGTGATGATTGGGCTGGAGGCCGATAGACAGTTGAGATTTGTTGAGGAGCCTGTGACGCGAAAGGAATCGATGGTTTGGGATAATCGTAGCCAGTGTTTGAGGGTGGTAGATACTCGTTGTTACCACCTTGGGGGGCGGCGTAAGCTCCAACCGCTAGTACGCATGCTACAAGCAGCATTTTCTGGAAACACGTGAAAGAAAAAATCATTAATATATATTTATTATATTATCTCAATCTACTATCGAATTTTTCATCTCAGATTGAAAAAAGGAACTCGCATGGTATTTACAACTCTTGTTCTTAATGATTACTTTTTTTATTGTGGCCTTACGAAGATACCTGCTAAGCGCTGATTAAGAGTTTTTGTTGTGATAAAAGTAGAAGATTGAATCATAATAAGGATGTATTTACTGGCTCATCAGCGGCTTATTATAGGTCTGACAGCTTTCCTAACGAACCTGGTTTACTACTTCATATGAATAAATCACAGCAGCGGTATACGAAGTATTCGTATACATTAGGTTCAACTCACGAGTGTTATAACGATGTATCATACCTCTGTAATATCCCAGATTTTATTACTAATATTGTATAGGATTGGAAATGAGAACGAAATAAATGTAGGGATAATTTTTTTCATACTGATCACTACTTTCATTATTAGGACGCATATCTATAGTTCCATGTATATGTATCGAAAAGTTATTGTATAAGACTCTTCATTTTTTTGAAGGCAATTAACATGAATTATTGCTTGGAAGTATTACATTTCTATGAGATATTTACAATTGCTAGAAATTAAATTCGTATACTATAATTATCATTTAATAATGTTTAATAAAATAGTTGTATAATATAATAATCATGCACTGTACGTCAGTGTCCATTTCTATAGTCACACGGCCCTGCAGCATATGCTTCTCTGTATTATGACATTTTTTATGATGTGACATGAAAGACTTTTTATACAAACCTAATTGTTCTGACCTACTGTGTTTATTTTGAAATTTATATTTAGAACTGTGACTGATGAGGTATGAGTATGAGAAACGAATGTACTGTGCAGTATTTTGATTAAAACAAATTTATAAATTCATCAATACATCAAACATAAATTCATCAAATCATCAAACATAAATTCATGAATTCATAAACCAAAACGTATTCAATGTGCCGAAAGCAAGTTCGAAATTATTGTATATCATTATTATAATTTTACAATCACAATCACAAGTAGATGTTTCGAACATCCGTGTTAACATTAGTTCAGAATCATTAATATGTCGCTAAAGAAAACTTATACCGTCCTAGAAAACCATTTCCGCTTTAATTCGTTATAATTTCTATCAGCGCACATTATTATCAATAAAAACACTATATTCCACGATGGTCTACACATGATGTAAAGAAACACTAACACACCTTGAAGAACGCCATTGTTGCACACTTGTCAGTGCTCCTGAGATATAACAGTTGCACACAAATCAACACAATATACTGATATCAACATTCGTGCCACAATCACTTTATATAGTTTATGATAAGCTGTGGCGGAGGGATAGCCAAAAACCAAGATCATCTCCGACGCACAGGGGAAATACCTGGAAAAATTACAACTATAAACGGATGTATTTGCAATTCGGTTGTGATTGTGAAGGGAAGGGTAGAGCGGAGGGGAGATATCAAATTTTATTTCCACAGATGTGAAATAAGTTGGGTGGGAAAACGCTTTCATGATACCACTAGGCGATGAAGGTGTGAGAGGGAGAGAGGGGGGGATATGGCTGTTAGTATTAGATGTTGTGTACAGAGGGAGAGAGAAAGAAATAGAGAGAGAGAGAGCGATAGAGAGGGATAATACTTATACAGATGAGATGAAAACCACATTCAAGGTATTTGAGAGTGAGAGTTGTTGGGGTAGAAGGGGTGTTCGACGCCGTGGGAGGACAGTAGTTGGTGCGGGGAGGGGAGTGTTTAGGTAGAGCAGATTGGTGAGTTAGTATATTATGTAAGACCAACATTATTACGTGTCGTGACATACATCGTCCGAAGCCCGCTCTTTCTCTTTCTTTTATTATATTACCCCTCTTCTTCTTCTTCTTCTTCTTCCTCATCTCACATCATCCCACAGTTTTAGTTTCAGTCAACTTCTGACTGTGTTTTCTACGCCTATCGTCCTGCGACCTCACATTAGTTCCCGTTTCTTTGCCTCCACATTTCAACGACCTTCGGATATGAGAAGGAAACTGTACGTCTCTAAAGCTATGCGAGCATCTATCCGACAGTCAATTACTTCTGACAGAGGATCCACAACTTTCCCAGTCATTAGAGCTACCGAATTACTAGCGTCACACAGCTCACAGTCGGGTGACAACTTGGACGTAGCTTTCTGACAGCAAATAATAATAGGATTCTCATCATGACTGCATGTTATGATGTGAAAAGTGTTATATCTTTTGAGTATTGCTGACTGTTGCGGATTATTTTGTCTGTTATCTTCCAATTTTTTCTTTGGGTCTTCAAATTATATTTTCCATGTCGTAGAAATATTTTACGGTTCCTCACATCGGTCAACTGAGTGTAAAAAGTGAGAAAAAGGGTGTCTGTTTCAATGTGCATAGTGTTGACATTTTTTTTAATACCATCGAAACTTCATACAAAATCATTGTTCCCCAATTAAGGCTATGGATGAATGATAGGATCATTTGAACGGGTCACCTCAAGGTATGACAGATATGATCGCAATTGGATAAAATATGATATAAATTCTATTCAATAAAATTTCAATGATATTTTATATATGTTAGTGATAATAAACATTGTGAGGGATGTGAGAGATGAGAGGTTGTTCACAATAACATAATGTGTAAATGCTATAATGAGATGGATCTTCAGTTCAGTTCGCTTGTTTGAGCTGCAGATATATATTAATACTTATTATAAAAAAATATATTTAATACATATAGTTTTAATAAAATTAATAAATATGAATACACAAGATGAACCGAGAAAAAATGGATTGAATCTTGTCTACTACTTAATTAAAACGGAGGTTTTCATATCACTCTTAATATTATAGGTAGGCCTATGTGAAACAAACCACTTCCGGCTGTCGGATCTTGATTTGTTATACTGATTTCCGAATGATACAAAAACTACAATAATTATACAATTCTATTAGAAATTTAGTATTCAACGTTAGATATAATACTGGTAAAAATGTAACTGTACAATCTTTGAGATAAAAAGTTGTTATTAAATAGTCTACTGAAATAATGATGAAGTTATTGAAGCGTGAACCTCTGATAGGCCGAATACAAAATGCCTTGTTACTTATTCATGTTCCCTTCTAAACATGTTATACATACAATTGTATATACATCGAACTGGTCACTTTCAGATTCCAAGTCGAATTTCACTAACGAACCTGCACTTATTTGGTTAAAAATAAATGAAAATAATTACATTTAACCCGCAGCGACAGCAAGTTCGATTATCCCGGACGAGAAAGATTATTTAACGAAATCTTTACGACAACGCCTCTTGGAATCATTCTATGAAATATGCGGTTGAATTGCATTAACTAATGATATACCTAAAGTACATACAGTCACCCCATACGTGTGCGGCCAGTGGGCATTGTAATCTAACGTGCTTCCGTATCGTCGTACTTCGTGTCTAGCATATAATCTTTTCCTGCAGCTAGCTGAATATGCATCACAACCAACTTCAGCACAAATACGTTTCACGGTACGATACCCAACTAGTTCCCTATCTTCAATAAGATACGGAATAAATCTACAAATCTTTTAAACAAAGGCCAATCTCAATAAGGAATTCAAGATTTTTTGTAATTGATTTTTTTTTATGGTGCAGAGTCATTATGATGATGCTCTATGAGGATGGTTATGAAAGAATAGCCTCCAGCAACGGTGTTTTTTTCCGAATGAATGAAGGACGTCTACTGTACTCATCAGTCGCTCCGGTTAGGCCTAATAAGTGCATGGGCTAGTAATCATACATCTAGGAGATGATGAGGTCGGGAGGTGAGGTCCAGGCTTCCGCGTGATGCCAGGATGGAAATAGTCGTGAAGTAGATGGATAACTATTTATAGATTGAAACGAGATTTAAATAAGTGTTTAGTCACTGAAAGTTGAAATTATTTTCATAATTCGTGTTGAAGGTTGACTATTTGAGCACATATGTGTATGATAAATAAGTTGTTATAAATGACAAGTACAAGCTACACTTTTAAATTCACTTTATTATCATTTCAAATCGCACTCAACAATTTTCATTTTCCATTGTTTTCATACACGTTTTATTATGATAGTCATTGTCTGCGGAAGTTTTATGCATGTATATGTCATGTATGTTGCATATATGTTTTGTTTTCAAAAATATGTTTGCTCAATATTTATCCGTAGTTATCTTCATCATTAATCATTGTTCAATATTTAGGAAATTTAATTCAACATAAACTACATTTTCTATACGAATCGTCATGATACTATTTTTCACCCAGTTTTTATGTCTTTTTTACTACAACTATTATATTACCTTTTCTATGTGCGTGATTTTTTTCATTAAACTAATCTTCATTTGATTATCTCATATCATTACCACAGCATAATCCGGTTGTTCGAGTTATTTGGTCTGTGTGTCAGATGAGACGTAAAACTCGCGTTGCCACACAAAAGGTGAGGGCATCATTAAGTGATGGTCAAGAATGACATAATTATTTATATCCACTTATTCGCGCAGGGCCAGTCAATAAAAACCTCAACAGTATATAGTTGATGAGAATGTTGTGTTTTATTTGCACCAGTAATTACTAACTATACGTGATAATTATTGTAATTCACACACAATTTCATAACAAATTGTTTTTATGGTAATGAAACTATATTTACGTAATTGTACAACTAGGCAACCGTTTTACTTTACTAGAGATTCTATTTCGTTCATAGTGTGATGTGATATTTTTCTCTTATTAGATGTAATTTGCATAGCAATTAATTTTAATTACGTGAAATAATTATAGTTTTATGCGATAGCCTACATTTAACTTGAAGCTTTAATTGTCAGTTAGAAGAAAAACAGTATATAACATTTTATTACCGAAAACATTTCCCGCGTCGCTTACAAACAATGCTCACAACATTTATACTCACCTAATTAAATTGTTATTTATTGTAGAATAGTAAAATCGTCTAGTACTTTGTACAGCTGATATGCTAAGTACATTCTATAGGTATATATGTCAAGTAATTGGAACCCAAAGTCAAAGCAGGGTTGGGCTCGAGTCCCGTATTTATATGAGATTGAATATGTTCACTCATTCATTACTCAATCATCAACGAATACATCAATTCATTCTTTAGGTTCAATAATTGGGTTCGAGTCCCGTATATGCTCTAAACAGGACTTCATATATTATAGGCCTATACCCCATATATTATATGGATCGATGGAAATATAATCACGCATTCATTTATTACATCATACATTCATGCATAGTAGTTCATTTCGTCCGTTAAAGCTCCATAACCACAACTATTCACTTCAAAGACTATTCACTTCTTCATGTCATGAGGGTCTATATCTTTTTTCAGACTTCAACTTTGAGTGCTAGAGGGCATCAAACAAAGTATGACCTCCTGCAGTATTAAATTATGATGTTACGTTCTATCGAAAATCAGAATATTGAAGTATTTGGATGCTGTGTCATAAATAATGGTATCGCAAGAAGATGAGGTGACAAAGGCTAAAATATTTCATTGCTTAAGTGAAAATGATTGGAAGATTGTTATTTGTAATTTCAATACTCATGAATTGAATAGTACTATACTTGATGAAACAAATCGTAATTCATTTTTATCTTGACTATATGTTATAAGTACAGAATGTCTCAAATTTTTTCGAGGTTATGTAATTAAGAAATAATCATTTATAAATTGCTACATTTTAAGTGAATTGTCCACTTTCCACGAAAGTCTGCTAATAACTATTTGCACACGGTCGAAGGTGCTCGCAGCGATACGTCTTGAGCACACAATGAGAGCAGTGTTGTTATTATTTTTTATATCCTTAGCAATTCACACCTGAAAGCTGAATCTCTATGAGAAATTATATTCTCATATATAATCATAGTCCATTATTTCAAATCATTTTGAAAGTTGAAATAATCAAAAGTGGTTACTTGGTCATTATACAACCGCATAAGTAAGTGACAAACCATTTGAAACAATTATTATGTCACCGTACATACACACTCACATCGTTTTTAATTTGTTTTACTAATTACACTATTTTCTTCGTTTTCCTTTCTCCTCTTTTATCGTTTGACTGAAGTAATCGTTTGGTTTTATTCTATCTGATGAAATGACCTGCAATGTTTCAGTAATGTGCTCAAGCCTAGTCTTGTCTTCACACGTTCAGTAGACTTTAAAATTGGGTAACGAAGCGTATTGTGAGATAACCTACTATATCAAAAGTATAATAGAGATCTGTAGGATATGGCCAAGGGTGAAGAAGGTTCAGTAATTAATATCAGAATGAATTGTTCATTCTATTTTTCACGGTGCGTGTTCGACGTGAAACGCAATGTCATATATTTATATTGCAATAATGTAATTGGCCTTCCCAATGGCACAAGATGCTTCTTGATGATGATTCACCTTGAATTCAAAGTTTCACCACAAAGAAGAGTAAGAAAGAGTCAATGAAGTTGATGCTGAGACGGTTATTATCCTAGATTTCTTGGTAAGGTTGGTTTCTTGTTGATCTTATTTTTCATCCAGACAGAGAACTAAAGATGTGAACCTTGGAATCTGAATCGGAACAAGAGAACGGAAATAACTGTTATTAGATTTTTCTCCGATGGAATGAGTTTCTTAAATGGACTGTATGTGCATCATTGGTTAGCATGGTAACCTTATTGTGGTACTGTGTGAGCAGGAAAGCCAAGAAAAATTCTACTCCCAACTTTTGAATTCAACACCATAAATTTCAACATGAAAAAATGTATAATTTCCAAAAATAGTTACATCCATTTAAGAATGAATGGAGTGATGAATGAATGGAGTGATGAATGAATGGAGTGATGAATGAAGGAATGATTGAATTTGGTGGGCAGGATCAGGCACAGCAATGTCTACATATTTATACAAAGTACTTAATGGAGTTTTGAAAAAAAACAGTTTCTCCTAGAACAAATACTGACAAGCATTGCAGGTTGATGGCTTCCTGTCTTATTCTCACTGGAACATTTCAAATTCTATGATTAATAACAAACAAATCTATGGGATGAATACACTATATTCGTGAACATTCAAAACTTAGTTCTCTTTAACACAGATTACGGTTGAAAATTTTCCGAGAGTCAGTTTGTGTCACAGTCAAGAGATCAGTGCTCTTTCGGTGCCTCAGTGTTTTTGGCTATACCATTATCAAACTCATCAAGTGCTCTTGCGACCAGACAATGTGTTTCTCTCCATACAAGTGTGATGCAACTTATTAAAGAACTGCGAAGGTAAATAGGTGTTGGGTCTGCATTGATATTGACAATAGATTTTTTGTTTGAAAAATTAGGTGAATGAAGTGAGCTCTAACTTTATGGTAAAACCATGAACAATCTATCAATGTATCAATAAACAAGTACTTTCTATAAAACAACATTAAAATCACAAAAGTACGACGTGGAAAATATTTCTCAATCATTGAACTTGGAACGCTACATCCAACAAATCTAAGATCTGTCTCGTATATTAATTGTTTATTATATATATTATATATATATATTTGTATATATTGATGTCCTATGTCTTATTTATATGTAGGCCTATATAGCTGTACGAATTCCATTCCGCAATAGTGTTGAAAATGCAATCACTCCTTTTTAAACCTTACCACCAGGGAGCAAACCCGAAAGAGACCAACGTACGTTTGAAGGGAAGTTAATAATGTAGAGAAAATGAATTTGCAAGCGAAATGAGAATATTCTGTGTACGTTCAAGCGGAATGAGCGAAATGAGAATATGTTATGTGATGCTTGTGCTATCTTATTATTCTGTAGTGAACACGTTTTCACATTGTTGTAATTATATTCATATGAATGCAATGTGATAGGTACACAATAGCATCTTGATAGCCGCAAAGTAGGCCTATAAATATCAGCGGATCAATTTATAATTACAAAAATCCGTCAAATATATTTTATATATAGCGTTAAATTTCAAAAGAAAATGTATATAGTATGAAGAGACTTATGGGGTATACCACGCTCAATTGCTAGGTATATAAAAAGTATATAATTGTTTAACGAAGTACAGTCACTGATTTTTTTTGAAAGGTTACTTCAAATTGCTTTTAGACATGAAACATTCGAAATTATACGAATATTAATTCCACTCTTGCGTGCGTATATACCTGTAATTAACATTTTATTCTCACACTTGATATTAATATTTGCTAAGTACAAACTTTACTAGTGGGAGAGTGGTATACCGGTAAACGGATGGATTTAAAACCTAGTCGAGCGCTAATTTGAATGTGTATTGCAACTCGATACAAAACCATTGTTACCCGATTAGATATAAGGGTGAACATTAGGATCGTTTGGACGGAGTACCACAGGAGCAATCCTCAGGAGCCCTAGGAGTAAAAAATAGAAGACATCTTTAAAAAATACTGCATTTGAAATACTGAGAATTGAAATCTACTTGGCCATTTTACGAAAAATATGAGAAGGTCGGTTAATGATGTAAGACTTTGGAATTGTACTCATAAATTCATGATCAGAGATAGCAACACTCCAGGTTGTTGTGTGTTCTAGGAAAAATTCTCTATATTAGTGTAAACTATAATAGGTACATATATACATATTTATATTTTGTATTCATTAATTAATTTGTTACTACTTGAAAATGATATCAAAAATGGTGAAACTCTTTACTAGAATTGAATTTAATTCTCATACTGAATGGCAAAAAAATTTGAAATATCAGAATTTTTACTAGTTTCCATAAACTACATCATAAATATTTAAACGGATGTGCTGAAAACCTTCAACACGAATGAAACAGAAACTTCGTATTTTTTACGTCTCCGTACAGATCAAACTGCTACTTTCTATATCTGATTTTCTCATCTAACTTGAATTTATATTTTTTTCTTCATACAAGTTCTTGATGATTGATTTTTAAATTTCATCTTCTGAAAATAAATACTCAAGAAATTACATTTGTTGAACCCCGATATTTTTTATGTACTCATGAGAATGAAAATTATGTATAGTTCAATAACTAGAATATTTCTCATTGATCAGATAAATTGATTCAGTGGAAATATCCTAAGAACCTGATAAAACTAACGTAATCTTCATGTCATTATATACTCATAATCTACTACATTATATACTCAATATATACTAGTATAGACTTTCATAAATTTCATGAGAAAAAATTATATATTCTGAATTTCATCTATATATGCATCCACATTTGATCAAACTACATTTCGAATGCTACAGATGCATTTCCTCCACACTTTGAAGAAAATGTTTATTTCTCTGTCGAGTATATCTTTTTACTATCTTTGCATTGAATGATGATAGTTTCCAAGTATGCTTGATTGTATTTACTTACAAATTTCATGAATTATAATATAGAATATATAAATTCTATCATAATTGAAGCTATGAGTGAAATCATTATAATAAAGCTCACAGTGCACGAATACATAAAATGTATCTTTTTTGGTTTTCATAACTCCCAGTATCACTTTCATCAAACGCTGATAATAATTACACGTGAACGGAATGCATGTACATGTTTATTGCTGAGTATTATGTGCGATCAATGAACATGGTGATAAAATACAAGAACTGATAAATGTTAAGTGCACTTTTACATCGTGTTTCCTAGTGTAAAAACTAGTGTAATTATGATAACATATCAATTTTTCACCATAAAATAAAACGTATCAATTTTCCATCATGGAATAGTACATATCATTGTGTTTTATTTTATCTTGTTGAATCTTTTCATGAGAGAGGTTATTGTGATAATGTCTCGGAAATACCGGATGTAAGAGAGACACATTACCTCCACTGACAGAAGCTAGTACTTTTGACTTATATAAGGAAGAATTCGCGATACTGTCGTATGCATAATGGTGAAGTGGCTGTGTGAGGGTATGTCTAGATCGAGAATTATATCAAAATTATATCATCATTTGAAGCCATGATGATTATTGGGGAAATTGTATAATTAAATATTGACTGATACAACCAATAAATTAGTAAAATTATATTATTAAATGGTTAATAATTATAAATTGATTCAAGTATTACATCTGATAGGGCCTATACAAGATTTCAGTGATGTTCAATGCACAAATTCATAAATATATGAATATATATATATATATATATATATATATATATATATATATATATATATATATATATATATATATATATATATGTATATATATATGTATATGTATATATATATATATATATATATATATGTATAAATATATTTATATATATAATAGGATTTGGTAGAATATTATGTATTAACTTCGGATTTCTTGAATTGGTAATGTCGTAACCAATGTTGGGCTACGTTTTTAGTGAATGATCATTTGAAATCTATTGGAATGATGAGATGAAGACAGTCTTGGCCCGCCAAAAAGGAAGTATACTGCACTGTTCACTTGAACGACTGACGGAAACTTCGGAAAACTCCACGAAACTTTATCAACGATGATGAGAATCGAACTTTGATCAACTGAATGACCGTTCAACGACTGATTCACCCGTTTCAGTACTTGAATAATGAGACTTATAAAATAAATTAAGTAAGCAATATTTGTGAAATAATTGTTCATTTTGTTAATCTGTTTATAAACCTATAAAATCGGAGTCATAAATTATATTTATTACTACACGAAACTGGCATTACATGCTCTCGCAGAAATTTTATCGGATCATGATTGGTTAAGATCTTAGATTACTTTTGTGGTGTTATGCTATAATTCATATACATAAAGTTTGGATGCCGGTTTTCATGCTTATCTGATTAGAGAATCACATATATTTCTTTCATAAGTTTTGAAATGGTTTTTGAGATGTACATTCATTGTATACTATATTTAGTCTATTTGAACATTTATTGAATTTGTGTATTTGTTTTACAAAATCACCAAATTTTCTCAACTTTGTGAATGAGTTGAATATAAGTACCAAACAAAGAAGACAAATGATACGAAAATATGCATCAACACTCTGATAAGGTCAGGGAATTCCAAGCCCACAATAAATTGTTTTTATTCATGTTGAGTCGCTTCCATTTGTTGTCTGCGCGTGGCCTTGTCTCTGAGTCTTTGGGCGTGTGAAAAGAGTTTGGCCTGACTTTTGTGTATAAGATGGTATGATCTGCTATGAGCAATAGGGTTTATGGGGGACAGTCCCTTGGTTTTTGAATACTCGTTTCCATATTGAAGTCAGTGAATCTCCAATGAATGTAGATACAAAAATAATATAATTTTCAAAATGTCACAGAATTATGAAATTTATCAAATATTAAAATAATACGGTTCACTTATGAATAGTATTCACGTATCATTTACGTATTACCAGGTTTTATTTACCATTAATACTTTTTCCATTTACGATCGATTATTCACCTTGGAAATAGTCTTGATTCTCAAATATGTAATGAAGCTACTTCACCTACAACTAATTCAATTAATATACCATCAGGCAGATACGGTAATTGTTTAATGGCTTTGTAAAAATTATTGATGATATTAGAATTCGTTATGCAATAACCTTAAATCATTATAATTATTCTTGTAAATATTCTTGTAATTATTCCATTTTTCACACTTTCTAAATACTAAATTGTTTTATTATGTAATCACGGTAATGCAAATGATCGTTAATCGATTCAATTTCAATCGAACTATTATTAAAACAGACAGCGAACTGAAAGTAGCACTATAGTGTATTCCTGTTACTTCGATCAGTTCACTGAAGGTACGAAAGAAAAGTCGACAGTTTGACTGAACCGTGATTTGACTTCAGTGATGACTCGGTCACAAGTGCCTCCCACTATCCCACTGAGATCCTAGAGCTGCAACTTACTTTTATCCGAGGGAGATGAAATCACAAACCACCCACGCGCTAATGGTGAGAGATAGGGGGTACTGATGATCGGAACCTTCATCTCTCGTGGCTACAAATATAGACGTCGTGGAGAGCAGCCCAATGATTGACTTACACGTTCTCAAACTGTCGTAAATGAACTTTATAACTTCAACCCTGACTACGCCTGGAGTTGAGATTAAGAATATAAATGACGTAAACAACATACAATTGTGAGCATTTGATTGACAAGTACCTGATGTGTTTTTTGTTCTTAATTTGGTGTTTGAGTTATTAAAATGCCTATAATATATACAAATTTGAAACCTACAATATACAGTACAATCAAACACTTTGAGTGTTTTTTGGGCATAACGCGAGGAGATATCAATGTGGGCACTATACTGCTCACTGCAGTGGTATATTCCATGTTCCGGTAGGAAACACTTGCCTTTTCACTTTATTTTCAAAATTATAGTATCTTGATGATGATGTTCATTTATTCACTGATGCATTCATGAAAAAACAAATGGAAGTAATGCTGATCAAAACTTCAAACAATGAATATTTCACTGATTCAATTTTCATCTGATTTTGCCTGTGAGGTTAGTTTTCAAATATGGTAGACGATGGCAGGTCATCATAGTCGAAAGAATATAGTTGGTATTCGCGTATCAAATGAACAACATCCAAAGATAATCGACGGATATGAAACATTATACTAGTTAGTTTGCTCTGACCAACTATATAAGTTTGGTTCCTCAATATCTAAGAGGATCATCCCAAATTGAGATGATTCGGAGAGAGGCAATTAGATGCATGATTATATAACTTCATCGATTAAATCTAATTGGATGGATCAGGTTGAAAAGCATAGGAACAGCACACCTATAATTAAATTAAAATGAATATTCTCAGTCTCGAATTAATTGATTAGCATAAATGGAATCGAGGAAAATTTTTTCTACCAATTAACTAATCACACATTAGGCCTACTCCAAATCACATATAAATATCAACTCAAGCATCTTCAAGCACATAGCTTTGCTCAATTTTATTATTCCCCATGGAATAATAAAATGAACCGCAAATGGATTATTTTGATTCAGGGTAGTGAACATGGAGAACTTTATTGCAATCGAACATAGTTCAGAGTCACTTATTGAAGACGGAATTCAATATAACAATCTTCATCATCCAAGTATCACTCATCGTTACTTCCTATAGATTCAATTTAAGAATAATGATTGACGATTCTACTTTCGTTCTATTTTCAGTTTGATCTCTGAACGTTATTATAGTTGATATCACACCACACAGGTCACACTATTAGGAAACAAACTGGAATTGGCGAACAAAATCTTCTAATCCAGCGGTGACACAAACGTGATAATAAAATTATCACTATATAGTTACAAGACGGGTTCGCTTTCTTTTGTGTAAAACTATAAAAGACAAAGCACGCTAGAATGTGTCGAGTTCTACTTTCTGACAAGTCATTAATTTCAAATCGTCTGTCAAAATTATCTAATTTTACTGTCATTACTTTTTAAATCACGGATCAGAATTAACTTTAAAACTTGCTCAATGAATATAAAACCATCTCATGTATAATATCACTATTGAGGGTTATGTAAATACTGCTAACCACAATCATTTACAGTTATAATGGCACTCCAATCATATTATATAAAAAAACTCTATTTTCACATGTCATTTTTTTCCAAGCAATAATACACTCCAAGAGAATGTATTTTAAGACATACACAAATGACAACCACATCAGAAAACAATCAGACTATTATACTTCTTATAATTCAATTGCATTTTGTTTTTTTCGTATTTACTTTCTCTCTTCATTTGATATCACCATAACAATCAAATACTGCGTTCAACAAATCTTTAGTAGTCCTCATCCTGTATCATTATTATACAGTACAGGGGCGTACTTTAACTTATACATTCCATGTACTGTTTTGAATCAAATAATACAATAATGGCGCTATGTTCGCATTAGTGTGTGGTCATAAGAGTTTCCTCATGTTGATATATCGAGCCTTCCAAACATAATTACCTTAATTGTATAACAGGTCATGAAGCATCATTGATCCTAGATCATGATCGATCTGACTTTGTAGATTATCTGTGGAAGATGAGGTCAGTGATCTCTTGGACATGTCCATCCGCCTCCTTTAAGTGATGTAAGTGCTGGAGGAAAATACTACACTAACGAACGTTGTTATGAATACATTGCTGTCTGCTTTTTTTTATATGGTGTGATTAAACGATTTGACACAACGAGTAAAATTATTTGCGAACCACAAAAATGTATAGAAATTAGATTCAATGAAAATAATTGAAGTTTATCCATTTTATAATACATATATTGCATTTTTGGAATAGTTATAAGTTCAATAATTGCCTTTTATCAGAGTGATCATGATACTTGTAATTTATCTTCATAACTATCATCTATTACGGAACTATTTAATCATCAGTCAGAAATAATATCGCAAGTTGGAGAAGATAATCGGTGCTATTATTGAAGTAAATAATATAAATCATTTTCTCACACACTGAAAATGCAGACTGGATGTAGAAGCTTCTGGAAGCAAGCTACGAAGTTATTATGATTCATGCACACCAAACATCTTCATTCTTATGTTATTCATGGGTATTTACAGTGTTTCACGGTGAATCGTTTAGTGTAGTGTAGTGTAGTGAATTACTTATTTTCCATTCAATTTTCCATTTTTGGATGCAGTCACAGATCCTAGATTAGAGGAAAAGTACAGAAAACACATTTTTGAATCATTTTGGGTACTTTTTCCTACAAACTTGAACTCTTCAGCACCCTATAGTGAAATACAACTCATACTTTGAAGAGATGGTTTCAATGTTGATGCACTGACATTTTTGAAAGTTTCTTCTGAAGAAGAACTTGCACAACACTGCGTATCTTTCACTCATCACAGAGTAAATGAGAACTTTAAACTGTACTAGAAATGATAGTGATCGGGTTATTAGCCAAGAACGTGATGATGTAGCATGTTGGCTATTTGTCCATGTATATAAAATTGCCGCAGTCATGTAATTAATACTGGTAACCTGGACTCAACAGGAGGTCGTTACTAGTGCGAAAATAATTCATCAAATGCACATTAATTGATGCAGAAAAAAAATGTATATATATATATATATATATATATATACATATATATATAATAAATATTCTCTCTCTCTCTCTCTCTCTCTCTCTCTCTCTCTCTCTCTCTATATATATATATATATATATATATATATATATATATATATATATATATATATATATGTAAATTATGTATGAAGAATATTTATTGAGGAAATGTTTATAATGAAGATGAAAACAGGGATTGTCATACGAGCGTGTGCAAAGACTCTGTTTCACATTCTGAAAAAACACGAGTTTGTTTGTATCAAATTTAGTATTCATCTGTTTTGCTTGCTCTTCAGTTCGAACAAATTTGAAAAAATCTACTACCACATTTTCTCCAATCTTGACTCTCATTTTAAATAAAGAATTCGTAAAATTTTGATCAAGACTACATCTGATCAAACCCAATCGATGGCCCGATTAGCTAGACATTTTTGGTATTAAATATAATATGTGGACTTGTAGTAACGTAATTTAATTACACAAAATTTGACGCCCACAAAATCTCCGTTTCCACACTTCATGAGGAATTTGACGAATTCGGTCTGGCAGTTTCAAATCAGTATATTAGTCACAATTTGCGATAGACCCTTGAAATGTTCATATTATTTGAATACTCATGGATCGTAGATTCGAACAATCACAACGCATTTCCTGATGTGTTTCTTTTATTATTTGCATATAATTATCGTCATAATCTACGAAATAACTTATAGTTTTTAAAGGTATTAGCAACACGAACTCACGGAATCAAGTGCTTCCGTATCATTTCAAATACCTTTTTTCATCGAGTCTGAACTCGTTTAGTATTTTCACAGAATAATCAAACTTCTCATCGCTCGAGGGATCAACACGTAATTTTTAAAAGGCTTTGAATACAACAATATAGATAATTCAAAACATCCATAGTTTAAATAATGTCGTGCATTACCAAATATAATTTCTAAACGAAGTATTTGACCAAAACTTTCAGACTCACATATTGAAATGATCTGATTGTCCCAATTATTAACTTGTTCTGATGAGTCGTGAAAGTTAAATGAGATAACAAGTTGAAAAAGGCAAGGTAGAGAAGGAGGCTAGGCATAATAAATTTAGCATTTGACATTTCGAGCTTGAATCTGATTCTCGAATGCCTTTTTTGGGCGCGGATGATCATTTTGAGCAAGGTCACACACGACAAATGGATGCAATTGTGTGAATACCGATGGTACGTCCTCTATTGCCTCTAGTATTATTATTTTCTTTCTCACTCCCTCCGCCTATGGTATTATGCAAGGCTGTGAAAAGGTGTAGAGAAAGGCGAATAATCAGATCTAGGCCTACTGACCTTCTCTTTTGTAAAATAATGTATTTCACAGTAAAGATACTGTTAGTCATGGGAAATATTTATAGAGTGCAAATGCGCGAATAGTTAATAGATGTGCACTTTAATAATATATTGATATAAGTATAGCAAATCAAGCTATAATCAAAATGTAGTATGTGATAATTGTTAAAATTCTGAAAAGTTCTAAGTGGAAACTCTCCACTCGTGTCTAATTTTTATTTTTTTAATGAATGGAGTGAACTGATTCAATATTAATTCCACTTATGAATGAATTTACGTGAAACTACCCATTCAAGCTTCACTTTTCGTGCACTTTGTGGTTCATATGATCGCTTGTTTTGAAAACACTCGTGTCGAGTAGAGGCATAAGTTCTTCGAGTTCTTGATATCAATTTTAATCCAACACTCATTGAACAAATTCGTTGAAGACTTTTCCATTTTTCTTGGAGGATAATAATCTAAAAAATTGAAAAATGCGGTCGACTAGTGCATTTGCGAAACCAAGTTCGAAAAATCTCTGAAAGTATGTGTGTGTATGTTCGAAAATCGAATGGAACGATTCACGAAACTTGGTTACGTTGGTGCTATTTTTCTGTACCTAGAGTAAACCAATGAAAAAAAACATGATGACAATGACAAATGCGCGTAAATTAGAGGGCATTTGTGAAGGTTTGGAAGACAGTATCATACTTAATTATCAGAGTGATGTCCATGAAATCAAGCATAAAAAAATGGGTTCAAATCACACGTAATGTATCGCGGTACAAAAACAAATAGAAGGAATAAGAAAAACGATCGATGAAGGTACCAAATAGAAGGGGTACCAAAAAGAAGAAAATGCGAGAGATGAAAATACAACCAGGAAATTGGATACATCCTACTGATAACATCAAAATCATGAGAAACAAAAAAATGATAACTTAGATTAACGAGAACGATTAATGAGGACTGAAAAAAAACGGAGTAGAACAAAACAACAAATGTGAGTGAGTGTATGTTTATCTCTGTGTGTGTCGGGGGTGGAAAGAGGAGAAAAACAAACATTTTCTGTATCTTCATGAATATTGTTCAAATCCGAACTGTACCCGATTTTTTTCATTTCCACCTTAATGTGCTTTTGTGTCACTTTATGTGCCTCCACATAAGTCCATCACTAATAGTTTCATCTATTCAGTGTATATTTAGTTCTAATTTGACCGGGATTCAGTACAAAAGTTGACCGACAGCCCAAAGCGACAGACAGTATCAATTTCAACATCACAACCTGTTATTTTGGTAACATTTATCAACTCATCATTATGTGGTTTATCGTCTTCATTGTTGCAATAACTTCAACCACTTTCATCTGATCAATATTTAAAACATAAAAGCACGAGATTATTAATTACCAGATAAATTTGTAGTGGGAGACCGCTATTTGTTATTATATAGATGAGAAATTAGATTCGGGAAATTCTATTATATGACTACTAATATAATTTAATATGAGTGTTTTTTTGACACTTACCAAGTTCATTCTGTTCATGCTATATAGAGTGCAATGAATAGTATATGTTGAATGGATTGTTCTGAATCTTTTTGTATTCAGTGTTGTTGATTTAGTCACTGAGTCACATTTAGTCACATGAAACTGATGCAAAAATGGAGATCACATGAAAACAATATGAATGAAAAATCATTGAAGAAATTATGCCAAGGAGAGATGAAAGTGACGATTCACTTATTTTGATTTTTGCCTCTGTTGTTTCCATTCTTGTTTCACAGTACAGACTGTGTTCTTTGTCAAATTTGTCTCTGAAATTAAGACATTGGTTAGCCCATGCAATTCATTCTATGCATCTCGCTCCACACTAATTAGTTTATAGGAAGGACAGTTCGCTTCGGAATTTGAACATACTCAAATTAGTTGTACAGCTTTCAAAACTTGGTGAATTATTTGCGTATCAATTTATCTAATTTCTAAAATTTCCATGAGAATCACATGTCAAAATGAAATGTATCTAAAAATTAGGCTCGGAAGTACATCACACCATCTCGAACTATTGGTAACTATTGGTGAAACAAAAAACTTCACATGTTTTTAATCAGATTTATTATTGTGTACATCAAGCGGTACCCAGGTTTGAGAAATAATGGAGAATTTGTAATATTCAGAAAGAATACGTTCATTTATTACACAATCCACCATCATCCATGAAAAAGAAAATGTAGAGTGTTTGCCTATTGTTCAGCTAATGAAGAAGGCCGTGTACAAACATAACCAAACACAAATATCACTTTTGAATTATTTGTATAAATTGTATCCACTAGAGAAGAAGACCCTAATCACCCATGCTCTGGTGCTCTGGATAGGGGGATGGTATTTCCTTCCATATTCTTCTTCAAACCATCTTCTTGCATCGAAATCAGTAAAACCCTGTGATCAGCTGCAAGATGTGAACTAGTATGTGGTGGTATTTTCACGGTCAATGAGTTTTCATGCAGTACGAGATTTACGATTAGAAACAAAATCAGATCTCTCAAGCATTGATTGGTTAAATCTGCTGCATTGTTCAACTTCTATCGAAGTTTTTGTCTTAGTTAACTTAGAGGACAGTGCTGGCACACTAAAACGGCCCGAGCCAAAATTGAAAAAGCGGCCCACGGGGGACGAGGAGGGCGGGGGAGGTGTGGGACGATCACCAGCACTTCGTAAATATTGTCTTTGTGATTGAGATATGTGATTGAGCGAAGCCAAAATGGTTATACCTTAACGAAAGGTTAGGGGACTCACACCTCTGTGCCCCACAGGTAATTTTTTTAAAAATCGTAATTTTTTAGGCATATTTCTTTACGTTTTCTTAACATTTTTAACAACAGTACGAACGTAAGATATTATATTCGTGCCTTCGCGGGTGACCGGCCCATTTTGATATTCATTCCGCCAGCGGCCCACCGGGCATTGCCCAGTTGCCCGGTGGCCCAGTTGCCCGGTGGCCCAGTTGCCCGGTGGCCCAGTTGCCCGGTTGCCCAGTTGCCCGGTGGCCCAGTTGCCCGGTGGCCCAGTCCGGCACTGTTAGAGGATACTTGTTGTTACAGTGAATACTATGTTATGTAGCAATGTATTTGTTATTTGTGGTGTGTATTAAAGTGTTTCATATAAAATAAATACCATATAGTTTTTTCACATTGGTCCCAGATTCACGTCAAACCATAAATCCACATGAATCCAGCTATAAATTTGTGTTTTATACTTATATTCCTTTGTTAATTTGATAGGTACACTTGCGGTCTCATGAAATGTTTTTTCCGAAATCCAAATTGAAAATTGATCAATTGATATTAATTCAAATAATATGATATCAATTTATTTACTGATGATTGTTTCACAGACTGTTTGCGTGTGTGTGAATTATCTGCTAGTTCCAGTGCGTAAATGATGTAAGAAAATTTCCTTCAGGGTGTATTTTAATGTGACTTCATCGCTCTCTTCATGTGACCGCAGGTGTACTGTATATCGAAAGAACACAATCAAATACAAGGTACTTTTAAAACCACTTGATCATTATTAACTATATCGATAAACTGGACGTTTATTGTTGAAGGAGAGTAAACTTATAGCTTATTCACACGATTATTCCGAACAATTTAATACCATAAATAAGAACATGTCTTGGACAGAATCATGACCTGTATGCGCTAAATGGAGTTGAGAGTTTTACGATTCATTTTCTTACATCAATAAATGATCATTGAGACGAACCTTCTCAATATTCATTCTCAATTTTTGTTTAATAATCTATCTAAATGAATATCCTGGAATTACGTGAATAAATTCAATTCACTTCAGTACTCGGGAAAAATCCTTTCAGATTAGTTATCTGAACTTATTCCTTCTTGCACATTTCTTTAGGGAATGCAGACACACAAATGATGAATAATATTACTGTACATGTAGGCTTATTTTCATTTACATCAATCCTATTCATGACATTGAACCATTCTACAAGCTTTCTATCTAAAATCTATTAATATAAAATAAGAAGGATTGAGAAATCAACTGTCAATCAAAAATCTAATATATATGAAGACTAGGTCAAAGCATGTAGTTTAAAAATGTCAAAATATTACTCTCTCGTACATTGAAGTATATGCATCATACAGTACAGGCGGGATGAGGATTCCAAATGACTTTTGTATCTTCCACAGCTGTCATTGGACACCTTAAAAAGATTCTAGTGTCGTATGTACGAAACGCTCCTGTTATCTTCAACAACCGCAATCCTTAAAAATACAACTGCATCACCATATATAAGGTCATTTTAAATTACTATTTCGATGTTCTGGAGTGTTATGACATTACATTTCTAAATCAGCGTGCAATAAGGATTGATATGACCTCCATCAATACTTTTACGAATCAATAGTTTTAATCAAGGCAACAGATGCATTAAAACACAGCATTTTCCATATTGTCTGTTGTAAATTGTGAAAAGGATCGTAAAAGATGTTCGAATAATGTATAGTTTGTCTCTCCCTCTTTCTGGAATGTTTTACAGGTCATTAAATTGCACAGAATTACTCATTGAGTTTAAGTGCAGTATTTTTGAATAATGTTTTAGAACTCAATCGTTCTGATAGTGAATCACGCGCCAACTTGAGTTTGTGTGATTTGTTGTATTTACTTTGTAATGGTTGTACTTCGAGTTGTTGACTTGACATGAATTTAATTTATTCTCCTTAGGACCAGAATATTATAAAAACGAACTGATATTAAAAAACTATGATCCTGAAAATTCACTGTAAATAACGTTAACATTGAATGTTCTTTCAAGATGCACACTTCGATATAGGTAATGTAAGTTTATTGCAAAATTTGGATCTATCAGTCCTATGTTTATTATTCTGTAATCTATCTAAAGCTGGAATTCGAATCAAGCGGTCTACGTAGTATGAATTTTTCATTCATTCGATTTTTCAAAAATTATACTGTTTCAGGAAAAATATTCTGATGATTTTTAATATCATTCTACGAGATGATATAAAATAATTGAAAAAGAGTGACTTCTTCATTCCTTAAGTATAAACAACAAAAAGTGAATAAATAAGATGAGTTTTGTCTGAAAATTCCAGAATAAGACGATTGTTTATTCATTGTTTCTATATTATTATAATTTCGTCACTATATTCAGAGAGTTCGGAAGATGAGTATTAATACTTTGTAGCAATCACGAGTCGGATTGAATATTTTCTCAGCAGATTTATTATTCGTTCATTTTAATAATCTTTTAACTTTCATTCTGTTGTGATATTGAGGATGTGGTAGGTAATTCTTAATTCCTAATCCCTAAAGAAAAAATCACAATGATAAAGACGACTCACATAATCGAAACAAAAAGTATAAATATTTCTAGAATTAATATTCATCAAAAATTGATAAATGATTCTTCAGTTCTATAAATGGTCATCTACAGTAAATAACGGGGAAATATATTCTCCCCATTATATCTTTTTCATATCAGTACGATTTTTCATCAATTACAAATACCTGGAAATAGAATATTTATACATTATTCTATATGCACATCGGATGTTATTGCATTTGCATACGAACAGGGCATGACCCTGCTTTATGGTGAACCTGATATGAACTCAAAATGTATACATTATAGTTCGAAAGTGTTTATGTTGAGAACGAGTTTCATGACGTAACGTATACCGCCTTTTCAGCTTGGGCTTCTATGATTTATCTCGTCTAATTATTGTGGAGGTTAAGATGCTGTACAAATAGGAAACATCATCCGTATAGCGGGGGATTACCATTAAACATACATTACGAAGCATACTTACAATCTCAATATGGGTATTTGAACAAGAATATAGATGCAATATATAAATAACTCCCAGATGTATCTAGGAAATACATTTTTCACGTGAAATTTTTATTTTAGTGCAATGCTAATATTGTGAACCTGAGGATTGATATACTGCTTTTTTCATCAACGAAGAAGGCTTGATTCACAGTTTTCTTCCTCGAATAGAGGATGGATTGGCGAAAGAATTTAAATTGACACATTTTGATCATTTTGAAATCTTGAGGCAGTATTGTCAGCAAATATGTGTGGGTCTACAGACTTATGATTTGAACTAATAACATCGAAAATAAATCAGGAACATGTTTTTAAAAAAGTTTGTGATAATATATTATCAAATCGTAGTCCATTAAAGTGACTTTCATATACATAAAAGTCTGACATCTTTCTAATCAAAACAAATGAAAATATTCCATATGTGATTTTTCTTCGACTTCCTTGAAAAACATGGTGATATTAATCCTAATAATTAATAATATCAGTAATATGGAAACAAATCATTATCAATGGATACCAATGATATTTCATGATGATACTTGTTCTAGTCTTGATAGCGTCAAAACTTTAGATTACAGTATAGTATAACTCAAAAGAATAGTTTGCAGAAAAATCACACACCGTTAAAACCACGATTACGGGTCAATGTAGAGCTGGTATATAACGCATCTATTTCATGGTTTGTTTCTTTACTATATTTTAACACAGTGGAAAATTATTACAAAATAATAAACAAAGACCGTCTCGCACCGCCTTGTATAATTCATCGATAGGTAGGTGAGTCGATTTACACACTTCATAAATCCATCACAATGATCTGTAATACACCTCATTAAAAGACCACCAATGGTGTATCGTTGCCACACTGTACGTTTACTTTAAAAAAATCAATTATCGAGTATTTCTCGCAACGTTTTACCCTATAGGTCATTGTATGCTTCCAATTTATCATGCTACGTTACCTTTTACTCATAGATGAAATTTATTATGCCATTAGAAGGTTCTGTATCATCATTTACTGCTTCCACCAACAGAGTTGTCCTACTTCTGTATTAGAGATATTTCCTTATTTTGGTCATATTAGTACGACGTTCTAGAAAACCATTTCAAAATTCAGAGAGCAAAGATCTATAAAACATTCTATGATATGAATTTCTATGAATATGATATGAAAAAAAAGCCCATGATATACTTTGATTGAATTTAGACATATCATTACCAAGTATATAAAGAAATTTTCTCAACCTATATTCATAGAAAAATGAAATCATTTTCAATGATGTGAATTTTAATGGAAGCCTAAAGATTATTGTTTCCTTTTCAGTTTTCTATGAACAATTCCATTGGGTTGATGGTATATTATTTTTTTTTCCGTGGAGCGAAATGCATTATCATAGCTTCTTTCCCAAATTGGTAAATAGCAATTACTTTCCTCGGCAATGTCGTGCATATAATAGTTTCAGAAGTACTTAGTTATTACCAATGCGTTGAGGTAAAACTGTTCAAAACTTGATGAAATTGTTTTTTTAAGCTTTTATGACCGTATCGTGATTTTACCTAATCCGCTACACTAGTGGAAACCAATTAAATTTGCCGTAGCATTTAGTCAGCTAAATGAGCGTAGAAAAGACGTATCAACACTCATCAAAGATTTGATATACTAATGTCACAGAGATTGTATATTATAATGTATGTATTCCACTATTATGAGTTACAACATCAAACACAGGTCATCTAGCAATCCATCACAGTATACTATACATTACTGGAAGAACAAGAAAAGCTCATGATAATGACATTCGTAATAACATTCTCCGTTAATTCCTAATCTGTGATGTATACATATATTATATATATATATATATATATATATATATATATATATATATATATATATATATATATATATACTGGGAGAGGTAACATTTCTTTGAAAGTAAACAACGAGGAGAATTAAAAGTTCCCATACTTTCAACATTACAATATTGAAAATTTCACGAAATCCATGAGGGAAAATAAAATTATTTCGAAATCAAAAGATCAGCCGTTCTGAAAGAGAAAATATATTGAAATTCATATTGTTTTCACGTCGTATTCAAATAAGATTTTTCAAACAAAAACTTCAAATATTATTCTTAATTTCCAGAAAAATTGAATCAATTGAGCGACAGTTGGAACCAATCGTAATTTTATAACGATTAAAATGTGGAACAGGAATACAAACAGTCGATTGAATCTGAATAATGGAAGTAATGGGGGCATAA
The DNA here is from genome assembly GCA_907164805.1 of Brachyptera putata. NCBI lineage: Eukaryota > Metazoa > Arthropoda > Insecta > Plecoptera > Taeniopterygidae > Brachyptera > Brachyptera putata. The sequence goes on along the minus strand of OU015464.1, from coordinate 24,087,627 downwards.
TGATCATAACGGATGCATAACTGAGCATAACTCATGTAAATGTAACAGTTACAAAATCAAGGTGCTTCACAGTGCATTTCACAGAGATAACAGACTCTTCTCACCACACATATGTTGCATTCTCCCATTTGTGAACAATATAAACATCCATTTTGTATTTTCATCGTCGTTTTCATATGATATGTGACACGTAATTCCATCAATTTCGAGGGCCGAAAAAAAAATGACAAAATCGAGTATTCTCATAAACTGTGTGGAGAAAATACATATCACATTCGAAAACTTCTTATTAAAAATTCAAGTCCAACCAACGCTCCATTGTGCCACTATTTCAAGTGTCCTATTTTCAAAAACTTATTTTATAATCTTTCCTCAAGAATAATATTATAATTCATTAATTATTCCTGAGGAGACGAAAGTAAGGAATGCACAAATATCCGACTAGATTATTCTACCAATTTAAATATACGTGTTTACTTCTCGTTCATTTCAGGCATTCATTTCATTGTCCGAACCGTAAGTCATAAGCCACCATATAACATAACAATTGTGTAACCTTTTACTTTTACCATCTAAAAGATCTCGCTTAAATAATCTGAAGCTGTCACAAGCTGTCAAAAAATATATACCTTTATATTATATGATGATCACTCAATCCACTTTATCTTCTACTTTCATCTTATCCGTATCTGCGCATAAAGATCCCCAGTGATATAAATAGCTCAGTGGACAATGGGGTATAACTAGAAAACGTTCTCAATGCATTGAAACAATCTCTATTAATCTTCTTGGTACATAATTTTAGAAAAAATTGTTGCACCAACTTATTGAGCTTATAAAAACATTGGGTTTATAAAGTGATCTGTATATGATATGATCATATCATTATCCTACGGAAATAATGTGTATGACTTGGAAATAAATTGATATTAATAAAATAATGGCAATCATCAACATCGTGTTTCGAAAGTCCTGAGAAAGGTATTAAACACGAAGTTTAACTATAATATTTCATAATTTTTCCCAGTGATAGGTAGTTGCACAAAAGCAACTGATGCGTGTATGTCATTTTAGTATTCGTTCATGTATATATAAAAGGAAATGACGATACATTTTCATAGTTAAACAAGAAATGAATATGTTTAATTACCCATCAACAGGGAAAATATTCTATAACAATAATGCAAATAATTCTATCTACAAATGAGCTTTCGAATTTCGATGACTATTGTCAACAGGCTAGCAATCACACTTGTGTACAAAAACAGTTGATTTAAACTTCATGATCAGCTGTCACAGTGTATTGGAAATACTCAAGAGATATATTTGTTCATAATGAAATATCACAAAGATTTAAATTATTCAATTATTATTATTATGCATTCCAATGGGTTTCGAGTTCTTCTTGTGTATCGAATTTGCATCTGAGCAGCATATTTCCAAACTGAATTCTTCAAAATTAAATAAATTGTGAACATTTTTTATACATTTTTCATTTCTCATGTTTTTATAATCATCAAGTATGAATAAGAAACCAGCATGCATAGTGAGTTTTAATGCACATAAAACGAATCGGATGATATTTCCAATCGATTACATGATATAACATGACAATCATTCTTTGAAAATAGCATCACTCATAGTTATTTTGAGGCTTCAATTGTCAAATCATCCACTCTACCTATTTATTTACCTCATCTCACGTATTGCTTTCTGTGTATTGTGGCAACCTTTCGCATCAAGTCAGAGTATTTTATATATTATCAAAGATATGTATATAAAATGAACATTGGACCTAAAATGGAATTGAAACTATGTGAATTATTTGAGTCATGTTGATTCAATTAGAACACCTGATTTTGAGCGTTGAAGTTGATTTGTTGATAACGGCTATCACGTCCTTAAGACGGGGTATGATCCGATACAATTTTATGCAAAACCAAGCCATGTCCATGTTGAAATAAAGCATATCTTCAATAAATTCGTAAACAATAGGTTTTCATTGAAAAATGAAAAATAAATCTATCAACTGATATTTACTTACTGCATGACTACAATGTAGAGGAAAACAATTATTCCATGTATGATGCCTATGGTATGATAATAATCCTACATATTCCTTGAAGTTTTCCAGTCTCTGGTACTGGTTTTAATTTACCCCAGTATCATGCAGCTAACATTTCGATCATATTTTCCTGAAGTATACAACGGTTGTACTTGTACATAATTACGAGTACAGTGGAGTACAGCAAAGTCTACCTTCGTAAAAAACTACGCCTTGACATTTGAGAAGTCGTGATCCGTTCGTTAACCGTCCTCATTACTTAACTCAGGTATGCAGCTCATTAATAGACATCTGAGAGAGAGAGAGAGAGAGAGAGAGAGAGAGAGAAACAGAGTGAGAGAGAAACAGAGTAAGAGAGAAAAAGAGGAACAGAAAGAGAGATGGATAGATAGAGAGAGATAGAAAGATACAGAGGGAGTGAAAGATCGAGGGAGTGAAAGAGAGAGTGGAAGAGATAGGGTGAGAGGTAGTGATGATGAGAATAAGAGATGGGAGAGAGAGAGAGAGAGAGAGAGAGAGAGAGAGAGAGAGAGAGAGAGAGAGAAACAGAGTAAGAGAGAAAAAGAGGAACAGAAAGAGAGATGGATAGATAGAGAGAGATAGATAGAAATATACAGAGGGACTGAAAGAGGGAGTGAAAGAGAGTGGAATAAAAGAGATAGGGTGAGAGAAGCATGATATATCATTCTTGACGGAGATGTATAATATTGATTCAAGACGTATGTTGTGTTGATTATATGCACGATACATGTTACATATTTGTATTGATAGAACTTTGACTGAGACGGGTGGGTAGATCAATCATTCTCATCTGGATCGTCGTTTAGGCGATCGGATTCCGATTTCCGCCATGGTCGACTATACTGACTGAGCTTTTGCAGCGTTTCCCTCTGACGTCAAAGTGCATACTGAAACAACTTCCTAGATAAGTACTCTAGGATTGCTTCTCTCTGATGAACATGTGATCAAATGCTCTGATTATTATCTCCTTTCTATTATATCATCCATGATTCACTGACGTTAATGTACCCTGGTTATAATTACAGTGCGTCGTTAAATATGATATGAATGAAAAAATATTTGTTCATTCATTCCTGTTATGCAGTCAAATATATTTATATAATATGGTATAATATTTATATAAAATTGATGAAATTTTCAGTTGTTAGTATCTTTCTTTGGTGATCTTTCTTTTTTTCTTTGTTAAATTTACTTCGGTACAGTACTTTGAAGCTTTGGTTCAATTTATTCAAGATATTCTTACTAAGATAATTCAGGTGGAACCTACGTTCAAAGCTAGTCACTGACCAAGTTAGTAAGTTTATGACGGACGTAAAAGTTACTATGTGACTGAGTGACCATCTTCGTATTGAAGCTTCATTGTCATTTGATATTGTCATTGTGGATGGTATATACACATATTCGAATATGGATGGATAACTTTTATGTTTTACGTTAGTACGTTAATTGGGAACACTTCATTCATGCAAGTGATAAAGAATCTTGTTTTCCAAATTGTAATGCACGCCATATACATATGTGTTTTCGAAGAGTTCCATGTAGTGAGTCGTATGATTGTATGTATACATCTACAATCAACATATCAGCATCATTGTTGAATATTGCGATGTAATAAAACCAGCTCCATCACTATAGGTATGGAGAGATTTAATAATCAGTATAATGAATAATGTTTTGTAGCTTCAGCTATTCCAGTTATATAGCCCAGCGAGCATAACTGTTATGGGTATATGAGTGAATCAGAAAAAAAATATATCGATACATTGAACCGCATTATTAATTGAGTTTACAACCATCATTTCATCAAACTTGGAGTAAATCAAGCACTACGCACATATCAAGAAAATGTGTCCCTCATTTCATCAAACTTCTTGAAGAAAATCAAGCATCACGCATTACGCATTATATATAAGGAAATTGACTCTCATCCCATCAGTGTTCGGAATTTTGTTTTCTAATCACGGAAAATAATACAAATCATATCATGCGATTTTTTACAGTCACGAAATTATTTTTTCAAGGATCAAGGAAGCATATTGTAGCATGCAATACTCACTTCACTCAAAATTCAACATACTTCCTGATGTTCTGTGACATAAATAAATAGATGAGTCTGTCACACTAATTTAAATAACTCAAAAAAGAATAAGTCAGTTTTCTCGGGATTTTGATTATTCCAAAATTTGTGCTAGTGAGTTCAGATCTCAAGAAAACAGTATTTGATTCAAGTCAGATATTAATGAGAATTTCTATTTTATGATAATGGATTTTCATGAAATTGACGACTGTATAAAATTAAGAAAAATTCTTCATCCAGCATAAAGAAGCGCATAAATATCGAGATGTCAGTGAATCATTGAGTTTGGTTGATCATAAGCTCAGTTGCCATATAGATTAATATTCAAACCTACAACCAGAATTCAGTTTTACCTAACTAAACTTCTTCAAAATGCATATTATAGCCAAGCGAATCGCAGTAGATGGCAGATGCTGAATACACTTTTCGAACTGGACTAACACGTGAAATACGAACTGGCCCATGGGCCACGGTAATAGTAAAAGTTCATGCACCCATTGATGAAAGTGGCTATGTTCAATATTATGAAACAATGCATTTAATGGATTCCACGCAGATATGTCAGATTACATACATGCAACGAAATAAAACGTGGATATGTGAAAAGTATATAATTTTCTATTTCTCATCTTTCAATACAGTACCCGTAGACAATACATATGCAATATTTTTATGATTTTATACGATAACTGACGCTCAAATAACAAATTGTGTTATTTACTTATGCGATGAGGAGTAATTGTTATTTAAACGTTTCAAGGAATACCGATTTCTCAATAGAAAGGAATGTCGGTTTAGCATCAAGTTACTAAACGCGATGACTATTACTGTTTGCTCCACGACTCCACCAAAAGGTAGAATATTTGGAAGTACGAAATGAATGATGAAGTCAAGATGAGTGAAGCTAAGTGAAAGAAAGTTATGATAATAAAACATTACTCATGCAGGACTCGAACTCACGCTCAACGTGACCTCAATTTCTAAAGCAGAGCCTTAGCTGACTGAACTGTGGAAAACTTCACTGAACTGTTAACGTCTACACATTTTTTGTTGTTTGATATCAACTGTTGACTTTTCTGTTGATATGTTATTTAATGTTCATAAAATATTGTTGATTTGAGTTTAATGAAGCCATAATCGCAAGACTTATTTTGAGATCACTCTTGTTAATCGTTTTCTGATATACTCTTCAATTTTTATCTGATGAGTGGGTTATGTCTGCATGTACATGCTTCCTATTGGAAGAGATATTACTGTGGTGATATGAAACACCTCTTATCGAGTACAAATCAATTGAATCGATCAAATTCACTCTAGTCATCAATCAAATTATAAACCGTCAACAATTGTGGCAGCGGGTTCATTACAATATGGATTATAAGGTTTTTGGTAAATTTTGAGAAACGCTTTTCAATATTAAATAATTGTGTGTGTGTGTATATATATATAGGCTTATCTATCGCTCTCTCTCTCTCTCTCTCTCTCTCTCTCTCTCTCTCTCTCTCTCTCTCTCTATATATATATATATATATATATATATATATATATATATATATATATATATATATATATATATATATATATATAACCCCACAGACTTAGGTTGATAGGATGAGGATGAACTTGGGTTGATTATTTTTCATTATCCCAATTAGGTATCAGTAATGTACTAGGGTAATGCTTCTAACGGTTTGAATTATGGAATAGTTGAGTAATCAATTGTTATTGAGTATCGTGCAACTTGGTGTGCGTGGACCGTGCATAGTGAAAACAATTAAATATAAACAAATATACCCTTCATACTTCGAAAAAGTTTTGCAAGATTACGCTCTGTACTATTTACTGGTAATAAAAACATGTATTATAATTTATATTGCAACTTGTTTAATTGTGGTCATAGATCTAGTCGGCGCATGTTATAATTATTTTACATATTGTTCATGTTTCCCGTATGTGAGAACATTCCCATCATTTGGACCATAAAGTGTATGCATACTAATAGGCGCACTTGTGTCGTTTTTGATGAATATAAATAACTGACTTTCTTTTATTCGAGTATTTTATAGATAAGCCAATGAGAATCAAACATATACTAATATGGATTAATGCAATAGATTTATTGTAAATGTCTAGACAAAGAAATAGTTCAGAATCTCTCCCCAATTATAGGTAACAAGTGTGAAATATTTCTATCATTTCATTTCACAACAACAGCAAATAGAAATATAATAAACCAATTGAATTATGCAAATTATGCAAAATACTGATACTTCATTATCGATATGTGGTCTTCTTCTTGATCTCGTGGGTCTCGAAGGTATTTAGTAGTGTACTTGAAGCTCACAAAATCACTTGCGTACTCCCTTTGCTCTGAAATGAAGTCAAGTATGGTGTTGGTTCGAATGCTGCACAAACATGATTTCACATTTCATAACTTCATAATTTCAATACTACTCACTCATACGTACCCTCATAACATCCAGCTTTCGATGGGGTCGTTGGGCACAATTTAATATAAAAGCAAGTTTTTTATCGAATTACTCGATTCTTACAATTCAATGATCCCCAACTCAATTGTTATGGGCATTTTTCATCGATGATCATTTAAAACCATCTTGACTAATGTATTCTTGAATTTATTATGGATTGGGGAACATTATTAGTTCTATGTAGATTAAAACTGAATCCAAGACGAAAGTATGCGAAGTAATGAGACAAAAGTATGACAAAAAGTGAATACTTCAAAAAATCGGAGAATTGATAGTGATTGAATATGTGAACAATACATATCAGAAGAAATTATTGAACGTTGAATGATAATTAATTCCTCTTCAACGTAGGATGATTTATGACAACATGTTATGTATAACATGTTGAAAGTCACGATGGCACACGCAATGTGTGAAACAAATATCCGTGAATTGATACATATTATAAAATCAACTCGATTTCAAAATTTAATGGATTGATTCTTTTTATTTCACCTGCAATGCCTGAGGGAAAAACATAATCCGTGGTAGACACCACTTTCAGTGCACACACCATCTTTCAATGACGTCATTTTCACTAGTTCTCATTAACGCCTGTGGTCATCATGGAGCATTTTGAGATTATTAAATCTACCATACATAGAAAATGTAACTATCATCCAGCGGCCATGTTACGTATTGAAACATTCAATTACAAGAATCAGGTTATCAATATAGTAATGGAAAATGAATTATAAAACAAATTTATATTTATGTTGGTAGACACGTTACTAATACCGAGAGAATGTTGTAGACACTTATTCGTGAGTATATTAGTCGGGGATAATTGTAAGTATATCTTATATAATTATAATAATAATACAACTCGATACTTTTAATTTAAAAATATGATATTCATGGTTGTATGATAAATGTTGGATGATAAATTATATCAGTTAAAACACGTTCTTATGAGCAATATAGCAATTGTCCGTCTATGATGGTCTATCGTCAGGTGGTCTGTCGTCCGTCTATCGTCAGGTGAAGGATACAAAATCGGACGTGGTTTCGATTCCCGTATGGGAAATGAGTTTCTCACCCTCTCATTATTACCATCAAGTTCTTAACATGGCTGTTTGTGAGGTAAGTCAAACAAAAATGTCGGAAATGATGACCCAGAGTAATTTGATGGATTTTTGCGTTGATAACGCTTCATTAATTGAATAAATGCGTCGAGTGAATGTGTGAGGAATTTATTCACGGATTGATTCGAATGGATGAAATGGAAATCGAATGAAATATTTAATATTCATTCCATTATCAGAATGCATCGTCTCGACCGGGACTCGAGCCCGTGACTTTCTGATTGCCGGTCCGCTGCTTTTCCACTGAGCTACCGAGACGTATCTTATATGAAATGACTGAAACATACCACATATCTCGAGATTGGATCATATCCAAGAAGTTTAATGATCACACACACATATATGTATATATATATATATATACATGGGATATTTCAGCCATGTCGTAAAAGATTTCACGACATGGCTAAAATATCCCACTTACCTCGATATTGGATCGTATCCCAGAAGTTTAATTATCATATATATATATATATATATATATATATATATATATATATATATATATATATATATATGCTAACCATAATTACTCAACATCATCATGCAATGCATTAAAAAGTGATAAATTCAATTAACTATGGTGTGTTAGCACAATAAAGTTCGGATTAAACTGAGAAGGTAATTATGTGGAATTGACTGATGCATCGACCTAACCCATACTCATCTTGTGAAATAAACCTTTAAAAAAATATTTTCAGAACTTGTACTAATTGAAACTTGAAATTAGTTACATATTATTAATACATCACAGTGACTGTGTGATTCTCAGCCTGTGTCCTTACCGAGAAGATGAAAATAATAAGTCAGCATAAAAATGTGGGCCGTTTTTATATTCTTCAAGGTGCATAATAATACGTTCTATACTGATTCAACTAATGGATGCTGTATCACATCAAGCAATGAAATCATATTATTTTTTGATCAGTAGATTTTATAGTAACTATGTTACAGCAGGCACAGATTGAATAATTATGTTCATTTCGGTATACATATGCACATAATCAAAAGTGATAATTTTACTATAGTATTTTTAGTGACCATTACTCATGATATTTTTAAACTTCGACCACATTCGAACGTTCCAATTGGACATTTTTTATGTCTGTAATAGAATGATAACTCTTAATTAGGTGTTAACTAAATGATCCTATTGGTAAACGTATGAAAATAACATAACTAACCAAGAGTGGCAACAAGGAAACAAGGTAATTATCGCTCAATCCACCACGAATTCTCAAACCAAACCTTATTTATTGAGAGTGTGTGTCTTGAACTCTGAAAATTCAAAACATTCAAAACTATCAAACATTGATATGATTATATATAACGTCAGATAAAATGGATATCTGGAAATGAATTACATTGAACGATCTCAGTTATCTGAGCTAGTCATGTGGCTATTCGATTTGCAATTAAATACTGCGAAATAATTGAAATATTCCGTGTGCAGAGAATGGTACCCATCTTTTTTTCTAAAACCATCGATTTTGACTGAATTTGCCACTACTGTTATTTGGCTGAATACCAATTTTGAAATACCTGTGTTTCTATATATCTAGTTTTATATTATATATTCTGATTTTTTTTGATTGCATTGTAGGACTGTCGTTAACGTGCTTGATTCATGTGATTTGGTAGATGAGGGGAATATCGGACCTGGTTCGATCACCACCACCGTCCATCTTTACATGGGGGTTTCGTGGTTTTTCTCTGTAGTCTAGGCTGGTTCCTACAATATAGGCCACAACCACTTTCTTTCCACTATTCTTCACATTACCTGAGAAACCTTCATCTCATCATCCAATCATCTCATTAATCATCCATCCGACGCTGACAGATCTTAGTTATTATAACAGTGCGTCGTTAGAACCCAATATAAATTTCAAAGAATTGATGATTTGTGAAATTGTTGTGATAAACAGATGGATTTTTTTTGAAAATACCCATACGAATAACATGTCGAGAAAAAAGTCTTGCATGTTTTTTTTGGAAAAATTTCAAATTCAGAAATGTTGAACGGACAATAATTACAGGCATGTTTGTCATGTGTATTTATTTCAAGTACAATGAATGCACTAATCGTACAACGCATATACTCTTAGTTATTGATAATCTGTCACCAGACCCATCAAGCCATGTAAATATAGACAACACAGCATGCAGACATACATTAATACATTTAGACAGATGATTCAATACATTGAGAGTGACGGTGCGTTTAGTGGTGAAAGAATGTCATGGGCATCGTCGTGATCTCTTGATTCTTAACAATGATCATCACTATGTACAGGTATTGTTGGAGAATGGTTTCCGACTACTGATCATGCTGAGATAAAGCTCTGTGCTTGTGTATGATTTAATCGATTATTGATTTTTACAGTTCGATTTGGTTTTCACAGTTTTATTTTCTATATTTATTAAAGTGACTGTTGTTTATTGTTATGTCATTATGGTATCATGAGAAATTCAACAGCACTTGGTATGAATTGTGAACAACTCAATTATTGTGCGTGTATGGCGCGTATAAAACATTATGTACATATATGTGTGTGTATTTACGATGTAATTCATATTCATATTGACAACTTTATTCTCTAGTGAAGGTTGACTATAATCAATACATTAATTTCATCTGGAGTTCTTGCATTCAATAATTTTCAACATTGTTAGCGGAATATCATATTTTGATGATAACTTCTGAAAGGTATGACATAAATTCTTCGTCAAGGTACATTGTCCGATGTTTTCAGATGAAAAATATATTTTTTTATTTTTTGTTAACCTATAGAATTGTTCTGAGATTAAAATATAAAAACTGATATCTCGCTCAATTAACTCCGATGTATAATCTCGACAGATACATCAGTATAAGACGTGATCTCGGATGATAATTTCATCTCTAAAACTGCTGAAAGTTGAGTGTTGTGTTTCCGATATTCGTGTATCGAAGTTATTGGTGGAAGGGCCAGTTTTTTATTTGATTTCACTTTTTCATTCCTATTTTTTGTTTACACATATATGTCGACTCTACAGTTTAATTTGGATCAGACATTGACAAAAATGTACAAATAACCATTTATAATTGGGCTGGAGGATCACATACATTCTAAGATTTGCTAGATGCTTTGAAATATTCTACTTGAAGAATATACATACCTTGATTTTTAACAACCAAATCTAGTGATTTACTTTTTTCGTTGAGAAACTTCAATTTGTCGTACCAGATATTCATCTAATTCATATAGAAACATTATACTGTTTCTTCACAACTACCGATAACATTTATATAAAACTGGTATATATATCAAAAATCGAAAAATTGATAGCAAAGATTGAATAGTGAAAAGCGGAATGCGGAGAATGGGAGCTTTTAAAAAGTGTAATTGCGAAATGGAAGGCTTGTCACAGAAAATTAGGGTTTCTGTTCGATATGAAAATTTAAAACGATATCGAATTAAGTACGAAATATATCCAAAATTTGAATATTTCTTTTTTTTTCATTATTCAATTTGGTCCATGTATAAATTACTGTTGAGTTATTTCAAATATTCGGAATAAAAATCAATTTCGAAATCACATGAAAATTCAACTTCCGATAATTATGTATAGGCCCAATCATATTCATAGTTTTCATAGATACTTCCATTCATACCAACTTCACATCAGTCAACAGACATATTGTAATGATGATATCCGAATAAGTCGAAACATACATCCACGGAAGCTGCTATTTGGTACAAATTCTTAGCACTTATAGAAACAACCATAATCTATAGGTACACGAAATATTCATATGCAACAACTTGAACACTTTGAGCTCAGCCAATCATATAGTAATACACCTGTGTGAATGCAATATAATTTGTTTCAAGTCACAATTTCAGTTGTTTTCTTCTTACGTGATATCTCTCGAAGTGTTGTTATAATTCCATATCTGGTTGTAACTTCTGAACGCTTTCATTCTCAAAGTTGAATTGGGTTCATTATCAATATCTCTTTGACTGCACATTTTTCACGCCACACAAAATTACCTCAATTATATTTCAGGATAAATAATATACCCAATAACAAGATTTGGTTTCACTCTTATACATATTATATTTGGCAATATTTAGCGTCCGCTATTCCTATTCAACGTTAAATAACATTACACTATACTCTACAATTGAATTGGTTAAGTGGAGCATCTTGCATTATTTGGCATCTGATGCAACAAATCTGACCCTATAACAAGTAGTAGCATAACAAACATAGTTACGTCACGAATATCCTCAACAATAGCGAAGGAAATCGTAAAGAATGATAAAAGGTGGCTTGTTGTCGGTTAAATTCCTCTTCTTTCAGGGTTTTAAAAGGTTATGCAATGCAAAGATCAAGAAGTATCTATTATAATCTCCCTCCAAAGAGGGCCAGGATAATATGTCTAACATTTACATAAAAAGTGATACTATGTCTATTAGCGGTGGATAATGGGTATAATACTCTCCACATAAGTGGGGTTTGACGTTTGATAACTTAATCTCTGATCATCTGAATGGCATTACAGGTCAGCTTGAAGGCTTTGCAGGGGTCAAATGATTCTTCTGTCTATCTTCAATTACTACTAATATCATTATTTATTAATATGAATGATATTATTCATATATGTATATATATATATATATATATATATATATATATATATATATATATATTCTTAACATATTTATACATATTTTGATGTTTGATAATTATTGTTGGGGTAATATTCCAGAAGAAAATGAATATCATGATAATATACATAAAATTCAATAATAATCAGGTTCACTGTGGTTAATCGAGAGTTCGCATTTGATTCGAACACATCATTCTGAAATGGAAATATTTGTATTAATTTCAATGAAAGTTGTGTCAGAAATTTCAACGTTTAAAATTTAAATTCATTTCATATATTCTCTTCATTTTTTTCAATTATCATCAGTAGGCCCTATCCTAATTTTTGTATGGTATAGTTCATTATTTCAATTTCATTTCAATTTTATATCATTTTAGTATTAGTGTTATTTAATTATCTTATACTATATTTTTCTATGCTTTTTTTATGATTATTGTGATCATTATCATCGAGTTCACTATGGAGTCAGGGACCAATAGATGTATTTTTTATATATATGACTCATCACTATTTGATAAAATGTCGATATTTCACCAAATAATTTATGTAGTTGACACAGTATATAAATTATACATGTATTAAATCATATCACGCAAGAGGTTTTTGAATGACACCAAGATTGTGATCATGTATTCACTTTCACAGTTTGTTTCAGAAAATGAATAAGTACACATTTTTTGAAATATAACAATTCATCTTTTCATCCACCTGCAAAAACCAATCGGAACAAGTAATTACAATCCCACTGACCACTATTGATCAATTAACATACTTGTTTTCTTCTCTTTTCTTTCAGAAAATGTATATAACAACAATATTTACGCATTGTCAATCTTCAAAATTTGAATACCATCAAACCACTATGTTCTCTTATGAAATGACTCAAATTCGCAATTCTCATCTTGGTAGACATAGTAGTCTCGTTTCACCATAGACGTCTGTGTATGGCATGAATAGTGGGCGACTCAAGTATGGGGAATGATGATACAGTGCATGTATGAATACGTGTGTTGTAAGGCTACCATGTCAAGGAAACATGGGTTTAGAGGGTATGTTGCGTTTCACATGTCCAAACTGAACTCGCCTCTATGGGCGTGGCAAGTAAGCAAATTCTAATTCATTCCGATATTTGGGTAATGTGTTGTTGGCACGTAATCGAACTAAGTTAGAGTCGACAAAGTATACAATTGTATCAAAGTATCGAAATGAATAATGTGAAATCCGGAAAAGAATAATTATTTGATGATGAAACAACAATAGCATAAATATGTTTCGTGGTATATGAATTTGCTGCAATAAAATACGAGTCAAATTTTGTACATAAACTGTATAGATGAGTCTAATAAATCAAGTGTAATAGGTGTAATAAACCACTTTCGAGTAATCGGTATCAATTAAACCAATGGCCTCCACTTTTTAAATCAAACCTGTGTACCACATAAGTCTGACATGCAATATTTAAAGATAGGCCATTTATTTCATTAAAATGAGTACCGGTATAATAAAATAATTTCATGATTTTTTCGAAAAATATCTATCATTATCTATTTTAGCAAGAAGTTATTGTACCTACGTAATAATGTGCTTGATTATTCATTATGAATGACGAATCCTTGGAATAGATCGAGATTAGAACAGAATGACCGCTATGATTTCCTGTTACTGACCGACTAATTGGAGAAGTCACGTAAAATGTCTTCCAATATGTATTCTTCTCTTGGGCAGTGTATATATGCATTGTCAGGACCGTATTTAGGCCTAGGCAAACTGGGCAGGGCAACCTAGGCTAGGGCGACAAGTTTTCGGGGGCGACATTCAACCCAAGGTTGTTAAGACTATATTTTATTTCTTTTTTGTTTTTCATAAACGAATAATTGCATAGAAATATTGAATACAAATATGAATATTGAATATTGATTATATCTTATTGATGAGAAAATATCAATGTGAATAATTTCTTTATTCACTTGGATTAGTCTCCTGGTTAAATTAGTCTCCTCACATTAGGTGAGGATCCTCATTTAGGAAATTTTGTATGATTCACAAAACACTAGAACCATATTGCAAAGAGTAAATTTTCAGAAAATTTCGCCGACTCGCTTGCCGTTCTGAATCCTGTCTTTGGAGCGCACGAATGAGTCTGCATGGGCTTCAAAATCACAAGAAAAGGTTCAATATTTTCCGATTTGCAATATAATGATTGATGATCGGTTTCTGGAAGAAGGGGGAGGGTGTGATAGAAACTATTAACCTGAATGCGGCTGACTACCTAAACACGGGTTTGGGCATACACGGAGGATTTCTATTGGTGCGTTCTGCATTCCGAAACATTCAGAAGCAACTGAATGCGAATTAGATCAATGCAGAAACAATTTCGAGGACTTAATGGAAGGTACTTCTTTATGGACCTTTCCATTTTTATTTAGATTCATATTGTAGTTAACGACTCAGTGTTTGGGTTTAACGACGACGATTAGTGATATCCACGCAGTACGCTTTATTGGCGTCGGCGAATGTTACACTATATGATGAGATGATATGAGAGGGTATTTTTGTAGGTGTTTTTGGATAGTGGGAAGGAGTTGGTACTGAGGGGTACGACGTTGAAACCCCTATCAGTATTGTTGGTAACTGAGGGGAAAAATTCGACTTGGGTATTGTTTGTTGATTTTTTACTCACTATAACTTGATTTTCATATTTTCTCATATTCCTGTGTCATATATTTTATATATTTTGGGTTGATCATATTTCCATTTTTTTAAATTTTATAACCAATAATTTCTAAACATTCTATTTCTGAATATTCCATCATAATTCTAATTAGCGTAATCATTCAATCAAAATTGTTAAAAGAATTCTGATTTTCAAATATATCGAGATATCGAATATATCGAGAGTTATAATTTATGTAATTGTACATACATAAATTACATTGTGTGCGTATTTCGTCAGTTGAATCAACTTTTTAACTTGATTTATCATGCCAATGATCCTAGTCATTTTTTTTAAATAACTCCGGTTGAATTCTTTGTTCGTGAACAAATTTGGATGAAAGTGATGTGGAAGGTGCTTATAGTTATACAAATGTAACTAACTCGAAATATAGAAATAAACAAAATAATGGAATATTAAAAACATAATTCTATTTATTAAAATATATGACCATTGATGTATCATCACGAAACGAGCCTTAATACAACTAATTATGAAATCATTCAAAATAAGAGTGAAATTATTTTATTCTTATACTACATTTCGATTATATCGATAGTCCGCTTAGAGACCGAAAATATGGTTTCATCTTACTAAATTTAGATCACATAAGTATATATGAAATACAAATTGATACCAAATCTCACATGAAGAGAAAATTACAGTGATAACAAATCATTGGAGTTATGTTAAACCAAACGCAAGGAGAAACTTTATGAGAAAATATGAATTCAATTTTGAAAAATCATTTCTTTACTTTCTACAATGGGAAAATGTATATTTTCCATATTTATTCTCACATAGTATTGTTTTTTAGCCTGAATCAAGAAAAGGACTGTATAAAGACAATCACATACAAAGTAAGATATATACCATCTTGAACAATTCAATTCATGCTTCACATTTGGTATCCCTGTCAATATGTGTATGATTAGTGTACATTTGTTCCGTTCCTATTTCCTCTCACGACTGTAGGACTCGGCTGATAACCAAATATATTACATACAATGTTTTCTGGAATCAACTCATACAAAATCCTCACCCCGTAATGGAAATATCATCTGAGAAATACTTTTTTATAGTTCTCCGGATTTTTTATTAACTTCGACTCTTTCCGCCCGCTGATTCAGGTTCTCTTCTGTAGTGATCAATGTTGAAGAATGTATATTCAGTCACCTAACCCTACTCTGGGGGTGCCTCTGTCTCTGCTTCTTCAGTAGGGTTATCGTCTGGAGAAGCTTCTTGTGCTTGTTGTTGGCTCTGAGAATCCTCGCCGTCTCCCTCACCATCATCATCCTCTGTAGACTCTTCGACACCGTCTGAATCATCATCGTCACCATCATCATCCTCGGGAGCCTCCTCACTATCGCCGCCACCACCTGCACCATCAACATTTGTTAAAGAGATACTCATATATTATGTATTCAAGGGTCTGATAATTATATGGTGAGAATAATGGTGAGGTATTTTTTGAGGGTAATAAAATCAAATTGTTCATACAATTCATCACTGAGATCTAAATTGGAAATCTGAATCTAAATTGGAATGGAAAAGCAGGTATTTTCGGTGAAAGAGTAGAACTGAAAATCAGTCACAGAGCAACAAACCTTCAGGATCATCCGTAGCACCTTCAGGTCCTGGATCAGCAACTTCACCATCAGGATCTTCAGGATCGCCAGTTCCTTCATCTGTTTCACCGTCAGTGTCATCAGTTGTTTCAATATCATCAGTCGCCGAAGGGTCATCAGTATCAGGATCACCGCCTGGAGGAGGTTTCTTATTATCTGGCTTTGCTCCAGGGGGTCCCATCCTCGGAGGTCTATTTGGTCTAGCTGAGGGTGGTCTCATCGGGGAACGTATAGACCGGTGTAATCCCAAACTCGCATCGCCAATGGCGACGAAAGGGTTTGCGTCAACTGTGAAGAAAATTGCAAATACAAATAACTACTGTATAACAAATTCAAGTAATAAATATATGAATGAATAAGAACGAACTCATGAACCTGATTGATAATATTAGGCTATAAAAACATTGATATTATTTGATAACTCCTCATGTGAAATTTCCAGTGATATTTTACTCGAATAACATGATCAAATTATATTTCTAGATTAATAGTACATGGGAGTCGATTTAGTGGAATATAAGTTCGATGATGATAAATTTCGAACGGTACAAGATATCAAAATTCTGAAAAAAAGGAAACACAGAAATTTTCAATACCTTCAAGATGGTATGAGTGATAATTATTCATCTCGAATCGCCTGATTGTAAATCGTATACGTTTAAAAATAACACTTTTTAAGTATATACGCTTGACAATCATGCTATGTGAGATACATAGTCATTATATACACCTCTTTGAAGGTATTGAAAATATATGTTTCCTCGGTTTCAGAATTTCGATATTTTATTTCTTTCAGAAGTTATCATCATTAAACTGAGAATTTCGCTTAATCGACTCCCATGGACTCTTGAGTGCGGCCAATTGAAATGTTCAAACTAGTTACAGGTATGCGTACTGATCGCATGTTTTCAAGAAATGTTCTCGAATTTGGAATATTTGAAATTTTTTGAAGCTTCGCACATATATATTCAGGAGCTCTTAATAATAGTCACTCACAACATGCCTTCATTATGTAGCTCCAATTGATTGTACTTGTAGATCAATTCAATAGCTATGCAGCGCTAATTGATTTTATTCGTTTATTCCGAAATGTTTACAAACTTCATAAGACTTGATACAAACTGAACCAGAGAGAAAAGCTTCAAAAATATACAAAATTCGAACTCCAGAACGATACATATTGGTAAGAAAATTAACAATAATTGGATCAGTCGTTATAGAGGGAAAACATGTCCGATGATCTTGGTCAATATTCACCAGAAAAAATTGGTGCCATGAAAAACGATTAAAACAATTCTCAAGCGACATCAATCATAGCTGCATAGTGAAGATCAAGAATAAATATGTCTACATAGCTTCTGCGTATATTATTTCTAGTTACATACACCGACACAATCAGTCTACGTCTGCGTTACCTGTAAACGGCTCAACATTTTGAATCCAATCACATTACTATAATGTGGGCTGGGCTGGGAAAGTCATTTGTACACTTCAAAATAATTTGTTTCTAAATACTATATCTCTGGTTTCAAATAGTTCATTCGATTCGAATAGAAATCATGCGATCCTTAGATATCAATTCTGTTAAACGAGAGGGAAATATTCTTGTTGGCCAGTTTTCAGATTTCATCGGTAGAGGAATCTCGTATGATCCCATATAAAACCCATATAAATTAGATGATGAATTAAAAATTAGGAGATACTATTGGTCCATTATCTAGTGAAGTTCCAATTTAATAAATTCAGTGGTTTTCGAGAAATATAAATATTCTGAAAATGTCACACTGATGACTCATCTGATATTGAAATTTTGTATTTTTTCTGAAATATTCTTTATATTAAACCTCAGCAAGAATCATAAACACGAGGCATATGCGATATCTACGATGAATTGAAGGACTCTTGAGCTTGAGGTGAATGCATAATGGCGGAATATATTTTCCCTATTTTTACGGAAAACTAGAAATCATCATCTCAATTTCAGAAGTTACAATTTATTTATTTGTCATCCAGAGACCCTAAGTCATGAAGCGGGAAGTATGTATGTAAACATACACAGAATCAGGTATTATTGTCAACGTTACTAAATTAAGAAGGGAGTGGGTCCCAAAAGACAAATACATTCTCTATAACTTCTGAAATCGTGTTTTTCTAGTTTCGTTTGAAATTAGGGACAAGTTGCTATTTTACTCATTCAAATCCAGGTGAAGGGTTAGTGATGCTTTTTAAAAGCACATGAGTGTTGATTCAGCCAAATTTCAGTTTTTTTTCGATTATTTCGAGATATCAACATTCTAATACAAAAAATTCATCAGATTATTTCAATACCTTCGAAGCATTGTGACACAAAATTGAGTCTTGGATTTCAAATTTTTATTTCATGACCCTGTCTGGCCAAGTAATTTGTATTTTTAGCTGTATAATAATCAAAAATTTTAAATTATGCATTGTTTATAAGATGAATAGTTTCCACGTATATCATTTTGAAGGTATTACAAATACTCGTGTTTTCCTGTACTATGAGTTCGATATCCCATACCATTCTCAAATTATCATAGGAATGATGATTCTTATGGATTATTTTGAATTTGATTGTGGAGTGGGAGAGAGGTGAATTTACATTTACACACTAATACTA
Organism: Brachyptera putata; assembly: GCA_907164805.1. Lineage (NCBI taxonomy): Eukaryota > Metazoa > Arthropoda > Insecta > Plecoptera > Taeniopterygidae > Brachyptera > Brachyptera putata. Next base: position 24,068,215 of record OU015464.1, on the reverse strand, counting down.
ACATGTAAAGTATGAATGTTGTCCTTACCATCATTTTTGAGTAGGAGTAATGGAAGAACTACCTGGAACAAAACGAAATTGTTATAATTGGTTAACGAATTAGTTAATAGCAGAAGTTTTTTGTTTCTGGCCACAATTATAGCTGAAATTCACGTTCTTTTCAGTTTGCATAACAGGTGGTGTTTCTTATGAACGGTAAGAAAAAACATTATTTAAATAAGTGTGTTTTCTAGTCGTTTTAGCGAGATAGAATATTAACATTGTAGTTGCCAAAAAAATTTCACAGAATTTATGTTTTTTCAAATACATTCTTATTGTTAGAATGGTAAGACTTATGAACATCCTAATTATCCTATGATATGCCCGTTTGTCTGAACATCAATTTCAAAACTATTTTTGTGGGAATCCTGCATGTTACGAGGTTCACAATCATTTTGCTGGTTTACGGAAAAAACGGGACCGAACCCATTGAATTATTTCTTCTTCAGTTTAATATACATTTGCTTCAGTGGTTCTGCATTGATGGAATCAAAATATAGTCATTTGTTAGAAGTAATTCCTCCCATTTAGAGATGGATAAATCGCAATTCGGTTAATAATAAGTCAATGCAGAGGAACATTTTTAGACGAACCAAATTTTTCTTCCGATCATTGAAATTGACTATAATTTTATTTATGATGAATGTGACACAGATATTCTATTTCGTATTGAGGGGATTAATCATTTGTGAATTCTTATTATATATTCTCAATAATATTAGCAGACCACAGTTACAAACATGTAATTTATAACTCACACATTATAAGTATTCTTGAGTTACACGGGAGTCGATTGAGATAATATCAGTTTTATAGTGATGTATATTGAGCAGTGTTAGATATCGAAATTATAGTTAGAGATAGAGACATCATATATTGCTAATACATGTGAATCTGATCAATTACCTTATTTTAAAGAATATGAAAATGCATACATCTTTGTCTGCTCACTTGATCTACTTCACCTGCTTGAAAGAGTTTGCTGTTTCATCAAATACTCGAAGCAGACATTTTGTGACTATTACAAACCATACGAGATTAGTATGCTATGAATTATTCCATGATCAAGATAAAAATTGATATGTATTTTATTTGAATTTTTCATTATTTCATATGAATTGAACTGTACATAATGAGAATTATTGCTGTGTGACATGATAGAATATTTAAATGGACCCAAAAGTCCAACTAACTATATAATTCAGGAATGTCTGTTAATTGTCCTCGGTTTTTCAGTGATCCGTTAAAGGTTCTGAGAACTAGAATACTGAATGCTCAATAGAATGATACAATTAACCAAAGAAGAGAAAAAAAATCAACATTTGGTTGACTATTAAACACTGAGTTATCTATTTCAGAGAAGAGCTTCTTTCACCTGAGCTCATTATAGTTACAGCGACCTATATTGACATACCTTCAAACTCACCTCAGAAGTGAAATGTACACTTCTAATATGTTTACTACCAATTACAAATTAATTATGATTTAAATATAATTATGAAACAATTCTTACCTGGCAGAAAAACGTTATGCACAAAACTTTGACAAACATGTTGTCAAAGTCGTGCTTGCGTATTGATTGAAAATTTATAGGCTTCTTTCATTTATACTTGCTGATATAAGCTCGCCTACGTCACCCATTATTATAGAATTATTATTCTCCGAATATGAGAAGTTGACTGGCACTGATGACAATATTAGTTAATCTCGAGTGGTACTGGATAGTCTAGCTAGTACAACATTAAATCTCATTGGCACAAACATGTCAATGTTGACGTTAACAATTATATATATAATGACGCTGTAACTAGCGCGATGTAGCGAAAATATGACAATAGCATTATGTACACTTGCGGTCATATAAAAGAGAAACCGATATATATATATATATATATATATATATATATATATATATATATATATATATATATATATATATATATATATATATATATATATATATATATGGAAATAATCGTTTTTATCAAGTCATGAAGATGTGTCTGATCTGATAGTTTGATCGTGGAACTCGGACCAACCGAGCTAAGCAGACATCAAGATTCAAGTGAAATAATCGATATATTCACATAACAAGACATTCATACCCTGAGCTTGAGCTCAAGTTCCAGATCGGGCACATTCTCATAGTTAGACCAAAGTACTTTTCAGATCATACATAACATATCTGTAATGGATAGCATCCATAATGATATATATATATATATATATATATATATATATATATATATATATATATATATATATATATATATATATATATATATATATATATATATATATATATGTGTCTGTGTGTGTGTTATGTTATAAAAGAACATTATAAAAACCAAAATATGATTCTAGTTTCTTGAGAATTGGCTTTCATTCCTGGTAAAGAATGTTTTTAGTTTCTCACATAGTTGATTCAAATCCATTTGTGTATCCTACAGTGTACTTACAACGTGTACCAGACTATATTGTGTTGTATGCAATAGTAATGAAAGAATATAAGAATAATACAATAAATGCCTTATATCAAGTGAGCCTCACTGGGTAATCGTAGAAACAATTATTCGATAACTGATGTATAAAGAAAAAGTAGAACATACTTTGTAAGATGAGCGAGATATTTATACCTCGATTCGATCGAGATACGAGTCTATTGACGGAATATGTTCAACTTTGTATTACCAAATATGTGATACGATTGTTACATATTACATTTCCTGAAACCTTCATTCAAATCGGAATAAATCCAAAAATTCTGATCCCAAGATGATTCAATAATATTCCAATATTTTCGAATAGAGGATTGAGCCAATTTTGATCCAAAAAGATCGCGATATATTCTAGTTTGATACGCATTATCACAAAAAAATATTTCAGTCGACTGCATGGTTGCTCTATTTACTTGTATACCGCGCCCAATAAACAGAACACAGATTCTTTCAGTGTGCAGTGAATCGAACGTCTCCTCTACATGTATCTAATTCAATAATCGAAATGTACTTTATTTCGTACGTGTCTTTCTTGTTATTTCTTGAAGCTACATGAATGTATTTCGTTCCGAATGCTAAATTGGTTCCAATAACTAATAAAAAAGTTTAATTTACACTACTGTTCTAGTAATTAAATGCTCAATCAATCATATGTATTGAAGAATTCAGAGAATGTGATATATATATTTCATGTATATATATATATATATTTCTGGGATTGTGCTTACAATTTTGGGTGTGATAAAAAAATACTCACTCGCCGTTTGGACAGATATTCAATATGCTCAGGGAAAATATTATTCTCCAACATATTTTATACTAAGAATTTTGAATGAGAACAGTGAGTATAGTTTTCGAATATCACTTGATTCAATCGGTCAATATGTTTAGTAAGGTCTGTTTTCAACACAATACATCGTGGTGGAAGTGCCTGATTCAAACATGTTATTTCAGGATATATTCATGAAACACTTCATTGGTTTAATATTACACCACTGTTCAACCTAAACAGAGGAAGCTGGATGAGAATATAATCTTGAATGATGCAACAACTATGATGAATTATGTCGATTATTAGTACAATAATCTCCTGGTTACGGTCAGTATCATGTAGATGATCAATGTAGATAATATCAAGTATTCAGTTTGTAGACTGTGTCCGGTCTCAGTTTCAGTAGACAGTGAACTTTCATTGTTGCCGCGATGATTGAACGGTATAAAACAAAGATGATGTGCATTCTGTTGCTAAAAATATGACTTACTGGTGGATGCTTGTTCTATTCAGGTGAGGGTTTAGTCACCGCAATTGAGAATGATTTGAACATATTTCTTTGAATATTTGAATCGCTTCACGCTTAATATGTTCATATTATGACCGCAAAAGATATCATTTTTTCTCTCAAAACGACTGGAAAGATTCATATAAAATTTTTGGAATGATGTGTATCTATAATGTACTGAGATTCTTCAAAAACTTGTATTCATTCGTATATAATAATTTTCCCACATTTTTCTATCTGGCTTATTCTATTCTTGAAAATTTCCAATTCGTTCTTGAAGCGTTTTACCGATTGAGCCTTGTGAATATACAGTATCAAGTTGGATGCTGACATATGTGTATGCCAAGTTTCATCAACATATTTCTCCAAATTTCATCAGTGGAGCGCGAACATAAAATAATCTTCCCAGATTACGCTGAAATTGAGTCTTTGCTCACGCTCATTCGATAACAACCAATAACAACCAAACTTCCAGCATCACCTTGACTAAAGTTTTAAATTAGATACCAGATTGCGCTGCTGTGCCATTAAAATACGATACTCTACAAAAACTAGACTACGCAAATGTTGAAGCTGGATATGTATTCAATGATTTTTTGATCAATCAGTTTTCGATCGTACAAAAAAAATCATAGCTTGCATGCCGTCTGATGAGAAGTTAAAATTGAAATTCCAGAACTAGGTATCTCTATATCCACAGCAACCATTAGACATATATTGATGATGATTATATTTTGTTTCTACCGATAGATGGTATATTTGATATGCAAAAGAGTGGGCGAAACGTGATTTTACAAAAACTCGTGTTTGTTACGTGGCAGCAACACAACGCCCGACTTGACTTTATTTTCTAATATCGTAGCTGCTGAGCCAGACGAAGAACAATGGGGTACCGAATACTTACTGTTCCACATTGACCAACATTTCTCACGTACTCTCGTAATAACTTTTACTTCTCATTAGATCTATTTCGTTAAATACCTCATAATTTGTTTTGAAACATTGCCCCGCATAGACCCTATAGTAACTATACCTTTCCATTCGAAATGCTCTCTCGGTGACGGTATTTCAATCTTCTTATCGAATGAGAATTGCTGTTATAGAATCAGAGTGGTCAGAATTAACTTTCATGGATTACCGAACGAGTTGTTTAGAGGAAGTTGTTGGCGGTATAAAACGGCGGGTCCGGTGTACCAAAAAAGATAAACCAGAGGAGTCGAAAACAAAAAATGAAACAATAATGTGCTCTATACAAATTATGCTTATTATGCTACTTCAATATCATATCAATTCAGGCAGAAGACTATGAATTTGAAATTGTCTATGACAAAGAAATTGAAGCAAAATACATAATTTGTAGCTGGTGAAGACAATTCCGATGAATACTGGCAGCTATCACATCTCGTCGACAAGTTCTTCAAAATCTCACATTAAGATTTAGGTTCTTGTGCTGCAACCTGTTGGTTCTCTTGCTAAGTTGTAAATGATGGATCACCGAGCCAGTGTGAGATGCCACCTCTACCTCCACCTCTACCTCCACCTCCACCTCCACTTCCACATACCACACTATAGTGCAGCACAATGAGACGTGCAAGCGGAGAGTGAAAGTAGGAGGAATCAAAAGTAGTTGAAGGCCGAATATCAGAGAGTATATATGACCTTGGCTTACCACGATCATCTATTGTTTCATCGCTCTGATTTACATGTCTTACTTAAAGGGCGTGGATTGTTATGACGTCATTTTCGCATAAGGTCATGGATCCATAGGAATGTAGGGATGCAGCACATTTATATGTAATTAAAAGTAAATGGTTGCTTGAACTTTTATTATTCACGCTTTTGTCTAATCATCATATATCATATGGTTTAACGACGCACATCAATAGTGACCAAGATATATATATATATATATATATATATAGTCTTCAGTCACAGTAATTGATGAGTGCTAATATGTATAGAGATGAGTGACGTTTTTTTGAAGTGTATTGGAGAGTAGAAAGGAAGCAGTCGTGTCATGATTCTATGGGTTTATCCTTATATTTCAGTTCTTAGGGTGGTGGGATCGCCCTTTCGAAAGATCCTTCCTTTTAACATCAGCCGTAATAGGAGAACAATGAAGTTAACATAAACTTTCAATGTTGATACAAAATATATTTGTACACTCTAATCATCGATTAGGACCCCTTGTATAACCTAGTAGTCGGTGGGGTCGTTATAAGCACCACGATCGATTAGGAGAAACGATGAAAACCTTCGTCAGGATGGTTGACCCCAAGGGAATCGAACCCAGTTGGTCTCATGAATAACTGTTGGGCGTGCTACTGACTACCATCGGTACCAGAGTCGATAAAGCAGTTCTACCTTCAACTGCGAAGTAGATTTTACAGTTCAACTGGTCTGCTACTTTATCGACTCTGGCAAACAGAGGAATTCAACGTGCAACGTGCATATCCTGGTTAGTTAAATTGTTTGAAAAGGTAATGGAAATAATATTAACCAATAAGGTACAATTCATTTCAATTTTACATTGGCTTCTCCTGCCTCAATTTTTTTTAAAAATAATTTGCTTAAATTTCATGGAATGAACTATGAGAACATAGATTCCTATATTCTAAAATCAAATTGAAAATGTATGAATTATTTCAAATACTAGAAACCCTGTTAGATCTGATTTTAGGACCAACTCAAATGATTTATTATTTTAATGAATAAATTGAACTCCCATTGACACCTTCAATAGTTCGCTGTTGTGTGGTAGGCCCACAATATAAATAACCGATACAGTCAATCAATATCAGCGAACATAAATGTATATCAGTTCCCATTGACTGAGACGATTGTATTGTTTGATTCTATACGGGAGCTAATCACGGAAAATTCTTCGCGGGAAGTATTTGTAAACCCTGATGTGAACCTTCTGAGTCATGAAGACATCCATTAGTCATGAAAATGAATCCTTAAAAGAGATTCAATCCAAATAATTGTATTCCACAACCAATCCGATAATTGAGGAATATTGAATCTAACATTCAATTCATGAAAAAAATAATTGTAGTGCCTATAATTGAGAAAACAAAAGTCTTCGATGTAATTGAATCAATTCACACATATGTAAGAATCACTATTCTAATCTTTACAATAAAATTCTGATGTCGTCGGCAAATAATCATAATCAAACGCCTACCTCTTTGTCCGGGAAATGTACTATAATATCAGTCTTCCTCCCACCATTTTATCACATTGTGTAGGCAATTCACCATATGCCCAGTTTCACATAAACCGTGAACATATACTATTAACATATTGTCTGCAAAAAACCTTCATCGTCCATAATTATTGCGATTCTTGTGATCGTTAAACTTCAAGTATTCAATGACATTAATGTATAATCGTGAAAAATAGAAATACAATAAAATTCAGATTATATAAACTAGATATAATAATATAACTACAATAGAAATTCTACCCGAAAGATGGTAATAAACGTAATAATAATTGAAAGGTTACACGAAGAGCTCAAAGCATGTTGTCAAGGCCGATAATAAGTGGATATAAAACAGGAGTAATTAAATGACTATTCAAGTCTGAAAGATCATCTTTTGTTCACCTCTGTCACATTAAGGTGAGCTATATTCCTTATAGCTGTTTCGAAGCATGTCACGATGATTATGTGTCATTATGTGTAAGACATTTCTGAACGGATGAAGGTTTTAATACGATTATCCCGTACCAGTCATATATTTAATACTTATTAAGTTGCAGTATACTACTTTTAGAATACGGTTTTCTGTCTTTTTTGATGCCGGTCGCTTCCGATTCGCCAGCTCTTGTGGAAAGACGTACAGTAGTAGCATTGCAACTCAGAAATGATAAAAGATCATCCTCTGTGTTCATTCATTCATATTGTGTTTAACGACAGACTGTGATGGTTACTGTAAGAGCTATTGGCGTCAGTAGATTGATTCATGAATTGATGAAATAATGAGATGAAGGTTGCTCATGTTATGGGAAGGAGAGTGATAAGGAGGCGGTCGTGGTCTATATTGTAGGAATCATCCCGTCATGAGCTCATACTACGGACGGAAATCACACACGACAAAACTATAAGGATGTACGGTGGCGGGGATCGATGGCACGTCCCTTATACCCCCTTTATGCCTCCCGTCCCTTTACCTTCCGGATCACACATACCACACACACACATATATATAAAGACACACGTTTTCATAGAATGTTAAAAATGACTTACAAATGGTTCTCCATCAGATAGTAGATACAATATCATCAACTTGTTGAATGGTCACTAAATTGAATGGGATTTAGACTACCGGTATACATGTAAACTTTATTTGAAATAATTCATTATATAACAATATTCTGACATTTCTCACTTCAGAGTCATTATCACTCAAAACAATGTACTTTTTATCGATTATCACGAAGTTTATCTCGAATATCAATGGATATTATCCGAGTATTAGTTTAGCACTCGAAAAGTGGAATGCATCCATGTACAATTAAAGTATAGTGTAATTGATCGCTTTATGCGGTAACCGTGTCGGAGAGTCTAAACACACTTAACACGTCTATTCGGTTCAAATAATTTATTTCTGTATGCACTCCACAGGTCGTAAGGAAGACCGATCCACAATGGAAATTTTCATCGGAAATACAAACGTATCCACTTCCGTCCGTCATCTGGATGATTTATAGTAACAATCGATCGAATAGATTATGTGAAATGGATTATTGAAATCATGAAAATAACCATGAGTGAAAGACGACGAAAAAGAAGTGCTTACTGGAATGCCAAATCAGAAGATCTTGCCTGCTTTTGTGAAGCGATTAGGGGTAGTAGGGTGTAATTAGGGAAGGGAAAATATATCACTGCAATTTCGATCTTGGCTTGTCATCTTTAAAGTGAATCGATAAACTTGATCAAAATAGTATAATAATAAGAATATGTAGGAAATATGTGGAAAATTTCTTGAGGTTATTTTTCTGGTTCTTTCAATAATTTCATTAGAATTCCCTATTGTATTGAGCGTTTCTAGGGTATTTTCCGATACAAATCCTAGGATATTTTCCGATAAAATTATTTTTATTTTCTTAAGTTCAATAATAGTTCATTTTAATGATACTGTATAAGTTGGATCAAAATACATTTATTTGTCCGAATTACTTCTACCTTATCTTCACAATGCCCATATTATGAAATTGAATATTCTCTACGCTCATCTAAATATATCAATACTAAAGGCTCCCGGAGCAATTAAGTTATTAAAGTTTCGTTGTTGTTTTGTGATGATGGTATAGTCCTATTTCGTGCCACAGTGAGAGTCGATAGATCCCATTCAAACGACCATCTCGCCTATCGATAACATTATCGGTCGATAATATTGATCTTCCAACATATAATTACATGCACATTATGAATGGAAACTATTATTATATTTTTTAACTCTAGATGACTCTAGATATTGTAATAGTATACAATTTACCAGATCATCAGAACATCTCCCGGGGATTCAGTTCCATGCTTCACTTCATTATTATAATCAAATTAAATCGTGTACTTTTACGAAATCAAGTCCATAATACTACCTTGATTTATATTAATAGTATTATTAAACTTATTATATATGTTTTCATCGTAATGTATTGGGCCTGTAGGCGTTATAATATAATTGAATGTTGTGAAACAATGGAAAATGGAAATAAAAACAAGATTATAAGAAACGAAAGTCATGTTATTCGAATATATTGATTCATATAATCGGATGCTTCTGCGGTAGAGATTCATAAGAGAGTCTGAAGAGTAGGGAGATTTTGTAAGTGGTCATTATAGTAATGTGAATAGAATTCATACATGCACGAGCTATGCAGCTTTGTTTCCAACTATCAGCATGTTCATAGGCCTATGATCATTTTAAAATTAGTTGTCACTGCGTAGTAACTTTTAACGTCGACTCTTCCATTGTATCGATGTTGGGCTTTCATGTTGAGAGATAATTAAGAAAAAAATTGTTTGCTTGTAATTTGTATCTTATACAATGATAAGTCTAAGGGTGGATTTCAAAGACGAAGTTTGAACCCCGGTCTACCTTAGACGCCGTCCAAGTAAAAAATCGCATTGCCTCTGCCAAGATGCATTGAGGGTTGCGTTAGTTCGCCGGCCTCTATATAACACGCGAACCAACGCAACCCTCAATGCATCTTGGCAGAGGCAATGCAATTTTGAAACTAGACGTAAGGTAGGCCGGGGCTCACACTTCGTCTTTGCAATCCACCCCCAAAAAAATCGAGTAAATCATCATCAGAGACTATTGAATATTTGAAATATTAATTGATTCATTCGCTATAGTACATCCACACATCAGACATTTTCAACACAATAGGATCGTAGATTGATTCAAACTAATACCATCATGCATGCAAATTTAGTATTTCTGCATCTGCATACATTAAAGTTTATAATCTTATTGTTATGAATTGAGGTTTCCATGATTCGTATCTTTATATAAGAGTCTACACCACATTTGAATAGTGATGATATTTGATTAAATTTATGAATGGGAACGTGATTTTATTGCGAGATTGTGGTCATTGTTTCATTTTCGTTGTCTGGAGAGTAAAATTGAGGAGTGAAATGAGGAATGGAATACACCGTACAGAAGTTGTATTAAAATCTATGTAAATCAATGGGATTGAACTCAAAGTCTTGCCTAATAAAGTAATACTGTGTTGTGTTAATAATATTTTTATTCACATCTTTTTAAAGCAACAAGCATATAATACACAAAAACATATTTGTTAGAATACATTATTCAATTTGGCTACAACGGTAAATGATTTCGTTGTTATATAATTCTATCAAGCTGATAAATCCAAGAAATCTCATATTTTAATCACAAATAATAAATACTGTATGATAATGCTATAGCTTTTGCCAAGCTTAAACGCTTGCTATATATTTTTTAAATATTACGGTCAACAATTCATTCAACCGGTTCAGTCTGTCTTCATCGTCATAGATCACGAATAAATAAATACATAAAAAACATAAACAGTCGGCTTATTTCCTATAGTTGGGTGGGAGATACGAGCTCGATCCAGCTCCACCACCATTGTTATATCCACCGCCTCCATTGTTGCCTCCTTGCTTGTATCCTCCACCGTTACCGCCTCCCTGCTTGTATCCACCGCCACCGCCTCCGCCCTGGTTGGCTGTTCCTTGGTATTGGACATCGGCGACATAACCGTTGGTGTCATCAGCAGTGTACTTGACGATCTGGGTACGGCCGTCGGGAAGAAGGACGGAGTATTCGCCGCGGACAACATAACCATCACTGCTCTCTTTTTGCTGGAAGTCGTTACCACTCTGTTGGTCTTTCACAGCATACTGGAAGTTGTACGGTTCGGGCTGGAATAGAACAGATTAAGAATTTAGTTGACATAGATTTCAAGAATGGAATTGAGAATATCACGTATATATTTTATGGTAGTCATTGTAAATGGGGTGAAGTCCTTTAGTGCAAATCGTAGATCGTGATACACTAATTGGAAATGAGAAGTTACAAAATGAGTAGTTGTATGAATGGTAACGATTTGAATCTCATTAGTAGCGGTAAATGTATCGAGACTGGATACTGAACCATCGTGTTATAATCTTGACCAAAAATGGAAAGAGTTCGTTTTCACAAAATTAAGAAAAAATTGAATATTTCGGCATGTAAGTAATACGAGTCAAACGATGACATAATACCTGATGTAATACAATAGAGTGATGCAATAATGGTTGATGCAGCTCAAATTTGAAATCACTTTGACATATTACTGTTTTTTCAAGTTGTGTAACATCTTCATTCAGGTATATGCCCAATTCTTGGGTTGCTATACAGCACAGAATAATGATAATTCCAATGATAATGATAATTCCAAACCAAATTTCAGATGTGAACATAGGCCAATTTTCATTTTCAGATGAATTTACATGTGAATTTGACATATCAGGTGAATATTTCTTCAGAAGGTTATGACTCGAATAAAAAAGTTGAATTATATCCAATACCTTTCCGCTTGATCCATCATTGTATCCACCACCGTTTCCGCCACCTCCGAATCCTCCGGAAGGTGCACCATATGAAGACGATGGTCTTGAACCACCTCCAGCGCCTCCAAACCCTCCTGGTCCTCCTCGAGGATAACCGCCTCCTCCACCGCCACCATTGAGCTGACCTCCAAGGGTCATGTCACACGCCATCACCACCAGCACGACCACAGCGCAGTAGATCTGGAACAAGTATGTTGGGTCAATGTTGGGGAATTATTTGAGTCGTTGAATGGACCTATGCACTGACGAATTAAAAATAATTATATATACTATAGTATATTGAAGAATAGTAAATGTTGCTTTTTTAATCTGTGGAATACAGTATAATACTGTATAAGATATTGAAAGCAATTATGTTTTCAAATGACGATTCTGTTTTGTAAAAATTGATGAGATGTTTAGGTGAAAAGCTAGCGAAACCATTAATATGGCTTATGTTACTCTGATTATTATTCTCAAAATTCAGTGAATTCATCTTTATATTGATCATCACATGATAATCACTTTTTGATAATCTGTATTATTCAGTCAAATAGAACGAATTTTATCAAAATATATCAAAATATTATGATACTATTGAAATATTATAATATACATTCTTTATATAACATATTATATATAGGATTATATATAAAAACGTCAAGGCATATGAGCCACTATCTGAGTGTAGTTGACTAGAAATTTGAAAGAAATAATGAACTAGTTAAACCCAAAACAAAAAGTTGAGTGGTAAGCCAACATTTTTGTTCTTTTTTTCAAATCCCAATTTCACTTGTCATTGATGCACTTAAAACTCGAACCGAAACAAGATGAAGCTGTCAGGCAATAAATTGTCACTTACATTTGTACGAACCATGTTTCTATTTTATAAGAAACTATTTATCGAACTGTAATTGACGATTTTAATCCAAAGTAGGCTGGTAGTTGTAGTTGTACTGCTGCTCGAAGCTGACTGATGATAAACCCTGCCAATTCAGATTCTTATATAGTAAAATCCTATAAGATATTAACACTCTAGTATTCACTACCAAGGGCTGAATTTCAATTACGATCATGTGGGGGCGTGGGATCCTAGAAAGAGCAGTTGCGTATCAGGGGTTAGGAGAATCTGCATTTCTAAAAGATGCATTATTACATTGTTACGCGGCTGTCGTGGGAGTAGAGTAGGGGAAGACGGAAAGTGTTACCTTATGTGGGCTGGGAGGTCGCATTCGACTAATTCAGATCATCCCCCATATTTAAGAAGGATTCCCTCTCACCAGATTAATGTAGAGTATAGACAGTTCACGTGTTACGTAACCCATGAAATCATCAGGTCGACCAATGAGAGAGCGAAAGTTGAAGATTGTGATGATGATATATTAAAATGTCTTGGACTCTTTGTTCGGGACTAGACTTGAAATATTTTTATGTAATATATTTTCACGCCTTCGTGAGCAGTTGAAGTATGCACTGCAATATGATTTTTTCACTCTAAAAATGCACGACTTATGTTATTATCACCTAATTTATTAATTTTATACGTTTTATACAACAGTGTATACTTTTAGGTTGCACAATATGAGATTCACATGGTATAAATTATTGTATAATAGCATTATTACGTGTGTCATTTCATGTGATGAATAGGATAAGTCGTGGACATATTTTATCCGTAAAGTGCTTTTTATAGGATTAGATAATGGGAATCTTAAGGCCGAATGCAAGTTATAATTTTGTATAAGTGTTACTCAACTCCAACTTTTTTACTCGTCTCATAGAAACTTGACGTTCAATTCAGACCAGACAAATAATTTTCATTAGGAAAATACAGTGTTTGAGTGTGTAAGATGTGCGTATGAACTGTACTCAATAGCTATACACACCTTTGTCTCTGAACCATTGTCTAGCCATGCACTAGCTTCCTCCTTACACACCTCACCTGTTGATCATTCATAACAAACTCCCCAGTATCGATTTTTTCGATTTTTACAATACATTAATTCAATAATTTCGAAAACGATTCAATTAAAATTCTTCAAACTTGGTATATAGGAATTCACAGCAATAAACAATTTCTTCCTACTTGGTATATAGAAATACGCAGCAATAAACATCAATGGCGTATTCTAGTATAGGGCCTATGGCAATAATGGCTCATGAAAATTAAAAGTTGATCAGCCATTGGTTTTGAACGAATTTTTCTCAGTTTAAAGTGGAATGGATCCTCTTCGCTATCTCATCTATCGCTAGACCACATAATGTTGAACGATTACAGCATATTCTACCAAATTCCCATGAGAAAAGAAGTTGATGTATTCGGCTGCACCACTATGATAATCGAGTTGGTAATTATGACAGAGATTCAAACTTAGTAGCATATAATATCACATCTAATCTTCCCAGCGAATTGTGGTTTTGTTATCTAGTGTACGAGACAGAGATGTTGGTAAACAGTTTTCGTCTAAAACTTGATTGTTACTTCATTTCATTAACATGGTAACTTCCTTAAACAACGTGTTTTGAAATTAGTTTTATCCAAAGTTGGACAAAGATATAATTCCTTAATGATAAGCCTTTCTATTATAGGAGATTGTATATATTCTCAGGTTAGGCATCGCAGTAAGTATGTAGTTAATTCCTTCAGGAATGAAGTAGGAAAAAATTTAATCGGCCTAATATTATACAATATCTATTATATTTCAGTATGCGACATTTTTTTTTAAATATTGAATTATACACTTTTCTGAAGATTTACGAAATAATTCATTGTCTATCATTTGTTTGCTACCTTGAGATAGTTTTGATTATACACTCACGTATGCATTGAGAATGTTGTTAGGTTACTAATTCATTTTTGAAAAACACCCTAAAAATGTATGTGAAATTGTGATACCTACTTCATTTCATTCTATAGATGTACCCTCTATGAAATAATACGACAGGGTTTGAGATAAGTTGCTAATCCATATGATTCTAAACATATAACTACTAAACATGAAAATATACAAATAGGTCATTGCTTTACATTGGCGTCAACGTAACACTTAGGATCTATAACTAAGATCTAACTAGAATCTATTGATGTCGTTGAACAAATAATGATATATTGGGAAGATAAGATAAAATGATGTTTCATTGGAAATATTATAAAGTATTAAAAAAGTCGTTGCCTATTGTTGAGGAGTCATCCCATAGCCACCTTAAGTTAACGGGAAACCACGAAAACCCTCTGTAAGGATAGTCGACCACCTCGGAAATCGATCACCGGCCTTCTGAATGACGGTTCAGCGTGCAAGCCACTGGTTCACTTGTCTTAGTATTCATATTCATATTCATTTTATTTTTGTTGCTTGATACCAAAAAAATAGCGATATTCAGATCTTAGTATGG
The DNA here is from genome assembly GCA_907164805.1 of Brachyptera putata. Taxonomy (NCBI): domain Eukaryota; kingdom Metazoa; phylum Arthropoda; class Insecta; order Plecoptera; family Taeniopterygidae; genus Brachyptera; species Brachyptera putata. The sequence goes on along the minus strand of OU015464.1, from coordinate 24,052,910 downwards.
CTAAAATATTCTGCTCTTCCATATAACCAGTCTTATTTTTACTTATGAGCTATGAATAAAAATTAAACTAGGAAAACGCGTTATGTGTTTCCGCGTTGATGGATGAGCTAATAAGAATGACATTGAATTCTTTCAAAAGGTTATATCAAGTTGATGTTTTGACGGCATTCAAGTTAAAAATCAATCTTTCCATTTGGTTGGTTTATTTCGTAGACTATTCTCATGAAGGAAATATTAGATGCAATTTAATTAATCGATTAGTCGACTCTGATAGAAAATGGAAAATTAGTTTTCTCAGAAGTTGTGCAACCGATTGCGTATAAAAACTAATGAGATTCAATCCAGATGATGACACATGAGCATTCCAAGTTTCAATCGAATTTGAATTTTCGTCTGACCTGTAGAGCGCGAAAAAAAAAAAAAAAAAAAAAAAACATGTACAGTACATTTTTTTCGGGTCCAGTGAAATTGAGTCTTCGCTTCGCTCATCCAATGATATAATGGGATACAAACAATATGGTATGAATGAATATTATGATAAAACAGTATGAAATACGGTGTACTAGAACTGATTGCTATCCTTCTGTCATACACATCCGATCTTTGTGTATAGTCTTTTCACTGCAGCTTTGAATGCATTTTGGCCTAATGTCTTGAACTGTTCAGGAACTGCGTTGTATAGCATAGTGGCATTGTATTTGAAAGAAGACCTAAATATGGTTGTTTTGTGCGTAGTAATACTGAGGTGATTGTTGTTTCTAATAGTTGAGATATCAACTCTGATAGACGCTATCTTAAGACCGGGTTGTTTGTTTACATCAATAGATAATATTCAATGAATAAGTTTATCATATACATATAATCAAGTACTAGTAGTTACAGTACCCCCCGTATAACCTAGCTGTTGGTGGGGTCGTTAAGCAGCATTAGTTACAGTACCAACTAGTACATGCTCGAACACAAACTATCTGGTACCATCGAAATCAGGAAAATTATGTGAAACAAAATAACCACTGCTCCAAAGCTCTTCTGACCTACTACATGTATCAAAAAAAAAATGATACATTTGATAATATTATCTACGTATTCAAATATTCAGAGTAACGTAAGTCGCCTTTGGATACTGGCTTCCGTTTCGATAAACTACAATATACCAACTTCTCTATATAATGTATGAAATATTGAATACATATGTTGATAAAATACCTCGATGGAAGGCACCTTGAACTACGAATCATACAAGAAGTCGATTCAGAAGTTGATTTTGTCATATTTTGAGAATCATTGAAAACACATGATATAGGTAACAATGGTAATAACAGTACTCAACTGCCAGTTAGAACTATCATCATGATTAGTAAATCCTTCCCTTGATTCCATGGCTCATATTTCCTGACGCAGTAACTGGTTGCAGATCGTCAAATCATGCACGACAAAGAAAATCATTCACTAATCCATCGCTTCAGAATATTCGTGTAAAAACTATCAAGGATTTTATACGCCTGTTCTTACCAAAAAAACAGAAATTGAGAATATTTCACGATGATGTACAGAATTTCTTTTCTTATTTACAAGATCTCCAGCTGTGTTTCAACTAATACAGCTCAACCATCTACAACAATCTATAGTCAACAACAATCACATTTACATAACAGGTATGCGAAAAGTCGGGATTCGTAGTTCGTACAGTGTAACAGTACTAAACGTCTCATTGTATAGGAAAACTACGGATACTATACTTGTTCGTCTAATGTGCTACATGTGTGAAGCCCACTCTAATTGATGGCTAGTCAAACACATAATATGTGTTTCAAGAAGCGCGACATATCTTCCATGAAATGTTCTCTGAAGCCACACAGCTTCGTTTCAAAAATATTAAAGTCACTTTGTTATGAAGCTCTTATCAATTGTACCCGTTGATTATTTTGATAGATATTTGATTCGGATCTATGAAAATACTTTTCAATATTCTTTTTTCAAATCGGCTGGTAGATTCATGTGAATATTTGTGAACGAGTGCACACATTCATTTGGAATTTGAAAGAGATTCTATTTATTTTTTCAGAATAATGTTTGTGCATAGTTCACAACTATTGGGGGATTCTTCCGGAAGTTTTCAGAAATGTGTAAAAGAGTCTTCAAGAGTGGTCTTTATAGTGGTGGTTAAACCGACTTCACCCTTCAATGAAACAGTTCTAGTCATGGTAACGTTGGTAATATCACAAGTGACACTACCATCGAAAACGTTCCTGGCATGTGCAGCACGTACAAAAACACAGCAAATGTATCAAAAGAGTGAAACGGAGATCCTATATTAAAAGCTCATTTAATTACAGTTAGAAACCATGAGACAATCGTGAGCGTCACAGTAAAAGATGTAATATCCAAGTATATGTAGCAGATATCATCTTACTTGCAGACAACGACGACGGCACATGTAACGAACAGGGCCGCTAAAAGGCTTCGAGAGAACATGTGCAATAAATTACAGGTAGATAGGTGTGGTGTGCTTAAAAGAAGGGCAAAAATCACATTCATGGAATAAATATTCGGATCCAGGTCAAAGAAGCAATAGAGATCGTGAATCTGAAACGAATAGTTTTGCGTAATAAGAGCTCATATTGCTCATCCATATATGCGCAATTATTGACCTTTCATCTGTTAGAATACATTTCTTTTGTGCACTTTTATCGAAATTTATGCTCCAATTTTGTAGTATATAAAGTTGAGAGTCGAACTGAAGATGATCAGTTGTGTCCTGACAGAGATTGATTCTCTTCTTTCCTGAAGACATGGTAACTACGTACGGTATATGCTTTCAGTAACATACAAAGATTAGTACGTAGTACGTACTGAGAGCCTATACGAAAATATCTTCAAAAAAACGTTAAATTTGATGAAATAATTCATATTGAGAATATTTAGAGGTATTAGTTGAGGTATAGTGAAGGACAACACACTAGAGCAACATGCCGATTACAAAGTTATAGCTAGAATTTTTACATATCTAAAATATATTCATTTTGCAATTATTTCTCTCAATTCTGCGCTACGCGAAAACTACTGCAAGTGAAATTGTTTGTAATTTACTTCTGTAGAACTACGGTGTTTTAAAAATGTTGTATAAGTCTGAAACATGAAATAAAGCAAGTTGTAGACTACAGCTCATAACAGGAAAAATGAGGAAATGTATCTCTTGATGCAGATTATTAATAGTAACTCAGCAGTTATTTGTACACACAATTAAATTGAATTAAATGATTAATTATACCATAGTTTGTTCAACTAACTAGATTGTTGAATCACGATCTAAGTGGCAATTCCGAAGTGAATAATTGAATAGAGTAATGATAGAAGAGATATGTTTTATAACGCAAATAAGCAGATGCTAGCTTAAAATGCACGAAAGATATAGGCGCGAGCCATCCGTGCTCGAGATGGCTAGGGCAGTTGCTCGATGGTAGCTTCCATGTTACGTGGATACTATACGTAAGAGTTCATAAAGTGACTTAATTGGTGACAATTTCTTCAAACCAATTGATAAAAAATATTTTGATTCGATTTGAATAATCGAACTCTTTCACGATGTCCTCCGACAACGTTTTCTTGATTGAGAATGTGTACATTGTTTCTCTCTTCATTGTGCGAATAATTCTGATAAAATAATATCAGAATATTTTCCCCATCTTTTCCAAAATCGAGAATTGTTGAATGTATACCATCCTTCAGAAACAGTATATATTATAGTATACAGATTAACAATAATATATTGCCTCCTTCCGTAGATCAGTCAGCTAAGTCACCGTTTTTTTGAAGCCTGAAATCGTTGGGCGTGGGTTTGAGTCCCGCATAAGACATGGGGTTTTGTAAACGACCTTTCACGTATCATCACTACATAGTTTCATTATCACCCGGTCATTCGTGCTCCCGTATAACCAAGCTGTTGGTGGGATCGCTAAGCTAACAAGAATTAACAGCTATTTAATTAGGTCAGGAGGTATTGTTCTAGGGCAGTTCTCATTAAAAAGAGTGCCTGCCAGTGCCGAGACTTTTCGATCTCCACTCTCTACATTTCAGTAGGTACTATTTTTAACTTTTTTTCGTACTCTAACAAGCTATTCTCATGTTTGTTCCATTTTCTCAACATTATCGATCCTCAACTTTCGCCCAATTATTTTTTCTCTTCTCATCATCCTCTATCACAATATTTTATTCAAGTATGATAAAAAAAAATGTATTCAACTATTTCATATTATTCCATAATAATAAGTTTATATCATGAAAAATATTTCAAAATCACCAACAATGAAGTTCAAAATCGAGGTGATGGTATTTTCGTGCTAATACCATAATGTTGCGTGTGTAACAAGTGGTATCGATATAAATTTGTTCATACGAATATACATGATCGTCAATTAAATCATTTAAAAAATAAAAATAATAATATATAATTAGAAAATTCAAGGCAAAGATGAAACGTTAAAAGTTAATATAATAGTTCGTGAAACATTAATAATCATTGTCAGCTTAGTGTAAATGTTGGAAATGTACACGTGAGAAAATAAAACATATTGAGTTGTATCTGACATTATTGATTCAATTAGAAAACGACGAGACGATATGAATAGAGACTTGAAGGTTGCAACATATTTAAATATTGCAGACAGCGATAATAAGGATCAAATTCGCCTTAGGTGTATACGAACAGTGCAACAATATTGAATACGACAAATTAAAATCGAGCATGCATAAATTATTCATAGGAATGAAGTTAATCAAGATGAGCATTGTCCCTAAACATATGGGTGACCATCGGGACAATTGCTAATAATTTATTAGAGAAATTTAAACGAACGCACATTTAATTAATAGACTTCGGATAGGCTGGTCACTTGAGCAGGTTATCCGATTGATAGAAGCAGATAACACATGAAATTGATAATTATTCTCCTAATGTAGGTACAAAACTACCTGAAGAAATTAAGAGAAAAAGTGATTAAATCATGAATAACAATTCTAACAAAGAAACAACTAACGTACCAAGAAAACAGAACAAGCCAAATAATACATTACAATGATTATATATCTGTATGCGTACGCCTAGTTCATGGTGAAATTAAGAGTTCAAAATCCTGATCATACCTGATAATTCTTCATAGAGCTCTGATATTATATGACTTCAGACCAATGAATCACGCTGCAAGTATTTCTGAAAGTATCTTCTGAAAGTATCTTCTATCAGATTATCTTGATCATTATCTTATCAATTTCAACTTTCATATAGTCATTTTGTTGATTTGGTGAATCCTGATATTTTAAACTCTCCAATTAATGTTTTTTGTTCAGGGATAGTGATAGATTCAAGACGAAGAATCTATAAACTAATTTATCCATGACAACACTTTTCTGAAATGATAAGAAAAACACCTAGATAATTCAGAGCAGCAGAATATACGATCACGAAAGTGAATATGACATGAAGACCAAAATGCTATACATTCATCGGTTAATGAATACCTATAGTGCGTTTTCCTCATGAGGTTATAGGCCTACTATCAATCTTTCCCAGTACCTAATTTCATACTCATCAGCTCATTGTATGCTTTATATTGTATACTTCATTGCTTTATAGAAAAAATCAAAATTTCTTCAAGAGTTATATTGAAGGTATTTTCAAAATATACATCAGTCAATCTGACCAGTTTCTGTAAAATCATCTCCATAATTCCATAGAAGATAATTTGATGTTGATTATTGATTCATTTAATGGAATCCTTTGATGAAATATTCAACTTATTCGAAATGTTCATGTCATAACATCATATTCATTGTGAATAATAAATCACAATTGATTTTCATAAACCAAATCATTCTGCAATAAATTAAAATTTCAGAAATCAGGATCCTATCAGTTACCTACCTGTGTAATGAGTAGGGCCTATACCTGAATTTTCAATAATAATTGATATATTTAGTTATACACGTAATATAAGTAGGTATTTTCAGTCACATACATTCGATTGAGAGAATCATCATGGATACCATAGATTATCATAGTACAGTTATCATGCAATTTATCCAATAAATCTTACTCGATAGATCTGATAAAGTTTACACTTATATCAATATCAATGAAAATGACAGTATTTAAGTACGATTTTACCCTCTCACAGATAAAAGAATAATTAATATCATGCATACATATTTTATTGATGTTTCAGTTTTTATTTTATTTATTGCACAACAATTAAAAAAAAACACTGGAATACCGGAAATGAAAATAAATACACTCACATTTTATACATAAATTGAAGGGTTTAGTTTTTTGTTATTCCCGCTTTCCACAAGGTTCATAATAAAGAGTTTCATATATATACCTAATTGATATTTCGAGGGAAAATAATATTTTTTATAAAAAATATACATTTACAATAGAAATGATAATCAAGAACTGCTTTTTTATGGGACCACCTACTACTCTACTATAAATGAAAAAAATAAATAGTGAAATAACACCAAAGTGTCCAAAATGAATAAATAAAAAAAGATTATTTACTGAATGAACAAAATATAGCCATTCAGAAATATTAATGGTAACAACCTTGCAGCTCACGATGTGATGCTTTGGTATATTGGCTCGGATGGAAATCTTGCTTTGTGTCATACAAAACTTTATGGAAGCACAGAGCTATCATCGAAATATAATCCAAGAAAAAGTTACAAGAGCTGCCGGAACTGGTTTAATATCACAATTGTCAATGGTTGTTTTTTCATAATTTTACCTAATTCATTCAATATTGACAAATACATGATCAAAATAAATCAGTGATTGATAACTATGTAGACCGATTGATATTCAAACTTTCGAAAGAATTGTTATATTTCAAATATTGTCAAATTCATTCAATTTAGTTACATTTCGAGCCCTCATTATATTCAATTTTTCTTCAAAATTTAATTGATATTCATCAAAAATTTTACCTTGACTTATCGAACCGTATCCATTTTATAAACTTATTTAAATTACCCGCGCCATTAATGCCCTTAAATATCAATCATTATTCAATTTAATTGAAAATACAATTATTTCTATATCGATTAATTTGTTTTATGTAAACTGGCCTGAGATAATCGATTGTATCAATAATACTGATGTCAGAGAAAAATAAATTAATGCAACTTATTTTTAATAATCCCCATGTGAAGACGAACCACTATAATCATTACTGTAAGAATTTGACGCTCCAAAATTGTTATTATTATAAGAATGGTGTGTTTTAGATCCAAAATGTGATGAGACTTTATTACGGTGAGAATTATAGTTTGAATTATAATTATTGTTTCCCGAGTTATAATTGTTGTTGTTGTTGTTGTAATCATAACCGCCGTTGATGTTGTTGTTCAATTGCTGATCAGGATAATGTGCCTCCCCTTCGTATGTGACTACAGCTTGGAAGCCGTTCTGCCAATCGGCGGTGTAGGTGACGATCTGGGTACGACCGTCGGGGAGTTGGACACGGTACTGACCTTTGACCGTGTCACCGTCGCTGGATTCGTGCCTCCCGAAGTCGTTACCACTTGCCTGGTCTTTTACAGCGTAACCGAATTGATATGATTTAGGCTAGAACAATATAGTCAAGATTAATAACGATTTTTTTTCATGATTTATTCGCTTCACCACTATACTATGCTCGCTACTATTTTATAATTTATATTTATCTCACTTTGAATATGATTTGTGTCCTGTATTTGACTTTGGTATAATATTTTACAAACTTTTCGAAATGTTGGCAAACTATTTGGAATCATTGATGCATACGTTTGTATTGCCCCACTTTGTATTTGTATTATAACCATTATATTATCATTATGTACTATTTTTTAACGACTTGCCCATTATATTGCATGTACCCATACATGCACCTATATACCAAACTTACATGCACTTATATGCACTTATATAACAAATGTAACAATGTACAAGTGTAAAATGACAAACGTACAATCAACAAATGTAACAATTTGGACCAATGCATAAATGAATGAATAAATAATCAAAAAGTATATACGAGACGGGTAGATCAGTGGCTAGCACACTGAGCAGTCATTCTGGATTCCTGCCATAGTTGAGAATCCCGAGAGAGGATTAACGTGGATCTCCTGTGCCTTATGAAGACGATACGTGAATTGTCTCTCAATTTAAGAGTAGACAAAATCTGTTTCCTTTCCACAACCAAAACACTTCGGTTTTCAAATTTCTTTTTTTTTATTCTCATTTCAATATAGAATCCATATTTAGCAACAGTGCACCAATGATCCTGTTTGCGCCATAACATGATTGAGAACCGAATTATAAGTTGTACAGAAAACGTTATGTTTTAAAAATATATCAAATCTCTACAAGTCCAAAAATCATAATGAATTCTTGAGACACGAAGCTTTGAATGTGAATTCTTCTAAAACGTTTGAAATTAATTGAGCACCGGTCAAGCATCAGCACCAGAACACAGGTCCGATTTGTTTTTGTATTTCAGGACCTCTCAAGTTACGACCATTAAGTTGAGTGAAAATCAATTATTCTGGTCTATCACCATCTATGAACTCTCATCATCTATGAACAAAAAGTCTCATGAAAATGGTTCTCATGATTTTGACCAACTTTAGGACCAGTTCGAAATTGCATGGACATTTAACCAATTGTGAAGCAGCATTTCTTGTTCATCAATTGGAGAACGATTAACAGAAGTCAGAGAGAATAAAATGAACTTGTCATTACATTTACAAAAATGGATCAACAAAATAAGAAGAAATAATTGAACAGTTTATGGAAAAACGTTTGAGGGAGATAAAATATTAATTCAAAACCAGAGTAGATAAATGAGACCGTATATTAAGTTCAAGTAGAACTGAGTCAAATAATGTGAAAATTAAAGTTCTGAAATGCAAAAAATACATTATTTCCATCTTCAACTGATGGCATAATTAAATTCATCTACATATTGAAATCCATCATAATACATTTCAATAAGTTACGTCACATTCGCAAATAAATTCTTATTCGTGACTTTATAACTCGACTGAGTTTCAATCCATGTCATTACACGAATGTCTTTTTGACATCTCTAACGAGGCAGTACGATTCAATTAACTTTCATCTAGACACAAACTAGATTCTTGAATAGCAATTGATGAATTGTAACGAAGACGGCTCAGCCAAAGGCATTAATACTAGATATAACAACCTTCCTTGTCTTTGTGGATCGGTAACTATATAAACATAATAATCTTGAAAGGATAATGAAACGATTCTGAAATATACCAGATTTAATGCATGAATGAACCGAAAGTTTATTTTAAACAATCCATTACCTGTTCTACACATCAAGAGATTTCAATATAACATAACAATGTTTGAAAATTAAACTTATTATGTTATTAGTTCTCTATAAGTACAAGCAGTATTATCTGAGCAATGAAAAACAACTTCATTTTTTACGAGTCAAAGGATTAACAGCAATCCTACTTAGGAAGACATGAGGCATAAGACACGGGGGAGGACATATATTATGATAGTTCCCTGAGAGGTGAAAGTTATGAGCGCCAGTTTGTGATTAGTCAAGGGGGGTAGGTGGTTGGGGGAGTACTTATCTGGCCAGTTCGAGACAAATAACGTGCATTGATTCATGAAACCCGGGCGAGATATGATCACACTCGCTTTTATTGTAAATGAGTTAGGAATGAGAAATTATGTAAAAGAATGTTGAGTAAATAAAAATAAAAGTCATGAAATATACTTCAAACTTTAAAACTTGTATATATATATATATATATATATATATATATATATATATATATATATATATATTATTATTATTATTATTAAGTGAGGTCACGATTTATTATGATTGCTGATAGCGTTGGCAAAAGCGTCGTTTTACTATAGAATTAAAATGGTTCACTTTGTGTTCTAGTTAATAGACAAGTCGCTATACATGCATAGATAATCACCAAGTGCATAACAAGTGTTCAAAAGATCAAGCACCGTTTAAGGTATTATAATTTCTCAGTTATGTTCCATTGAATATTGTATGGAAATAACCAATGGTAGAGCCATTTAATCGGATATTTAAATGAACTGGTTTATGTCAGAGACCCTTAAGACTTGGACTTTTCTAGACATTCATGAAACTAATATTAGTATTACATTTTCACTATCAATTTCTTCTCATTCATTTTCCCAGCCATGATAGACAGATCTGATCATATTGTTTTTTTTGAATAACATAGATTCGAACGAATTTTCATCGATTATGTATTGTCTTGAAATTTTATTTTGTGGGGATTGAGTGTTTGTCAAGAAAAGCAACTAGAAAAGTTGGAAAAAATTGAGAAATAATACCGAGGTTGTGATTGGAAAATACAATCCACTTGTCCACTTATTTCAACAACATCACTTGCAAGATGCCTGTTCATTACTGGTAAATTTTGAGAAAGGTGAGGAAATCTCACTGGAATATTGATGCTGAATAAAAATGCATTCGTGTAGTTTGAGAATTTTAATTATACATTCAAAATTAATGTGAGAGGCGGTTAGTACATTTCATCAGGATAGTCATAATTGAAATACCTGGACAAAACATTCTGAATAAAGTTTCCTCAGAAGATTGAAGAAGAAAAAAGAGAATTAATATTTCGGTTCTTATACATAATACTTAGACTTTTTTATAGATTGGAAATGTACCAGAAATTGAATAAATACTTGATGCACGTTGAAAAACAGTTACCTCTTCACCCGCGGTTCGTTCAGTCAAGGAACAGCTTTGAAAATTTAAATGATGATGGGCGTGGGTTTGAGTCCTGCATAAGTTTTTTCCTTCTCATACTTTATCGCCATAATACAGATCACAAAGAAAACCAACCTTAATTCTTCACCAGTTTTTTCATTGACAATTCATATCAATACACCTCTACATCTTTCATTGTATTGCTTTTAAATAATATTTGTCTCTGTTATATTGTTGACTAAGATAATTTCGAGTCACCTCCATCCCCAAAAACCCGAGATTGTTGGATGAGAAAAAATAAATTATATATATATATATATATATATATATATATATATATATATTACTTCAACAACTTTCTGATTAACCACCAGTAGGTTATTATAATGATACGATTCTATTTTAAACTATTTTGAATAGTTTTAAATCGTATCATATATATCAATACATATATATATATTGTTGACCAAACGACCCCAACCAACAGCTAATTATTCAGGGATACAGGTGGTAGTATACGTTACCTTCTCATCCCCTTTCCAGTGGTCTCCCGGGTATCCTGATTGTGGCCTCTTGTTGTACGAGTTGGAGGGTGCTCCATAAGATGAGGTAGGAGTCCCGTAAGAGGTCGACGGTCTCCTGTAGTCGGACGGTCCTTGGTAATCACCTTGCACCACAGCAACTATCAGCACCCCAAGGAGAACCTGAACAAGCCATTAGCACTAATTTTATCTACACATTGACTGATTGAGTTATAGAAATATCAGTTTAGTTTAATATTCATACTATATTATGAGATACATTGTATAATATTCGATTCAAGTGAACTTGAAACTTTTCTATAGTACTTCATATTTTGTGAATTAAATTCAATGGTGTTTCTAGAACACTATGGTCTCTTTTATACGAATAATGAATTGAAGTTGTATTCCGTGTGTGAGGTTACTGAATCGAATCATCGACCAGAATGGCGTACAAATGAATTATTTCCAGGACTAAATGTATTATATTTCAATATCATTCCATTACTGAATTACCAGAAGTTATTTCTGGATATAATTTGAAACTTATTTTCATTGCAGATTATTATCGTACTATAACATTATTTGTGAGATAGTTTTGGTTTTAGAAATGTTCATCAACATACAATAATTTACAAAAAGGATTTCGTTGTTCCCTTACTTTTTGATTATAATAAATAATTATTCGATATTCAATATCCCTCAACAACCTCAATATTGACACACTTAACACAAAATGATATCAAAATAACACAAAATATGGAAATTTTACTTATTGATTTCATATTTCTCTGAACAACAGATGAGAAGACTTGATCCGTTTTGTGGACAGAAGTATTTTTATTTACTACACGATTTTTTTTAAATCAAACATGATTGGTTGTTAAATGTGTTATATACAGGTAATTTCATGAAAAGTTGATGTTACTCCAGAGTATCAAATGTAAAATTAAATATTCAGGACATACCATGGTGGTATTCAAATAGTTGTTATTCAACCAAACTCGTATAATTTTTCCAAACAGCAATAACTAAATACCTTACCGCTAAAATATTATTGTTTTATATTACGCACAATGTGAAAAACTTACATAACATGAAAAATGATTGTATAAAATTGATCTAAACAAACTATAAATCTTAATTCAACATTGTATGAAAATCACGGACGACCCATATTCAGTGGATTACATTTTGCGTGATATATTGTTTAATGGTTAAAAGAGAGTGCTCCAATTATTGAATCTAATCAACAAAAATTTCTCTCAGAGTGTATATCGCTGTCACAATATTATCCATTATTTTATGAGTTCAAATTAGTGCACTTAAGTACTAACAAAATATCTTGTATTGTGAAAGATACCGGTTTATATATCAGTCCGTCGTTCGAGAAAGAGTTCACTCTCGATATAATCAATTAATTCTTTATTATTGGATCATGCGTTTGCTAACTTTTGAAAAACTTTGATCACATTTACTAAATTCACAGCACTTTTAACTTCTTCTTTTTTCTGATAGAATAATTGCTAACAATTTGTATAATATACCAACCTGTATATATCCCATGATGTAGTATCGTCAGGTTGCAGAGTCAAAAATGTTTTGAACTGAAATACACGTGTACCATTCTTTTATATCATTACGCGGGCGATTCGAGGAGAATTGCACGAAAACGTATTGTTTCCATTGTTTGCACTGAAAAAGGAGAGAAAAAATGAGTGGTGCGTAGCGAAAGAGAGAGAAAGATCGCACGAGATAGAGATACTTGAGTGTGGAAGGGGGCAAATGACCTCTTGATTACACAATTGCAGTGGGTGAGGTACAGTCATTCATCTACATTTTATTGCAGTATATTTTTTTTCTCTATTTTCTCAGAGGATATGAGATAATAATAATACTAGGTTAAACAAATGCTTCACATTTAAATGTTATATAATGGAGAGTTATGCATAGGCAGGACTACCTCACTGAAAACGGTGTATTATATTACGAAATAATCTAAACAAACTTTGGACGTATAAATTGTTATTATTTTTTATTGAGGAGAATTGATTCAATATTTTTTTCATCGTTTTTAGTTTATCATGTTACTTCCATTGATTTTAATAGACTACTCAATTTTCGTGGAGGAACGTTTCAAAATCCACCTATTGAGGATAAACTTATGAAATGGTATACTGCTCGGTATTACCAAGTTCAGTTAGCTTTAGTCAACCCCTTGACTTTCCCTGAAATTCACACGTTCAAGAAACCCTATGTTTATTATTGGGCATTTTCAAATTACTGGAGATTATTCATGAAAAATAATATAATTATGATACATACAATATAATGTCAATATACGTATGCGTTAACATATACAATTCATGGTTCACATAAATATTGATACTTAATTCCATGATATTCTAGATCATAATTATGTATAATCCATTTGTTTTTGGATATGAAAGTTGACTCGATTTTTATTGAGTTCTAATCACGATGGTAAATTTGGATCAAGTTCATAAAATAAATTGCTTATTAAATTTTAATCGGGATTTTTTAATTATGAACAAATAATTTCCAAGAATATTCCCATTCTAAGATATCTTCATTTTATTCTAGGTAATCAAAGAGAAAGGATATTTATTCCCTCGGAAATTAAATTTATCATCTATATCTCTAGTGTGTATTTTATAGATAAAAGCTATATATTTTCAAGTACCAATAATGAAGTAAGAATAGTAATTTACTATCAAAACATTTCAGCTCCCATTTGATTCCATAAACCGTCAATTATTATCATTATTTCGTTTTGAGGGCAGTTTGGGAGTCAACCTCATTTGGTCCCTGTGATTAGTTCCATTATGTTAATCTCCTTTTAAAGGAATGATGCGTGCGCATGGGTAGGTCCAGCCGACACTATTGGCTCATCAATTTATTGACATGATGAAATATCACGAGTAGAAAAGATTTAAGAATGGACAGAAAGAAAAGTTGTGTAAAGTCCGTGAAATTATCAGGATCAATCGTGATTTGAAAATGAATGTGACCTCGCTTGATATTTACGAAATAATCTGGACTAGCATTTTATTAAGTTGACGAGTTTTTAATTGAATTTATTCGTTCGAGTCCTGTCCCCGAATGCCATAGAATTCACGTGCTTATTAAAAGTGATAAGATCACGATATTTGATGGTGCGATCCTGAATTTTGATCATTCTCGTTCATACGCAAGGTTGTTTTTGTTGACAAGTATATAACGATCTAATTATGCAGAATATGATCCAGTTAAGAATGAAATACCGTCATAACCTATTTTGAAAAATCAAATACAAATTTGGAATAATTACGCTGGTCACTTGCTTATATTGCATTTTGATGATCCATTTTACTTCATATTATAATTCAAATATGATTCCATAATAGGCCTACAATGTGATATTCATTTGAATTATTGGTGGTCTACACCAAATCTTACATCTGCACAAATGATTCACGGAGCTGAGAGCGGTGATGCAGTCGCTAGCACATATATCAGTCATCTAGCAGTATAGGTTCTAGCAGTCGCTAGAACCGTCACTCAGGAGGCCGGCGTTCGACTCTCGCCATGATCGACTAATCTGGGAATATTTTTTCATTTTTTACCTTCGACCATAAAATGAGTACTAAGATGGTTCTCTCACAACGACCGTACCACTTTCTTTCCCAAAACACAGACTAAAATATACTCCTTCTATCTCTCTATCATACAATTCAGAGACGCCATAGTTATAACTGGAACTCATTAGAACCATTCTCGTTTTTCGTGTTTTTTGATAATTGCTTAACATTTCAGAATTATTTATATCTTGCACAACATTCTCATCAATTAAGATCACATCTCTTTCTACAATGCAACCGTTTAATATCTGTAATTATGATATCAAAATGAAAACAATCAAACTCGGTTTTCTTTGTCATTACAAAAAGTTCATAATCCATTAGGATTGAGCTTCGTAGACCTTATGCATGCTATGTCTGTGTACAAAGATAGAAATTGGTGTAGTAGACCACGTGACATTTAGACAGCCAAGATGTAATTGGACCAATTTCATGTTATTACAAAGCCGTGCATCAGTGTGTCATTAACTTACTATACAATACTCTAGTTTCAATACATTTATTATAGCTTTTATGCTGTTCCATATCAAGAAAATATTCAACCTCTTTTATATTACATCTAATTTCAAAGTGAAAAACGCTATTAATCATGGTGAATTTGATATAAGCCCAATAAGTAAATGAGATTGGGAGCTGTACATTCATGATGTGTGTGTAATATAACCAATCTGAAATTACGTGAATAAGTCATTTTAAAGTAATGTCAGGAAAACATAATATAAGGGGGTTTAAATGTTATAAATTATCATCCATGATAGAAATGAGAATAAAATGTATGAAACGTCAAGACTGTAATAACATATCCGAATAAAAGAACGTTACTATACACATCACTTGAATAATGATATGTTAGTAGTACTCCATTTCTATAATAATACATATAGAGTGTGTTAGGTAAGGCGATATGAGGTAAGAATTGTCATTAGAGTAGGATATCTTCATTTTGGTTGTCAAAAAACTAGTTTTCTTTTTTTTAAGTTATAATAAGAGTATTATTCCAAGATTCCCACCGTTAAGTACTAAAATATAGTGATTTGTGGGAAAGAATGAATAATATATTTTATGTTCTGAAATCAAAACATACGTTGAAATGAAACGTTTCACATAAAAAAAATTGCCATATATTTAATTGTCGTTGAAATTGAAAAGATTATCTTTACACGAACTGCACGTAATAGAATCGGAGAACAATAATTCTATGATGCAATATTTAATTAATGCACTTGCGCTGCATTTTTCATGTGAATGAACTAAAAAACGCCATGCGTATATTTGGGACATTGATTGCGTGCACGATGAACTCGTCGAATTTTAATTTTGTTTCGTTGGAATAGAATTGATTCTGGAAATATTTTCAGTTTGTACGTGATCCATATCATTCAATTAGAAGCGGTCAAGTGTTTGATAATAACTAAAGTGCTTCGTTCATAAATTCAATACGGAATCACACTGATCACAATTTTCAACCAACGAGATTATGTTTTCAAACATGATTATTATTCTCATTGACTTGTGTTTCATCGTACCAAGTAGTAAATCATATATTAAAAAGGACGCCTGAACTACTAAACTAAACTCACATCAATATGGTAAAATAACAATATCGAAAATATTGTTGAAAATTACAATCACATTGTTGTACTGACAAACTACAGAATTCGTTCATCTAGTTTTTTTCCATCTTATTTCGTAATCCAATAAGATTCTCAGAACCAGTTTCTCATATCTCAGTTCCCTTCTCGATGGTACATTTAAAAGAGGTTGTTTGTATATACACTTTTATTAGACCTGATATAATAATGTTGACCTACCTTCATTATATTTTATGGACTGAGAATCTGAGGTCATACTCATTAGACTTCCTCTCCTCCAGGTAAGATACTTCAATAAAATAATATACATAGCAATATGCTCTTTCTCTACTGTTAATTCAATTAACGAATCACTTAATATGCATGCGTGAAACAGAGAAATACATGCGTGAAAAAATACATATGCACAAAGCAATGTGGAGAATCAAGTACCCATATTTTTATATCAAATGTATTAGTTCTTTAATGACTGATAATTGCTTTATAGCTCCTTCAAACGATTAAATAACAATACACTAAAAATATAACACAGAGAATATATTTTGTGTTATATATAAACATAAAAACAAAGGATTTGTATTTGTGAAACAAAAAGAATATAGTTTTTATATTGCTTCCTAGTTGATGCAATAATCAGTTCATTATACACACAGTAAACCTTTAGGCTCTGACTAATTGAACTATTTTACAATTGAATCAGTTAATTTATAATATATGAATAACATTTTCCATTGAGATTGCGTGGCAAAGCACTTGTAGGCTGGCGCGATTCTCTCTTATCTCTATATAATCTTCTACATTATGTAAGTTCCTGTGAGCTGGTTGCATGCTACACATTTAGATTCTTAAGTGACAGCTCCAGAGTAATTCACCAAAACACTTTTTACTTTCCCTCTTATTTTTGGTTCACATAAGTTAAAAACTAGTTTCTTGTAAAATAACAATACTTGTTTTTTAATCTATATGCTAAATAATGTATTAATAATGATCAGTTCAGATAATGAGGTTTTGATGCCCATTAATAAAGCAATGCTATTTTAGAATGCGAATATTTGTTAAATTAATGTTCACATTTGTAATCAAAACAGACAGATACGATTCGTTTCACTTGTTCAATAGATGCAGATGTAATATAAGTGTAAAAACGTTGTTACAAACCTCATTAACTAAGAACTAAAAGCGTTTTATTTTCCTCTCATCTCGAACTGTACAAACTGTTTGCCAGAGAGGAATTGAATATCTTGCATCAAAATAAATTAACTACTGGTACTGAAAATACACAATTATTGATGTTGTCGAAAGAACTGAAGTGCCTAACACTTATATAATTTTATTCTGACAATGTCAAACAATGTCATTTTTCATCAAGGCGTAACTTTGTAATTGATACCATTGTTGCCCTCACAACCATACAATAAACTATGCAATGTATACAACATGAATTATTTACATCTTTCTATTTGGATGGAATCAATCATTTTCGTCAATGTTGATTTTTTAAAATTGATCCCGCAAATATTAAACTCGCAAAATATTTTTGAAAATCGTTCCAATAATATTATATCACCATATGTCTGAGGATATTTCACCAAAAAGGAGCATCGGAAGAAAATGTGGGATATTTTCAGTCTTCTTCGGGAAAATATCATTTTTCAAGTTGTCACAATTTCCAACATGAATGATTAAAATTCTACTTTCTCAATGAAATGATAGTGAAACTACCATGAAATATTTCGAAATGGAAAACTAATAATCATTGGAAAAAACAATTTTGAAATGGAAAACTAATTATCATTTGAGAAAACTATTGTCAGCATCATGTCAAACTATATTTTTTCAAGATGTTATACAATGTTAATTTTCCGCGTGAAAGTGGAGAAACACCCTCTTTCAAGCATCATCTTTCAAGGAAGACATTTCTTGGACATCATTCTTGTTTTGGCGATATTTATCGGTATTTATTTTGC
Organism: Brachyptera putata; assembly: GCA_907164805.1. Lineage (NCBI taxonomy): Eukaryota > Metazoa > Arthropoda > Insecta > Plecoptera > Taeniopterygidae > Brachyptera > Brachyptera putata. Next base: position 24,034,405 of record OU015464.1, on the reverse strand, counting down.
TCTCTGTAACGCTCCAAGTAAGTTAGTGATAAACGAAATCTCAACAAAATTTTCTAACAATATAAGGATTCACGTTTCCAATAAATAAAGGCAATACCCTATCAACTCTTCCTACCGGTAATTGCATCAAAGACTACACACCCCCGCACATTCTTCAAATACAATCTAGGAAGACGTTATGTGTGCCAATAGACAGTTGGGAAAAGTTACATAATGCTATGATCAGTAGTTGATACATAAGTTACATTTACCACATTATGTTCACAGCTTATATGGCACACACTTTAGTGCACCTCTCTCTCTCTCTCTCTCTCTCTCTCTCTCTCTCTCTCTCTCTCTCTCTCTCTCTCTCTACGAATGTATTTCTGCAATAAGTGCTCTTCAATTTGCCTCCCACCGGGAGGATCGTGAGGATAGATTACATTCTTACTGGTAATAAAATAGATGCACAATAATTTAATTAGATTCACAGAATAAACAAGTAGACGTGATTAAGTATTCTTCCGAGTATTGAACCTAAAAACTGTTATGTGAGTGGTACTTGGTGCGTTCAAGTTATAAATACTATACTTTAGATAATGACAATGTATCACAAAATTATATATTATAATAATATATTAAATATATATATATATATATATATATATATATATATATATATATATATACATATTATAATAATTTAATGTGCATCACAGGGAAAACACAGTAATTTTCCATCATTTAGCTGAAATGAATTAATACCTTACTCAGACAACTTACATTTGCTTTGTACAACAGTGCCATCGTTAACATTAATGAGATGCAATGAGAACTTCATTTGATACAATAATTATCAAGTTACTGAAACTATTATGATAGTCAAGAAAAATATGCACTGGATAGCTACGTGGAAATATCAATAATCTTACTAATTTGTCAGAGAAAAATCGGTACGTATTATAACAATAATTTATAGTTATTCAAATAACTTCCACTCTCCACTATTTGATACCCTTATCATGTGAATGAGATGTTCAAAAACATGTATTATTTTTACTTCAATCAAGTTTCAGCTGATTGAACAACATTAATTTGATATGGATTAAATATTTGATTTAAGAAACATGCGTTTTTCCTAAAGCCAATCATCATTTATTTGTTCATCAAACATACAGCCTTTTGAATGAACCTTCAAAGTGTACTTTCTTCAGCAGTAGGCCTACTTTTTTTACTGCATTTTAATTAATGTTATGAATCGAAGATGATTGCATATCGGGGCGTATTATTACAAGAGAACAAACGCATGTATGCATGATCTTTGATATGGACCTTCATAAACTTCAAATCATGAATTAAAATGAAGTGTTATTTGATTGTTTTCGCAATTATGAATCCATTCTTAAAAATGATACGTGAACCGATGGATTGCTTATCAGTTCATTTACATACATTAACGGTTAAGGTTAAATCCTTTTCGAAGATAACACACAGTAGCGGTTCCATTGCTTTGCGTTGAAAACCATAAAGGGTGAGGATTTATTTCGCAATAAGAGGCTGTGAATAAAAAACGGCTGTTTCAATGTTTCAGTTTTGGAAAATCATTATTTGATGATGTGTTCATACATATATATATATATATAAATTTCAAAATACATAGCAACTCGAGAAAAGGAAGCTTCAATAGTAATATTCAGTTGTTCTCGTCCTTGAAATAATTTGGAGTGAAACAACGTTTCTCAATCGAAATTTCACAAATAAATGATCAAGATCTCCTAGATTCCTAATTTAGAATTAATTATTCTATATTTTTTCAATTCTCATAGTAAGGTCGAAATTTCAATCATTTCCAAATGCGTAAGAAGGCAAGAATGGCAAGAATGGCATTAAATATGCGAGTCCCAAAAACACGCTGTTCCAGTAAGAAATATTTAACGATTGTATTTGTGTTCTATATTTGAGAATATAGCAAATTGAATATTTGGAATAGATTCATAATCCATTGATATTATCAAAAATACTCTTATTCTATATTTAAAAAAATAAGAATAACATCTACATTCCAAAAATTAATGCAACTTCTCACATGAATAACTACTCACACAATTCTAGAAAATACATAACATTATCAAACCCATCTCAAATTATATCAATAATGAGTGATGCAACGTCAACACCGATCTGATTCATCTACTCTCTTATCGTCGTGCCTTTAGTCACGTTATTATGTGGAGGTGAGAGAAGGTTCATGAATCGAGGCGCCGGAATAATACACTCCAATATAAAACAGATACGTCTTTCATGCCGCATAGCTGAACTCTCGCAACACCACTATACCTGACTATGATGAAATCAATCAATCAATTCCAGGCGAGGTGCGTTATGAACACAATATAATGCAATATTTATTTGTTTGTATTTATATTAAAAATATTCATATTGAGTGATGATAAAGTTGGAGGTGTTACGTTTACCTTTCAAGTGATTGTACGAAGAGTGTTGAGTTCATTAGTTCAGAATCAAGATGAATCGAGGTTACACGGTGGTTCAACTCTCATTTTGAAATTGTTCTATTTCATCAGTACTGTCCTTGAGTCAACCGATTGTACCTAGTGATGAATTAAAAATTATAACGTATGCCATCTGCGAGCCTCCAATATTGCCATCTTAGTTTACTGTTACTACGGCTGAGACGACTTAAACGTAATTTTTTTAAATTTTGTAACCAAAATCAGTTCCTTGCATACCAGACTGGGGAACAATGATTTCAAGTTTCAATGTTATTTTTTTTTAAAAAATACAGGTTGACTTCACGATCAGCATGTTCAGATATTTGGAGGGTGAATCGGTACACATTTTTCATATTGGTGATATGGAAAGTTGAGCCATCTCAGTGGACCCACGCAAGCAACAAAACCCTCAATACATCTTGGTTCAGGTAAGCATATGATTGATACTGTGCGACTTACTTGTTGCAAGAAATTGAATGTGAAATACCACGTAAGTTTTTGTATAGGTGCTACATGATGATTTCTCAAGTCACTGGAGAAATATTCCTGAAACAAATATCTCCTGAAATAAAACTCCCCCATTTTGCTTTTATCCCTGGACAAAATATCCCCTGTATAACTCTGTGAATAATGTTTGAGCGAACATAGTGAGAACTTAACAGGAGAAACAGGAGAACTTAACTAAACATTTTCGGGCACATTTCTTTTCCAGGAAAACATTTCATCGGTGATAATTTTGCTTTACTAAAAAACAAATGGAACTTGAAAACGACTTAAAAAAAACTGACTTGAAAACCAACAGCGAAACTCATGTTTTGGAGAGTTGATGACGAGTGCATGTTGTGACGAGTGATGACGAGTTGATGACGATGACGACTGCATGATAATTACGTTCACAGATGAAAACTTCAAAGCTGAAACCAATATGGGATACCAGCTCATAAGGTATCAAGCCATAGATCCATGTATTGATGAAGAAGTTGTTTGGAATTATGCCTCAAAGCTTCATGAGCTTCTACCTTCATATCTATGCTGAAAGAAGTACACCATTATCTTCCCATTCGAGTCAGTTGGATACACTCAATGATACTACGTATGTGATTCTGATGTTTTTTCTCTAGTTTGTAATCAAAGTAAATGCGGATGGTTCTTTCAAAACTGTAAGCCACGACCGCTTCCTTTCTAGTACATGGTGAGAATAACCATTCATTCATCATCTCGTCGTATCATTCATCATACGTACTAAGAAGTTATTATAAACTTTGAAATGATGATGTTTTTAATAATTGAACACTTAATCTTATTGAATTTTCTTGCTACTTGCTGCGAATGGTGTTACTCCATAAATAGTTTTAACGATTCGCATAATACTCTTCGTTACGTACAGTTATTTCACAAACAATAATGAAGTTATCAACTATCATGGATCTACCGATAGCTATTCTACGCACTAAATCATGTATGGATTTACATTTTCGTTTGTCGTGTTCCTTCACAAGTAATACCACCTTCTAACTAATAGCTGATACATTAAATAACCAATTTTAAAATAATAATTTGATCGTGATTTTCTTTCCGATAACACGATGTGAGATGAAGTCATCACTAATGTGGTAACTGTAGTCTCCAAACTATGGGGCCACTGTAGTTTAAAATTCTCAATATTTATCTTATACCTTGGCATTAATTTATGCACCTGCTTTCAATAATAAGCGAATACGTATTTTTTACAACAATATGTTGATTATATCGTCCCGCCATTTTATGCATGATTGTTACTGGTAGTAATAACTGATAGTTATCTACTAGTTGATCGTTAAACGTTTAAGACAGGACATCCGCGATTCATGGTCAACACAGTCCAATAATCATTAAAAACAGCATCTTATTGGTAGATGATGATCATCATATTTGACGGGATATGTATAGACGACCAAGGTTATTCGAAAAACTCAGTGTTCTATCGTTAATTCATCGACAATTTTGAATATGTTCTTGTATTTTAATAATACACGAAGGCCAGATGGTTATTTTACAGCTTCTTTCAATCATTTGAATTCGGAATATAATCAATAGAATACTGCCTACTAAAAACTAATGAATGTACATGATTTAATTTTTCTTTGTTCGGTTATTATATAATCATCCAAAGTTTGAATCTTTTGAATATCATCAAATTCATTCAACTAAAGTAGTACTAACACAAATATTGACGGTACTATTGGGTACTAACGAAGCACCAACGATTGCCTTTGGAGATGTCAAGATAGGACACTTGTAAGGGGCTGGGCGAAGTTGCCCCCTCACATGGACAACGTGTACAAAACCAGAGGGTACTAAAGAAACGGGTACTAAAGAAGCACAAAATAATTGTAAATTAATATAATCATCCTCATGTGCGAGGGGCCAACTTCACTGGCGTTAAATAATCTTATATTGAAGACCAAGTCATATGGATAAATCAAAACGCGTTGTGATGTATTATTTCAATAACACTCCATTTTAACGTAGTACAACCGTGATGATCTCATTGTGAATTTTGAGTACGAAATTATATATATATATATATATATATATATATATATATATATATATATATAGATTTTTATTTCTATTTTATTAATTATTTGTGGGTGTGTGGGTAGAAGGAGGGGGATCAGAGCTTAAGAAGGATCGAACATATATACATGTGTATATAGATACATAATATGTATCTATATACACATATATATATATGTGTATATATATAAATATATATATAATATATATATATATATATATATATATATATATATATATATATATATATATATATATATCATATATATATTCATATATATATACACATATATACATATGTGTATATAGATACATATTATGTATCTATATACACATGTATATATGTTCGATCCTTCTTAAGCTCTGATCCCCCTCCTTCTACCCACACACCCACAAATAATTAATAAAATAGAAATAAAAATCTATTTGCATATTGAAATGTTCCATTCTGACTGAGTGATATGCAGCTGATGGTACGCCTTCTACCGCCTCCTCATCCTCTATAATAATTCGAAAGGTGTAAGGTCACACACGCAAAAAGGTGGCTTCTAACATCTATAGACGCCTCACTGATGATTGCATGCCAACACCGACGTGATTATTGTTATTTGTTTATATAAACACGTTTTTATTGAATCATAGGATTGAAAATAAAAATTACATAGTCGAATAGGTATTTGGTGAGATGGATAAAGTTGGTGAGTTGAAAACTAATCGATATTGAAAACTATTGAAATGAAAATAGTTTTTAAACGCAAGCCGTATATTTTTCTGTGTGAGAGGTATTTTGTTGCATGAATTCACACGATTTTAATCTACATGTTTTACATATTTATTTTTTACCGACTGGCGAGACATCTATGTACGAAGTCGATAACGTTCTGAAGAAAGTGGAACTTACTTAGTCGGACTATAGATCGCTGCACCAATCTCACTCCATCTAATGTGAAGATTTGTACGAAATGTTGCCTATAAGCATTGGCTGAGAGTGACTGTACTTGATATCATGTTGAATTACGTGTTTGGCTTCTTAGCCATCAAAACCCTGACCCTAACCTAATCGTGGTGTCGTGTTGATGTATCATAGAGTTATAAACACCATTTGTCATTGAAATTCTAATTCGATATTTTGGATCCACGGCCGTGTCAATACATTTTACGTTTCTATGCCGCCCTCGGTAGCCCAGTCAGCTGAGGCACCGCTTCAGAAACTGAACTCACCGTTAGGCGTGGGTTTGAGTCCCGTATAAGGCATGGTTTTTGTAAACGTATTTTCACATATCATCACTTCAGAGTTTCATAATCACCAGCTCATTCATATACCATACTCATACTCATCCGTATGAATGATTAATAATATGGTGGGATTTAGAGATGAAGGTTTCTTAGGTAATGGAAGATAGTAGGAAGGAAGCGTTAGTGGTCTATATTGAAGGAACCACCACAGCATCAGGAAAAACCCTGTAAAGACGAACGATGGTGGGGCTCGAACCAGATCCGATATTCCCTTCACCCATCGGATCACATGAAGGGAGCGCTTTGACAGCTGCGCTTCATGTGCCGGTTGGTTACATTTTTTAATTATTTTCATTCCCTCTCTTTATTCTGACTTTTATTGTTCATTACGGTTTCAGAAGTCTGAGTAGAAAATATCGTTGTTTCTTAAACGCACAGTTTCTTCATTTTCTTTGGCAATACTCAGGGTTATTTATTTCGAAATCGACATAATTCGAAAGTTTTGAATATTTTTGGTTTCGACTCGAACCCACGTCTGACGTGACTCCAGTTTTTGATACTGTGCGCGTTAGCTGACCGAGCCACGAGGACTGAATCTCACAATTGAAATCTCTTTCTCTCTATGTATTGTTATATATCACTGAATAATAGTCTCTTCTCAAGAGTCCTACGTGCGAGAACTTCGATTCGTGAATAGTGAACAGAATTTGAGAATTCGGGTGCATTTTTCCAAATGATACATCGTGATATAATAATTATTCACATTGATTTGGTCATCGTGTCCAAGGACATTGGTTCACGGAAATTTATAATGATTACAAAAGGTCATACAAGATTCCTATCATTTCGTGCGTTACCTTTTTGAGAATCTAGTTTGTAGTACAATTTATTATTTATACCTGATTTTTTATAAACTTTCCTTTGTAATCTTCAATGATGAAGAAGTAAAAAAGTGGGTGAACGTATGTTAGGTTGTTCAAAATAGCACACATAATTATGAGTAGCCTTCCAATCAATAGGGCTCTATTCGGCTTCGAAACGATTCCGTGGTCAAATAGACGACCTATCTGATTGAAACTAGGGCTAAGGACAAAATGATAATCAAGAAGAATTTGATAAGTAATAAAAATAATTTTAACGATAAGAAACACTATTGTTGGATCTTTCGAAAGATTGGCTTCATGACGTTGAAGCGATATTGTGGAATTATTCAAGTGTATACAATATTTGGTTGATGGAAGACCTTGATTCGTGGAAGTGAACATCATCGCAATTGATTTTATAGTTGCTGATTCCGTGTATACTCCATGTATGTATATACCTGTATGTATACACCATTTTTTTATTCACTTGTTCCAAGTATACGATTGTGTGTATGTTTGTGTCCATACAATTTTAAATGAGATGACGCACATATAAAACAGCATAGATTAAAGTTATCTTTAATTAAATTATAACAAAATTACAATTATGAAACATAACAAACACGATAAAACTTAACAAACATAATCATAACAAATAAAAAGTCTTAAAAGTGAACAATAATAATGTATAAAATATATTTGGAATACTTGTTCGAGAATCTAGGTAGATCCTCTTAATATTGCACAATCCCTTCAAGCCTCAAATACTGACATATTTAGTACTGTTAACCATAATTATATCTACTAAATCTATTCATCAACAATGGGTAGACTGTTATCACGGTGATATAAAGAAGGCAGTGAATTGTTCATACCAAAAAGTATACAAACTAATATTTATTGGATTAGGCAATAATTCGAGATTGACATCTCATCGCCCTTGATTACTAATGCTATTTGGGTACCTGAGCTGATAATAATTCGCTAATTATTGCCCAACCTATATTTCATGATACCGCGAGTATTGAAATGTTTGTAAATTGTTACATCCAGGGACCATTACTTTAGAAAAGCAGCATGTTTGTCTGGTTTTCGGGCCCTAAATGGCCACAAAAACGAACACTGAAGTTGGTAATTTTCTAGAAGTGTACGGTCACCCTTGCTGAATGCTAGTTGATTCATTTTTTCTGAAATTGATGTTTTCTACCAGATCTTGATAATTCGGAAAAGTGATAGTATGATATATCATACATATATCATAATGGAAATACATTGATTGAAGCCTCCGTATTTCCGTCATTACTCGATTGTTTACTACTCATTTGAGTATGATATTCTCTTGTAGGTAAAACTTTGCCACTGACGTATCTGTTGTTGTTAACAGCTGGTCAGTTATATTGCTGGTAATATTGGTGACTGTTATCAAATTGTTGTGAGTATTATTAACTCAATGTTCTTAAAAGAAGTCTCTTGCGTGTGAGGTGCGTGAATATTATCTGTGAAATGTCACTGCCACCTTTCTGCCAGGCATCGGACCGTGCGCGTCTTTTATTGGTTTGACCATACTGCAGAAAATAAGAATTTTGACGAGGAAGTGATTGATTAAAATTTTCAAGTGCTTGTTTTGTGCTAAATTGATGTTGTTGAAGTTATTGAGCTTTATTGAAAATTTGAAATCACGGTGTTGTTTGACAATTCCAGTTTAAAAAAATGTCGTCATTGAGTAGAAAATGACTGAACATTGCTGGCGACACAAAATATCATCATATTCAGGTGAGTTTTGCATTTTGATTGATTATAGAGCAACCATCTCTACACCATACATTTTTGTTTCGAAAAACAATAATGAAGGGGAGATTTGGGCGGGGATGTTTTTTGTGACCATCATTGGAATTGTTTAGATTTTATTTCACCAAGACGGCGGACTTTTGGAAATCCGAAAAAAATCCTATCTAAAGAGAATTTTGAACAATAATAACAATTCTTAACGTGCGATGACTTCAATCAACAGACCTAATCAAGATCCTTCTGAAAACAAGATTTTCAGAAAAAAAATCACTACCAATGGCCACTTCTGCCAATATACCGCAATTGACATTACGCATTCGATTGTTTGCACAACATCAAGAAGTTGATATAGTTTGCACGTGATTGTTGGACTAAACTTTTACCGATTTGGAAAGGATGGCCTGTAATTGATATGCACGGTAAACATTGCGGATTTCTTCTTCAAAAGGTTATGTAAAATACAATATATTGGAATGTTCGAGTTTTTCCAAACCAGCCAGTGAACAGTATCTCGTACATCTATATTGTGATGAGAAAGAATTTCGATCATATTTCTTTTGATATGATAATATCAAATAAAAGTCATCTATATTGGTATGATGGTATCATACATCAAGAATAAAAGTTTCTATCAAGTTCTTTATACTTTCCAAATAGCTCACATATCTCATCGTTTTCTAAACGAGCAAAGGAAATCTAGCTTGAAATGTAGTGTTACATTAGACCCATTGTGTGGTGGCGAATAACAAAAAAAAAATCGATCAGCGAATGGGTCTAGAAAAATTGGTGCAGTTACCCTGATCGCCTTTGCCTAAACGTTTTCCTGATCCAATCAGATATCGATAAGGAAAGGGTTATTGGTGTGACGTCACCTATGGCATTATCTAGTGATGAGGTTGCTTGTGGGTGGCTGGGTGATCGTACGAGATCGTTGCGTGATAGCCTGACAAATCTACCCAATATTCAACATTCTGTAGACGTCCGTCCGGTAAAAACACGTGATACTGGCCCTTGGTCGAATGTCCGTCGCGTACTTCCGAGTGGCCGAAGTAGTTTCCACCCTTTGGATCACGCACTTGGTAGCCGAACTTGTACTTGGTGGCATACTGAAAACGAAATGGAATGCTGATCAAGCTTTCTGGAACGATTGTGGATCACATAGAGAGGAATGAGGGAGACGACCTACTGACGTAGGAGCTGAAATCACTTTCTCAGATTGGATTACGATTTGATGCGTAGTAGATAAGTTTGATTAAATTGGTGTTTTGTTTGAATTATTGTAGGCCTACTGATTGATTCAATTTCTATTTTTATAAAGATGGTTAAAATGTTTCTATGAATATTTTTGTCATGTTGTGGAATGAGATTTAGTCTTTGAGATATGTACGAACAAAGTATTAGATTCAAATTTTCTTCGAAGTACATATAAGAAAAAATCAACAGCTTTTCGGTAAGGGCAAACAATGATTGCAATTATACTTGTATTTTTTGATAAATAATTTTGAAAAATTTGATGAATAATACTATGTGAGTGTAAACATGCTGTGTACAATCGCATCAGTTTTTTATGAATTTATTCACTTAATTTTCAAATTTCGATAATTTTCGAATTGGGAGAAGAAAAATGATTCTATAAATTTCAATCAAGTTTAAATCCAGTCCAGTGTTTCAGAGTCAAAATTTATCCTCATTACTGATAAAATCAATGTACAAAATCTTATTGCTGAGTAAGTTTCATTCTTTGTAAACCATTACCTAGAAGCAGTTGTGTCATTGTTATAATTATAATTTATCCTGATTGAATCATCCGGTTCTTGGACTATAGTCACATATTTCTCTTCAAATAATTTGTTTTTAAAAATCTCTCGGAAAAAATACACCATTGAAAATCATCTGAATGTTATGTAAACAAGTTGTGTCATTAAAGTTGTTACCTGGAAGTAAAATATATTATTCATTTCAACAATCATAGAAGTAATAATATGAAACGTAAACAATACCAACGAAAACGAATTTATCTCCACAGAAATAACCTTGCACGCTTTTCTTTCACCTTTGTTATGTTGGTGATCGTGACCTCCGTTATACGTTTTACACAATCTTACACAACATCGTTGCCTGTTTTTAAGGTGAGAAAACCAAGCACTGGCACGTGATCGATATTCATTAACACCACCTCGCAACTTTTCTCTCGTGCCAACAAGAATTCCTCTATCAAAAACCTCGGAGAGTTGATTCTCCCGCAGGATATAATTTGAAATGTTAGAGTGGTTTGACTGACAAGTTCCCGCGTGGTTTTACGTATTATCTTTGAAATTGGTACACTTTATTTATACTTGTACTTTGAACTCAAGGAAGATGAAGGTTCCGATCGACCGTTTTCTCCTATCCTACATACTAGAGCACGGGAGGTTCGCTTGTCATATTTCGTGGATACTCGTATATACAGTATACCATAATACCACTCAATTCTGGATTAATAATAATGTTTACATATCGCTGAAGATCTAGCTGGTAATGTTTTTAGATCTTCGTGAAATTCTCGATTAATTACACGCTAGAAGGTATTCTGAAGTGTTGAATTTCAGTTTGAAGCACGGCACGCCATCTAGAATATAATTATTATTGAAAAGTATAACTTATGCATGCGAATTATATAGTCTTTGTCTTGGGAGTAATGTGATGCTGGAATTAAATTGGTATTCATAAAGCTTGTTGTTTCTGTATAAAAGCTACAAATTGGCGAAACTGCTTGGTTTTACTCATTTATACTGCATACAAACGGATAGAACATACAATTTGTGAATTGATTCACTTTCTCCATTTTAGAAATACTCATCTACAATTTTGAACGATAATGATGATAGTTTCCAGATAAATTGAGTAATTCACGCAATTACCAAATGTGCAGGGTGGTACGAGTGCGGTTACAAACGGAAAAAATCCGAAATGTGAACTGGATATTGAATACTACCTACGCATAATCTACCGCTAATTTTTCAACTTTGTATACGTAGAGGTTTCTTTGTACCCTTCTGATTATAATAATATATAGGGTTCTTCCGTCTTATTCTTATGAGACTAAGTACACACGTTTATCCACGAAATATGAAGGTTTGAACCACCCGTGCGCTAGTGAAGTGGGATAGTGGAGACGGTCGATCGGAATATTTTGTTTCGTGTAGACAAGGAAATAGTAATAAACAGTTTAGCGAAACGAAACGGTTCACTAATAAATGAAAATTGGATTGTAGTATAGATGTTTATATATATATATATATATATATATATATATATATATATATATATATATATATATATATATATATATATATATATATATATATCTTCTTATATATAAAAAGCTTGACTGTGACATTTTAACTGATGAAAGTATAGGTATTCAGTGTCTTTATAGTTTATATGAATGGAATATCACACGAGATATAAAAGCATACATAATTTTTCTTAAAATAAATCAAGCACATGATACAAATATATCCATGTAATAAAATGTATTAAATCTGTAAATTGCTACACGGTATAAAGAGAAAAAAGAATGTGATATAGATGATATAAATATATAGATATAAATGAATTTTTGTAAATGTATATGGATATATATTTATATACATATATATATAGATTTATATACATTTACAAAAATTCATTCATATCTATATATTTATATCATCTATATCACATTCTTTTTTCTCTTCATACCGTGTAGCAATTCGCAGATTTAATACATTTTATCACATGGATATATTTGTATCATGTGCTTGATTTATTTTAAGAAAAATTATGCTCGCTTTTATATCTCGTGTGATATTCCATTCATATAAACTATAAAGACACTGAATACCTATACTTTCATCAGTTAAAATGTCACAGTCATTCAAGTTTGAAGAGCCGTATGAAATGTATTCAAGATTGTTCAAATCTACAAAGTGATTTCTTGATCGTTTGTGATCGTTTTTTTCCTATCAAAAAAGTTCACTGAAGCGTGCTTCAACTCGTTCGTTAGAAATGTAAAATATGTCTCAATTTTAACCATTTTAGAGGATTGTCTGTACAATTTCATCCGAAGGGTTTGAGAGATAAAGGCGAGAGATTTGATCAAATGAATAATATGCATATTATTGCACGTTTGTGGAACGCACAAAGTGTGTGTGAGAGCGAGAGAGATTGTCAGTTGAAGCTAACGCACAGTGCGTAAGATAGAGATATAGATACAGAGTGTTTCCATTGAAGCATAGTGTTCAAAAGGAACGTTTGTTATACCTTTGGTCAAAGTTTTCTATGAAGTTATTTCAAATGGATATAAAAATATTGGAGAGATATTCAGATCAAATTATCCACAAATAGTCTTATAATGGGGTCGTCGAACGAACAATTATTATTATGAATTCAAATAAGATTATTTTAGATCTTATTTGCTCTCTTCTTCCGTATTAATCATTATATTTTCTGCCAGATCAGAGAAGGTGATTCATTTAGCTAATCTTTCTATCTTTTTCTTATAACTTTCGTTTCGTGTCTCATCTTTTTGATTGATCACTACCAGGCGATAGTTCCAAAGTTTAAGAGTACGTCATTTTGAATGCACACACAACATTATTTCATGCCAGTTAATCTAAAAAATCTGAATGTCTACGAGAAACGTGCAAGTAATCCCTAACAAAAAATTCATTCATATACTTTGAATGAAAAACGTTTTTAACGAACTATTTTTGCGAAAAATGTATATAACGAGCTCACTGCTCACGCATCATCAGTGTCTGTATTGACACACACATGATAACTAGTGGTCCCATCTATAGCAGCTTCCCTGAAGGAGATGCTATATCACAAAGTTACGTTGTTCTTTGATGTACGGAAATCACCAATGTTATTCAATATTCAATATTACCTGGAATCTCAAAATGTTCACTTTTTACAGTGTGTTCTTTATACATTGTTTTGATAATTCAATCAACTTCTCAAAACCTATATAGCAGTCCGACTGTTACTCAAAACTATACATCTCCAATTGAGAAGATATGTATTGGCTTGTGTAGCTGTAGTGGCTAGATGAGTAGTGGATATATATACATATTTTATCATCGATTTCATTCTTATGACGTATTTTTATACTTATGCACACTGTTTTCAATTCATGTATAATGCACATACTTTTCATGAAATGAAATTATATTATTATTATTATAATAATCATCATACTCTGTTTCAAAATAATGGGTCAGAGGGTATTGTCCCACCATATCTGGGGCTAAACTTTGCAAAACCGGCTAGCCACGCCTGGCGTGTTATCATCTTCTTTCAGTACTACGATCTTAGTCCACAACTCTCTGTCCTCCCACTGTCTGTCACTGATCACCTCCTCCCATATCCATCCCCTCTCTTGCAAGTCCTCTTTATTCACTGCACTCCACTTCACTCGCGGTCTTCCTACTCTTCTCTTCACACTTCCCGCTTTTTCAAATTCTTAATACCGGTACATAAAATTATGTCATGTGGATTGTTTTGTCCTGCGAATTGTAAAGCGCATACAATAAAAAAATGAAAACAGCAAGAATGGTGCCGCTTTGATTCATGTGACATTACTCATTTAATTATGAGTGTGTTCTATAAAGAAGTAATGATATATTTCACCTATAGATGATCTTAGGAGACTACGTGCATCTCATAATTCGGTCTCCGAACTGGGTATACCCCATCTTCTTCCAGTGGTAGTGCACTTTGGAGTAAATTTTATATATCATAGAACAATACACTGTGGTCCAAATTGTAGAGTATTCCCGAAAGAAGAATGTTCCGACTTTCGATCGAAAGTCCTTATTAAACCCTAACTAGCGCATGGATCTGTTCGCTACTTCATCTCTTGTGGATAGAAGTATAATACCTATACGGTACAGGATCTGGATACATTTTCATATCAAGTTTTTTTACCTGTGAGTAATTTTCTCGTTTAACAAGAATCATGTTGTTTAATAAGTTGGAAATGTGTCATAAAATGTTTTATTGTTTATTAAATTCAATTCCGAATGTGTGAATATAACTATCTAGGATGTATAATGTATCTAATGAGTGCTCAGTACCTTTCTCCGACTAAATCAATGGGGTCATTATTAATGGAAATATAAGTATTAAATAAAGATGAATTTATGAGAGTCATTGTTAGTGGTACTTTATGATGAAGCCAATTAATTGCACTGCCAATAAATGAGTTCAATTTGTCCAGTATATTCGACGCTTATGAAGCGGACAATGAAAGATGACAAGAAGTTATACTCATTTTAGACAATACCATCAGGATAAAAACTTGTTGAAAGGAGTTCAGAAGCCGATTAACATCAAAGAATATTTGTTGAGTAAAATCAATACGTCTACGTGCGAGTTAGAAAGATAGGGAATAATAATACCTTCGAGCCTCAATCTCAATTCAGTTGTGAATATTATTTGAAATTACAGTTAGTTATTTCAATTTTTTTGGTTCATTGCACTCATATTGTCACATTGTCATATGTTATTCCAGAAGATTGTTTCCATTCTGTTGGATATGTTTGGTTATTGGTTATAGCTGCCAAGATTTGAGTGCAGTGAGAAAATAATTTCAAAACAATTGTGAATACTCTTTCTATACATGAGAGTAATATAATTTATGTTAAAAATCGATTCTGGTCAGTTTGAGTACTTCTCGAAAAGCTTGGAACTTGGCTCTCGTTTAGCTGCCGTTCAACTATATATCATTCCACATGAAACGTGTTTGAACGTTATATATAAACTTACTCAAAAGCACTCAAACATATCTGCCTGAGGATATCAGTGATCTCATATCTTTTATGATCAAGCGTCATCGTCAGAGATTTCAAGTTATATCCCAGTTTTCCTTGTACGTAAGAATAAACACAAAACCGAATGTTTGATTGGCTTTTATACTAAGTTACACGTTCAATTGTTCAGTTAATACAATTAGTTGACTGCATTGTGTGATACCTGAACGATGTTAGAACTAATCAATCGTTGGAAATAAATTACATCAAATCTGTATAGTCTCTTGCTGACAAGCCAGGTATAAGAGATCTCTTAGATCAACGTAAGTAAAACTGTGAGACTAATACTCGCACGTACTTCTCGCACGTTCCAACTACTTTCCATTCACATTTTGCAGTTTGTGACTATGGTTCGAATAGGGTGTCAACAATATCAAAACGGACCTCTTTACGCGAGGGAAAACTTTCCTCCACGGTGATTTTGAAGTTGTGAATATTCATAAAACGTCAACAATAAGCTATACGATGAATATGAATATAATATCATCTATTGATAAGGTAATTTATATATGAACGCATTAATATAAGTTATGAGTTGTAGATAATATTTGTACAATACACAAATGATTTATGATGGTACATGCTGTAACATAAAAATTGTATAATATACAAAATTATATTTTTGAAAACTAGTTTCTATCTAATGGAAAATATTGGATCGGCAGTATTTCAGAAGATACAGCTTCAAATTATGAATGAAAATGAATTTCACTTCATATGTTCAAATGCATCAGGTGAATTTATGTTTTAATGAGTTCTTAAAGAAGAGCTACGTATTCGCAAACAGATAATTTTGATAACTTCACACTTACTGCACTTTGCACTATGAGAGTATTGACTACATAGCATGATTTTCTATTCTCAAACTATAATACTTCGTCACATATGCCTATATTTGATTGTTTGATTCTTCACTCCAATTCATCCCACCACTGATATATACATATATATATATATATATATATATATATATATATATATATATATATATATATATATATATATATATATATATATATATATATCACGTCTATTCATCTCCTATTCCCTATGTTTGTGTGTATGCTAGCTAAGGAAGTTGTTACTTTTGTTTCATTTCTGTTTCAATTTGGGCTCAATTTCGAATTGGTTTTTCAATAACTAGACATTGTCTATTCACGTAAGTTATTGATATGATTTTGAATTCAATTGATGATGATTGAGTTCATTTCACACGCCTATTCATTTCATTCATGTTTCATTTCAATTTTTCGCTCTTATTTTTTCATTTTATTCACTCTTATGAAAAGTATATAGTATCATATAATATAAAAGCCATTACAGAAAAGTAGTTACATTACTTACATTTGAACTGTCATCTTCTTCCTGTCCATATTGCGTCGCCGACTTATCCGACACATAAGGCACTGCAGCTTCGACCGACTGCTTCCTATAAACAACCGGTGCATGTTTCGTAATCGACGGCTTGTGAATAATCGCTTCTGTTATCTTTCCAACATTACTACCAGCACCCCTCGTCGAACCCTGAACCACTAGTTGTGGCAAATACCTCGCCTCCAGTTGCTTCTCGACAATTGGCTTCACGAACGTATTCTTGACGTCGTAATCACCCGAAGTTTGTAAAAGTGCGCCGAAAGGTTGGAGGGGCGTCGCGTGGTAGACTGGACTCAGTGGTTGTTTGGATCTAAATGTTGATTGAGGGGTCAAATGTGCCCCGCGAGTTTGGTGAGCGAGGCCAGCATAGGTCAAGGCGGCGAGGCTGTCATAGGAGGGGTTGGTTGTTTGGGGGTAGTTGAGGTTGGGGTCGACGGGGGAGTAAGGTGAGAATGATCTAGGTACGATAAGATGGTCATCTCTGTTGTTGGATGATGATGGCTGTTCAAAAGCGAGGCGATTACGGGGAGTTTCGTTTGTTTGCACTGTTGATTGTGCAATAGAGGAGAGCACTACCACCTGAAAACAAAAACGAATAATTAAAAGCATTCGGACCTGACAATGAGAGATGAATACTTTCGAAATATTGCTCACTTCTATAATTTTGTGTTAGGTCTAGTTTTTGATTGTTTGACGATCACAATTGTGAATGTTGTATGAGCTTCTATGTTTCAAATTCAGATAGTGACATCAATCAATTTCATCAATATTGCAAGGCAAGTTCATCTTTTACGCCTCTCCAATTTATTTTATGTAAAGTAGTAGATGAGAATGCTTCGTTGTGAAATGTGCTATGATAATAAAATATAGAAGAAGAATTGTTATTTATATGAAGTGGTCATTATAATTACATCCAGCGCTAGGACTGTCAAGCTCACGTAATTTAATATAAGGTTTCTACCACAAATAAATTTCGAAAGGAAGTACTGAATAGTGTTAACGATGCATCAAGCACACGGAAAAATACCTTTTATCACGGTTGCTATGCTTGACGTTTTACAAAACAACCTAGACACATTTTGCTTAAATTAAAAAGTTGGCAGAAATGAATTTCCTGATTAATGGTTCACTCCACAAACATAATGTAAGACAAAATATGCATGTCACGAGATATGAGCATTATTATCTCCATGGGCGTAATACATTATATATTTTATGCAACGATATTCTGAAATAATATAGCACATTTTCCATTATAAATAATAGTATAATCGGACACTACTCTACTAAATCAAACTATCAGTGACAAAATCATGATAAATGTTATATGAAATGATAGTTGTATTGCCACTTACCTGTAATAACGTATACCATAATGTAACCATAATGGATCAGAAGGTGTATTTCTGGTGTCGAGGGACACTTAACGTTGAAGCAGTCACGAAGAGAATACTCGTATTATGTATGCTGATGTTTGTAACGTACTACGTTGTAATGAGTTACGTTGTATGTGTCTAGCACACGTCTGTGTGGATGGACTCGTGAGTGGCAGTCGACAAAAGTGCTTCACTCCTCTGTGATTATTCTTCTCGTTTCCTATTGGTCATCTCACCTTATCGACTATACAACTATATGACAACTTTTAGCGTCCGGTTTGTTGTTGTATGCTGCACGTGATTTAGTGTAGCAAATCCTGTTTTGTTCAGAACTAAGTTTCTCTTCAACGTACGTGAGTTTTAATTTCCAGTATTTAACAATTAATGCTTGAATTGTTTCAATTAATTTCTGAACTCGGAACAGATATTTAACGTTTTATAGAACTTATGGTGCTGACTACGTCTATAGAAGAAAATGTCCAACAACATTACTTTTTCACTTACATTACTTTTTAATGACGCTCATCTTTTATGACGGAACATTCGAATGTTAATAGTATTTGGGAAGTTTTCGAACATTTTAAACTCCTCAATTGAATTGAATAGATTGAATAGTAAAAGTTTTCATGTTTTTCTACTCTTCAGTCAAATTTGAAGATGAGAATTTCCAAACAAATGTAACTCATCTGATTAATGATTCGTGTCATATTCTTCATCCCAATTTACAATATACCATTTTCCCCACGTTCACAGAGACACGACTATTATTATCTGCTTAGAAGTTTGAAAAAAGTAAAAGTCTCAGTACCAATTATTCATCAACATATTTTTAAATCATCCCAATCCTGTTCTATGTTGTGCTCATCCATCGCTGTGTTGGTATCTCGAATTACATATATTTCAAGAAGGATTATAAATCAACTCTGAAATATGCTCTTCATAATATCAAAAATGAGAAATCATCTATAATTAAGCAAATATTGAAATTAAGTTCTCTCTTGGTAAATCATGAACTTTTACAACTCAAAAACTTTACTCCGTGGTAATTGAAGAACTTTCCATGTACACATAATCTTAGTTAAGTACATAGTACAGGTTCAAGACCTGTGAAAGAGATTTGCTCAAGTCATTCCAGAAGAAATTCCCCCCTCCTTCTCCCATCACACATTCACAAATATACATTATCTCTCTTCAATTAATTAATTATTACAATTACACTAATTTGTCAAACAACAAGATGTTGTGACACATGTGGTTAAATTGTCTTTTATTGCAACGTTTTTTGCTCCACAGATTCAGGGTACTGACATAGTCAACAATGTTATTTTCAAGGTGGTACACCTTCCTCATTATCTAGTGCTATAAACCACAGTCAATTATCAAAGAAAGCTGATTTAGTCTTTCAATGAATTGGCTCTATTAGAGTCCAACTTGATATGTTAATTAAACGATATCAATACTTTCTGTAATCAGATTGACTGCGTGTGTGTATACCTGTCTGTGTGTGTTTTATTCTATGATGGCATGTTTTCGTGGATGAAAGTGCGATTAAAGATGATAAACTGGTCGAAAAACTAGTAGTCATTTAATTTAAATGTGCGATCATGCATGTTGAAGAGTCACTTTCGGTATCATTTCATCTGAAATTTTAGCCACTATTATTTAATCAAAAACATTGATAGGTTGTTGTTTTCTAGAGGTTTATAGCAATAATATTTCAATTCATACAATAATCTGGTTACAATGGTCGGATACACGTATAAAACTTACAGTATAATACAACGTAAACCAAGCTTATATGCGAGGTTTTGAAAAGATAAAAGCAACAAAGCAACACATTAAAGTTGTATTCCCGTTTTTATTTTCAGAATATCCCATATTGCATATCGTTTAAGTTGAAACAGAAATTGTTCTAGAGGGTACATTCTCTCGAACAGTGAAACTCGAAAATACTACAACGATAAAGAATATTACAATTTCATAAAATGCTCAGAATAGTTTCTTTCCTAAACTGTATAATGCGTCTGATATATTAAACCAAGCACAACATATAAATGACTTTCTAGGATTATTATGATAGTGGACAATGCTGAAGTGAAACTTATCACCTATCATTTTATAACTAATTAAACATGATAGATATGCTTACATGTGGAACAGGATACAAGCAGAATATAGATACAATATTATTATTATTTACTACTCTTCTAACGTCTCGACTGGAGCCATACAATCTATATCCTGAGGGCTGTTTAACACTGTGAAGAGCTATACACAGTTATTTACTATGCTTCTCTGGGTCAGTTGATCATAGTCATTCAAAACGAGTTTCCGTTGTTATCTTATTCTATTGTGATTTGTGAAATTGAATAAATTACCATCATTAACAGTGTAAAATGGCAGAACTCTTATTTTTATGTATATATTTTTTCTAGATTATGCGAGGTTTTACTCTAACCAATTATGTCTTGATGAAATTGAGCTTGAGCTTTTAATCCAACAAATTGTGTATTATTATAAGATCAAGAATTTGCTCAAATGTGAACCGTGTTCTGAATGCATCGTATAATTTCCACTCATCCATCAAATATAATTCTTGATTGAATTCATAGTACTGCCACCTTTTGAATATTAATATAAAAATATGCACACACATGAACCACACCAACTTGTATTAAATACCTAAAACGTTCAAAGTATTGTGGTTATGTTTACACGTAAAATGCAATGTATGCCATTGAAAGGTATATTTGTACTGGCTATAGGAAAACACAGACGATGGATGAGGTGAGCTAATCGAATGATGAAATGATGATTTGAAATATGTGAATAAGTGTGATATCTGTACGAAATAGCTGATACAAATATGTGCACTCCGTTTAAATCGCTTACCCATCTTTTATAAAGCTTTTCAAACATGCTTTACAACACATAGAAACTGAAATATTTTGAGGTGAAAATATTTCTTATTCCTATTTTAGTCATATTTTTTTAGTGGACCTACTTTCAAATTTTCTTGATATTTTATTGATGAATTTCAATCGAAATTTGAATATTTCTGAATAAGATGTTGAGTTTCTCAGGAAAAGATCACTGAGGAACGGGTTTGTCTCGTACTTGTGGAGCGAGCACACGAAGAAACATGGAAATGAATGGATGTCTTCTTTATGGCTGATCCAATAACGATGATTTTCAAAATCAATTGAGAGTAGGTTAATGAAGCGAGCCATTGTTTTATTTGGTCAAATGGGTCGAGTTATGAATACAAGCATTACATCCTTTCCACTCATTGACACCTATATTCCCTCATTGACTAATTTTCAGTACAGTTCATGTCAATGTGATAATGGGACTAAAACTTGAGAAGAAGAATATGTTTCGAATTCTTTTTTGATTCAATGATTAATTTTCACTTCAAGTGAATATGGATGATGAATTGTCAACTCCAATCCTTCATATCAATATTCTATATCAGAATAATCATATTCGAGAATAGATTCAATTGATAACACAATTTGAACAAGAAATTGAGTAATATCCAGACAATTATTCCACCTACTTCCACACTGTATGAAAATGCACGAACAAATTATTGATGAATATATAGGCCTAATACGTGAATTGATAAATATACTGAAAATATTGATCCATTTTGAAATATGTGTCCCCACATAGGCATGCAGGCCTTCTTTTCTCTCTGTGCCAAAGCAAACCACATCAAAACATTTGATAATTGAATCAAAATAAAATTGAATACCGGTACGGTACAGAATATTACAATCCAATACCTAGTAAAAATGCAGTAGATTCATTCCATCAGGAATTCCAACTAATTAAAAAAATTGATTCCACTTTATCAACAATTCACAAGTGGCATTTAACATATAATTCATGCAGCCAGAACATGCGATGTCGTGTGCCCAGAGTTACGTACGGATGATTAATATAAAATATGAATTTCTCAATTTAATGACCAGATGGCAATCCTAGCTAGTTTTCAATTCCCTATGTAATTTCTCATTACGCCAAATAGACCGTAGAATTATTAATCACTTAATTGAATAGGCGTGATGTGGCTATCCGTTGCCCCCGGGTAACGTGTCACCGTTGCTAATTGCTAATTTTATATGATTAATTCATTATTAGTAGGATTGAGAGATTCACTTTCGATAGGAAAGTTGCTCCCAACTCTTGCTCGACTGCTGTCACTTGACGCCAACGTAAACGGTTGTGAAGAAAGGCTGGTTGAAATTCATTCAAGTCACAATTTCGAGTCGTTGTAGATAAAACAAGTTTATCAAACTTACCAATTATGGTAGTTTGGGAATATATTTTAAAAGTGGTCACGAAATATTAAATTTAAAAGATTGTATCTCATTTCAAGATGAAATTTAATATTCTGTATGCATTATTTCATGAATAAAATGCATGATAAATAGTAGGAAAAGTGGATTTGGAAGGAATGAGGATGAATAAGAATGGAAGAAAATGAAGATAAAATTCAATACAAAACTAGAAGATTAATTTGTTCTCCAACAAAAGTGCAGGAATTGTTTATTATCCTTGAGTGTATTATTTTTGAAATCACAGTTGTTAAATGGATCTACCCTATTATGCCCTAATATTGAATCCTCATTGGTTATGCCCCATCACAAACATCCTATCTTGAACTTGGTTCGAATATACAATGTTAATGAAAAAAAAGACAGGTTCCGTAGTAAATGTCTTGCACATATGCCGTCTTCTTCATCTCATGGCCTGCTCTCGACCGGTGGTATTGATCATTGTAATAATCGTGAAAGTATGATTACCGTAATTAAATGTGTAATGATTCTTCTGTGATCAATAAATAGTGGAATGCATGGTCGTAGCTGGCTTTGAAAGTTGTGCTTTTGAAGCCAACAAAATGGATCAATAAATACAATAATGAAGGGGAAGCTGAAAAAACATGTATCATATAGCTTTCTTACCATCATAACTCTCGACACGATGACATCTTCATGAACAAATTGAATATTAAAAATAGGGAAACTACTACAGTAGGTCTATCAAAATGGGTCACTATTACTTTACTACAATAATGAGAATATTGATACATGTGGTACAATGCGTAGTGTGGTTACACGTTACACGTTCATAAAATTATCTTTGGAATTGAAATAAGAGATTTATAATAATCAGTAATAATAATGTTTCATTATTAAAAATCTGGTGATTTTTGATAATATTTCATTCAATATTTCTGATTATAATCTGGGATTGATTTTTATACAGAGATCAAATTAACAGAACAACAACGGAGAACAGGTGATTTAATAATTATATTTTAATATGTTTAAAACTTAACAAAATAACAATAGTAGGTATCTAATTTCATCAAAAAGTATTATAATACTATTTTAATCAATTTGAACTGAATTTCATAACTAGAATTTCATCAAACATCCACGGCCTGTTTCTTGTCATCAGGATATTGTGCTTCACCGTGATAATCGACCATAGCATGATAGCCGGTATCATCGGCCCAATATCGCACGGTCTTGATACGACCGTCCGGCTGATGAACGAAATACCGGCCCCACGTCTTGTGCCCGTCACGTGACTCAGCGTGACCGTAGTCCCCGCCCTCCTCCTTGTTCCCCTGCACTTGATACACGTATTGGTACTTGCCGTCAGACTGGGAACATAATTGAGAAAAATGATTACGAGAAAAACATGAAAAATGCAAATGATAGACAACAATAATAAAAAACAATAAAAATAACAATAACAACAAAAATAGGAATAACAGTAACAATAACAGTAATATTAGAAATATAGCCATATAACCACGTCGTTGACGCTCCGTTAAACCCCAATATTCATTCAGAAATGATTCTTTTATTACCATACTGTGAGCCTATCGAAATTTTTCGAGGATAGTCTGGAGTTGCCAAACTAAGGTATACGGAAAATTTTGCTCCGAAATGACTATAATTTGCTAAGAACCATTCCATTGTTTTTTTTTACGCAATTGGTTGCACCACTTGTGAGGAAACTAATTTTCCATTTCCCAAATTACCCATAAGGATGAGCCAGAGAAGAATTTTCGTGAAAAATTCCTTCGAAAAAATTCAAATTTTCTCCGAATTTCAATATAATAATGATACACATTATTCTGAACTTTCACTGAAATCCGATCAGTCGTTTTGATATAAAAAATCATATAATGACATTTTTATGCATCTTTCAAAGCTATTAAGAAAACCAATCAAATCCAAGCAACAGGTGTCACCAATTAATGAAGAACGATTAAAACAAGGCCTTCTTTATTATCAGAGAAATTATTGAGAATGGGTGATGAATATAAAATGAGGGTAATGACATAATTGTTTGGATCTCAAGGTGTATATATGAATACAGCTGTCATTACGTTTCATATAGTAGTTTAATATTACATAAACTGCATCAGATATTTCCTTCATTAGATTAGTCTACGGAATAAATCAACCGAATGGAAAAATAGATTTTAACTTGGATGCCGTCAAAACATCAACTTGATGTAACTTTTTGAAAAAATTCAATTTCATTCTCATTAGCTCATCCATCAACGCAGAAACATATGACGCGTTTTCCTAGGAATATTGTATTCTTTTCTCACATCGATTAAACAGCTCTTTTTAGAGAGCTATTAGAAGATGATCAACAGGTTGAACCAATAGCTTCGTTAAACGATTGAAAGTATCAATTTGTAAATTATCCAGGCAGTGAGTTATAGATTCAAAATCCAAATACAACACCTTCACAATTTCCAGGACATTTCATATAAAATCGTACAACGCATCATCTACACTTCCCTAATTTAATAAAATATTTATCTCACTCCTACTTTATCATCTTCATGATGGTCATGTTGTTCAACTTTGATTTCTTGTTCATCTTGGGACGTATCAATACCATATGTTTGATACGAAGAAGGCTGTATTTTGTGATCACCCTCCACTTCATGCACGGTCTGAGTGCTGTACGAATCACTATTCTCAGTTGGACTTTGACGTTCTTGTAATAGACGAGTGGCGAGAGGTGATGGCTTGGAGGACCGTGATTTCCTCTCGCTGATTGGCTGATACACAAAAATATGTTTTCAGAAAATTGAATGATAATGGAAAATGAATGTTGTATACATGTGAATAAAATGCGATAACTCGATTCAAAAGATATACGTATCTACTAAAATAACTAAGTTTTTTTAAATAAGAAAATAAGATCATATATATTCTGGAAATAAATTAATAATATACACATATATATATATATATATATATATATATATATATATATATATATATATATATATATATATATATATATATATATATACATATACATTTATACCATAGAGTTGTAAATAAAATAAATCTATGATTATACTTTCATCGAATTCAGAGATCAAATCATGGATGGTATCATGGAATATACTTACAATAAAATAATAATAAAATGGGGTGGTAAGATCACCCTTGTGGTACCCCGTCCAAACGATCCTACTTTCATCCTTTGCCTGAACAGGGAAACAATGATTTTGTATCAAGTTTCGATGTCATTAAAAAAAATATATACTTGAACATGGTGGGTTACGAAACACGATACCCAGTACTAGAGAAGATAACTCGACAACATTATCTACAACATCGTTTAGTAGAGTTTGGTTAGTTCCAAGTATACAAAGTAGTTTACTTAGTTAGCCTGTAGTCTTATTTGAACAAATCCCATGAGTGTTCACGTACTACTAAACAAAAGGTGCTAAGAACCGAAACAGAGAATGTATATTACTTAGCCGCAGATACGTAAGCTGCTTGCTTGCAGTACCGAGGTTTCGTATATATGTCTCCCAAATGACCACATATACACTCTCTGATAACAATAGTCATGTAAACAGAGTACTATTCTTACATCCAACAGATGCGTGAAGTTATAAAACATATTATTTGAATCATCAAGACCTATGTCATCTACATCTTTGAATCTTTTGAACGTAACTTAGATGTCAATTATTCGATTCCCTAAATGAATGAACAGGAAATGTTAGGAACCTTGATTATTAAAATGATGGTTCATTTATACAAAAGTTATGATTTATGGTATAACGACCCCAACAGATATAGGCTACTATGTATGATTCATTTGGAAAATTGATTAATTCCATCAATTTATTCGAGAAATTGATTTAGTCGAATATATTGGAACTTCATTTAGAGTTACGATTGAGCGAGTGATGATAGATGAATAATGTTGGACAAAACCGTAGATTGGGGAATAAAATTCACTCCCAAGTTTACTACAGTTTCTGAAGAAGTACCTTGGGTGACTGGTGGATTTTGTAAAAATTATCACTTCGACCTATAAAGTTTTTACACAGTTTTGAAAATGCATAGAATTTGTTCTTGTGAGTTATCAGAAATTTGGTAATAACTTGCGATATATATAAAAATTGTCAATTGTATATCAATTGTTCTTCTGGTGTCATGGAAAAACTCATCAATCACATCAGAGTGATTATGCACTGAGATTTTGTATTCACAATCTCAACTTATTCAGATGTGAACAAGTAGAAAATCCGTTTTGTAATGATCTAAAAACAGTTTTTTACTCCACCTTATGAAATTAAACCTATACGATGTAGAATGAATATAATTTAAACATTGAAATATCGAACATATCTTCAACTTCTTTATATAACACATTCGATTCATTATACAATTCTGAAAAACAACGAAACGCTGATGTATACTGAAGTCTACTCCAATATGAGCTCCAAGGAAATGTTCATTATAATGAGAATTGGCATATAATTTGAGTAATAGTTTTAACTAGTAACCAGTTTTCCATTACGCATCATATCAAATGACATTTAACTCCGTATAGTAAATAAATCTATCAATATTAGTTCATATTGACATATTTACACTGATCGCCTCAACACGAGCGAGATTCCTTGAAGTAGATCTTGCTGGTCTTGGGTCTTTGTATGTAGAACGGTAAACCCCTGTCAAAGGACGAACACTCCCAATTATTTTCGAGCCCTCAATTCTTGTTGATGCCGGTAGTGCATTGCAGTACAGAAAAACGAATCCCACAACAATAATCTCCCGCATCCAGTTCTGAAAAAAGAACATCATATTAGCCAACTATAAATCAATCAATATTAATCATTATTCATCATGACCGTTACTCTATAACTCGAATGAAATGAAAATGGACCATCTTTGTGTAGTTTCTACAATTCTGTATACCTAAAACTCTCTAAAAAGGCTAAAGGCTCTAAAACTTTCGTCGCGATTTTATTTCGTATCCAGTGACACAATGAATGCCCAGATGAAACTTCAAAAATTCATATATTTATCAACATAATTGAAATAATTATATGTTGATGTAGGCCCATCGTTTTCCACGTCTTTTCAATTTCAAGGCTCCTGCACCCGCTTCAAAGGCAATTGAAACAGAAAGCATAAAGTTTTCCTACTTGACATGAATCAATATATCAGTTATGTATCTTCTTGAACGTAGGGTATCATATACAAAGAAAAGGTCAGCCTTCAATTTATAGAGAATGGATTCAATAATATTGACCTAGTATTGAGATTTATAACGACGTACTTGGATGACGAATGAGATTTCATAGTGTCGTTGAATGACATGATGGAAAGATGATGTGAATGTTGAATCTTTCATGGCTTTTGAAAGCGCTTGCAACTTGCTTTCAAAAAACGTTTCTAGTATCACCTCTAAAGAACATCACGACCCTGTAACTAGATTTTAATGAATTATTACGACAGTTTTCTCCCTAATTTTAGAGAAAACTAGAAATCATCATCTCAATTCAAAAAATTCTGATTTATTCATCTGTTCGCCTGGCACCTGGCCTTCTTTCTGAGTCGATTCTGATTTCCGAGTCAATTCAGTCGAATCTGTTTATGTTTCTATACAGAATCGGTAAGGCCCACACACCATGACTCACGGTCTCTGAAGGAGAAAAAATTGATAATAATATCTGAAATGGACTTATGATTTCTACTTTTCTCTAAAATCAGGAGAATAAAATTATCGTCATTATTCATCAGAATCTAGTTTCGAGGTTGTGATGTTTCTTAAAGATAGAGGAAAACTATGAAAAACCTTCGTGAGGATGATCGACCATGGCTGTAATCGAACCCCAGTCTACTGAATTTTCTCTAGTTAGCATGTTAATGACCGATCTGAATTTCTCAATTGAATCAAGTTTCAGCAAGGTGATTCATCTGATGTATAGCGATAGCAAATAGCAATGTAATAGTGTGTAAGTATATTGGATCTTCCAATCAAAGAAAGAGTGAGAAAACACAATTCCTCTTCACCTCAGAAAACTGAAAATGTTAATGGTCCCAATATACGGTATGGGCACGATTTTTCAGTACATCGTTAAAAGTTGATAAACCGCTCTGCACTCCAGTTAGCATGTTATTGATCAATTAGTCACAAAGCCTAACGAACTCTAACGGAAAACCTAAACCTTGGCCTAGCTATGTAATATTTAAACTTCCGTCAAAAACTTTGTTTCCATATTTTTTTATATAAAATGTATTATATTATTGTTTTATCACAAGTGTCAACGACATGTCTTAACGTATTACTAAACGACTGCTAACGACTGCGTTGTTCTGACTGAAAATGCTATCAAGATTGATTTCGCCCTGTGATAGAACGTAAACCGTTATGACTTCTCATGTCACTATTTAAAAACGAGATGGCTGTCAAAAAGTAATATTTTCTCGCTCCAAAAACAGTTAACGTCTTCCGTCTAACGAATGTGTCAAAAAACATTTTATTAATCTTCGCTCGTTTGGCTTCAAGCTTTAATACTTCAGTTTGCTTATAATACTTTTTTTATACAAGTTTCCTTCCAAATGCGGAATTTATTCAGCAATTATAATGTTGACCGAACATGTTTTTTCTTCGTTTCATATATCAGTGATATCTGGCATATACTATCGTGAAAGTGATCCAAGTCAGACTATTAAAGTCTTCACTTTCTACACATTTCATTAATTATTACCACAACTCGCATATCATCGGAGGAATAATTTTGGTGTGTACTGAGCACTCTACAGGCTGTGTTTATTCTCGCAACAAAAGCTCTTATATATTGTTTTATATTCCAGTAACCTTCAGTATATTTTGCATAAAACATCTTCATAGGTAATTAGGTCGTGGCTTTGTAATTCAATGAGGGTTGGTATTTCACGTTTATATATATATATATATATATATATATATATATATATATATATATATATATATAGCGATAGTGAGCGAGAGGGAATCATATTTTGAAGAGGAACCACGAGAAGCAAATTTCAAAACATCGATTGGAAGAAAGATGTGATGTAATTCACTTGATGTTTTGCAAACACAATTCCAAGCTCTTAATTGCTTTCCAATTATCATTTGATTATTCACAATATTCTGTATTTGTGAAAGCGAAATCCACTTTGATGAAAGGAACATTGATTCATCTCAGATAACTATAGGATTGATTACATGATTCAGGAAAATACATAAAATTGGTGACCAAAATGAGTACTATACTCTTAATATATGTGCCAAGCTATTCCCACATATTCGATCAGAAGCCCAAACTGTAATCAATAACTTCTTGTCTGGCGTTAAGTATTTTCACTTTTTGAGGTATCGAAACTTATATTCATGTGAGATTCTTCTACTCAAGTTCACTCTCAACTATTTGTAGTTCAGCATGATGCCGCAACCGAAATTCCATTTATATTTTGTCACGGTGGTGTTCACAATTAAACTAAACACACACTTACGTACACGTTGATGGATTAAACAACAAAACACAATTGAATCAAACAAGAATACCGGGCATCACAATGTTTGTTGTTGTTTACCTTAGCTGAAGTGGTCATGACTATAGCAGGTCGAATTGTTGATAAACACGGCACTTAATTCCTCAATGTTGACCAAATCCCAAACATAAACGTCGATTGTTTGTTCACTGACTAGCCTAACTCGTCTGTACACAAGTACCTTTATACAAGAGTCGAAACACCATCTGATATTCCATTATATACTTTCACGGGTACATCTTCACAGAAATAAGCCTATTGTATAGTATATATTTACTGAAACCATTTGCGCGATGATACACATTCCGTCGTCAATGATGGGAGGGAGATGACCGGCTGAATGTCTATTGTAGGAGGCGGAGAGATTACTGCAAGTGAAATTAGTGACAAAAAGCGTTTTTCTCGAATATGTTTATTATTATGTTTTCATACCTTTCAGAAAAAAGCCATATGGGATGATATTCAAAATATGCAATATAAATAAGAAATGTTAATGAACTTTGTTTTCATAGTGGGTTTGGGTGTTATAGCTGGTTGAATAATGACAGTTGGGGAATTTATAAACGGTAAAATATTGAAATGTAAGTATTTCCATCCATCTCAATACGTATTTAACGACGCACATTACTGATGAATACGATGTATTGGCGTTTATGAAGAAATTAATAGTATGTTCAAGGATATACGTACATTTTCACTAATATAATCTTTCAAAATTGAAATATTCTCCATCAAAGGTAGTTATGGAAGTGACATGATTCATTCTCTTTCCAAGCCGAATATCGAATCCGATCAGGCTGTGGCGATGAACCAAAAGATGAGCGAATCATATGGTTATAATTACTGCGATAACGCTCCGTGGAACGCGCATTATGGAGCGAGCATGAGCGTTTACACAATTGACATGATTTGTGAAAAAAAAGCATGTACCGGTGTCGGACGGGTCGTCTTTCCCGGGCGGTACTCTACATTTGGATGAGGAAACTATCGAAAATCGTAGGTTGTCTCCGATAATGGTTGCACCTTTACAGAATACTTTTGAGGTGCATATTTTATTTCTAATCGGGAGCGCAGCAAGTATATTGAGTGTGCATGCAGTAACTCATTAGGTTTGGGTGAGCGTGAGAAAACAATCAATAATCAACCATCAGTATCAACTATTATATGGATCAACTTACTATTTGATACCAGAATGCTTATTGAGCTCATCGGCTGCCAAAATGCTACCAATTCCACGAATCAAGGTAGGTAGGACCAATTATGGGATTATTCAGCCCAAAATAGCTAATCAAATATTCAATAGACGCATTTCTCACATATGTACCGTGAACATATCACTATCCACGATTATACATTTCTATGACATCGATTGAACAGATTGATCAGATTTAATATATACAATTCCTATTGATATTGATAAATTATAACAGATTCAGATTTGATTCAGTCACTTGTGTTAGCTGTGAGAATTTTTTTATCTCGCAACAATTTCTAAATGTATAGTGGAAATGGGGATCATACGCAATAATCGATGCAGTGTCAGCCGAGTATTATGTAGACATTTGCAAATTTCAGCTCGTTCAGAGGAGATACCTGAACTCAATGTAAAACTGGTGATGAACACAAATTTTGAAAAAGGGGAGGAATAAGAAAGATCCAATTGATTCGCTCTTTATATGTCCTTGGAATGAATCAATCATCACATTCATTGAAATTACAGATATGTTGAGATGCATGCAATAATTCACAGCAATCAGGACGTGATAAATAGTAATCAGAACTCTGACTTTGAAATGAATTCATAACGTTTCTATTTTTCAAGTTTGGAGCTTTCAATCTTGGAGATTTCTCAAGTCAGATCAGAGCTGGAATGTTCAGCATTGAAAAATGAGTCACTATCTTAACAGAAATGTACATAATGAATAATATTATATTTTTCTTACTATTTAAATTCAAAGTGCTCTCGCATCTTCTATAACAACGTTGAATAATAGTTATTCTAAGTTCTAGAATGCGTTCTACGGGTAAATTCAAATCTACATTTCTCCGGGTTTGTATAGCTTTTACTGAAGATGCAAATACGTTGTGGAAGGCTTCTAACAATGTTTTCTTCTTAATTAAAGCTGCCAGCTCACTCAGAAAGGTGACACAAAAGCACTTAAATCGTATTTAACATAAAACAATCTACTTTATACAAAATACTTTGTACGCATCTCAATCGTATGGAAATTTAGTGGTAAGGTTACAAGTAGAATCGATTTACACATTTAAGAGCAGTAAATCGCAAAGTTAAAGCGCTGTTGGTGTCACAATAGCGTGGTATTTTTAACGGCTTTGTCTCCATTTTCCTCTGGCATTTTCAATTAATTCTAGCTAAATTAAAAGACATCACAACATTAATTCAATTTACCGCTCTGTAGAACTGGATTTGGCTCGCGCAGCTATTTTAAAAGTTGTCTGCATCACTCCTTTTTGTTTATTTGTTAATAAATATATATAAAGTTACGGTATGTATAATGAAAATGAGTATAAATTAAAATGAGTAGATAAAATATTCTCCTGTTTCCTTGAATTAACATTTTTAATGATAACAAAATATGGACATCAACATTCATTAAATTGTTAGTAAAGATAATTCTACCAAGTATTTTTTTATAGAGTGAATGGAATAGAAGAAATTGAAATTGAAGAGAACATCGGATAATTTCATTGAGTTTCTAGTGACCATTCTAATAATTATATTAAAGTTAAAGTATGGGTAGATAAAGAGTATTTGTATCTTGAATATTTTGCTATTCATTGATTTGATTGATTGATTTTATTCATTTGCTATTCATTTCATTCATTTCATATTCATTCCATTGATGCTATTTCATTTTCAATAAGATTTTTTGTGTATGAATTATGAAATAAGACTGCCAAGACTATACACAGAATGAAACTTAATTATAATATAGAATAGAATTTTAGATTAGTAATCTTTAAAGCATTAACTGAAAGCCGTGTTGATTCTATTATCATTCACAAAATTGGAAGAAAATACTTGTTTGATCATATTGTTACGGAACGAGATTGTATATGTAATATTTGCAATTAGCAACGTCATTAGTTCTTCAAAGTAATTATAACAAGTTCGTCTTCCATCGCTCCAAAGAGTACCTTGTTACCTAGAGGCAACACTTCAGCTTATAGATATTTCTTCTCCCTTTATTAAATTAATTATTTTCAGAGTTTATGATATAATTAATGAACATGATTTATTTTTGAACAAGATGAATACATTTCAAATTTACCTCATAAGGACCAAACATTATTATATTTCATTTTTGCAAAACTTTTTTATAAATTACTCCAATTCTCCAATATATTATAGCCTATTTTAAGATGGAATATAATATTTTCTCATGAACATTGAACACACCTTGCCTGCAACTACTGATGGTCATTTTATTCAATGGTCCCCATCGGAAAAAGACGTGTAATATGATATATTATATTACTATTTGGAATGGCACTTCCATCAGAAATTAATACTCACAAGAACCTGGCACTTCCACAAAGGATTAGAGACTCAGAAAAATGCAAGGTCGTGTATTTCATCATACTTGATATAAGTTAGATCATCGACTCTCATATGTTTCTTGAAAGTTTTATATAATGTATCTTGCGATATACCGGTACTTAGATTTGTATAAGAAATTCCATTTTTAGGGCCTGTAGAAAATATTATATATACATAAATATATAAATATAAATATTAATTCAAATACTTTCATATGGAAAAAGTTCAAAACATTGATATACCTCTTGTTATCATTCCGGTGGCAATTGAAAATGCCTTTTCAATTCGTGTAATAGCATCTGTCATTCCAAATATTAAGTGAATAGTATCGAAACGGAATTGATAACAACTATATAATATCACAGTATCATTCTTAATCTGTAAGTTTGCTTGATGGTTGAATGTTTTGTATATCACTTGATGACTTTGATTCTCCAGTTTTTTCATCGTTCTTGACTGCTTCATGAGTAGAGGCAGCATTATTTGAGAACTTCGACGGTCATTATATAGCATATTATGATTCTTCGATATCCATTCACTACCACCCATTTAAATATACAAATATTTTATAATCAAGACTATTTATAATTCATCATACATTGACTGATTATTATTATTGTGTATCATAAATCATATATATAGAATATTGAAGGTACCCATTCAATACCATATACCAGCTGGTTTAATCGCTACTTTTAGCAATCATAGTATAGCCAATATATCCTTCAAATTTCATTATTATTATACCAATATACTATATTTAAAAAAAATATATACATACATATTTGTTGTTATAACTGTTTTGTCTGATTACACATAATAAATTGTTCTTATATTATTCAATGTCCTCAATTATTAACACTGAGAGAACGCCGTACATGCGTTGTAATATGAGCGATGTATTTATATTAATTGATCGAAAGACAAACACACACACTTTGGTTTTGGAACGATAAAGTCATGGCGTCCTGATACAGCCTCGATTCATGTACCTGTTGATTGTGTATGTCGTTTTGCGATTCAAATTATCATATTTTTTTTCAAAATGGCAGATCCGACCCATGATAACATTGTAATGATGTGAATGGTGTGAATGATGTCATATATATCGATGAATTACATATCGATTCATGGAAGCAGTCCCTGTTTATCCAACGGTAGTCATTTAAGGGGGTGTCAATCATGCAAGCATTCTTCGACAAAACACTCTCGCCATCTTCAACATCCATCAACTTCAGCAACTATTTTTCCTATATTCTAATCAATTTGGTTATCATATCATCATCGTTAGTCATTTGTTTATTGTTCGTCTTCTTCTTCTTTTCATTCTGTATCGTAGTGGAAGCCGTTTTGTTACATACCTTCTTGTTGAATAGTCGAGAGAGCAATATGCCATCGTCGTGCTTGCAGAAATGATTGATTCTATAGTTCACGATCTTAGCGACAGGTTAGGGATAGAAGGAACAGGTGTAGAATGAATTCCTACCATAGTTTTTTCTTACAATAATAATAATTATTATTATTATTGAAAATGATGATTTTAGTGTGGTATTTTTTCATATCTACAATGTTTGAATGGAACATTTTTCACTGTGGAATTGAAACTTACTACGTACGTAAACTCCATTCAACATGATCCACTGATTTTTGCTATTGATTTTTGCATATGTCAAATGCTGCTGAAAATTCAATCATTTTTATCAATATAATGATGACATCAATGAAAATGATACTACTAATAATAATAATAAGGAGGAACAAATTTCATTGCTCCGTTTCGTTGAATGTTCTCAAATACAAATAACTTATGTAAAATTAAAATGTTACAAATACATACATTCGATTCAAAATTGTATGCAGGTCAATTCCTACCGTTTTCATATAACACCTTTCCCAACCAATTAAGAGACATTATATAAACAGCCTGTGCGTATTAACCATCAAGTTTATTACCTCTCATCAATGAATTAAACCATAATTATTGTGAGGAGACATGTGAGTATTGAAGCAAGCAAACAACTGATTTATGATCATCATAATGCCAATCATCTCAGCACCAGCTGTTCTACTCCGCGGATACGGTCATTAGAAAGTTTACGATGCTACACTTAATCAGCTAGGTAGATATGGATGGCACAGATCTGACCAATGTTCAACTAGAAATGTGGCACACAGCATCTCATGCACTCGTGTATATATATATATATATATATATATATATATATATATATATATATATATATATATATATATATATATATATATATATATATATATATATACACATGTTTATATAATTGTTTCTGTGAGAGGTGAAGCTCACGATCGGCCGCCTCCTCATCCTTACACCATCAGCGCATGGCTGCCCCGAACCTTTATTTATCGTCCGTGAATTGTATAAACGAGAGGTGAAGGTTCATAATGACTGTCTTCCCTATTCTACACTACTAGCATGGTTGATTCGAGCCTTCATCCCTCGTTTGTTTCTGACTAGTATGCATCCACAGGAGATGAAGATTCGATCGGCTGTCTTCTCGAACCGCTAGACCACCAGTGGTTCGCACCTTCATCTTTTTTGATCTTCGTATAGTATATTCTTACTGGCAATATAGCTGGACATGCACTTTCTCTCGTATACTGACGGTCATTGCAATCTTGCCGTTTTCATGAAATTAATGGGTGCAAATAACATCATTATTTGAGTCAATATTCCTGCCTATAATTCCTAGTTGCTAAGTATAGATTCATCGAAAATACTAGACAATATTTTTTCATTCTATTTACTGCTTGTACGCTTGTATATCATTAACAGAAAACTAATAGAAGAAACACGTATGTATCAGTGGACTGAAAATAGTTTTAGCTCAATTTCATGGATATCCTATATGTACTGGAAATAGTATTGTATATATATCAACGAGCCATAAATGAAAATAATAACTGCATATTTGTATTCATGCTGTGATGACCGAGTTCATTAATTGTCTAATGAGGCATATTTCAAATCGATATGAAATAATATTCCAGATATTTTAATTAGAAGATAAATCGAGTACATGCTCACACACAATTATATATATATATATATATATATATATATATGTATATATATGAATGATATTGTATGATATATATGACATATCACTTGATATCATCCAGAACATGCATTCGAACATATTTTCCAAAATAGCAATTATATTTTATCAATGTTTCATTTTGAGATTGGGCAGACGTTCTAGACGAGCTAAAACACTCCTAGCCTACATCTGCGGCATCATCATATTTCAAGTTATATAATAATTTCATATTTATAGTTCATAGAACTTTTGAATATACAAAATAAATATAGTTTCGTTGATATCCTAGCTGGTGGATAGTTCACTATATACACATAAAAAGGCTATACGATAATTTAAAATGTTGTCAAGTACATACAACGTATTCACAAACGAATTCTCATTACCATAAAACTAATCAAAACACCGTACTTTTGATAACTGTTGCATGGCACACATGCATATTGCATTCTGTGATATTGATGGTGTCCAGGGAACGGATGTGACACAGGCAATGTTCCAATTATTCGAACACCGAATCAGGCGTACCGGCATTGATTGAACTCGCACAGATGCGATGGTAATTTAAAACACCTCTTCTGTCAAATATCAACTGTCAACAACATCATAGTGACGTAATAAGTGTAGGTACAGTAAATCATACACATGATTTCTATCATTAAATGTTGATTATGAATTTTCGTTGAATGCACAATTTGTGGTAATGTTTGTTGACATCAATTAACGATTTATTTTCTATGACTTTGATTGTGATCAGGCCTGAAACGTTTACGTGGAATATTTCCGTCCAACAGTTTTCATCCAAGCTCAATTATTAAATCCGTGACATAAATTCGGATTTTATAAATCCAACTTGTTGAATCCTCGTGGATTTTTTATTTTTCAATCAATATAGGATCTAATTTTCAACCGCTCGAAAATAAAGTGGCAATTTTTAAAGCAGACTATTTTTTTCAAATATTGAACAGCAATATGAAATATCATCGAAAAATTATGAGCATAATATATGTTGGGAAGTTTTTGGAGTTGGACTTCATTGAGGGTCAATTGAAGGATATACGAATGAGGAGATGAAATGAATGGCATTCCCAAAAAGGGTACGAAACCCACATTTAGAATCAGTCGCCGAGGCAGTGCCTTGCCAAGGCACCAAGGATTGAACCAGGATGAGTTCTGCTTCTGCATTGCATTTTCAAGGATGATCTGCATTTTCCAGGAAGAATAGGATAATAATTAATTTCAATTGTTTAGTTGTTATGAAAATATTCACATTTATTTCATTTTAATCCATTCGAACACATGTTTTGTGGTGATGAATATTTGGTATTGCAATATCAACTACGTTTCAGAAACTATATTTTTGGATGATCTGTAACTTTCTGTCTCAAATTACTTACTTGCTGCTTCTTAGACTCTTCTAGCGATTTCGATCTGAAAAAAATCAACTTTTAAAATTAAAAAAATGCACAGGGACGCATATTGGTAAATTGGAAAGAAGGGTGTCGTATCAAGAAAAGTAACATACTCACGTAACATCGAATGGAAAGATTTCCTCAACATTTTGAAAAGCCCATATTTTCTACGGTCATTATTAGTTTTAGATGATGTAAATTGATATATCGTCACTGTGAAAATAATTCCGACGCCTATCCAGACCACTGGCATCCATGGTTGAAAGATTCGGATAGAAAGCTCAGCGATACATGTAATATAGTGCCATAGTAATTCTGAGTGCAAAAAATCTGTGTTAAAAATAGTCATATGTGAAATAAATAAAATAGTTATATTATTGATGCAATGTACCAATGAGAAGTAAACCTACATCGTCTTCAGGAAAACTATCACTATTATAACAACATTAGTGTCACCAAAGATGGACAATATTTTGATAGATGACGAACTATCAATTTACCTGAAGAAAATGTGAGTTCACTTCACAATACATTTTTGAATTTGAATCAAGTTATTTTGAGTTTTTCAAATTTCAATAACTGATCAATTCTAAAAAATGAACTCGAATAGGAGTTTTCGTTCATAAAATTTATCTTCTGTATACAATAATTTTCTGTTTGAATCGCATGTATCTCAATTTTCTAATTGTTTTTGAATTTGCATCACTTATTTTGAAACAACATTTATCTCGATTAATAAATACTTGACCGCTGGTAATCATAACCGTTATTAATTACTATTGAACCAGATACGTTCTGAAATTTGCTGCGCAAGTGTCATCAGTGTTGTATATGTCACTGTTATGTGAATATCTTAATAATGCAACAATCAGAAGGGGAAAACAATGGGAATAAAACCTGACACTAAAACTTGCACTACAGAAGAAAATTTTACTCACTGCAAAGCGAGGAAACTTGATTAAATTCCAGTATTTTCCGAAAAGTTTTCTTCATTTCTGAAAAAAAAACATTGAAGTTTCTGTAATATTTTCGAGAAGCACTAATGCAGAACTGATATACACTATTCATCGTGCCACTAGTATTGTTTGTGCTTTACACATAAATAATGAGTGTACACTCTTCAAGAACTCTTTCCACGTCAAGTTTATTCTGAATATTTTAAGAAGAATTATAAATATCTATAGATTCTCTAGCAGTAAAGCGATTATTTCCAGCCGTGGACTTCCATTATAATTGCTTCATTGTATATATGTGACACTAGTGGATTGATAGTAAT
Source organism: Brachyptera putata (assembly GCA_907164805.1). NCBI lineage: Eukaryota > Metazoa > Arthropoda > Insecta > Plecoptera > Taeniopterygidae > Brachyptera > Brachyptera putata. The sequence goes on along the minus strand of OU015464.1, from coordinate 23,994,675 downwards.
GAATGCATACTGACTTATTCCTGACTTTATCGTCCGTATTCGGCTGATGCATATTTTCACCTAAATATTGTATTTACCAGTAATTTTCATCGCATTTGCTTCAGCCTGTAATTGTTCCACACTCTCCACAGTCTGTATCCCTGCAATAGAAAAGTAGCGGACCTAATATTCCAAAATCATGGAAGTACAGTCGATGATGGAGATATAAGTTTTATATTGGTTCATTGTTTTTATATCGCTATATTTTGACTCTCTGAGAAGCAGTTGTCCGGCACATCGAGGTCTGCACGAAGAATAGTCAATACTTCACGGCCAGTGATGGCCGTTTTCTCCCTTTGGTACCTATAGATAATTGTCGATTTATTCGACAAATTGAATATCCCTAAGGAGTTGTCCATCACCTCAGGGAGTATAGCCCGGGGAGTTGTATCCGGAAATTTGTTCGCCTTCAATACCTCAAAATCAACAGCTTCAACTATCTTTATCCTGACTGATGATTTTTTGTGGCTTGTCTCACACGTTACAGCGAATAGTGAGACGTGAAACTCACTGATTCAATCGGCCAAAACAGAACCATACTAAGAAGCCAAAAACTAATTGAATCATATGCAATGAATACAATAAGATAGATGGTTTTTATCGATGAAAGTCTACAATGTTTAGGGACCATATTCAATTTCATTATAGCTTGAGATGTTGGCAGGTATTTGGTTTTGAATCATTTCAATTCAATTCAATAATGCATTTCGCATATGCATATTCGAACAAATACGTCAAAATGAATCTTTTTTCAATTATTTTAGAGCCACTTCCATAATAATGATATCTGTATTATGAGTGTGTGTGTGTGTATTTGTCTATATATTTATATAATATATACCATCATTCATGAGATTTTGATATTTGTAACAATTCATATTGCACTTCATATTATCATATTGCACATATACATTATATTCTTCTTCTCACCTTTCTCGTTGATCTGCGTCAAATCATCGTGCTCTGTCAGTTGCAGCTGTGCATGGTAGTATACTGTGTGTACCGTCGAGTTACTTGTCTGTACACTTTTGTCCACATATCTCACGATTGGTACACCTGGCTTACTGTACCTCGCGTGCTGATCATGTTCACGACGAGACATTTCAGATGTCGTGATGAAGATTGTTTTTCCGTTATGACTTTCGTTTTTCTTAGACTTCGACCAAATATCAAGTAATTCAGTTTGAATTCCAATGGATACGCCGGATTCCTTCATACTTATTTCACTTATGTTTTTTCGTAATCTATGTGCGTACCTATATCTTCTAGATTTGTACTTGACATTTTCCCTGCTGGGTTCTTTTCTCTGGCTTATGTTTTCACTTGAACAAATGCATAGCACAACTATATTATTTTTCCGATAGTTTGAATTCGAATAAGTCGAAATACCTGAATCACCTCTGAAATGTTTGTGATTTAAACTCCGCATTGAAATTATTCCAGTTTAGCCATACTAATTTTGTAATTACAGTACATGATCTATAATAAAAAACACAGTTCATTCTAAGCTTACTTGAAAGTTACCGTTGAGCTCGATTGCTGCTTTGTTGGTTCACCAAGATTCTCGTCTTCGAACATATCCAAATCATTCCTCTTATGGTGTGTTTGTATCATATTATTGTCGACACATTCGATGCTTCGTTTTTGTGTTTGGCTTCTGTCCACACTTAAATAAATTGAATGCAGTAATATATTTCAATTTTTGTTCCCGTTGGAATCAGAAAGTGAAGATTAGATGAACTAGGGTAGAATTCATTTGTTGGAATGAACACAAAATGAATTTTGATTGACCTATAGCTTTCCAATTTTAAAATGCACTCACTTGGGGTATAAGTGAACATGGTATTCCCAATTTATCTCACTCAACAGTGACAGTTTACCTTGATTTCCGCGTCGTTATTGGTATACTGAAATGATCCTCTTCAATGGTATTCAAGTTCAAGTGATCACTTGAACTGTCAAATTGATAATAATATTTTGAATTCACTTTCTCAAATGCGTTATTCAATTTCGAGTATCTCGTATTTGGTTCTATGTTTTCAAATGACGACTTGGAGTGAAAATCGTTTCCCGCCATTGACGGTTTGCTTTTTCCAGAACTGTAATAAATCATTGAGTTATTTTGTTTTATATTTTGTATATTGTTGTATATTTTATATTGTTGCTCAATTGTATCTATACACTTGTACCCACGGAATAATTATCTACTGGTACTCACACACTAATTACTTCGCATTTCTCATAATTGTATGGTGACACTTGCTGCAGTTTTATCTATTCAACACTATTGAAAGATTTATTCGTGTTTCTGACCATCAATCCAATTTTCAGAAGTCGTTATACAACCTTCTGCTCTCGTGTATGGAAAAACAACACTACCACACTAAGAACCGGTCGTTATCAACTGATGATAATTTAATGATGCAACATTTAGTGAATTAACTTGTTATAACTCTCGGATGCGTTTGCTACCTATTAACTCAATCACCTGATTAACAGTTGATCATCAGTTGATGAAAACGCTCGTTACTCCACTAGAATGAGGGTATACGTTTCGGTACTAACTTCAGTTCATATGTCCACGGATAATTTGAAGATGAATCTGGTATTTTAGCTCTCCTGAAAGACCGTTTCGTCAATGGATCTGTTATGATAGGATTGATATATATTGATGTTTTACTGTTCCGTAACGCGTTATTACTTGTTCTCTTTTCTGATGAATTATTTATCTGAAAAGTAAGATGCAATGCATGCATTATTTATCATAATTATACCATTTAAAATCACTATCAAATTGTATCAATGTTTATTTAATAATTATAGTGTATGATAGTATTCACAACCACAGTGAATTGTATCTTATTGGATTGTGAACAACGTACACAAATGATGTGACGGAGTAGATTATAATTCCTGATGAAAGCTAGATCAGAAGCCATGTAGAAAACGCACAGGATTATGTAAAACTGCTATATGTATCTCGTATTTCAAATTTATATTCCAAAACCAGGTATTTCTAATTCCTTTCTTTTTTTAATCGTTTCTATGCAAATTTCAACTATTGAATTTCTTGCGAAATCTTCCTACGTATGAGAATATATGTCCACTCTTATGTTAACAAATTAAAAAATACTTTCTAAAATATGGTTTCACTTTTATAAAGCTGAGAAATAATCCGATGATTGATAGTTCTCAAAAGTTATCCTATGTTTAATACTCATATTATTCATTGATAATTTTAGATACTCAAATAATATAGACTAAATTTGTATTATATTTCACCTTATTACTGATCAAATCATCTCTCTGTCTGCATTCTCGTTCGAACTTTAAAGTCTCGTCGGAAGAAGAACTTGATATTGGCCCAGTAGACGTTCTAGATGGATGACTTGAATTGGATTGACACCTTGGTGAATATTTTGCGAAAGATTGCCTGATAGGTATACATTATAATATTATTAAAAATCTCCCATCTATAACATAGCAGAAATTATTCGGCACATTTGTATTAATAATGAACGATATTAGGTTTTCTCAAGTTGAATTGAATTTAGATACCTCATACTAACCATACAACCAATTATGTGCGATGAATGAGTGTTTGTAAACTATTGCGATCAAGTCATAATAATCTACAATTTATAAACATTGTATTATTAGAAAGTAGGGAAAATATGAAAACGTTTATATACTATAAATAAATACTGCACTTCAACTTCAGCCTATAGCTACAATTTCACGAACAGAATAAAACATCCGAGAAGTAATAAATTGAATAAATTGAAGAGATTATAGAGTACTTCATTAACTAAAGTGGTTGGATCTAACTTGTTATTAGTCGCCGAAGAGCTCATATTGGACAAATGTTCAATTCGAGCCTACCGAAGTGGAGATTATCCTTGAATACATCTTATTCTTTCAAGATGACTCAATAACTATTTTTAGGAAGTGATTGTTAATTCGAAAAGTGGGATTTGATTTGTAGCTCCGATAATAATTATGTTTGGGATGAATGACTACAATAAATCTCTGCACGTTTCATCAACTTCAATACTTCTCATAGATAAGCGGCCGGAGATACAACAATCTGACTCAAAATCTCGAAATTTTTTGAAATTTCTAAAATTTGAAATTTCAGTGTTTTAACTAGTTGCAAAGTTAATGTAGCTACGGCCGGAGATACAACAATCTGGCTCACAATCTTGAAATTCTTTGAAATTTCTAAAATTTGAAGTTTCAGTGTTTTAACTAGTTGCAAAGTTAATGTAGCTCCGGTAACATGTAACCATTATGAAAAACTCACAGAAAAAAAAAAATACGTCCAAACCGCAATTAACAGCTTTGTCGCATACATCCAGATGACCTACAACCGTTTGGTCATGACACACACAACACGATTTTATTCGAACAATGTGTATTATGTATCTTACATAGTCTACGATTTTTGGGAAAAAAATATACTCACAAATATTTTTCACGAGGAAGTGGACAATTTCAATTACTGAATTTGAATCCCTCTCATTGTTATAAAATATAATTTTTTTATGTTGCAGTGGTACACTGTCCACTGTCATCTGTCAAAATTATACAACCATACACTCATGTAATGGTTAGGACAATTTTTGACTGGTGGGCATATTACATTGGGCAATGTGTCTGAGTTGTGGGCAATGTGTGGGCAATTTCAACTTGTCCGTGCTGTATAGGATGGTCCATGAAAGTATCTTTAGCTTCATTGGCTACATACCAAATCTTCAAAAACCCATATATTCGAAAACTCATATCTTCGAAAAACCAAATGTTCGAACTATCTGAGAAATGGGGTTTCGGAGATATGAGTTTCCCAATATATTGGGTTTCTGAGATCTGAGTTTTCGAAGATTTGGGTTATCGAAGATTTGATGCACTGCCGCTTAATTGAGGAAATATATGTTCTACATTTCATGTCTTACAGTCGTGTTGGTCTCCGTAGTTGATTATCAGTGATTCTTATGGAGGACACGTCTTTCACCCGGCAGTTTGATAATTGATTCCTTGGTTTCAATTTGTCAATCCATTTTTCTGCTACCTTTAATGAAATGATAATATTATTAAGCGTTATATCAAGCATTGAGCGTATGTTCAAGTTCGAGTCCCACATAAGGTATGGATTTGTGAACATATCATTTGCATTATGATATGCTCCATCTCAACCCGAAAAAAACTAGCTGTTCGTATAGAGTAGTTCAGCTGATGATAATAACCATCGTCCGTAAGAAGAAATTTTGTGGATCTCGGAACTATGATAATTAATATAATAATGAATACTTACTCCAATCTTAAAATCTAATTCCACATTTTCTTCATAGCTTGGTTTATTTTTCTTTGTATGAATTCCCTCGAAGTCTCTTCTCCTACAAAACAATCAGTTAGTGAAATAATTATTCACATTATTCACCAATTATCAAATCATAATACGTTTGTTTTCTTACTTGAACAATTCGTATTCTTCTTCGCAATCACTGGTGTCCTGAGGATCTACGTTCAATGTTTGTGTACCACAATGATGTGATAATTCATCTCCAGCTTGTGAAACTGCATTGGTAATCTGAACAAGAGAAGCAAACATATCATTCTCTCTTATTAGCTCTATCATGAGTTTAATGAAGTTGGTTTTTAATTAAAACTTCATTAATTTCAATTCTGTAGTAAACTATACAAAAGCTTCGACTAAGTATACTGTGTCATGAGTTACTTCCTAATTAAATACATACAATGTCTCGAATAACGTAGAAATCAATAAGTTGACTCAAGAAACACAAGATTTTGGTTGAAGATTGTGTACATAAAACATAAAATGAAAATGAAATCATACATTTTCTTTGTGTGATGAATCTTCTATAGCAGGCTGAGTTTTCGATCCCACACCATTGATGGAATTAATAACCATAGTGGAACAAGAAATAAACGAGGAATTGCTGAGTGATGAACATACTGATGGTTCTGTAGAGATTGACCTGGAAAATTGGATGAACCTGAAAAATTATTGTGGAGACAGCAAACAAGAATTCTACTATTGACGGTTATAAATGAAGTCTCAGAATAAATTAATATTAGCTCATACTAATTAACTTCCTCCCTATTTCCCTATACCAATGGGTTAAATTAAATCCATTCTGATAGGTAAATAGATCGTCGATCAAAAAACGTGTCGAGTTACCCATATTCGTGTTGGTTATTACGGACGATCGGATCTGATAATGATGAAATAAGGTCATTCGGACAAAAGTTGAGATATAATGAATATTGTGATGCACCATGATTAAAAATCTATTCATAAAATTTGATGCAAAGTTAGTAAGATGGACGAAATATGTTAGTATAAAGGTGATATGCTTCATATATTCATACATCCATCATTTTATCTCTATACCATATCTATATATCACCATTCAAAGTTCTGAATATATAATGATGTGTTGATTGAATCTAGGTAATGAATCGGGAAAATCAAGGTTCCCGTGTACTCTTTTCGATGAAGATATTAGAATTTCCAGCTCATTCAACAGAAATATGAAACAATACCTGATATAATCCAGATAATATATGTGTATACAAATTTTGATTGTTTCGCAAAATTCTGAAATTATCGTTGCGAGTATTTACTTCAAGGTATATTGGAATTTACTAGGTTGTATTCGAAAAGGTTATTGGAAGATATCGAGAGCTAGTTTCACTCAAGTAGTTTTAGGCTTGATTAGTTTGGTTTGATGTTTGTTTTAGATAGCATGATATAAGTAAGTCAAGTTTGCTTTGGTTGGGTCAAGTCAATTAGGTTTACATTATATTGATTAATGTTCATTCATGTTTCAGCTTATTTTGCACTCGCGCATTCGCACTAGTGACAATATATCGGTGATAAACAGAAAATAGAGACAACCCTTCGCATTCTTATACCGAGCTCTTTCTTCCCACGCCGCACGCAAAGTATCGAGTATCGTTGCATCCACGCTCGTTGTATTCGATGCCAACAGCGTCACGTCATTGATCGACGTGTTGAAGACCGTATTCTTGCAAGTGGGACATGACTTCAATTGAGTCGTACGTAACGTCAAGTCCCGTTGCGTCGTTGGCCGACGTGACAATTCTAGTTGGGTCGCACTTGACTGCACCATTGTCGCATCCGACTTGGACTCGGTTGGCATTAGGACGAGTTGACTCTCCGTATTACCATCTTGCATTGAACACGGTGGCATCTGCTGTAGAGTGAGATGGAAAACTAGTGGTCAAATTGGGATTTTGATATTTGGTTGATTTTATTTTTTGTTGGTCAAGACGTATTCAAAACTGACGGGATACATAGATTTGATAACGTAGTTTCAGTCCAATAATGCTTCAGGTTTGTCATGTTTGAAAATAGTAGGTTGAAAATAACAGCGTGGTTACTTCATCATCATAATTCATTTTATTCATATACCAATGATTGAATCGTAACCATTTTCAAACAATAGTGACCGATATTTGAATAGGTGCAGGAATCATCAACGTGGCATAGTAGCTCTAACTGGCATTTTCAGTGTCGTTAGCACATGTTTTATGGTATTTTATTGTTCCCACTATCCTTCAGAAGGAGTCTTACTGAACCTGTTGTTAATGAGCCAAAATTGAATGTATGATTTAATTCGTTTTCCAGTTATGATTGTTGACGGTTGAAGGTATCATCTAAATGATATGAATGTGATTTGAAAATGGAAAAATGTATCCATACAAGTAATTAATTGATAATCAATATAATTGTCCATGTATTCGTAGGTCATCACAGTTACAATCGGGATGGATCCAGTTAGCCAGAGTTTACTTTTCCTTTGACTCATATTGAAGATAATAATGCGTATAATCAACTATCAAAATAATCAAAATGAGATTATACATCGAATTCAGAAGTGAACCTATTATTTTAACGTTCATCCGAAACAAATTCAAACCTTTGCCAATGTTCATTTTCTAGATATTTTGCATTCAAAAAGTGTGAGTGCACTCTTCGAGTACACCTACAAGAACCCTTTGCGAACCCTTCCCGAGTACATCTTTGCGACACCTACAAGAATTGCTTTTACCTATTCACCAAACGAGGAACAATTTGCTTGATTCGATTTTATCTTCGATGTCGACGTCTGAAGATCAGTCGACGTCTGACACCATGTGTGTAAAATAATTATTATAATGAACTACTGTTTTTTATAGCTTATATTTGAACCTGATCAACTTTGAACACTACTGTAATATGATGTGTGATCGTGAATCAAAACTTACGTCGTGGATAGGTTTGAAGATTTCATGAATTTTGACGCCTCTTGAACTGCTGCTTGTGGTACGAGTTCTCCTCTTCCTACTGATTTGGAAATATTGAAATCAATATGCGATGACCAATCAATTGAAGAACTAATGAATATAATATTCCGAGAAATATTTCATTTTTGTTCAGTGAAGAACTATAACTCTGGCATGCAATTTCCATTTTAAGAGAATGAGGGAGGGGGGATTGAGGTTTGCTATCATACCGAAGAGTAGGCTAATTGACAATATTGACCATGTAGTGACTATACATTAACAATATTTCGCTCGATTCTATTTGAAGCATGCATGATAATTGACAATGTTATGTATGAATGAGTTAGTTTGCTCTCTTATTCTACCGAGATATTTGTCAAAAATTTTAATACAGATCCATCCGTAATATTCTATTGTGTAACTTGTGTAATGTGTATTGAATCGAATAATGTTCCAGGAAGGTGAGCATAATTCCTAGTATCAATAATAAGATGTAAACTCTTCGACTACACATTCCCAAAATCCAGAATATACTTGAAAAAAATGATGTCAATTTTACTCATGCATATATGTGTCCCCTTTCCCTCTTTCCAGCATCCTGCCTCACCATATTGAATATTGGTTATATAATATATGTATCTTTATTAAAGACTCTGTCATTCACATACAATGGCTGACATGATTGACACAGAATAATTGTTCTATGGATAGAATAATTGAAAGAATGGTACTTGATCAAGAAAATGTAACTTACTATATGAAATAAGAAACAAAACCCTGAATCTTTAAGAAAGTAGAATAAGAGTTTTTCATGAACTATTATAAGTCATGCATGTAGAGATGCGGGCCTGAATAAAACATATCATACGAAATTAAATGTTAAAAAGATAGGGGAAACAATGGAATCTATCAATTTATTTGGCAAATTAAATTCTGGACAAAATTCATGAAAAAAGCGGAATGGTTTCTCTTGATCTCAACTTTATCAAAGCTACTATTTCGATAGTACACCATTCCTCGAATAAAATGTTCGAATCCGACAATTAACAATATTCGACCATAACTAAGTTTATGAGTTTGAGTGATTTATTCGTATAAGCTACTTTGACCTCACAACTACAATCACTACTTTTAAATTTCAATTCACAATTATTATCGATTATAAACAATTATCAATTATTTGTTATTAATAACAGTTCACATAGTGGCTTACCTGTTAGTACCAGGATCACAACTTCGTAGGAGTAGCTCTAAATCCTCGGCGCTCATGTTGCTTGTATCACTGATTAAAATTCATTTGATAATTAATAAAGTGATCGATGATTATAAAATTATTCGATCTATTTCATCAAGTAACATCATATTTGTCACTCTATAATAATTCATGATGGAATTAATTGAGCAATTAATTAATAATTCAGTCAAAACTTCATTGTGTATCGGGTTATCGTCTAACAAGTTGGGAAATACAATATGTCCTCAGAATCGATACTTGCACATGATTTCATAATTGTGAAACTTTAGTGAGTTACATCATTGTAGAGATGAATATGAATCATTATTATTCTCATCCATGAAGAGTTAGTACTATATCTTTCCAACTTATATATGTATGGTTGAATTAAAAACATTCATTCATTTAAATAAAAATATATCAATCTTGCAGTTATCCAGATGAGATTAGAATAGAGCAAAAATCTACTGGATCATCTGATGAATTTTGTGTATTGTGTCAAACACCAGTGTGAGAAAAGCATAGTTTCAAATGGTTGATCAATTCGTGGACCTTATACGACATCTCTCAACTAAACGTTTGTATTTCAGGTACATGGCACACACACACACACACACATACTTACACAGACTCTCGAGGTGTGATGTTAGCAAACATTTAGAAAATCAACGTTGAACTTGAAATGATAATTTTGAATATTTAATTTCCAATATTAAAATATGTTCGGGTTTTTTTGTCATCAAACTTGAGCCATTGAATACATAAAGTTATGAGTAGATTTTGATTTAGAAAAATATGAAATTATGAGATACTTGTATCGTTGGTTACATATATATAAATTGAATTATATCATTATAATACTTGATACATGGGAGACAACAATTCCTCATTATTGATTTTCAATCTATGTCTATATATCATGATGGAACCAGATAAAGTGATTTTTTTTGTGTCTGACGGTATCAACAAGTGACTCAAGATTCTCGGAAGCAATGCGAAATTCCCTGGGCAGCGTATTTGTTCACTATTATCAAATTTTCGGATCGGTGTAAGAATGATCGACTATTGAAAATCACAGTTCGATACTGCATCGAAGTCCAGTAATATAGAATATAAAAATATAAGAATATAGAATATAGTTTTCTTCTTTCAATTTTCAAAACAATATCTCTTTGAAACAGAGTCTAGACTCTACTCAATATCGTGTCGTTAGATTCTCTCCGTACAATTTTCATCCTGAATTCTACTATTATCAATCACATTTTCTATTTTATCAACACGTTCTTATGAGAGTCAAATTCAAAACATCTTCTTCAAATTCTTCCAAATCAGGAATGTACAAAAGAAGTGAAACGATGAAAGAAAATAGTTGAGGATCAGATTAAATGCGAGAACATATAGGAAGAGAGAATATTATGTTTTCTGTATACACGAGAACAGAATACATTAGAAGAAGATTACAGAACTAAATCCTCAGAAGATCCATAGAATTTTATGTAAGTCGTGAAAATAGAACCTACCTTCTACATACAGTTGAGACTGTTTCTAAAATGTCAAGAACGAATACAATAGTACGGGTTCCACTCACCGACAACATATTAAACATTTCATATGTATGTACTGTACAGCGTACATATTTTTGAATTAGTAAAAGCAATTTGTAATGTATACATTATTCAGAGTTATATTTTTTTTTGAATGAACCTGAAATGGTTTGTCCACTATATTTATGAGGAACATTTCACCCTATAAAAAGTCGTGTGTCGATTCCTTGATTGAAATGTCTGTCTTATTATTGGGTTGACTGTGACACAAGAATACTGGACAAATTAATCTCGTGAGCTATAACAATGAAAGAGAACATATTAATGGATATGGAAATAACACATATGAGTCCATAATATCAAAAAAATACACAAATATCACAAATAGAGTATCTGAAAAATTATAAACACCACATATTTTACAAACATCATCTTCATAATTTAATTATCTTGATTTACCATATCATCTAAATTCAACTCTCATTTGCCGAAAAGCAGAAATCAGAACTATTGTCAATCATGAAAATGCAAAGTATTGTCAAACTCTTTCGATTGAAGCAAAGCATGCATTTTCTATGTAGAATCGAGACAGACCCTTTTGTAGGACTTTCACTCAGCAATAGAACAGTCTGTTTCGCTGCCCCTTAATGGCATAGGAAGCAACTTTTACTACATTGGTGTGAAGCAAGTAGACAGCACGTATTGCCGAAGGCGTAAATAGAATTACCTAAATCACATTATAGACTATTGACTATTGGCTGATGAGGGCATTGAGCTTATTCAATAGCCCTACTATAGAATGATTGCCGTATTTATACGCATCAAGAAAACAATGAATACATAAATGAATAACTATCGAGTCCCGTCTTTCTCAACTTATGGGAATGGGTTGGACGTGGGTTGCTAGGCGTTGGAATCGAAGAAATAAGAAATATTGACACAAATTGAAATGACTGAAAAATTCTTGAGATGTATTCACTTTTATTCACAACATTGCGTACATAGACGATACGAAGAATTGCCTCTTGATCGAAGATTGTAATAGTAGTTATTAATTTGAGTATTTTGCTTGGACTATAACCGAGGTGCATGTGAGCCAAATTCAGATTGGAAAAACTATTATATATATTTCCTTCTCCCACCCCCGTTATTCCTTCGACAATTACATCATGAGTCAGATATATATATATATATATATATATATATATATATATATATATATATATATATATATATAGAGAGAGAGAGAGAGAGAGAGATGGAGATAGAGAGAGTTCATTGAAAAAATTCTCGCTGAGACTGTTGTCACTTGGACAGTTTAATAGCTGGATACAAAAACAATGAATTATTTCAAGAGAATAACAAAATTGAATCAAATACTATGAATAATACTAAATTAATAACTATAAAAAAAGAATGGCCGAGACATCATTTGAGGAAACGTTCTTTCATCGGTTATGAAATATGGAGGAATTAGAATTAAATATAAAATCAGTCAGTAGTTAGTCTTGTGAAAAATGAACCGAGCTGTGGATATGTGTTATCACGTAAATCACACTGAGATCGTTTGGTTCTAGTTAGCAGTCCAGTTCTGAGAGGCACGTTGATACTGATACAGAATCAAATAGATCAAACATTTATAGATGAGTTGGCAAAAGATATAACAATTCACTCCTAGAATATAAAATCGTGTCGCCATTGTCACTTCATATCATTAGTTGGGTTGTGTGACCTCTAAGGTTGAGAACCACTGATGTACAGTATACACAATCAACAAACGATAACTTTCTGCTTTCAAGCAATTTGCCAACTGAAACTTCTATAATAATACTGATAATGAGAAAATGAAACTTTTAGCAGATTATTTTCAAAAGAGAGGAAAAGTTGAGAGCTTCACTCTCTAGAGAACTGACCTCACCTAACTCTGCCTTCACTTTAGGAAACCTGAACGACTAATTGACTTGGTGAATTTCATAACATGTTTCCGTTCGGAGCGCAAAGTGTGCAAAGTGTTGTTTCATGTTTCGAGCAAATTAAATGGCACCTTCACTCATAAGTATATAGTGCAGCACCATTTATGATAACCTCATATTCAGTTCAAAAGTTTGAAAGTAACTAAAAAATAGCGCACGTCGTGAGGGAAAAATAGATGTTTTGAGAAAACATAAAAAATAATTGTGTTTCCATGGAAAAGTGGCTCAAACTATACAGCGTACTACGAGTTCTTGAAGTTATTGATATTGAAGTAATGTTATATAAGAGTAATGTTTTATTTCAATGAACGTAATTGCAAATTCCATGCAATAAACTGAAAAACAAGTGAGTAGTTTGTTTTTTATTCTTGGTTCGTTCGGTTCTTTGTGAAATTGTGAGTGATCGGGTTTACGGAAGAAACCAAATAACTTCTGAATTTTTTCGAATACAATTTTAATACTACGGGAGAACTCAATAGTTTTTTGGAAGAAATCACTTGAACCACGATTTAGAGAAGGAATTTTGATTTGATTTTTTGAAAACACTATTGATCTTTGTATTGTCCAGCGTGATAAATGAAAAGATATTCAAAAATATTCAACGGGACGTTTGTTTGCTATTCAATTTTCTTGAACTCTCTGGCTCAACACACATTCTGAATATTTGAATGAATAGAATTCTGATAGAAATGAGGTATTATTCACAGTGGAACTATCGGTGAGAATATACTATTTATTGAATCTGGCATGAAAATATTCCCCCAAAATTTGACTTGTGAAAGGCAATACTACCAATACAATACCGAATAACTCTGGAAAGAGTGTGTATCATTCGTGTGCTTCAAATTCCGCCGACGTTTGACTTCATTCGAAAAAAATACTTTTCTCAAATTTCTGCTTTCTGGGTTTTTATGATATTTTCCAAGTTCCATAATGGCTTTCCTCGAAAGTGATTCAACCGATTGCATCTCAAAACTATTCAGTATGTGCTCATATTGAGCTATATAGTATCGACATATGTACCTATCAAGTAATTAATATGAAATATAGAAATATGTGCGCTCTCGTTTAAGCGCAGTAAAATTCAAGCTGAATTATGGAATTATCAGAGTAATGAAAGAAAATAACAGATAGATTCTGTTCCTCTCATATCTCTCATGAAATCTTCAACGAAATGTTCCAAGAAAATAGATTTCATAAAAAAAGATCACCAACCATAGCGTGCACATCTCTAACTGTAGGCCTACTGATAGTTCCGTGACATATCTCAATGAATGTAATGAAACGACTTTCATAATAATGGAATTATAACAAATTCCCCTCCCCCCTCTCCCTCTACGCGAGACGACTTGGAATTGAGTCCCTCCCCCCCCCCGTTTTGTACGTTCTGTCGCCCCTGATTCCAGTATTTATAAAAACTTGACACTTGACCGTGACACTTACTGCGTTCTTGGTGTAATCATCGTAAGAAATTTTATAACTCACCCAATAAATAATATTAGTGAAACTTTCCAGCTCAAACATTGGACAAAGTAATATGTATGTTTATAATGTTGTACTATGGAGCTTTTCACAGAATTAAATTAATGGTCATCCAAGTCAACCAGAACAATATTTTATTGTTAAAATGAGAAATAAGTGGAGAAGCTTGAATCTGAGCAGATTACTTTATCCCTCGTAAATCAATTTATAACATTGGACCACACTCAGTAAATATATTACCAACATTCTTGGGAAGAAAAAGGCTTTTCTTCGACTTCCGTTCAGTTTCCTGCTTTATTATGATGTACTGATTTATTGTTGCATGGTTGCAATAAGCTTCCATATATATATATATATATATATATATATATATATATATATATATATATATATATATATATATATATATATATATATATATATATATATACATATGTGTATATATATATATATATATATATATATATATATATATATATATATATATATATATATATATATATATATATATGTTTTACAGTAGTACAGGCTTCAATCCATGACATCATCTGTTATCAGTAAATTCAAATGTATCATCACTGTATAATACACCTAAGTAAATTAAAATAACGGAACTATTTATATTTTGACTAAGCTTTGTGAATAAGCTGTTACATCTCCTGCACAACAGTATCTAATTAATTCATCGAGTATGATTAGCTTGACCCCTCCAGTATAATTTTCAAAATCGGAGAGCGGGTAAAAGCGGTGTGAAGTTACAAGCCACAGCAATAATCTCAATTTCTCCATTACATCTTCTTCTCCCCTTTCAATAACCAGTTGAATGAGAGTGAAATGTGTAAACGGAAAGATTTCAAACATCGATGTGCTAATTTTCGAAAGTCAAGAAAAACCTCAGAAAGTCGAATCAATATGCAAACATTATTAGATGTTGATACTATATTCATATACAATTTTTTCTTAATACAAATTTTATTCCATTTTTTCTTACAAAATTCCAACAATATAGAATAGTATCCTTAAATATACGAATTATTTTAATATCAATAAATCTTTAAAACTATTTTTTCAACACTAAGAATAAGGTGGATGAGAGATGAAAACATGATACATGAAGGTGAAACATGAATGTACATGATTATAAACATTTAACATGGCGTTATAAATAGTTAAGTCTTAAATCACGATAGTCAACACAATGTGTCTAGGATTTTAATCCTGACGTAGGCTCAGGTTCTGGGTCTTCTGGAATTTGAATTGATGGAATAAGTGGAGGTTTGAAGCCATACTCAATATTCAAGTTCTTCAGCCACCCTTGATTTCTAGGCAGCTGGTGACGCTGACTATTTCTTCCTGATGTATGTAAATATGTTTGACCATTGAAATAATTATTTTTCAAATTCGAAAACTGCGGTCGATTGAAGCTTTGAGCAGTAACAAAATTATAATTTGACTTCAAATAAGCATGAGCAGCTTGTTTCTGGAAGTGTGGATTATGTGGCATAGAAAGTTTGATTGGTGTTACTTGCTTGCTATGAATATGTACAGATTGTTGTTCTCTGTGTGGCACTCTTACGGGATAAGGGATGTAATGATCAACATTGACTGGATATGGTACGGGATGATGCACGGCGACTGGATATGGTTGTGGATACGGCCATGGTCGATCAACAGCCACAAGTTTTGTCACTTCAATAGGTACAATGTGTGGTACATGGACCGGTCTGTCAACTTTGACAACCCTAGTATGATGAACGGGATATGGTTTCTTGACTTCAACATATTTTGTGTGCTCAATATGAATTGGTCTTTCCACATACTTGGTGTGCACAACGGGTACTTGCTGATTAACGATCACCGGCCTGTCTACTTGGACAATCTTTGTATGTTCAATAGGGAGATGTTGTTGCACAGTTGGTGCACTGTTGTAGTACTGTTCCTGCTGCTGTTGGAATGATGGAACAGATAAGTGTGTAACCGTTTGCTTCAGATGGGTAGTTTGTTGGATCGGTATTGTCTGCAACAGGGGCACATGGTTGTCAACCTCAGCTGGGTTGAATTGTACTAAAGACTGTGGTGACGGAAGTGTCTCAAGTGATTGCAGTTGAACGTCATGGACCAAAGATCCTGGTGATTGTTGCAATACGATAGAACTTTGAGGTATAGCGCCAGCGTTGAATTGAGGTTGTTTTTCAAATTCTAGCAACTGCTTTAATTGACCATTGTTTTGGATAATACCTCTATCATTTTGAATAACATCCTGTTTGTTTTCTTCTACTAGTTGTTGATTGTAATCTTTTTCCACATCTTGTTGTTTCTCTACATTCGGTTGAAGATTAAACTTCAGAGTCGATTGATGATTCGTATTGATAGATTGTTGTACCAGAGCTGAGGAAGATGGTTTTCTCACCACATTGGCAAGTAGTTGTTGGTTATATTGTTGGAGGAGGGTTGTTTTCTGATTATTAATAACTCCAACCAACTGTTGAGTTGCAGCAACAGAGTCCTGTTGGTCTTGTTGTTTGTTCACTTCTGATTGCGGTAACTGTTGATTTAGTTGTTGCCCATAAGTGTGATGCACTTCAACATTTTTAAATGCTTCAACTGGTGCGCTCAACGATTCAATCTGATACGAATGTTGTTGGAACTGAGGACCAGCGCTATGTTGCTGGTGTGCTGACTGCAACGATTCTTCGTTGATTTTCTGTTGTTTTTGTATCTCTTCGCCTTTGAGTAATTGTTGATTGGCTTCTAAGAACTCAGGATTGAGTTGAAGTTGTTCTTGTGGTTTTTGCACTAGTTCAACTTGCTGTTGAATATACACTGGACGTTCTTCTTGATAATGTTGTTGCTGTTGTTGTTGTTGTTGCTGAGTTTCATCAATCTGGAATATTTGTTGATTGTTTGGATATGTGGCTTCTTGCGACAAGATTCCAATATGCGATGTTTCGTCGCTGACAACATTTGGAGGCCTCAAATCAACTATTTGTTGTGACTGTTGGTATGATTTGATGGAAATGTGTTTTTGTTTCAGGGCCTCATTTTCAATATTGGCTTGTAGTAACTGCTGATTAAGCTGATGCCCTTGTTGATGTGAGAGTAGATCAGCGTCGTTATAAGCATTGTTCGATTGTTCTTGTTGCACTTGCACTATTTGAGGTAATTGTTGACTTTCTTGTAAACCATATGATCCTTGATCTTGTTGAAAATGATTATCATTGTTTGATTGTTCTTGCTGGACATGCAGTATTTGAGGTAATTGTTGACTCTCTTGTAAGCCATATGATCCTTGATTCTCTTGAAAATTATCATAGTTATTTATCGGTCTGTGAATCAAGTCTGATTCGTATGTGGTCGTATGTGTATTTCCTTTGAAGAGTTCTCTATTATTATTTGGTGGTCTCAAGCCAACAATTTCTTGAGATTGCTGATTCGCGCGTAAAGAATCATGCGTATGTCTTAGTTTGTTATTAATTTTTTGTGCCTGTAACAGTTGCTGGTTGAATCTATGTCCGTCTTGTTGCACCCATTTTTGAACATTATCATTCTGGAAAGAACCAAGGTTAAAATGCGGCTGTAACTGTTCCACTTTCAAGACTGGTTGTACATTTGGCTTATAAACTGGATGTACGTTTCGTATTTGATCAACTATTTGCTCGTTATATTGTTGCTGTGCTGAATCGAGAGAAGAATGAGTATTATCTGATTCTTGTTTTATTTGAGCGAGCAGATGCTTGTGGTAATTGTGTACATCATCATGTAATTGTTTGTCGTTTTCAGTACGAGGAGGACCAACTTCAACAGTCTGTTGGTTGTACTCGTTTTTACCACCGATATTCAGTGCGTACTGATCCCCAAGTTTACCGCTGTAACTAACCTGCTGAAATTGAGCGTTTGAAACTGGTGCAAGCTTAGTTGTTTGTACTGATTCCCGTGTATCTACACCAGAGACAAGAGCTTGCTCGTTTGAGTAACCAGATTGAGCACCAACAGCATTTAGTTTATTCCCATAGTCCAGTCCATCTCCCTGTAAAACTGTTTTGAAATTATATCCCTGTTGATTATGGCCAGCGTGCTCAGCGGCATCCACAATCTGTTGAATATAATCGATTGGTATTCCATTGTGTTTGATTTGTTCTTCCTCCGCTGCTGTCAATATTTTCTCCTGTTCAAATTCTATTGGAACAGCTTTTTGAACTTCAACGATTGTACTAGATTTGAATTTGTTTTTGAATAGTTGATGAGCAATGTCATGGGGGTTTGAATCCGGTGCAAATACCGGTCTTTGTTCACTCAATAGATTATTTGACGTCTCAGCAGCCACGTTGCTATTATAAATCGAATCACCTTGTACAGATATTAGAGCTTCTGCCAATGGTTGAGGTTTCGGTGTGATGATAATAGTTGGTGGTGTCGGACTCGGAGATGGAGATGGCGAAGGACCCGAGAGGTAGCCTACCGGTGCAGCGGGTGGTGAGTTCAAGTACGTAGCAGACGAAGCGAGTTGTGGTGATGCAGTTGCGTCATTCAATTCAATTCCAATATGACCAGAATCTCCATAATTTGTGGCAACAAGTGATTCTGCATGACTCTCGGCAAACGATGACGACGACGGTGAACTGGAAACATATAACGCTGGAGCAGGAGTTGAGGTTACTGCAAGATTTGAATGAGTTGAGACATGTGCATCCAATAAATTGTTTGCTTCATATTGACCAGATGTTGCAGAGAAACTGCTTGCAGTGGATGATTCATAAGACGAAGAAGAAACATCCTCACCAATATATACTTGTGGATTCGGAGTTGATTTTGAGATATATTCCGGTCTCTCGGAAACTAAATTATTCGATTCTTGATAATCAGCTACCACTATCGGTCTCAATGATAGATGTGGCGAAGAGGAAATCGATTCAACTCGTTTTTGATTATTATAAATGTTCACATTCTCACCTTCCTGCCGATCACCTTGATTATTTATTAATGCAGATAGTTTCATTCCGTATTCTAACCCATTTCTGCCAAACGAGTATGAACTGCCTACACTGGAAGCGTATACTCGAGCTGGTCTTTGATTTTGGTCTTGCGATTGCTGACTCGAGGATTGAGATTGTGCCTGAGCATTTCCAGGTGCTATATCAGGATCCGTTTCGTATGCTTGTTGTTGTCCTGGAGACGCAATATCTCTTTCATCACCAGATCCTTTGACTAAATATTGAGGAGATTCGACATCGTTTCCTAATGCTACGTCAACTTGTGCATTTCCATCCACTAGAAATGTAGCCGATAATCGTTGTTGTTGACCGTTGTGTATATTTGAAGATCCACTACTAGAGGCGAATGTCTGAGAGTTTTCTACGAGTTGTGATGCTGTTTCAGGACCAGAAACAACTCCAACTGGTTGATGTCCGATGACAAGTGATGCCTCATTGTTGGTACTGGATGTGACAACTGACTCTGCTGCTTGATTGAGAATTGGCACTATTACTCGAGATGAATGTTTCTTATTTTGAGAAGCTGACTCGGAAGCAGTTGCAGCAGCCTGAAACATGTATCAAAAGAGTCAATAGTGGTAAGTACCACTTGTATAATCTGAATGGAATGTCATTTGGACAATGAACAGAATGTTTTGCTTCCAATTTCCTATATTTCAAATTCGATTACTTCAAAAAAATATGGGAAAATATGTTCCAAAAAAGTATAAAATGAATAATCAGTTGTTTTTCATTATTCTCATATAATATTCTGATGATATTATCATATGTAACATGATATATCTTCATATCACATTGGAAATTTGAGTTAAACAAATGAGCATGGTCGTACAAAACAATGCATTCCTATTCATATAGGGTGAGTCTAATATAGTGATTCTGATATTTTCAAACACAATACAAGTTGAATTGATCATCTAAAATTATGAGAGATGATTCAATAATACTATCAGAAAAAAACTGATGGTATAGCTCAATTTTAGATAATAATCAACCAAACGCTACTACTTTCATCTACAGCCTTATCGGGGGATAATTTGTATCAGGTTCCAATGTTGATGAGAAGTTTTCAATTTCACGGTACTATAGAGAGAAACCACGGAAATCCACGCACTGGATGATCGAACTCTGGCGGAAATCGAATCCCGGTCACCTGAAAGTCGGTCGCTCATAGATACAGTGCGTCAATGACTCAATAAATAAGGTCATAAAAAATAAAGTAATGGAATGAAAATATGAAGGACAATTATCGGCACAAATCTGTTGGATAATACTCAATACGTAATTTGAATTTCTCAGAAAAAACTGAGATAACATACCGCAGAAGATGCCCTCGACTTAGTGAGAGCCTTGACCGCCATTTCTCCGATGGCGATTTGAGCATTCGTAGAGCCAGTCTTGCTGGTGCTCCCGTACGTAACAAGTGGGTGATATCCCCAATCATCAGCGAAGTATTGGACGCTTTGACCACTGTGAGGTAGATTCACGTAATAGACGCCCTGGGCATATATGCCATCACGTGATTCGACGTGACCTTGGCGGCCACCTTCGCCGTCGTTGACGTCGTAACCATACTCGTATTTTGGAGGATCCTGGAAATGAATGCACTTATTAGAATGTTGTTATTTGTCTACAGATGATGTTTGTTATACACATAGATAGGCCTATCATGTGCGTAAGCCAATAACCCATTCAGACATGAGAGCAGAAAACCATATTTTCTCGTTTTTTTATTGATGCTCAAAGACATTATGATTTTTTTTTTTTTTTTATATAGGTTTTGTTCAGATTTTTTTTTTAAATCGGTACGATTTTTGCCCCAATATATTCGTGAAATATTGTATGAATTATTATGAATTGCTCATTTAATGCCATGAAAAAATCATAATTCTGTGGCAATCATTCGAAATGATCATGGCATATGTTTGAGAATGTATGTGCCATGTTTTTCAAACTCCTGTGAGAAATTTTCCTAAAGTTCCTATTTAGTAAATCTTCAAACCCAAAGTGACACTTTTACGATACAATTATGAATATCAATGCAAATAAATTAACGAATGCATGGATGGATGAATGCATGAATGAATGAATTGATAAATGACTGAGTGAATGAATGAATGGTTGAATAAATTCTATGTGTGCTGTGCTTGCCGGTGATGTATTACTGTCAAGTTATATTAGTTCTGCGTACTTTGTATACAAAGTTTAACCACGCGATATTTAACAGGTGCTTTTCAAGACAACGAGTTGAATTAAGTTTAATTTAGGTGTGGAAGTGGAAGACATCTGATAATGATGAAGATTTATTCATGATACACCGAATATAAATTAAATTATTTCACTATATGTTCTTACGTTGAAATACAGACAAGAGTTATACTGTGCGCAAGATCAATAACGTAAGATTTAAAAGCTCTCAACTTAATTAAACTTGGCGACTGAAATAATAATAAACTATATTAAGAACAATAATTTATCACTTGAGACTTTAATGAAATAACTGCAATAAGTTTCGAATGAGAACACAAATTTGAGCTAATTTATACACAATTACATTACAAAAAAATGTAACTCGTGTGTTGTATGTTATTCGGAGTAATGCAAAGCAGATACGTTCTGGATAATGTGCACATTGTTAATGAGTTATTAGGTATAATTAGTACTGCTTTGAGATGATCAATTACCAACTCGAAGTTTTTTTCCAGTTATTCGAAGAATTGCTTAATCTTGATACAGAAATTGAAACCACATGGAATTCAATATGAAACTAATCGAGGAATGGGAACGATTCATGTTAGCACCCTTGTTATAATTGAACATAACATTCTTGATTGAAAATGTATTTATTTGTTTGGTTTCTCCATAATAACAAAATGATGAATTTTGTAAGTAATACAAGAACAAAGAAAAAGAGAGATGAAAGAAGATTTCAAGAAGAAGAATAAGAAGATCAAGATGATGAGAAGATTCAAGATTTCGTGGTGCCCCGTTCAAACGATCTCTTCTTCCATTCATAGCCCTAATTGGGTACAATGATTTTGTATCAAGTTTCGATATTATTGAAAAGAAAAAATCGATGACATCGGTGATTCTTTTTTCGAAACATAATGAACTAAAATTCATCAATGATGAGAGGGAATTCATCCATTTAAACCTGTTCCATTCGAAATTGGGCAGGTTTCAGACAAAAATAACACGAGAAAATTATTTCCATTCATTTTAATGCTGCTAGGTCATTTACAATTCATCATGAATATTTCAAATCAAACACAAAATCGAAAAATATAGACATGCATGCAGCTGCATCGAGGATGAAATAAAAAGTAATCTCAAGTCTAATTTTTCATTTGAGGATTGCATTTTTTTTTTTAAGTTGCTTAACGACCCCACCAACAGCTAGGTTATATGGGGGTATGAATTAGCGAGTGATAATGAAACGATGAAGTGATTATAGGTGAAAGAACGTTTACAAATCTCATGCCTAATGTGGTACTCGAACTCACGCCCAACGGTGACTTCAGTTCTACCGCTAGCGATAGTTGACTGAGCTGTATACTTCTTTAATTCCCATGTTTTCATTTGCTGCTCTATATAATCTATTTATAAATCATCTAGATCTATCAACATTTCTCTTCTAAAATTCAACCCAGTAATCACAGAACTTCGTCTTCAACCTAATCGAAATTGTAATCACCGGCTGATTAATAACATCTCATTTGAAAGAGAAATTCAATAACAACAAAGAATCCCACCTCTGTTTCAACATAGCATTCATTATATCAATCAAATAACATATTTTAGAAATCGTATATATATCCTTCCATCAATCGTACCAAAACGATTGATTTTTATATTCAACCTGCTTATGAAGACTTTATTTTTGACAGCTTGAGTTGATATGCAGTATAAGTTGAACAATTAATCACTAAGTAACCACGCTTTATTTTCTTTCTTAAAAAAAATTGAGAGTTGTTTCTGCTTTCTTCGAATCGAGTTTTTCATACATATTGTTTTATAATAAGTATGAATCTGTTGCCACCTGATTCTATTAGTATGAATGGTGGCCCTAGGGTATATGGCTACTAATGACCTTGGCAACAAGTGGATTATGCCCTACATTACGACCGACGCCTTTCTACTGCCACAGGTTGATCGTGATTGGCATGATAATTACCCTATACCTGCATCCGATTAATCTTCCGGTGTGCATTTCATCTTGTTTGTTTTTTAATCTTCGGATGAGTATATATATAATTACTGACTATTGTTATCTTGGTATTATGAATCTCAGGTTGATCAGATGAATAGGCTTGTATTATGAGGAGTGATGCTTGGTCATTCTTATTTTTACAAATCGATTATAAATTAATTGACGGAAAAACATATCACTTGCGAACTCTAAGATTTTGTTTCGTTATTAGGTCTGAATTAGCCGCCCTGGTGGCTAAGTCAATTATCGCTAGCGGTAGTAACTGAAGTCACCGTTGGGCGTGGGTTCTAGTCCCGCATAAGGCATGGGTTTTTGTAAACGTCCTTCCATCTATCATCTCTTCATCGTTTCATTATCATCCGCTCATTCATACCCTCGTATATCCTAGCTGTTGGTGGGGTCGTTAAGCAACATAAAAAAAATGGTCTGAATTAACTCCGAAAATTCTTTTTATTCATCTTTAAAATACGAAGTACGAAATTCAATTAATATAGGCTAAAATCACCTAAATGATATCAATGTCATACATAAGTGATCGGTTATGGAATGGTGGATGACGAAATATAAATTCGTCCGCCATTATTAATGTCTAGTCAATCCTTTTCTCCTTTCAATTCTCCTTTTACTCTTCTGAGTCCTGACCCGGCTTTTTGCCATAATCATCATTTGCGTGAACATTCTTTCTGCATTTCCTATTACACTGTCACTCGTAAGTGCAAATTCACGCTAACATTATAATCTGAGTGATTAAAGGTAGCCCTACTTATTGTACCATTGCAGCGTCAATACTTTGCAAAAATAAAAAGCCAAACTCTGAAGTATATTTTTTGCTAAGTGCACTGGATTCGTACAAAATAGTACCAAATAATGTTGTCAATTTCTCTTCCAACGTTATAGGCCTACAGTGTTCAGAATAGAATCTATTAATTTTTATCATTTGCTATCAGCACTGCGATCGAAAAAGCTTTCTTTCTTATAGTTCACGTAAGGTTGATGTTAGTTTACCTTAACCGAAGGCTAGATAACTTGGACCATATAGTTAAGGATTTCTTCTTCGAGAAATTAAGAATTAATAAAGCGATTTTAGCTTTTTAAGCAACACGGAAAATCATTTCGCAGATTGAATTCTTGCATTCTGTAGATCGAAACTAGATAGCACACATTGGTACATCGGAAGTCTGTTCTGAAAGAATGGAACCGAATATTGATAGATCATTCTGTAAATTAATTATCTCTATCAATATTTCCCATTATTTCTCTTCATTCTCTCAATTATTCGTTAGTATCGTTTTATATTACGCTTCCTTCGATTATTTGGATCAGTTATTCGATGATGTTGTTTTCTATTTTCTAAATTTATTTTTTCCGACCACATCTCATTCATTTCATGCTTTATAAGGCATGTTTAAGTTTATGCACTGTATTTTTTAATTGATTTTTAACCTCTACTCCTGTTGGAATCGGGGACTAGTGAAACGTTCATATATGTATCTCAATTATTCACATAATTCAATGGCAGGAGACTCATAGGTCATGCATATAAGTGTATATGATTATTACAAGCAAGATGAACCAACAAATATACAGTTTCACAGATAAAATGTTAGAAGAATTTCAATATCGTGGAAAGCTATTGGGGCTGTTGGGCTAGTTGAGAAAACTTGTCAATACAGAAATGAACTAGATCATGGTTTTTCTTAAAACCACTAGATCCATATAATAATTTTATTATTATACCTCTATTATTATAACTATTATTATTATATTTCTCTGCCGGTGTTTCAATCGAATTGATCCATAAAATCGTGCGCGGAAAAACATTTATCAAAACCAATGAATTTTAATCTATTGTTCCTTTCATGTTGTTATTATAAGAAGAGAAATTAGAACAATATGAGCAGAAGAATATCCTGATACCTATCATGATGAACGATAGCATAGATAGCATAGTTATATTTTTATTTCATTCTTAACATAAAATGATGTGTATTGAAGTAGAATGTTCTGAGAATCATGAAACGAAAGAGTTATATCAGAAATATTATTTATTTTATCATCTCGACAAAATCGAAGTTCAAGATGATTTATATCACGTATTTGGTTCTCTAGATGAATTTTATGATGAGTTATGTACATGCATTAAATTTTGTAACTTTTTGTGTGATAGAATTATTTTCTATTAGAAACTGCAAAAGCCTTTCTGATGAGTTTGGTTTCGAATGATTGATTTTTTTCCATGAGTCAGGTAGTATTGTTTTCGTAAATATTTTCTAACTTGAGCTAAAGCTCATGAAATTCAATCAAATACAAATAATGCTTCATATGATTCTTCACATTTCTATATTTTTCAGCCCCGGAAAGAAGGCTTCTCAATACGAAAGTTTCATCAAAAGCTTCAAAAAAATATCAATTCATTGGGAAAACAATGTGCCACTGTTTTATGGCACCTGTACTCTCACAGGACGACTTCTTAGAGAATACCACTTTAGTATTGAAACTGTTATTTCGCTCTGCATGAACAGGACTGGGTTATTTTATCCCAGTCGGTCACTGGTTTTACTGATTGAATTCCACATTATTGAATACAATTTCCATAGAAATAACTAATCGTGTCTGAATAAAATAACTTGGAAATCTAATATTGAATAATTGAAATAAATGAAATATAATAACTTGAACCAGAAACCAAATCACATGATATGTGCAAACATCCAAGTGGATGGAAATGTTTAAATATAGATAAATATATATATATATATATATATATATATATATATATATATATATATATGGGCCTATATACATACATATTTATATATATATATATATATATATAAATATATATATGGGCCTATATACATACATATTTATATATATATATATATATATATATATATATGGGCCTATATATATATATATATATATATATATATATGTGCATATATATGAGAATATTATGATAAATGTGATTGAATTATGATAGTAGGATGTACGAACCTTCTCAACGATCTGCTTCTTGATGTAGCCAGGTGGAGGTGTAGCGAAACTTGGCGCAGTCAAAGCAACGCCAAGTATGAACAACTGGAAAATTGAATCACAATAAGAGTTAGCAAATCAATATCATACACTCTCAACATGTTTGCATTGAACGAAATATGAACGTATCCAACGAATTTAATAGTAGGTGTGGTATTATTATGATTATTCAACCTTTATGTATCACACCTTTATGTGATGTGTATATTCGATCGAGTTGTGTACATTCCTTCGAACTTGAGAGAAACGGGAGATAATGTATGTAAATGCAGGTAAATCGAGAAAATCAAACTCATGTCAGGATTGAAGAGGACTATTCAGGTGAGAGAATATTGACGATAGTGGAGAGCATGGTTAGTAGATGAAGAGTGAAAGAAAGGATTCGAAAGATAAGAGAACATTTACTAGCGGAGTTATCTTGAGAAATTGAACAATATCTAATTACTTGAAATATAGAAATGCTACATTTTATTGCATAGAATGCTAATTATGAATGATGAGTATAGAAATAACGCCGTAAAATGAATGTTCAATTACGATGATAATGGAGAGAATGAATAATTCAATTATCTCAAGTGCCACGAAAATGTAAAGAGGATGGTGCATAATAAGGATAAC
The DNA here is from genome assembly GCA_907164805.1 of Brachyptera putata. NCBI lineage: Eukaryota > Metazoa > Arthropoda > Insecta > Plecoptera > Taeniopterygidae > Brachyptera > Brachyptera putata. The sequence goes on along the minus strand of OU015464.1, from coordinate 23,967,238 downwards.
AAGAATGGAATAAAATCGTGGTGTAGTAAAAAAATGATCGTGGTGTAAATTCGAAAACTCTAATTACGTGGATAAAATATGCAGATTATCGATCATGCTCAGTAACTATGAGTGAATTGAGTGAACAAATGAGTGAATTATGTTTCATAACGTCAACGGTACTTGCTATTCGAATATCAATTACAATACTACCTCATCTTTTCCCATATGTTACCTTATAACCTGTCACCACTGACAGATTGTGAGTTATGATAAGAATAAAGACGCAAATGTTTCATTGTATCATCATAACTGGTGACACATGAAGAAATTTGAGAAAGTATAACTTGAAATCATATCAACATTTTTTGATTGTAGTCCGGAATTGAATTTGTATTTTCATTTCGTATATCAATACCCTAAAATGCACTCAATTCGATTCGATTTTGTATTTTATATTCGATTTCATTCCAATTGTTCAGAGTTATCAAATTATTCACATCTTTATAGATCTCCACATTAACATACTGAAACGTGTCAACAATTGAAAATAGGATATCCAGATAATTCATTGAGCTCATACCCAGAAAGTATGATAACTAAAATGCATCACCATTCATATTCTATACATTTACATATAAGCTTAGTTAACGTCAATAATGCCACAGATTTGATATGATATCTCTTTTTTTACATCCGTGTGCTACACGACGAATCATTAACCCAGTTCAGTTCACAATTTGAATAATTCACCAGTTTTATTCTCTTTCAGTTCAAATATTTTATGTGCGGGTTGAGTTGGGATTTGATGTTTACTGCATGTGAATTGATTTCATCTTGACCACCAACTTAATTTAAAAACCATACGTGCTCCAGGCAAACCGAATCTGCGTTTAAATTTAACGTACCGCACAGACTAATACGAATGAAAGTTTACAGTGCTGTCAAAACCATTTCTAGATTATTTTTTGGTTTCGTTCCTCATTTCATTATAACTGTTCTATTTTATTCACTGTACTACCCGGTAATTTTAAACTTCTTGTTCAATATATGAAAAGAATAAAAGTGACTTTTCCGTTTCTGTTAGGTTTGATTGTTATGATAATGCCGTGCTTCCTATATAGAGTAATTAACACGGTGTGAATTTCATTTTAGTTTCTCTTAAATTAGTCCGTTCTTAAGATATTCAGAATATATGGTTTAACACTTGAAACACAAGCGATGTTTCGAAGCTTTGTTTCATGAACAGTATTTTAAAGTAAAGAAGGTGTAATTAGCATCTTCAAGAATATAATAGTTTGTACTTGAACCTGAAACCTGATCTACTTTATCGCTTAGTAATGGTGCAACCAAGGTCAAATGAAAACGACTTGATCGTTTCTTCGGTGTACATGTAGCCTAGTGTGCCACAGAGCCATAGTAAAAGAACTTGTTTACTTCAATAAAACAACACAAGCTATTGACCTATTAAGCTATTTTATTATGCAGTGGAAAGTAAAAATTTGAGGGGGTCGAGTCAAGATTATGTTCAGGTATTACATCTACGATTTTGATTATATGTCTTAATATATATATATATATATATATATATATATATATATATATATATATATATATATATATATATCTATATCTATATATATATATATATATATATATATATATCTATATATATATATATATATATATATATATATATATATATATATATATATATATATATATTTTACATGTATTACTCTTTAGAAATACTTGAATACCTAATGTGATATTCTACCTCTTTTTGAAACTAATTCCATTCTGAATAAATTGAATTGAAAGAAATTATGAATATCTCATTGAAATTGATTCATTGGCAATGTCGATTCAGTGTTCTTTCTTTCAAGTTAGAGCGTTTTCGGAGTACATTTGTTTTCATTTCGATTCTTCCATTCTTTCTGGATTTTAGTTATCATCTTTCACCCAATTTAATTTAATTTCTTCCTGAATCTATAAGGGACATCTTTTCAATTCTAATCAATATTTCTCATGAAATTTATAATTATACTCAGACGAGAAGGTCAGATTCATGGCAGCTCTTTTAGCCGTCAAACAGTTTTCCGGTGTTCGATTTCCACCAATGTATAATTCTGAATGAGGTTTTCATGTATCCCTCGTGCATAAAATTGAATTCATGACTGATTCCCTTCTACCACGTCGAGCCTGGTTAGTTACCAACTTACCACCTATATGGACAGTAGATACTGCAAAAAACTAATACGCCACTTCGCAAAAGTAGTACAAAAGACTTTGCACATTTATTTTTGATGAAGTAAATTATTATCGATTTTTCAAATAAATGTCAGTTTTCTCACAGAAAGATCCAGATCATACTGACATCTGGAGAGATTTGTTTATTTCTATATGAAAAATTAAACAGAACACTGAGTAACTTCTCATTTCACTAGAGAATAAGAATGATCTCATAATTTGTCCAATTAATAGAACTTTTTAATTTATCTCATACATTTCAGACCACAAATTAAGTTGATTAGGTATTTCACATGCATACGGGAGAGTAACACACGAATGGATCAAAGGTATTCTCATTGATTATGAATATGAACATGAACTTGGAGAAAATAACGACTTCGAAGCCATAGTACACGAGTGGTATTGAATGATTTCATTCTTACCTAGGTTCATCTAGCTCACTTTTAGGCTGAAGTTGTAGAATTCAATATTGTTTGGATCTCTATCAAGTTTGTACGGATTCTCATACGATTTTTCATAAGAAATCGTGAATCAAGAATCAATTCGGTTCAATGCTAGTGATGTGTGGGGTTTTATGGAGTTTTCAAAGATGAAGTGGAGTACATCTTCAGGGGCTTCCGCACTATTCTCACTACCTTGTATATAGTAACCAAAATATAACTAACTAAAACAAGAAAATAATACACATTTTATTTCCATTCAATGACGGTAATTATTCTAAATTTCTTCCTATAGGCCTATTTCTCAATAACCCCGAAATTGCCTGTTAATATTGCCTTTTTATGCAGAGCGAAATGTCATCTTTATTAACACGTTCTGTTTCTAATACCTGACAATGCTATGGTAAAAACATGCTACTACCTATATGTATAGCGTGTGTGTTGTGTTGTGTAAAGCAGTCTCCCAAACGCAAGGCAATGTGAAAGTTATAGAATAATTATAATTCATCATATTTTCATTATTGAATATGAGACTATACTTTATGAGGAAAAGTTGACCGAAAATACAGATTTGTCTCTGATCAACGACAAACATGTTTCGTACTAAACTCTCCAACTATATGTCAAATCATTAAATTATGTCTGAAATAACCAACTTTCAAACCACTTCTAGTATTTCTTACCCATCATCAAAATTCATACTGTTGCTAGTTCGATCATTTTTTTAAAATTATTTCCAATCATTGAATCATTCTAGTCCTCATCTCATTCTTATCATCTTCGATTTATCATTTTGAAATCATATCCGTACGCTGATCTTCTTCCCCAATTTTTAATGAACATGCAGTGATCAAGAAATGAATTTCAAATTTCTCATATCTGGCTACAATACTTTAATATATTATACATTATTTCTCATTATAATGGAATATAAAAAATGGAAAATGACTGAATAATGAGATGGAATAGATAGCTGATAAAATGGAACAAATATGAACACATAACGGCTACATCTATTGATGCAACTAGAGTTAAACCCTGACTAAATTAGTGATGACAACAATTGAATTGTTGATACTTTTATATGAACAGAGAGTTGCTGAATCTTGAAGATATGCTCCATACATACTAGCAATTAATTAAATCGCATAATAGCAATTAAAAGAAGAATGGTCCCTGAATTTAGGAAAAAATAATAGTGCAATTGAGTATTGGGTTTGAATGATAACAATTCAATCCATCGTTAAGAGCGTAAACTACATGCTCATGCATGGTCATGAATGACTATTAAAAAAAACTATATAGTCATTATTATTATTGTAAAATCATTAAAAGACCGTGATGGATTCAATAAAATGTTTACACAGCATTCCGGAGGAATATAAAACATATTTACTTGAGATAAAAAGCATGAATTATAATATGGATGAATTCAATAGATTGTGTTCACTGAAGAGAACAGTTTTCACAGTTGGATCAGCAAAATAAAAAATTTATGAAAACATAAAAATTATTTGAATAAATATCAATAATAGAACAAAATATATTATTTAGTCTTCATATACGTTGAACCAAAAGTCACATAAATAAGAATATATATTTTTAATAATTCAATATCAAATAGTTATAATGATCATAAATATAAAACTCACCTTTAATATGATCATAATATTAGTGTACGATCAGCACCCTAAACACACGATCCACTCGTATTGGACAAATCCTTATCACTGATGGCCACTAGTTAATTCGACTAGTTCATAGAAAACCACTTAAAAAAACGAAAACCTTCTCCTACCACAACATGAAGTATCCGTCCATTTAGTGCTACCGTTCTCTTTACCTTCCTGCCTACCACTGTAATGCTCTCGATTCTATCGCCGATGACCAGGCGGTCGGCGTAATATCCTTTGGTCGCACTTCTCGCAGGCGTTGGCCATGTTGGCTTCACTGTGCTACAGATCTACTTGCATACGATGCCTTCAGGTGGGGAGATTTTATCAAACACCTCTCACTTGAGAACTGAAAACATATATGTATACATGGATATTTATTATATTCGAGTACCGGTACATTGATTGATGATTATGAATATAAAATAGGAAAAGTAAAACGATGGATCATTAAATAATGTGATAAGATATTACATGCATTTCTAGTTTGGATGCAGTACATGACTAGTGTTTTTCACATTTTTTTTTCTAAATCCAAGTTTTACATATTTATGTGAAGAATGTTGATGAAAATGAATTATGAGAATTTTACGGTAGGCCTAAGCTTCTTCTTGAACAAACCAGGACCTGCATTTATTGCACAGCAATAAATCCTGAACTACCAACTAAAATGTCTTATTTTTCAATCGATTCAAAGTACGTTTCCTGAGCAAGATTTGTTTTCATAGTATTGTCGATAGTAGATATTGAAAATTCGAATATCATCATCGAATACTCGGACAGAATCAAACGAATTGATCTCCCACGAATGACTTGCAGAACAACCGTTAAGGTAGGCCTACTTTATAAATTACCATGATCGTAATGTATGCATGAGCACTATAGTTTATGGTTATGGTGTACCTCGTCCAATTTGTTATTGGAGTCCATGCGAAATAATAATTCAACTTGATTTTAATACAAATATGGAATTGTCTTTCGAATTGGTCTCTATAGCCTATTGCATCTATATTTACTACTGAGCAACCATTCACTGGAATGCACTTACAGATCTTTTTCATTATCGTTCGATATAACACTTCTTCTTACAATAAGGCTCATTTGTCCTGTTCGCATAGAAAGTGCGGAAAAAGTACCAAAAAAAAAATGACATGCATTACACACACCGCTAACATGTTTAACAAATGTTTAATATACCTTGATATATAATTGATGTTTGAGTGTAAAAAATCGCCTTCTATACCGTTACAGGTTAAATCCTCGAGTTGATCATTTTAATGTTCTTGTTCGAATGTTTTGCCATTTCACAACACTCTCGCTGCGATCTCTACTTCTGTCATCTCTCTAGTATTGCATGTGATCTAGTTTTCACTGTTCAAATCTCCCCACTCGGAAAGAAGTCAACTCTTTCTCTCAGAATATTATGCTTATGGCTCCTTTATTTTCTAATCAATGTATATTATGTGGAAATTATCTAAGATTTATAATAACAACATTCACATTTACACCTCCAAGTATTCTAACTTGATGTAGTAATTGGCTTGAAAATCAATAACATTTGAAGTACGATGATTAAAAGTAGTATCGTGAAGTGATGAATATTATGTATGTGAATATTATATTAGGAAAGAAAATTTGCAAAATTTGCAAATATTTCACTGATATTCTGGTTGTCTCTAGTATGATATGAAACTAATTCATGACAGTTCCATTCTCATATATGTTGATATGAATGCAAAACCGGTGGGATCTCAGATGAATAACGTGGCAGAAAAAAATATATTTGTATGAAATCATTCTAAATGTGTATGATGTTATGAACACTACAATTGAATGATATGTGAGACACGATTCGTGAAAATTTGCGAAGCCGTTACCACACTGTCAGGATTTCTAATACATTACAAATAAATATTTCGATCATCTTACAGCAAATGCTGCCTTTTCTAGTAAATATCAATTTTGATCAACGTGAGGGAAAAGTGACCTACCGGCACATTTAGAACGCATTTGCTCCATGTGTTCCAGGAGATTAAGGGCACATCGGGCCTTGGTTCGTTCCTTGCCACCGTCCATCTTTACAGAGGTTTTTTGTGGTTTCCCGTTGTATATAGCTCATGCCCAGACCAATGCAAGAATAGTTCATATATGCAACATGTATGCCGCGACCCTTTCCTTCCCACTTTTCTTCCCGTACCTACGAAAGTTACGAAACATTCATAGCATTATCCCATCAGATATTCTCAATAATATATATATAATATATATCATATATTCTACTCATCCATTCGATGCCAATATATCTCAGTTGTCATCACAGGGTGTCAATAAACCGATTAATATATTTATAAAAAGTGGTCTTCACGATTGTACAGAATCAATTTTACTCATTTATTTGCCAATCTCTTTAGTGGTCGCGATGTACAGTTTGGAGCAGAAGTAAAAGTATCTTTGCTACCTGGTCAAACCAGTGGACCACGTTATATTGCATAGGATATGACAAGTATCTAACGACAGAAACAGACTTTTACTTATGCTTGAAGCCGTACTTATTATGATAGACCGTACAGATTCTTTTACTAGAGCAGATCAGAAATGCTTCTAAAATTCATTTCGCTATCGTATTCTCTTCATCAGTATCCGGTATTTTGTTTCATCGAAGCTCTAACAGCATAACTTGTTTGTGTTATTCAAAGAGATCAACTTTTGCTGATCATATTCCATTTAGGGATTCTGTACAACAGGTGAAAGCCTAAAACAAGAGAGTAAAATGAAACACCAAGCGTGAATCAGTGTTTATTTCATTGTATAGTAGATTCTTAATTGTTCTACAATCTGTCAGTGTGACTTAATCATACTGCCGTAATTACGAACATCCATTTAATTATTCATAACATTCAATTTGTATATTACCTTATCATATTACTCTACGTTTTATGTATGAATGTTTCGTATTAAGATGGATCAGGAAACAGAATTTTCAATGAATGCAAATTCCAATTGCGTAGAGAATGTTCAAGATCTAGAAATGATGAAAGCACGGACCTATGTGATCTATCTGGGCCTTCTACAATAAACGTATGTTTATCGCATCACATTCACATATATATTTCAGGAATATAAACATTCTTAATAATATGTTCCTGAATTTCCTTCATTCAGATCATTGCATATTCATTCATTGCAGATTATATATATATATATATATATATATATATATATATATATATATATATATATATATATATATATATATATATATATATATATGAATACTCCCACACACACACATAATTGTATCAATTCTGGTACGTCCATGTCAGCGTCAACGGTCAACTTAACTTGACACACAAAAAACATATAAAACATATCAATTACCGGAGAAAAAATGTGTCATCTACATATGTTTTTCTGTGTAAATTCAGCTGTTTATATTTATGTTCATATGTGTTCAAATAATAATGTTGTTGCTTCCAAAGTGTCTATTTGTTTTCACTTCATACATTAATAATATCGTATTTAGATCAGTATACCAACAGATCTTCTAATCAACCGCGTTTTCTTTCTAGCAATTTGATTCTCTATAAGATATGGTTCGAAACCAAATACATAATTATACATTTCATATCACTATCATAGATATCCAATAATTAAATGAGGTTACCGGACTCTACATCAACTCTCCGATGTTACGGTTTTACCTTGATGTGGGTGCAGGAGTGAATACTCGTTATTATGCGGTGAGTGCCTAAAGCCAATGCAATTGCGACGACAAATTAGGCACAGAGTCTGGTATAGAACACATTCACGTGTTCTACGACCGGTTCTTTTCTATGACTCTTCTAATAATATTATCAAGAGTATACTTCCTTGCAGAGCACGGATAATGTGGGTCACGTGGTACACCACACCCAAAGGCCATTTTGTGCGCGACCCACCCAACAGCCTCATCGCGTCTAGTGTAAGACAGAGCACTCACGTAGTACCTACTCTAATTAACCCAGACTCACTTTAACTATGGTACCCAAGACTTTTACGGGCAATACTCAATTATAAGAGGAAATCAAATCAGAATTTAATGACGAAGACACATGATGACAGTAAAATACGTTTTGAGAGAAATTGGACGTTGGTTTATAGATGAGAGTTCTTCGGTTGAGGAAGTAAAACGTTATATGGTGTTGTTATAATTGTCCAGTGAATGATACCAATTTTTTTTATGGTGTCCAGATAATTGTGGTGTAATTAAAGTTTTGTTTGTAACAAGAAGTAGGAAATCGGATGTTGTTTGTAATTATCTTCAAAATGGTTTAGTTTAGTGAGTTTGGTTGATGGTTAAGACGGCACCTATAAAGAGAGTCATGAATTAGGTTTCAGGACACAAATAGTAAGCAATGATCATTGAATATATTTTTCTGAATATTCAAACATGCCTAATAATTTCAATAAACTGAGATGGTAAATTCATTGTGTTCATATATTCGTTGAATATTATGTATTGACACGTTTTTAGAGGAAAATATTCAGTTATAAAATCATTCGAAATGCAAGTAAGCAAATCATATTATGTGAAAATACAAAATGCTCATCTTCACGGTAGTTCGAGTGTGAATTTATAATCTTGATTATTTAGTTCTCAAGAAGAATATTAGATGTAATAATCATAGTCATTACACTTTCTTTATATTGTGATGAAGTATGTTGGTATCACTACGTCGTGGTATAAATGGAAGTCAAAAGAGTTGAAACAATTGAAATCGTCCTTGAAATGTTATTGAAAATATGTGACTCATTAAAAACAATTGATTTGATCAAACACCTTATTTTTTCCACTGACTATCTTTATAGCATCAACCGCAAATCTTATTTTAGATACATTTTGGAGAAGAAATGACCAAACCGGTCTTATTGAATACAATGTGTCAATAAAATGTACGAAAAAAGGTTCAAATCCAGGTGGCCCTGCTTTATGATCTCCACAATTAGCTAATTGTGGATGATGCTATTTATAAACTCACGACCCTTATAATTGAGCAGTGACTCTGCCGACTTCTGGCGCATCATGACTCTGTATGCGATATTATAGAAAAACGTGTCATATTGAAATGAGGTATTCTCAAATAACTTCTTCAGCGATTAACTTAATTATGCTTGGAAATTAAGTAACGGACACACTGAATTTCAGTTGCATGGTCATCATGAGAATGATATAAATATTTCATACATATTTCCGACTGAACATTCGTAGTAATAGTGGTATGAAATCAATTTCACTCTATTGTGGTTTAAACTTTGATTCGCGACCTTACAAGTCCCTATAATACCTGATTGACATATCAACTTGGGACTAATTATTATTGGTGGAAGAGAAAACAAGTTTTGATTGAATCCAGTTATCGTCCATCATACGAGCGATGAATAAGTTACTGATTCGAATGTGGTACTTCTAAACTTTTCATCTCTGACTATAGTGTATTCAAAGATGTCTATATCTGGGATGTTTTTCTGCACTAAGTTTGATAATGGTTGACAGCCGTTTCTTGCACTCCACTGTAATAATCACTAGAATCTTATGGACGATGCACAAATAGCAAAAAATATATCTACTCCATATATATATGTATATATATATACCTGTTGAAATTATATGATATATTTTTATAGTTGTTCAGTATTTATATCCTCAGAAAAACAACATCAAATGTATGGCAAACTCAAATACTAGGCCCTAAACTAATTCATCTGTATACTTGAGGCACTATTTTGTGATTTTATTTTTTCAAGGTGAGGTTCACGATGAGGAACGCAACCACATCTTTCAAAATTGTAAAATCTTCGAAAGTTGAAGTACGAGAATAAGATTGATGATATTTTTGAAATTGGTGAACAACCTTTTTCTCTCCTGGATACAAGTATCCCATATTGAAGGATTGAAAGATCCATGTTTTATTCAAATTTTGGTCACTCTTGAAGTTTTAAAATGATCACCAGATCCAACATTTCGTCAAATCGACTTCAATAAGCTACTAACAGACAAGCTGTAACCTAGAACTCTCAAATTACACGGATGTGTTGAGATTTTTCTAGTCAAAGAGAATGTACGATTAAGATTAGAAGTATGTAAGTATGTGCAATTCAAAACCATTTGATTGATGCATCGAGAGAACATTCATAACGACTATCATAAACTGCATGGTCATACAAACTGATGCATGCACCGATAGATATCATACAAACTCTAGACATTCGAAACATTGGGTTGTAAAACTTAATGAAACCACTCCTCCACTCAATATTTTCATACCATCACCGAAATGAGATCAGTAATGAATAATAAAAAATAAAAAACTATCAATGTGATCAAATGATCGTTTTTATTCATTCGATGCACTCGGATACAGTTTATGGTTATCCCACCGGAATTTCAAAACATATATGGAAATCGAAACAACTAAATCAGGTGATGAAATTGCTTCTTAAATCAGAATATTTCGTTTAATGAAAAAAGGGAGCTGAAACTACGGATAGTCTGAATTCTATGAATTCTAGCCATAGCTTTTTTGAGCCCGAACCAATCCCTCGAAATTGCAACTCTTCAGGCAAGATCACTTCAAATTTGAAGAAAAAGTGAGATATCAAAACCATTATTTCATGAAAACAAAAAAGTATGACTACAGCGAGATTCAAACTGGTAACCTTCGGTCCAAAATCGAACTCGTGAATCAAAAATCATCATGAGCAAGAAATGCGAGAGAAGTCAACAGAGTGTTTGGATCTATACAGGTTTGTGAGGATGCGTCCGGGTCGAAATATATTATGAATGAATAATAATACAGGTGATTTGTTCATTGAAATGATATAACCGATTTGGATGGAAAACAATATTCTAACATCGAAAATCGAACTGGAAACTATTATATATATGATATCTGTGTTTATATATGATTATGTTGGTCGGTGTGATCTTGATAAATTGGCCAGTTAACCATCAAACCATCAGTTAATCGTCATCATCAGTCATAAGTTAATTGACAGTAGTTAACCATCATTAGTAAACAATGACACCCGTTCAATATTTCGAGGTGAATAAGGAAAATACGAAGTCACTTCACAGGATCATTTCTGTGTTGAATCTTCGATTTTTCAAATAAAAACTGCCCTGTAATATTTTTTTTCGCACTAGCTGTGAATGGTATTTCTTTTGGTTGTAGAACATGCACGCATATGAAACCCACAAACCTGCACCACGACTTTTTCACTACATGTGAAACCGAAACTTTGGTAAACCTGTCTGATTGCATTACATAAAAAGCATGGTAACACTTTTTCTTTCCTGGAGAATGTGAATACTGCGTTACTGGATTTTGAACACGGGACCTCAAACAAAGGACCCCGCGAAAACTTTATACAAAACTGCATATTAAAAACGACGTTAATGCTTTCAAGAAACCTTTTGATATTCTATTGAGAACAAGATACATTCAAGTAAACTATAACAATTACAATGAGTCAGTATTTTATTTATAACCAGCTTCCATTCGGTGGAGGCAAATCCTAATCCGATGTGATAACATTCAATTGTAAGTATGCTTTATCATGATAAATCTGGATAATTCGAATAAAATATAAAAGCTTGTCCATACTTGCACAATGTAGAATGATGAAATATAATGAGATTAAATGTGAAGCTCTTGACTGACAAAAATGAAATGCAATTATTATTAGCGGTCTCTCCAACAATGCACAGATTGAAAAAAAACTCATTTAGTAGAACAAAAAATATATCTAATCAAACATGTTCTACACGTTTTTACTTTCATTTAATTGCACTCCTAATTGCATCACCTTCATTGTTTCAAGCTGAGTCCATCATTTTAATTCTTGCCAAGATTGGTTTTGAAATTTAATATTTTTGCGTTCAGTTTTAGAATTTTGTTGTTATTGTATTCTTATTATGAGTGATAAAATGAGGACTCACGTTCTAGTTTGAAGTGAAACAATTTTCTTACCTCATAGAAAGTATTGGATATCTAATGGCACCGGCGAATTATATTCGTAATTAACAGAGATGTGAAGAATAAAACTAATGATTGACGAACTCAAAATTTCTCTAAGAAACCACTGAATCAAATTTCTTTCAATTTGGTAATAACTGATGAGATGTATCAGAACAATAGTAACGAATCTGTCGAAATTCCATCTTAGAGGGATAGAATACAAATAATCAAAGTCTTACCCAATTCTATTCTAATGGGAATTTTCAAATGTTCTGAATCATTTTCCAATGAAAGCATTGCACCAATCCTGCCAGAACCAAATCTGATTCTGGTACTACACCGATGATCGGAAATAGCTTCAGAACGATTGGTTAATTTATCTGGCCTGTACACAAAAAACAAGAAAACGAATACCGATTCTTCCCAGTACGTGAAATTAAATCTTCGTTATGCTCACCTAATAATCATAGACTGCTTGGATCATCATGCCAAGCGATTATAGCAAATGACGATGATTTTGATGGAGTTCAGAATGATTATGCTATGCCTGCAATTGTATGACGAACGTGAGCAAGTTATACCGCTCCCTGTCATCATCATCGTAACGCCTGTGGTTATACGAAACTGTCACCAGCGTAGTCCAAGATAATGACAACGACTATGCCAATTAGATTACCAACTAGGAATAGGAAGTGAAAGTCGAAATTTCGTTGGATACTATGGAGTATTCACTTTAATTAATCTCAGAATTATTTGAGGTAAATTTACATCAATTACTTTTGCTGGAGCTTCATTTGTTGTACTGAAGTTGCTCCATTTGTCCAAATATGGTGGTATTTATTCAACTTTCCAGTGAAACAATCTTTCTCTAGGTTCTATTTGATTCAAATTTATATTTTTCAGTCTCACAACCTGGAAAAGATCTTCATGAAACATAAAATATCGGAGTGTAATTAAAAGCAGGCATACCAGTGAAGTTTTTAATAATTGTTTATGTCAAAGTCAAAACGTGTCTCTTTTGGAACAAATATATGAGCCATCTCCTATCATAATGATAACTTTTCATCACGATAAGTAGATCACTTACATGAATGATGCATATTTACTATCAATCAACCGTTTGAATTTGTGTTACCCGAAGATACGGAAACACACTCGCCCAAATGAAAACAATTATTAGTCCTTCAGCTAGAAAATATTTTAATTTCGAAATGAATCCGAATTATCATAATAATATACAAAATACCGTCCTAATAATTCACATTCCGAAGCTAATAAAAAAGTGTCACTCCTCAACTTGATTATATAAGCGAAGGTATTCGAGTTTTCACATGTTAATTTATATATGCTATTTATGTATTTGGAGTGGAGTTTGAATTTACAGATTAGTTCTTCTGGTGTCTTACGTTATATATTATGTTTCCGTTATGTTTCCGTTATATATTATATTATATATAATTCTATATTATACCGACGATAGTGATATATCCCATATCGAAATGACGTCAAAATCCACGGTGATCTAAAAATGTATTCGTATTTAAGTTACCGCGACTAAATATCTCAAGTTTGGGTCATGAAAATAGTTATTTGTAAGATAATAATTATGATGTAATAGAAGATTTTTATTTCAAGAGTTTACAAGCGAATTTTTCTGATAATATTGTCTACAGAAATAATTCTGACGAGAAGTTTGATCTATTTCAGACTATCACAATATGTGAGGTGTGAATGCATGCACGCCAAGTTTTATCAATAATTTTGTGGTACAATAACCTGTCAAACTTGATAAATACTTCAGTTTATTTGTATGAAATAAATATACAAATATTTCAGGAATATACTAACTTTCAACTAAAACACACCACGACAGTATTTCACACTTCACATTCAAGCTAATAAAATGAAAATCCAACTGAAACAGTCGTATTCAATCTTGATCTTGATCTTGAAGTGTGGCAGTCTTTAATGCCCTGAAGCAAGTCACGCGTATGAACTGATATTCCTCACCATCTTGAGTGACCTTAAAGGACTTTCGTTAATGAGGTATTTCGAGGAGAGGAAAAGGATGTGTGGTCCAAAGGCTCCTTTAATATCGTGTGGTCACTTTCATATCAAGTCATTGTTAGAATCAGTCCACCAGCCGACTTGTCTATAACATATGTCCCGCCATTACACACTCGATCGGCGAAAGTAGTATCCCCAGGTATCGATCAACAAAAAGAAACCTGAAACGGAACGCTTGAGGATGCAGAATGTTAAAAGCATTGTTGTCTCTTGTTTTAAAATAGTGAATAATAAACGACTTTTATGAGACCCACCCAAACAACATTAAAAGTGTAGCATATTACTGTTGGTCATCTAAACTAGGACCTCTGCCTTTTACTTTTCAATAGATGGCGATTCACTTTCTCCTATCATATATAATTTGTGTGTATATATATATATATATATATATATATATATATATATATATATATATATATATATATATATATATATATATATATATATATATATACTATATATATATATATATATATGTGTGGGATCATGTTATATATATATATATATATATATATATATATATATATATATATATATATATATATATATATATATACTCGATTATTTAACCTACCTTATCGTGCAAACTTCCTCTCGGGCAGGCTTGAAGAATGTGTCTGAGCCCACTAGGCGTACCAATCAAAATGTTTTCTAATTATGTATTTCCCTTACCTCGCTCAAGGAAATATACAACAGCAATTCAGTCTGAGTGTATACATAACTGAATATATGCTCATATTGAAGTTTATTTTAAATAATATGTAAATCTCTTCACATATGAATTTCATCTCGAGTTTCATGAAAAACCAGGATTAAATAACACATAAAAGTTACACAAATAATTGTATCGATTATTCATTGCAATTATCATTATATGAGCATAGCGAAGATTCTCATTCCATATACCAAAAATTTTTGGTCTTTTTTTTTTTTTTTTTTTTTTTTTTAATTTTGTATGCGGCATACGGGTCAGAAAAAAGGATCAGTCAACTCGAAACGTTTTTCAAATTGGTATCACACCAGAATAAGTCGAGATTGTTTTTCAGAAAAATCGGTCAAACGGTTTTTCTGGAAAAAATTTGGAAAGTACAGCTAATCCCCATAAGAATAAGCCGGGGGAGGAATACTTAGAAAAGAAAGATATTCCAAAAGCTCTCGAATTCATACTGAATGTGGAAAGAACTATCATAAATATTTTAAGCGATTTATGGAACAATCGGATGTGAAATAACGAAGAAAACGCATTTTTAATGAACTTTTTCACACATCAATAAAAGCAAAAGAAAGCAATTAAGGAACTATTAAATGTGAGCAACAAGTGTCACCAATAAATTAAAACGATTAAAATCTGTGATGGATATCAAGAAGGCTCTGGTACCACCGTTGGGAAACCAAGGTTCATATACCAACAGACAGACGCGGTTTTTGAACCTTTGAAGTGATCCATGTTGAGCTGACCAAATGTTCTCAATTCTACATTTCCATACTTCTAACCTCATCTCACAACGCATATGAGGCGTTTTCCTAGTTATAATATCTCCATTTGGAGGTTTACGTTCGATTTTCATATGTGCAAAATGAAGGTGGATGATAAATAAAGTCTATATTCGTTATTACTGAGTGTTCTAAATGATACACAATTGAACTTTTCTGTGTTTATATTTCCAGTTATTAATTTATGATAATTCAATGAGAATAAATTTCAATGAACTACAAATTACCATTTCCAGAAATAAAATGGAACGATCTCAAAACATTATAAATAATACATCCTCCATTCGTCGTAATTCACAACGGAATTCATCGAAATGAAAAATTCCTACATGCAGTATCAATTCCATGGATAATACAAATCCATCGATAAAGTATAAAAGTAATACCTAACTTGGTCCCAATACAATAAAGCAATATATTACTTTTATTCAAGCGTTTTCAATAACGACCATCCTCTCGACCGTACCATATTGTGTAGCACCCTCACTTACATATCGAACAATTGGTCTAGCGTATCCACACATGTGACCATGCAGGCTCATCTCGGCAAACAAAGGTGTTCGTGCACACTTATGAACTTTAAATTATATTCTAATGTAAAGTACTTCATTTTACTTTGGTGTTGTAATTGGATAAAATTGATTCATTTCAATTTCAATTTCAAGTGATCGAGTATATATCGTGGCATTTCCATGGTTTCTAAAACGATTCGTTTCGAACGGCTGCATATGCGCAATGGGTTGAGTTAGGTTCCATGAGTAAATTGAGGTAAGTTGCCAGATACATAAAAAGGTTGCAGAGTTTATAGTATATTATTTCAAACCCATCGTATTAATAACAACCGTCCCTCAGCATCATGAGAACACATTAATTCCATGTTGGCTCAATGACCATTAGAATTGTTTAATTACTTCAACCAATTACGCAGACTTATAATTGAAATTCAATCAGTCAAACCATTCCATATTGCACATATTCACCCGATTCCACTCACATCAAATGATAAATAATGAAGTGATATCACATTAATTGCGCATCACAGCAATATTTTCTAATACAATTATTATATAATTATATTTGGATCAATTAGGCTTGAGCCGCACCTCACCTATAATACATCAGGAAGAATCGGATGTACAGTAATATGTTTCAAAATGAATGTTCGGAGTGGTAATTTGATTGAATTTTTGAAAATGGTCTTTGATCGAATTTGAATAATCTGTGTAGATAGTTGAGAGAAAGATATCGTACTCTTTCGTAAGTCACTGGCATTTTCAAGGGAATATACATTCTTTTTTCAAGAGGTTCATAGATAGCTTGAAATATGTATAATTACACTAATTTCCACGATGTATATACACTCATAAGTATCTGTTGCACAGTCATTAATTTTCCGTTGAGCCGTTTCCAGATGGTTAAAGTTTATTTGCATGAAGTTAAAAAAATCATTCCAAAATATAATTCATGATCTATTCTATTCAAATAGATGAATAAAATGAAAAACAAACTTGAAACAATAAATTCTAAACTCAATAACGACGTTTGTACCATATTCTTAGGAGTAAATTTAACATTTTTCCCTCAACACTTTCAAGTACTAGCAGGAATGCCGTTGTCCGTTCTCCAGGATGAGTAGTAGTGAAATGATTCGACAAAAAAATCATTACATCATGTTATGCGTATATTTTGACTTTCATGAGTTTAAACCATAATGAATTCAATAATTATGAAACTGGATAGTGACTTCTGAAATCCCATCACTCCCAATTTGGAAAATGATAAAGCTCATCTGAAAAATCCATTCAAAATGTGAGTACACGTATGTTATATTACGTGTATATTAACTCAATCGTTCACATCGCTACTATCGCGTCGACACCATTCCATCAGAAATCTTCATCAGCAACAACCCTATTTTTTATATTCTATATCGGAATGGAATTATAATTATCAAAAAGATAGTTATTGAAGGTGCTTATTCTGGAGAGCTTACACGTTAAATACTCGCATGAGAATAATTTTTGTATCACACTTTGAATGGCTTGATGTTAACGAATCCACCGAATCCTAAATGGATATAATGAGAGGGTGATGATGGCCAATGGATCAAAACTATAGTGCCTTCAGCGTGATTTCTGTAGCATATCTCAACTGGCTAAGTCGTTCAACTGGACTTTCTTCTGAGAAAAGTTATAATATATTTTATAGACTGATACATTTTCTATCAATTTAATCTACATAATCTTCAAATTGTATACGTTTTGAAGTTCACGTTGACGATCCTCACCTCCTATACTTCCCAATTCTAAGATCCTCAAGAAACAAACAAAACGATTAGAGCCTATAAAACAAGAGAAGAGAGATAAGTAAATATGGGCATTACTCTGTTTCACAAGCATGCATCCTTCCCTTTCAACGCACAGTACCAACAAATCCATTGTGAAGTCGATAAATCGATAAAACAATCCCTAACACACTGTTCTAAACCAGGGGCTATGCCATGACTGTCACATACATTAACCTGCGTCTTTCGGATTGGAATCTCTAGTAAATCCCAGTCGAGTCTTTTCAGATGTCAACGAAGCAACAATGCCGTGTGTTTTGTAGCCACACAATATGTCACTCGAGAGTGAAACGATGTTAAGTCTTTAGATAGAATACGAGTACTCGAATGGAGTGGATGTAATAATAGTCTATATATCTATATGCGGTATAAAATAACCAATTACTTCCGTTCTATATATTTAGAATGGAGATTATCTTGACGGAAATCCCTTTGGATTTGAATTCAGAGATATTGTCTATATTGTGATTGAAATAGTGTTGGGTATTTTCTATGTGGACAGTGAGTTTACAAACTATATGGCCATTCAGTTGATATTTTCAGAAGATGAAAGGCAGTAAGTCTACCGTCAGAACAAAAGTGCATTTGTTTGACACACATGCTATCATGCTTCTTAATTTCTCAGTTTAGTGTTGAATCAGATAAAATATCTGTAGGTGAGACAAATATTAATTCACCATGAACAACATTCAAAACTTATCACATTTTTGTGACATTGTTTTCTGGCGTGATATGAAAAGATTTTAGTATTGGAATTACTTGCATTTGCTTCAGAGTGACATTTTTCACCACCCAAACTTCAAAATCCACTGCAATCTAGATATTAATGCACTTCTCAATATTGAGCTATTAATATACAGTATTGGGAGACTAATCGCCCAGTTACGAATCATAGTTGTGGTATCTAATCAAAGAGTTTATAATAATATTCAGATGATGTTCAGAGTAGACTCCTGGTAGTTTTCTGATGGTCGTCAAGGTACCCTAGAAGAACTTGAACTTCATGATCCAATACCGGTTAGATATTTGTTGAGCCTGCCATGATGAAACTCGACAGCATATCTGGAGATATCTCAGAAACTATCACGTGATTAAATACCTTGCATGTTAAACTACGTAATAATCATACTTCTATAAATTAGTATGTAACTGCTAATACTTCCGACCAATTAATCTGTCAATATGTCAATCACCATGGGTAATTGTTGACTATTCATTTCACTTTTCATCTTAACATTCATGCTTTTCTGATGTGTTTAAAAATTACTTGAAGATTATACTTGAGGATGGTTGTTAGATGGGTGGTGATGAGATTACATTGCATTCAAATATGATGGAAGGATGATACGATAGATGGATATGGAGTGTATCATATTATTATTGATTTAGTTGATTATATTTGAGTGAATAGTCCTCGTCAGTTTCGTTCTTTTCACATTTTATATTTCCTAGAATGGAAACGATTTATCTCATTGAATTCTCTCATACACATACTCATTGTTGGGATCAGCCAAAATATATTTTAGAACCTTTTTATTTAGTTATTCATTTTTCACCATTGAAACGGTGTCTAGCGTTCGGATTTAAATGATCGGGATGTTCATCATATTTTACTCGATCATATCCTCAATTTTAAACAGGATTTTCCCAAAATTATCTTCCATTTCATTACTTTAAGAATAAAATCAAATTCAAAAGTGCGTCAAAATTGATTCTTTTGAGGTAGGCCTAATGTCATTTGGAACTGAGTATTCATAAATCAGAAAGCGAACATTATGATGTATGTGTGAGAAACCTCATCACAAATGAATTGATTTCATGCGTACGACAAACTTGTGAAATTTACATTCAATAAAAGCATGTAAAATGATTCTGTTGGTAGATAAGTTTTATGCACTGATGTTATAACTAAGTTTTCTATTTACCGTTGAAGTGAGCGATAGAGCCATAACAGAATGCATCCTGAAGAAAATATACTCATATTATAAACGGTGGAACTAAAATACACTCCGTGCATAGTTTTTGAAATAGTAACTAAATGTGTGTAGTTTTCATTAACGGCTTCAACCATGTTAATGTATTTTATATTGAGTTGTATAAATAAATCAGCAGAAAGTATCATCATTATAGTAATTACAATGTTTGTGACGACTTTTGAATAGATTGATTATGATACTGGTTTCATTGCTTCGCTTATGACAGTACCGTGGACGTGTTATAAATGAAGTTAGATACAATGAATGTACGCTATAGATATAGACATACAATAACTCTTTCATCTACGTTGGTGTATTATGATTCCATTCGAATGTATTTAAATGGAAGCGTCGACCATCGATTCTGTATATTCACGGTTATTTGATTTTCCATTGTTGATCAAAACGTTGAATACGGAAAGTATTCATTCAGTAGAATCCGATAATCACAATGTAACAGAACGATTATTTGTATTGTTCCAACGGTATAATTAATTGAGTGGAGATTAATTCTACAATAAGGGTTTATTATCAAACGAGAAGTGGAAAATTGGCAATAACATTCCTGAATTATTTACTTCAAAACATCTTCTTTCATCACTGGCATAAGTAGATTAAAATGATGAAACCGGCGGATGTTTTTATTTCCTTATTCTCTCATTTTTGATAACAATGATTTTCTTCCAGTTGTGTATTATATTGAGAACTTCAATACTTGAGGGTCGGAGAGTGAGAGTGAAATAAATTATTCAAGTTCATTCAAAAAGCTTAAATGGCAATACATACGGGTGATGAAATGACCACGCTGTCGGTGTCACCCGGAAAAAAGGGTTATACTATGGCATGGTTGCCGTTCAACACATAGACCCCTAATAACAATCAAATAATAAAAATGATAAATTAGACAAACTACAACAATAATAAATCGCTCATGAATGATCAGTAGGAAAAAATTGTGGTAGAAAATTATGAGGAAGTGTTAGTATGAACAGTAAAATGAAAAAATACCAATATCCAATTCTTCTTCAAAATATTTTCTCGTCATTACTTATGTTTGTCACATTCTGTGCTGATGTTGAAACATTTCTTACTAAATGTCCTCTTATTGGAAACATTCTTCAAAACTGTCTAAAACCATGTCAATCTTATTTTAAGTGAAATGCACTTCAGCTCTACAGGTGAATAAACTCACAAATTGAACGTTAACGAACTTTGTTAATTACATAGACTGCAAGCATGCCTTGCCAATCGTCACGATGTCTCAAAATGAGGGAAAGTAGATCCCTTTCCCGCGAAATGTTTGGTATTATGTATACTGAGTAGACTCAGCCCACGAGACTTGGGAGATACTCGTCTCTACCAAGGAAGAAGGTTGTTTACCAACATAACAAACTCTAAAATCAACTTCACATTTGTATAGTTTTGTTATTTTGAGGGCCAAGATTTTTTTTTTTTCGGGAGGAGATTTACAATAACACATCATCAAATGAGCGAAGCAGATACTCGAAAATCTGAGAAAGTATACTTCAGATTATAAAGCAACTTGAAATCATTTCGACATTTTTTTATTGTAGTCCGAAATAGAATTTATATTTCCATTTTGTACATCAATACCTTCAATTGCACTCAATTCGATTCGATTTTATATTTTATATACGATTTCATTTTAATTGTTCAGAGTTATCAAATTATTCACATCTTGATAGTTCTCCACATTAACACACTGGAACGTGGCAACAATTGAAAATAGAATATCCAGATGATTCATTAAGCTCATACCCAGAAAGTATAAGAACTAAAATGCATCACCATTCATATTCTACACATTTACATATAGTTAACGTCAATAATGCCACAGATTCAATATGATATCTCTTTTTTTACATCCGTGTACTACACGACGAATCATTAACCCGGTTCAGTTCACAATTTGAATAATTCACCAGTTTTATTCTCTTTTAGTTCAAATATTTTATGTGCGGGTCAATTTTGGGTCGAAGGTAACAAATTCATTCTACTCGATCCACAAGTCAAACGAAAATTAGTATTTGGACGGAATTTGACGTATACACACGTGTCATCAGCCAACTCGATACTGCATAGTTTTGAGGTGAAATCAGTCGAACCAATTTTGAGAGTAATAATGTTGAAATTTTAAAAACTCCCTTGAGAATAACCAAAGGGGAAATATATGGGAAAATATTTACTCCTGATGAATTGAAATTTCTACGGAATTTGAGAACGTAAATAACACACATTAATATGAAGTTCACTTGAACGCATGAACTGTTTTGAAGATATAAATTTATTAAGCATAATTACCTAACATCAATTAAATAGCGTCATTTAAGTAAGCCGTTAAAACAGGTTGAACCAATCAGTTCGTAAAATTATTGATATCATCAAGAGGTGAATCATGTAGTCAGTGAGTTATAAGATTCGGATCAAGGTGTATACACTTTTGCCATTTTTTGCAGTACATTTCATATAAACTATCACTCATCCTACAACGCATATACTGCTTTTCTCTAGTACTAGTTTCAGACGCTTGTATGTTTTTGTTACAGCAAGTTTTTCTCCAATTTCCGTAGTTTTTCAATTATTTGGTTGGTAGACGACGTTCATTTCTCTTGAATACAATTCGTCTGAGTAAATCATCGTCTCTTGACTGTCTTGAAACCCAAGCTCGGTTTCAAATGAACTTATACATATTCCCATCGACAAATCTGTACATTCAAAATAATCCAAAATGTCACCTTTCACTTGTCTGAACCAACTGATATTGAAGGATTCCATGTGAATTAGTTTAGTTAGCGTCAATTATCCTTCTGTGCACCGTTATTGAAGACTCGTAAGACTACTAATAACACATGACACCTAGTCCCTCATTAACCAACTCCCACTTGTCACTCGTAGAGTAATGAGGTTGGCGTTTGACAAGCTACGTCACGTTAGTTCCATTTTGGGAATGAATAACTTATGAAAGAGAGGAGAGAAGTTCAGGGATAATCGTAAACTGAAATGAAAGCATTATTTGAAGGTGTTGGTATTTATGATAGACTTATATGTCATTGCACGCATGTTAATTAATCCTCCGGTACTAAGCTCCCGTGATAGATATCAGAAGGTATACGTGTATACACCAAAGAAGACGGTCAACTGCCAAAGGTTTAGTTGCAGAAACGTATATATTTATAGTATTGCATCTTACTCAAACTTTGATGACTTGATAGTTTTGTAAGATACAGTTTCATTTCTTATCGTAAACCTCCTCCCGAAATAACTTTTTTTGGGCCTAATTTAAAGGACACCAAAACCCTGAAACTAGATTTCAACAAATGATGAAAATATTTTTCAACCTACTCTTAGAGAAAACTAGAAATCATCGTCTCGATCTGAAAAATTACAAACAATCAATTTTTCCTCCAGGATCCAATCCCTTTTCTGAGCTGTGACGTAAACGTTACTCGATTCTGTTTATGTTTCTACACAGAATCGGTAATGTCTACATGATGGCTCATGGTTTCTGGATGGCAACAACATTAATTCTAATTTCTGTAATGAAGATGGTGGTTTCCCGTTTTCTCTGAAATTAGAGAAATGAATATCATCATTATTCATTATAAGATGGTTTTAGGGTTATGATCTTTTAAAGCCAGCGCGGGTATAGAAAAATAACAGTATAATTTGTGTTACTTTTGTTGGTATGCAAACTTCGTCTTTCATGAATACAAGTATATCATATTCCTATTCGATGAACCAGTTAGAGAATAGCGGACAATATACATTCTCTAAGAAGTCTGGGGTTCGATTTCCACTACAGTCGACTCGACAAAATCTCGACTGTAGTTTTCGAATGAGTCTAGAAAGTTAATAGTGGAATGGTTCATTCTAACATCATTGCACTACCACCTCATTTCCTTCATTGGAACATCAGTTACCAACTTGGCTAAGTATTAACAGCCTTGTTATAGCTTCTTGAGTACATGTCATTTGTTAATCAGAAGTATATCAAAGTGGAATCAGCTCGCATAGATCTCTGAATGGAAAAAAATTATATCGTAATAAAATTATATACATATATATATATATACATATATATATGTATATATGTATATATGTATATATATATAAATATATATATATATATATATATATATATATATATATATATATACATATTTATATATGTATATATATATATATATATATATATATATATATATATATATATATATATATATATATATATATATATCAATATACGGTCTGCTAATTCATTCTCTCTCATATTTGGGAAATGATAAATGTATCAAGGTGTTATCAAAGAATATAAAATGATTGAGGTACACACTGAGAGGTACAATATGGGAATTTGGAACATTGTTATCATAAAATGAATTTTCTTTGAGTATCATTACGGTATTGGATGAATATATCTGTTCTCTTTTAATATTGTTCCCAATATGAGAAATGGATAGAGCCTCAAAACAATGAAATAGGTAGAAATGTACCAATCAAAAACTTATTTGTATATGAATTCACCTGAAATAATAATTATGATAGGCCTATCGACAATAAAACATCAAATGAACAAACAACTCGTTGCTATGAGTAAGAAAGATAGGTGAGAAATAAGTATGTATTGTAGCCCTTCGAATTTATATCGTGAATGCTGAAATAATAACTAGTTCCGTTATTTGAACATTAAATCCCTACAATTGTCTGAAAAAGTATCAAAAAAATCATTTGCATTTTTACTTCTGTGTATTTCTTTCATCAACTGCAAACTTCGATCATTAATTCACTCATTATTGTAACGCTGTATTACCAATTGATACCAAAATTATCGTTCTTATTTGAACGTCAGCAATCACTCGCTCCATTTCAATAAGATGTGTCATTTTAGACAACCCTTACAATTAGGTACGGTACCCTACATATTTTTAAACACATATTTAAGCCAATCTTTCCCTCGGGTCTATTTGTACTCTGCTATCATTCAGATTGGAATTGATCTGACTGGACGCAACATAATCTATATTTTGAGGAAATGGTTCAATTTCGATAAAAAGAATGCCTAACCAATGACCCGAATAGCGTCAATTGTAATTGGTATGCATTGCAGGTGGTGCATGGAGTAAGCGACGTCGGGACGGCGACGACAATACTGTAATAGGAAGTTGTATGGTTTGATCTGGACTGAGCTTTATTTCATGCCATATCCTCGTCCAATTTCCCGGCATTGCCTGTGAAATGCAATTACATCGAGCCGAATGCACTTGAATCACCCCAAATAACGTCTACCAGCTCTAACGTGGTACCGTGTGCAATAGTATTGCATGGATGCCTTACATACTCATACTTCTCTCTCTCTCTCTCTCTCTCTCTTTCTCTCTTTCTCTCTCTCTCTCTCTCTCTCTCTCTCCCCCTATTTATAGCTCTCTCTCTCTTTCTCTCTCGTCCTGTGTACCAATCCATCCATTCACATCTCTCTCTCTCTCTCTCTCTTTCTCTCTCTCTCTCTCTTTCTCTATCTCACTCTCTCTCTTCCTGTCCACATATCAATTTCTCTCTCTGTCTCTCTTTCTCTTCCTTGACTTCACGTATTTCTCCTTGACTTTAACAATCTTTCTCTCTCTCTCTCTCTCTCTCTCTCTTTCAATCGGGTTCTCTTTTCGATATAGTTCGTTTCAACGGATCGAAGTTCGCACTCACAGATCTCAGTGCTAATAAGTTAACTATTCAACAAATTCATAGAAAAAATACTTATATTACACATAAATTCAATAAATCTGGCTGATAAAAATAAAAAAATTGGCTAGTAAAAAAAAAACAGCATAGTTTGACACGGAGAGGAGAAGACAGATGGCTCTGTCGTTTGAATATTGAACGCAACTGCTGTAGAAAAATTATCATCAGAGTTTTTAAAACGTATCGGATTTTTGCTTGAGCAGTGCTATTTTTATGTATTCTGTCGTTCATTCTTATAGCCACATAAAATAGGCCATTAACATTTTTCATATGGGTTTTTCCTTCATCCTAGCTATTTCAATTTATGCAGTTTCATAGATGTCATTTCTTATATGATATAAATTATGTTTTTTTTCAAACATTATATTGCAAAATATAAGTACGTTGTTATTTTTGGCTCGGAAGAACGCTCAATTTTAGTTTAATATGATTGTTATTGCATATGGTTCATTGGTATGAGCATAGCTATGTTGATCAATTAGTTGGATTTATTTAATTCGAATAAACATTATGTTTACATAATGTACCGCTTATCTTTGTCAGTTTTGATTTTAAAATGTTTCACCAAAAATTTTCGCCATCCCTCCAATTGAATTTTTACAATTCCAATATTCCACCGATTTGGAAGACATTATCTAGCAGTAATATTCCGATAATTCTAGGCGTTTCTGAGCATATTCTCCTGGAAGTTTCATGAATCCAAACTCACTATCACAGTGACTCATGACTTTTTCATTAATACTCCATTCCTTCAGTATGGTGTAGCTTGGTGAATAATTTGGCAATTCAATTACCATAATGAGGATTGTATATCGTCTAGCTTATACATGTCTATCTGCCTCCAGCAACTACAAATACCTACATATTTTTGAATATTATTCCAACTCCCTCATTTACATTGCTTTCTCAATGAATTTAAACCAATAATATTGGCTCTCATGAAAAGTTTCAAGTATGTACCAATTACGTTTTTTCTTGAAGTACTTCAAGTTTCTGAAATATTTAATCATTTGAATGGTGGAATAACTTGGGCATGTAGATGAATAGAATATTCAGTCAAGTTTCAGTTCAGTCCATCGATTCAGTCTATCTTTTGAAATTTTATTTCAGATACGTAGTTGTGGAACACGTCTGAACAAAGAATTCAGTTTAGGTCGACTCGTGGTTTCGGAAGTGTTCGCAAGCTGAAGGAAGTTTTTCATGTCAAAATGTTGATCATTTTCAAATTTCATTTTTTCCATCTTCATTATTTTTGGTGATTTGCTTTTATTCAAATCGTAGGGATGGGGATGTTTTTCCAAAATATGTTATTATATAATGAGAAAACAAGAACCACAACAACAAGAACCGACACTGACCACAAAATAGAACTCGACAAAATCAAGTACTGATATTTTCGATGTCTGAGGCTATTTATTTGGTAACTTTTTTATTGATTCAATGTTCAAAGATTGAACCCCTGGGTCACGACCTCTGACCGTATATATGCACACACACCATTTAACAAGTGTACTATTGATACACCATCGCTTCTAGCGGCCACATTAACAAACATACAATTGGTAGCGGTCACGTGATCTGAATCGATACGCTGGGATTAATTGGTGGAAAATAGAAAACTAAGCACGAAACATTTTGTTCGGCAGATTCTTGCATGGTCTTCTGTTTGTTAGCAATTTTAAAACATGTTTTATTCCTACTGTACAAGTTTAATGAGGTACATGCATGTCAAAACATTTGATCGATGTTGTTTTTCATTTGTTATGTTCAATAATTGAGAATGGGACGTACAAAATATTTGATCGCGATTAATTCTGGATTGTTGCATTATTTTTTCGTGGGAGTATCCCTGTGCAATCAGTTGAAGAACTTGAAATTAAAGTATGTACAGTACAGTTGAAATATATATGATTGAAGTTACGAAAATGATGATAAAAGTTACATCTTGACCCACGTGTAAATGCGTATATGAACGTTATTCATTCGATAATAGTTCTACCTGCGCATCAGCAACTAATGATCACCGGATTATTAGGGCCTACTGGATTCTAAGATTCTTCAAACTAGCTTGACTAAGAATAACTCGAAACTTGTATCATATTCGAATGATTCTTTTCTTACTTGACACCAAGATGCATCGAGGATTGCGTTGATTATCGGGCAAACCAACGCAACGCTTAATTCATCTTGCTTGACCAATGACCAATGCGTGCATGACCAAATCAATTCTCTATTCATATTATTTGAAGACCTTGGGTCATCTATATTGCTAAGCAACATCACATCAGTGAGAAGGCAGTGAAATTCAAACATCATGAGACAAAATCAAAAAAAAATCCTCGCCATCTCACAATTTGGTTGTTATTCGTTTGAACATTTTGCTTGCACAGACTCGGACACGCTCTCAATTACAGTTTGAATTCAAGCATCGATTATAATATTGCAATTAAAAGTGACACAATAATTTTCCAGCACAAAGAAAATGCATAAGGAAACATTCCGCATAAAACGAGCATCAACCGACTACGACGATGACACCCGCCCCCCGTTACATATACCATACGATCGTGACGTAGACGAAGTTTCCCTCCAACAAGATATTCTCTCGCTGATAGCCGTAACAATGATCCTCTCAGCTGGACTAATCAGTTTCTGTTACACGACTTACATCGTCATCGGTCAAATGAGCCAATCCATATTACTAGCCAACGATAGGCTTCTGACATACTGTTGCATCACTATATTCGTCGCACTCTCATTTGGTACTGTATCGATGTCTCTTCATTTATTCACTCTACACAACACCAAGACGACATCTTTGTTCCCACTTATTATTATTTTCTCATCAGCTACTATTCTAGCTCTCGCGGCTGGATGCTTAATGGCTGTAGAATGTCGTAAACAAATTCAATTTGAGCATATCACGCATTTGCCGAATGACAAAAATGATGGTGAACCATCTAGCGGATTGGTATTGCAACATTCCCCATTCAAAGAAGAAATGTTTGTTATGCTAGAAGAAGAAATGAAAGAGTATGATTTAAATGAAAATACCAAAGCTATATTGGATGAAGTTCAAATAAAATTGCAGTGTTGTGGTATCGATAATTATGAAGACTGGTTGAGAAGGAGAAAAAATATTCCAGAGTCGTGTTGTAAAGGGAAGCTACCATGTACGAAAGAAGAGACGCATTCATCGGGATGCTTGGATGCTTTATCAATATCACTTGCCACTGCAGCTTCTGGTATTGCTGGTTTCGGTTTCGTGTTGATGATGGTGATGATCTACTCACTGATTGTTGCTACTGTGTTATACGTGAAACGCGGGAAAAGGATGAGAACCGTAGATATTTCACCTCCTCTAGATGAAGCTAAATCGTTCACTTTGAAGAGATTTAATAGTAGTACAACGACAATTGAACGAATTGTTGATTTTGATAAGAAGAGTTACGTAGATGACAATAGCTCGTCTGATTCGATAGAAGAGCCGAATGTATTCGGGAGTCTGATGTCAAGATATAGACCAACATCAAAAATTGATATCAAAGATAAGGAATTTGATAATAAATCCACGTCGTCATTGTAGTACGTATGATTGAGAATGATAGATTACAGATTTCAATAATTGGATACACTTGATGGTAATTCAGAATAAGTATGACGTGAACTTTATTAAATCAGCTGAATGGCTTGCACAGATCAATGATTTCCGAAGTTCGCTTGATCACATCACCCGCTTACGAAACCATTGTAACCTCAATTTCGTTCGGGCTTTGAATTAGGTAGATCTATGAACATTATTCAATAGGTTATTTCCAGAATAAACGAAAAATAAATTGACAGACAGATTGTTGTATGTTTCATTCTTATTCATGGCCATACCGACTTTACATAGTATATATAATAAATTCAATCTTCAGATATGAGTTTATTTATCGGGACATCCTATTTTGGAAGATCTTCCAAGTGCAGTTATCTTGACACCTGTTTAAAGGTGGATAGTTCATGAAGGAATAACTCTTCAAGCACTGCTGTTCGTGCGTTTGTGCTATATATATATATATATATATATATATATATATATATATATATATATATATATATATATATATATATATTCTATCTAGATATGGTATATATATCCTCATTCAATTATCTCCAAGAAATCTACCGATTACAGTCAATTAAATGTTACAAATATCATCATCATTGAATCAATAATCATATGATATGGGCAACCCGGCTCCTCCACCAATTCTTATCTTTGATGTTTTCAAATCTGTTCTATGAAAGTACGAAAGATGGATCGAAGCAGGGAGCTTTAGGTATGTGAAATTCTATTCATTCACCCTCTTCACATATGTTCACTTCGGAAAAAATTCCTGCGAAATTTTGATAAACTTCATAAGTATAACCCAGATAGGAGAATAAAAAAAAATAATATAATAAATGTTCACAAAATCAAGAGTACAAGAATGGATACACATTTCACGAGTTTCATATCAATTTGATCAATTGTGAACAATCATGAAGACATTTCTCAGATCAATACATTCCATCAAGTAGATTAGCTGGTGACACTACCTGCATGACCTAACGATTGAAGTAATCACCGAGTACAACAATTAGAATTGCATAATGAGGCCAGTGATTCAATAATTTCAGAATCATGTTTCTTATAATACTTTTTAAACCTATACTTTATGTCATTATTTCGCTCATCTTACGAAGCATATTATGCTGATTTTTCCATTGTTTCGTAATTGCATATCAACACTAATAATTTTCGCTGCGTTTTACGTATCTTCAAAACGGTATATACTTGTATCCACGAGAGAAAACGAGCGTACCTCTCATTTCACAACACAATCGCACGAATAGTTTGCTAAATCTTCTTTCTTTTGTGGCAAGAAAATTTAATCATAAAGCGTTTTGTATCGTTTGTTATCTATTTCACGATGATAATTTCGAAACAGTTGTTGTTCTTCTACAGTTTATTTTGTACTATAAATTTATTCTCCTTCTGTAAGAACCAACCGTTAATAGTTCTGCGACGTGTCTCAGCAAGTACGGCGAGTACGGTATGTTATAACAAGCACTGCGATGTGAGATAACACGTTCCACTTGGTTTCTGCTCAGAATCTCACAATGTGAGTACATCAGTTACAGAGGGATTAAATCGCCATTTAAAGCAAATTGTTTCTACTTTTACGACGCGTAACAAAAACAGGATTGACTCATTAAAGTGAGGATACCGATATCCCAAAGTAATAAATGCTTTCAAATTGCATATTATATTCCCATATATATTTGAAATCATCTGGAAAATATTGTTTTTTGATAGTAAGTTCTTATTACCTCTACAGATATATCTTATTCTCAAATCTCCTATCTTTTCTCTCAAAACAATCAAAAATGAATTCGAAGAATACTCGTTTATTCGGATATAACACTCAATTTTGAGGATAAATTATTTCTCATTTCTCATTATAACATCTTTATCACGTTCTGAGCTAGATATTGAAAATTCTTCTAGCTGATTTTATCAAATTATTTTCAGATTAGAAAACTTCAAACATTGACTGCCAAAATCATAGTAGACCTACACAAGAGTACGTATGGACTTCATTTCATTTTTGACTTGTTCACCACGATTATATAAGTGGAGTATCGTTTCATGCATCCATTGAGTGAAAACTAAAAAGTAAACGTCAATTTGAAATGCAAACGGAAAGTTCTCAAAGAAAATTACATTGTGCGTTGAAAAAATGGATGACTTCACTACTATATCATCAGGTCTTCTTCATATTGTGATGTCGTTATTACTGAGATCCAATTATCACAATAACAATCACTAGGTGATTAATTTGAATCGGAAAGTCCATTTCTAATCTATCAAACTATCAAACTTATATTCAGAAATCAGTTTCGACAACAGTGGTGAATATAGATATATGATACAAACAGTATTCAAACTCCAAATTGGTGATCAACTTCATGTATTTTAGATACTCTGTTATATACATTAATTGAAAACAAATCAAACATCAATCTAAACTGGAAAACGTACGTAATGGGGTTCTACAGAATGTAAATACATTTACGGTTTCGATTTGTTAATGTCGAAAGTTAATGGATATTCCCCTTTTTAAAGTGTTTTCTTCCGAATTCTATTTACCTCCGTTTCTGCTTAGTTCAAGTTGTCACCTCTCTCGCTCCCACCCCGCCCCACCCCCCGTCGACAGGATGACAAATTAAACTTATCCTGTTACTTCTGAATAATATTAGTACTCTGCCCTTGTGGTCCTGAGATCAATCCTCTGTTCACTCGTGCAGTGACGGCTCATGGTTGCACGTAGGACACGTATAAAGCACGTGGCAAGTGGCACGTGATCATCTCAAGTGAGACGCGTATCACTCACGCATGCCGACGTCACTGGAGGAAACTACAGCTATCAATTACAAAACAATCCGTTTATTTCATTCATTCCTTACACTCTCATTCACTCTCATTGACTAAAATATCAGTATCAAATATTCGCGAGTATTTTTATATATACATTTTTCAAATAACATGTGTATTTCTTTCAATTAGACCCATTATTGATATTGTGTCAATACCTGGACACGTTGTAAGTGTGAAGTTATTATGAAAAAAAAACTGAGAACATTTTCATGTATTTCATATATATATATATATATATATATATATATATATATATATATATATATATATATATATATATATATATATATATATATATATATATATATATATATATATATATATATATATATATATATATATATATATATAAATATATATATAATATTAGAATGACATAATATTATATAAATATTGAATATATTAGATATTAGATAATTTTGTAGTTCACTCAGCTGGGATGTGATTTGTCTGTTCATGAAAGCCCGAGCTGTAATTCCATCTTTTGTACTAATTCCTTCGAACCATTTGCCATCCTCATCATCAATTTGAATCTCATAGTAACGTCCACTTTAAAAGATTCATTCATCTTTTGTCAGAATCATCGATATTATAACCAATCATGTTGCATAGAAAGTATTTTCAATCACACTATGTTTCCTTCGAATTCCCAATTATTTTAATCTCATGAATTTGTATTTATGTTTCAATGATGATCATCTCTTCTATAGTTGTTTCCATATCCTGTCATAATTTGACTGGCCTAATTTTATATGGGTGAGTTTTGTATTGCTATCTGATATTGTAATCAAGCTGTATCTCAGTGGTATCTTACAATATTGTGAACACAGCTGTCAAAAAATTAGATTTTCTCTCTTAATTTTTGTACTATTCAACTGTAACATAAAATGTTATATATATAAAATGTAAAGATTCATCATCGTGAGTGAGTCTGTATTTTCTTCATTTTGTATTATGATTACACTCTATTCACGCATGTTCAACCTTGTTTCTGGATGGCACTGGACTGTGGGCATTTCATTCGTTGGCAGCGTTCACAATAGAAGGTGCAATTTGTTACAACAATTACATTGAAGTGCTGAACCGATCATGAGCTCAGATCAGGCTCAGATTTTATTCTATGGTACTTCACAAACATATTCTATAACATTTTAGTGCCCGAATTACCAACGTGGGAGTAGCTCTAACTGGCAGTTTAGAGTTGTTATCACCATGGTTACATAATGCTATTTGTTTTCACCAACTCTCAGATAATGGCTAACTGAACTCGGTAAAACTGGGTCTCAGTCAATATAAGCTATCATAGTGGTTCATCAATTGGAAAATTATGTACTACATTCAAAACAGTAGATATATATTCGAAAAGCTTTCGACTATTTAGATATACATTGAACATTGACGTATATGTCACGACTTCAATCCAATTAAAATTAATGTGTTTATCAATGACAATATATCAACGTCAATGGGATTTTGTGCATCATTTACTGCTATCGTTTCAATCACATATGGAATCTCCATTATTGAAAAATTGTGGTTGAAAGTACTTCATTCATAGCCTATAATGTCGAGTTTTTCAATCACGTATATGATATCATTAAAATTTTAGAGCGTATTTGATTTGGCGAGAAGCTGCTAATCGCCAGATTGTCCTGAATATATTTGTTAGTAGGTACCTATAAAACATATAAAATAAAATCGATTCAATGTCAACATCAAGTTTATATCCATAAAAATATCTCGACTCCTTCATTTATGCTGTTAGTTCAGAGAATGTCGTGAACCGTATCAAGAGATTGATTTTGTGTTGATACTTCCCAGATACACTTTATTCAATGCTATCGAAATTGAATATATATACGTGGACTTTTCTTGTGAATTTCGTTTCGAAATGTCTGCTCCAAATGTATACTTAGAATGTTCTATTTGTGAAATATTAATGATCCGTGAATTAAATCGTATGTATACAGCTTCACGAAATGT
This sequence comes from Brachyptera putata, assembly GCA_907164805.1. Lineage (NCBI taxonomy): Eukaryota > Metazoa > Arthropoda > Insecta > Plecoptera > Taeniopterygidae > Brachyptera > Brachyptera putata. Next base: position 23,932,812 of record OU015464.1, on the reverse strand, counting down.
ATACTCTAGGAGTTAGAAAAGAGGCTAAAAAGATAAGAGCTCTCGAATACATCCACTGGTGGCAGTTCAGTTTCACAAACCACATACGAAAACAGTCAGCTAATTGACCATGACTGTTTTAACCCAGGGATGTTCAGCATGATTTTCATATATTTGTCATGACCAGAGTGAAAATCATCATCAATCAATAATTGGTAAATGTAAGTAAGACAAAGTATATGTGTTTTTGTAGGGAATGAGAAAAATAAGCCATTGCAGAAAATCGATATGAAAGTCATTTCCATTAGAAATCTTTGCACAAATGATTTTTTGACCTCGGAAAAAAAAATATAGAACTTGAATATTCTCATGAATCGAAAAACATTTCCAGAAATTGGAAAACTCAAATAGTTAAAAAAAAATCAACTATATCATGTTTGAGATGCATGTATGATTTTTTGTGAATATTTGTTCTCAGAGAAAATCAATTTACCTCTCGTTGGCTGGCTATCTCTGAAAAACTCATGTTTTTAGGTTTTAGCTCCAAAAAAATAATTTCACATCAGTTTTCTTATCTATGGTCTAAAATCCATACTTTTGTATATTATAATGCTTTGTTTCATTCAAAAACCAAGTCAAGAAGATGAACGAGTGAATGCTTACCATTTCGTGCTGGTAACGTTATGTACACTCTCATAAATTAACATTAATAATAAGCGATCCGACCCTCAGTTATGAGTGTGCGTTATTCTGCTTCCAGTTTTGTCTTTCTGAATTAATATCAAACACGACGCTGTGAATCGAGTTTCAATACGCTTGTCTACCCTTGCTAACTTCATTAGTTTGCATATTATTAGATTAGTAGAATGCTGTCACTTGGACAAGCGTTACAATATAGTGAATAATTTAATTGTAAAAGTTGAATATTTCTTATGAATCAAGAAAAACTTCCAGAAATTGAAATATGCAGATGATAAAATGGAAACAGAATGGTTTAAATATAGCGCTGTATGTGTCCGTATAAATTTTTGTGAATATTCATCTTCAGAGAATATTAATTTATATCCCGATAGCTGTTCAACTCCAACAATAACTGATGATGAATAGGCCGCTTACTCCTGATTTGTATTGTGACATTAAATTTAATTCACTTATTGAATACGAATGAAGCATACTAAATGTTTGAACATATGAAAGTTCAGTGATAAATTCTCAAAATTTGGCGATTAACTGATGTGAATTCATTCTTGATTGCTTTCCATCAGAATTTTTGAGAAATAACGAACCGATAAAAAATTATTCCCAACTGAATAGTGTGCACCAAACTTTCATGTATTTTAGTTTGCTAGAAAATGATTGTTCAACAGTACATTTTATCTCAGATATTCAATTGTGATCAGATTTTGTGTGGTTATTTGATATAAGAGTACCGCATTTGTTTTCTCCTATTTGGTAGTTTTACATTACAATTCATGGACTTTTCCCAATGTATCGAATAAATTAATAAAAGTATGGGTAATCATAATATTCCCATGTTCACTCTTTTGTCTCAAGTTTGGCATTGATTCTCATGTAAAATTGAATACATACATACATTATGGTAAATTATTGTTATTATCAAAAGATTTGGCCAAACATTTTTAAAACACATACGTTCATTTTCACCACTACTCATTTTTTTCGAATATTATAATTATATAGTAAATATAGGAGATATATAGGAAATGTATAGCGAATTTTCGATAGGAGCTTCTAGTAACTCAAGAAATTATATACCGTATTCAAATTGTTCGATTTTGCTAATATGCAACGCTTTTCCTTCCTTATGTTGTATCTCAAATTGTCAACGAGTTTCTGTGAGAAGTGGTAGGATATAATAGCATATTGTAGCAATATATTATATTATATTATATTATGATGCTCATTCATCCTCAGCCTCAATTGAAAACAATGAGTGTATATCAAGATTTCGATCTTGATGAAAATCTAAACAAATTTCAAAGTTGACAAAATTCAGAGTATTTTCCAATAACTTTTGCTTTATGAGACGCCCAATTTGTTGTAGTCCAAAATTTCTCAATTGATGATACATTTTCAGATAGTAGCCCTACATATCCACTTATTTTCCATAAGGTATTATTGCAGTAATCATGTTGGAGTAGGCCTATATAAGCGTATACAAAGCAAATTGATCTATTGAACATAACACTAAAATATTGTATCAACTAGAAAGTGAGACCTCATATTCATATTTTAATCAGATGACAATCTTCAAGTATAGAAAGCACTCACCCACTTTCAGATACTATGAAGGATAACATTGTGATTGCACCTATCAATCGGAGTTTTAGAAATTATAATCGCATTATTTGATCGTAAATCTAGATTGATAAATTCCAGTAGCTTTAGGAATTGTGTAGGTATTCTAGTAAAAACAAGTAGGCCTATTCAGTATCTATTGATGAAAAAATGTTATTCAGATCATATCAGAGTTGGTCTTGATCGAGTAGGTTTCACGATGCTAATAAAAATCTAGAGACATACAATAAATAACTCGAAGAATAACCAGAAAAATATATAAGTTCCAACTTCAAAACAATATTATCAATAGGCGATATTCGTGCAGAATATCTATCATTTTAAGTGAAAAAATTAAAATTAATGTTCACGAAGAAATTTTCATTTTTTTTAAACTGATTGTTTGAACAAATATGAAAGGAGTATTCAATTTCCACATTTTCACAGCAATGTTCTGCATAAAAACCGTAAACTACATAATTATTCCATTCTCAACGCCATTTCAGGCCAATTATCATTTTTTTTCAACTCTCTTCGCTGCTATATTATCAATTATCTGAAAAACATCATCCGCTTTATACATATTGAAACTAGATTTGAATGTATGTGTGGTTACTCAGTACTGAGTGTGGATAATAGTTATTTGTTCTTATGATCTCGGCGGCTCACACCAAAACAGTTGCATGAAACCATCTGGCAGTTTCGGTTGAACGGTCGGTCCAGCGTCCACCACAGCGACGTTTCGCTAAGTCTTTGTCCGCAAGGTAGTTAAACACAGGAGCAGAAGGCTCGCTTGTAATTATCTGGAAGTACACGTTCGATACCCGGAATGCGAGGAATGTGAATGGAATATTCAAATATTGCATGAAGGTTCAACGGGAACACTGGATGAGAGACTGAGAAACAAATGGAGAAAGATCAGATCCGTGAAAATTATTCAGGAACTATACGCTACAATGTTGTTATATTTTCTATGGATATAAGTGATTAACCATATCAAATGCTACATGAGGACGGTTAAAAATATATCCATAAAGTAAAGAAGTATGGCTGAACTTCAGGTTTCAAAAACAATCTCAGCGTGTCGCTCTCAAAACCTCGCTCATCTTACATTACCAATTCGCATATGCAGGTGTGCTTCCCTTTCCTAGTTGAGACGTGAATTGAACTACATTTAAATCATACAAATCTATTTATGATATGCGCCTTATGATTTCAGAAGTTTTCTGGGCAGCGATTAGGTTATTTAAAGCGCAAATGTTAAACTTAATTTTCCACGAGAAACTTCGAATACAAATTGTTTAACATTGTTTCAATTCCATCGTGTCATATAGAGTTTGGGTCCAGACGGAATGTATACAGGATCATATATTATCAATTAATGATGCCACATTCTCTACACCGTTTGAATTGTTTCTATGGAGTTTGGAAAACATAGTTTTGGTGGAACTTGTCTTCGAAAAAGTAATTTTAATTCGTCTATGGTATTCGTATTTTATTCCTATTGGTAATTTTGTCTGAGGTTTTATGCGAACAAACTATATGAAATAGTTCAGCCGTGGTATAATGGAAAATTCGAAGTGGGAACTACTATAGCGGTGGCGCAAATCTTCTGAATTTAACGACATGAAAATTACTGGATTGTTCAGCCCGTGCAAGTGCAGTGCCGAACCATCTAGGAATATCAGATGATTCACATGTTTTCCCATCTCTTTTAAAAAAATAAAAACATGAATAATTTTAAAGGTGTATATATAATTATATTGGTGACACGACCGTTCCGAAGTCTCGAAACAACAACGAGGCACCGTTTCTGAACGATCTTACTAATTCATCTAAAACAATGATTGTAGGTATATCAAGGATTTGATGTTCCTAAAAAATCCTAGTTCATAATCCTTGTTATTATAATAATTCTTGTTTATTCTTGATTATTATCGGAGTTTGAAAGCAACAAAATTAATGATAGCTGAGCACAAGCATCAAATCTAAGAATTATCACTATTCATTAATATAATATACAGTTTTCATCAATATTCTGATATGTCACTTATTATTGATTCACTTTTTTCAGTAACACGTTGTTATTGATTTATTATCCACCATGAAGCGGATGTTCAATGGCATTTGTCTTGCAATACTGTACACCTACATGTATTGGACTGTTGTGTGCATTGTATTCGACATTCTGGAAGAGTAATATCGTCGAGACATGCCTACACACAATCCAATAGTAGAATAAGATGAAATCTCACGAACTTGGCAAAAAATACAAAAAAATACAATCTGCTACTGACAAAATCATTAACTTCAATAATACCCCATACTGTTCTAATCGTCAACTCTGAAAAAGATGATTTAAACTTTTACGAAGTCGATTTACTCTCTTTGTCAAACCTATATTTTATACTAGTATGCCCATGTTTTTCTCTCATTTTGTCTTCTTACAATTGGAAGAGTTGATTCAATTGAAGAACTGTTTCAGAGTTTTACGAATTCTATCTATCTTTCCGATGAACGACAGCTTTGTAACGACCAACACTGTTTCTGTAACCAGCATATTTAATTTGATTCATCTGCAGTCACTGGATAATCTGGTATCCAAGTTATAATAGTTATTTAAATATACTTCATTTTAACGCATCAACAATTACAGCTATGCTATAAATATATATATATATATATATATATATATATATATATATATATATATATATATATATATATATATATATATATATATATATGATATATAAAACTATGAATACCATTCCTGAACCTGAAATTTGGTCCATAACAAAGCAATAAGACAAGACTGCTTACTGGGTTGTCTCGATCGTTTAGGAAGCGTTCCTTTTCTGAACGAGCCAAATGACATCAGATTGTGATCACGAACCAAGCGAATTCAAACTTGTTGTGACTAACCTCTCAAATCAATCACAGATACCAGCAGGAATTATCAGCAAATTCAAATAGTCACACATAACCAGGGCTGATATCACGCAGGCTCAGGAACGCACGGTCTTCCAAAATGTGTTGAAGAGAAACAACGCTATATTCACTTCGACATATTCACTGAGACGGAAAACTGAAGTAATTTAACATGCAAGTCGAGATTTGAAAGCGACAATTGTGACTCTCAATTGTTTTCAATCAACCTGATTGAATTACCTCATAGATGTTGCATCGGCTGAGACAAAAATAGTTGCGCACCATATTATAAGACCATGGTTGCGCACCACATCGACTGGAGTGACTTGACTGTCAAGTCTTTGCTGTTGATGTCCATTCACCTACCTACATAGCACCTATGTACACAAATTTCTTCACTTAGTGATAATAGTGGGCATGGTCGCTTGCCAGATAGTAACCCCAAAGAATTAAACCTTCACCAGAATCAATCATCATCAATTGATCCGATAGGTATATTTAAAACATTCACTTAACCAAACCATACTGAACTGAACTTCACATGTCAATTCGTGGGCCCAGTCCTTTCTCCACACGAAATTCAAGATTTTCATTTGGCATATCCTTCATATCTACTTTGGTCCAAGGCTACTTTCCCGACTAACTATAAACAGGACTTCGCACTTGTATCCGTTGTCCAGTTTATACGAAAAACGATTCTCTCCCATCAGTTTTATTAGTGGTTCACCCTCAATGTAATCTCAGCAGCTTGCGTCTTTATTAGGGTAAACAATTGGATGATGTTCGGGATATTGTCTCCGTAGATGACGTGCAAACATAATGGCTATTCATCTAACCATTTTATCACTTCGTACATCTACTTCGTCCTGCAAATATTAGCATTGCTTCTCACAAAGGAGGCGAAATATTTCCTGCATTCATTAATATTCATTGTCCTTCTATTTCCATATTTTATACTTTATCAAGCAAAATAAGACAGTTTGTGAGATGAGAGAATAGTAATTCAGACAAATTTATTTCGATTCATATTGTATGGAATTCTTTTCGAGAAGTTTCAAGTTTAATACTATAACGTCAAACTTTTCGTGAATCGTTTATGTATTTACGTTCACGCTGAAAAAGTTAGGACTTTCTTTAGGGAGTCAGATTTCGGGAAGATTCATATGATTGGAGAAAAAATATTCTGATAGAAAAAACTATCATCGAATAATTAGAAACGATATGAAAATGAAATTTAGAACAGTATTTGAAGATCGAGGGTGTATTTATTGCAACCTATAGTTGGGCAGTGCTTGCGATTTGAAGAAAGATATTTGGAATGTGATTTGAAATTTTTCACTATGTGTCGTGAATTCTACAATAAATGTTGAATGAAAGTCCCATTTCGAATTCTCCTGGAATCATTCATGCCAAATTATTATTACAGCCATGAGTTTTGTGAATTATGTGTAAATTATCTTTGAAGTGAGTATTTTTAAATTATGTGTTAATTATCTTTGAAGTGAGTATTTTTGAATTATGTGTAAATTATCTTTGAAGTGAGTATTTTTTGAATTATTTGTAAATTATCTTTGAAGTGAGTATTTTTAGTATATTCCACAGATTAACCCTCAGTGGGTTTTGTGGACACTTGAACGAGAGAAATGTTTCTATTGTTATGTATACATTTATTGGATGGAAAAAAAAAGTATCGTATAATCGACTGAAATGCTGAATGCCGATCATGAATAATATGATATGAAGATATACACTTCAATTTCATTCAGAATGGAATATTTTCAGTAAACCTATTCACAGTAATTCTCAGTGTGAAATTCCAGTGCCAAACAAAATCAGAAATTCCAGTGGCGAGTGAGTGAGCATTTATTTTTATATGTGTATGTTTCAACGATTCACTTTAATAATCAACATTTTATTAAGGTTGGTGACAAATAAACGAGATGTGAGGTTTTTCATTCTTCAGTTTCTTAAGAACCTTCCCGGCATTCTTTGCCTCCAACAACTTGGTTAGGATTGTCGACCATACCGGGATTCAAATCCAGGCCTCCTGAGTGAGGTTTCAGTGCGCTTGCATTTCAGTTGAAATGTCGCAGTAAGAATATGGCGTATCAAACTCATCGCAGAATTATTATAAGAACATATTTTTCAGAAACTGTCACATCGAAACTTTATATTATGCGTTTAATTTATCGTAAGTATTAGATTCCAGCATGAATCCGATATCTTTGAAAAATTGGTTGAGGGAAATGGATGAAACTACAAAGAATAAATTCCCTACAAATCTCGATATCATTATTATGTTCGAACGAAGTTCATATTTTGCATATCATATGAGTATTTCAACAAAATATGAATTTCGTCTATTGTAATAGGATTCCCAATTTCATATAAATAGTGTATACACGGACTATGTTCGAATATTATAAAGCAACGCTCATTATAAGCTCACTCTTATACCGTGTCCTAGTTTCTATACACGATGACGAGGATTATTCCATAAATTCTGGAAAAGCTGCTTCTGCATGGGACAAACCAAACTTATGTATTAATTGATCCCACAACAAGGCATTGTATATTTGAAACTTAATGGACGATAAAGATTCTACTCACGAGAAATATTTTTGCCCTAGCATATTGAATATGGGTTCTAGTATCAAATTGTTCCGTTTTTTCTACTGAAATATTGAATAGATGTATTGATGAATTGATACATTTTTTTGTTTGTGATATTATTCATGCGTGTGACTGAATTGAGCACTGATTATGATATATATTTCCTATCAATATATATATATAAATATGAATATATATATATTTATATATATATATATATATATATATATATATATATATATATATATATATATGATTATATATGTGTGTGTGATATTTGTGAAAGCAAAAAAGTTCCATCTCAAATGGGTTGAGGCCCTAGTTGGAAGGAAACTGAAGATTTACAGATCTATACAGGATTATATCACGCATCTCGTCATTGTATCATATGTGAATGAGTGACAGGGAAAAACGCTGTCGTGAACCACGAAAATAACACGATTTTTTACAATTACGAAATTGATAATAATTAGGAAATTAATAATTAAATTGAGGAATATATTTGATGTGAGAGGCCTGAGTATTGCTATTCAGGGGTATTGGAAATCTTGGACTTGGTAACTATTGAAATTGTGATGAATCCTATATTTCAGGTGACAATATGCTCTGTGACCATGATGACCGCCAGAAAACAAGTAGTTGCTAGTTTACAGTATTCACACAACGTTTTGATACGCTAACAGAATGCATATTTGTGAACTGCGGCACTTGATGATGTTCTATCATGTGTCAATAATCTCTGGAAAACCAATCCAATTCATGAAACGTGATGAGTATGGATCAGGATTATATTTTTATTTCAATGATTACTTCAGTCGACTGTGATTGAATAACATAATCAAATCCTATACATATTAAAGCTTCATATCGAAACTGAGTATTGCGATACCATGCAAGTTGAATTCTCAGTACTTTTAATATAATTTCAATTTAATTATAATAATTCAACGCTTCGCATGATACTAGTGGAGATAACAAATAGTCCTTCAATTTTTATTAACATTTCACATGATGTGAAGCAAAATGATTATGTTCGTGCAACTATATTGCAGTTAGTGGTGATTTTATTGAGGATATTCTTTAATATTGAAGTTTATTAACCAAGCTCATGTTCGTATGTTGAAGCTCATTTGCTCGGTGTGAAGATAATTGATCGGATTCTAGTGATGGAAATAAGGTGGTCGTGACTTGGAAAACTATGAAATAATCTCAGTATTTACATTGATGATGATTGGACCAGCTCAGTTTGCGAGCAACTGATTCACCCGAGTCACCGGAAAAATGAAGATCGACATTATACCAACTTGAACAATCATCAGCTTATTCATTTTCTCATCTCTTGGCTCACTCCAATACATTTCAATTTCTGTTTCGACGACCATTCGCGAAAAGCTTACCATTATCTTCTCCCTTTTTTTAATAACCTATTGCTCATTAGCTTCTTAGCGCTATTTCCACCCTAGTCTGCATCAATAAAAAATTACAATCCCAGCATTTTCGATACGTGTTTTTTGAATTGGAAAATGAGTTTTAGAATACTTTTTAAGCTCGTATACACATAAAAATGCGAACAAGTTCTCTGAAATTAATCCGATTTACTCATAATACAATTTTTAACGCGATTTCTAAGCGATAGAGAACGTTTTATTGGTCTATGGCGATAAAATTCGTGTACTCAAACTGCGTTTCAATTGAAGGATTAAATAATTAAAATACTTCATATTATAATGGCCGTGCATCTCCTACTATAGTACAATACAGCTATTTTTAATTGCGACGTATAGTTTTATTTACTACCGCATTTCTATCTGCAATTATTTTTAGGTATCTTGTTGATACTAGAATGTTTTCATGACAAAACTTGTACTTCTATTAAATTGAATATAAAATTTCACTCTATTTACATCGCATTAAAGTTTAATCGCCTCTTCAAAACTTTCAGTTGAATAAGTTTTATTGAAAAATCTATTTCTTTTAACTAATTATCGAATGATGTTATGCAGAGGAGTTATTCAAAATGAGATGCGATTAGTGATCTCACTACAATCATCTACATCATTCACAAATCTCAAGAACAAAATAAATTCAGAACGAATCTTGTGTCGTGTAGGCAACTCGTTGTTCTTCGATGCGTTGTAACGAATATGTTGCCTACCATTCAGGAGAGCTGCAATGTTATGTGTTTAATTTTATAACATTTTTTGCAGACTAGAGAATCCATTGATACAATTGTATTAGCAATCTCGTGGTGTTTTCTAACCACCCACAAAAGTCAACGAATTAGTAAATAATTTCTTAGCCATCTCGAAATATGGGCATGGGATTTTGTAAACATCGTTTCAACTATATTAGCATGCGTCGTTCCATTAAAACTTATTCATTAGTAACCCCATATAACCAAGTCTTGGTGGGGTCGTTGGGTCTTATCGAATATAATAAATCGAAATCTTCGAAATCGAAGAAAATGAAGATCAGATCCAATTTATTGATGTCGCAAATCTCATTAGCATTATTTAGCGTGCATCGCTCTTAAAGCATATTGATCTTCTTCTATAATGAATTGAGTGGTCATGAATTATACAATTAGCAACCATCTCATTAAGTATACTCACAGAGATTATCATGAATTATACATGATTTATTACGAATGGAAAATCAATACTCGTTTCGTTCCATTTCTAGTCTTGGGAAATTTAAAATTGATCGTTCATATTAAATATGAAGAACGATCATTTCCTCATTCTCAGAACTGAATAAACCTGTGTTCCGTCTCCACATATTCTGAGATAACAATTATCTGCATTACCATATCCTCCATAATGTATTACCATACAAGCATGATGCAGTAAAGTGCATTTTAGACACCACACAATGCATATACTACAAATATATGCATGCGCAAATTGGAAGGAATATATCACATGGACGTGCTTGTGCAAGAACCGACCTGTTAAGCACGTTTCAGCACGTATATTTGAGCAGCAAGCTGTAAATAATGAATCTACGTGGCAGTGTCTATCGGCCCGGCTTGTCGAAATGGCGTTCATACCCCGTTAATAAGCCAAGATCTCGACTTCAAAGAAATCATATATTATTATACCCTGACGTGCGAACAGTTTTCAAGTCAACCGATAGAAGCTATTTAAACACGATAAGTTTAAGTAGAACAACCATGTGCTCTTTGATATATGATAGGAGAATTATTGCAGGTATGAGATAAGATACATCCATGAAATAATTTGGCTGAACATGTGTTACACATTGAATTTTTTCTCTGTATATTTCTCAAAATATGAATGGGAATGACAGTATGCACCTGTCTATAAAATGCAGTGTACCAGGGTAACTCTGAAGAGGAATTCGAATCAAGTAAAATGTTTGACATTGCAAAGGGCTAACTGTTATAGATTTTGTAGTGGACTGTATACAAAGTATGTAATTAAAGTTATAGAGGTGCCAGGTTGCGTGGTTACAAGAAGCAGCTTATTATTCGAAGTGTGTTACATTAGCAGAATTTCTACACAGTTGACTAATTAAATATTTCTATTTAATTAAAGTTCACACCTTCATCTTCTCTGACTAGAGATCAGCAAAATCTGACAAGTAATATTATAGGAATTCGTTTCTTTGTACTCGTTCCATGTCATATTCCTCCTGAAAGTATTGGATCGCTTTTCGTAACACTCGTCAGTTATTGGTTTATCCAACTTCCTTAATTAATTTTTTCCAATATTTTATCCATTAGTTGTTGAGAAGAGAATATTAACGAATATTCTAACGGAATAATGACATCACATGCAGCGAATTGGAATATTAATACGTAATAGAGAATAATTAAAAAATATCACATGAAGTTTTTTGAAATGCCACACATTTTGTATTGTTGTATGTATTTTATTCCTCTGAATCTGGTCATTGAATCGTCACACCACATTTGGAATGAATGCAATGATTTCAAAATATAGAAATGTCAATATAAATAAATGGGTAATATACTTTATAATAATCTTTCTCATCAATGTTGTTTCACATAATCCCTTAATATGCCTGAATGTGAATATTGCGCTTTTAAATCGAGGAGAATACAGACAATGTATTTGCATTTTCCGTTTCGAATAACAAGCGGGAAACAATAGAATTAATTCAATATAGTACTATAATAATCATAATTGCTTTGACCTACGGCTTCATATACATCTCAAACACTGGTTGAAACCTTACATCTCATCATTGTTATTTCCTTCAACAAAGTTCTTATAGCAAGTTTCAACCCTTGCATAGTCTCATAGCCCCCTTTCTTTACACAGTATGAAATCAGTGACGTCACCGTACTGTGTTCCATCTGCATGTCATTCATGATAATTCTCGGTATCTTTGATGCTGTATAAACTTTGGTGCTCCTTCCTGGTCCTCTAATCAGACCTTGTTTGACTATGACACGATCTTGTGTGTTATCAGTGTACTGAAAGTGGTAGGACCTGCTGTTGAAACTTTCATGTTATGGGCAATGTACGTACTAGTTTATGATCATTTTAGTGAAAAAAATATTATAAATAGTCTCCAAATACATTCGCTCAACATGATAATTATTCAAAAGGAAATGTACTAATCAATTACGTCGTTGATGGTCCGTAAAACCCTAATATTCATTCAATATTTGTATTGGGTATTCTTACTGCACTTCTTACTGGTAATTACTGTTGAGTAGGTTTTGAATAGGTATTTATGGGAAGATTTTCATTGAAGGGTATATAGTCAGGTCAATCTATTCATATCAATACTGGGATGGTTCCTCTAGAAAATGCCAGGAGCGACTCCATTTACAATCCACAAACACCTGTTAACTTTTCATATCATCATCCCATCATCTCATATATCATTCACCGACTCTAATAGATGTCAATCATCAGTACAGAGCGTCGTTAAGTTCAATCTAAATGAATAAATAACCCTATCACTCTTTGTAGACTTCTCATTTGTGTGGAACTTAAATTGTGAGAATTATAAGTCGTCATACAATGTCTGGTTAAAGCTGTATGAAACAGATTCGTTAGAGCTAGTATAACGTCTTTTGTGCCAAGGGTACCAACTTGAACGTAGCAAACATTGATCTTGATAGATGGGACCTTTAAAACGACGGGAAATGATAATAGATGCTGGACGGGGTTATCTTGATGAACTAATTTAATGACGAAAAACTTTTATTTAATCGTGATATAATATAATTAGCGTGGTATGATTTATGATACGTGAAATGTCATCACGTTCATAATAGACGACGGCATGAAAAACGCTCGCTATATAATCAAAATTTAATATAAGTGAGAATTTAGGAGATAAGAGAGACAATTTCGAAACTTACCCTTGATATACAATGTGTCTTAAATTTTAAAGTTATCCATTATTCGATTCACCATTTCAATCCAATATTATATATCTTTCTCCAAAATATATTGAAAATGATGATTATTATAATTATGCTTTAAGATCGTATCAAAAACAATTACTAGCTTATTTGGAGTTGAGAATGAGCGGAGGATAGGTCAGATGAATTGACTCGAACCCACGCCCGAATCATGGAAAAGTAATGGAATGGCTGAATGAGCCATAAGGGCGGCTAATAAAATGCCTCTCAATCAATGAACAAATGATTGTGTTACACATACTTATGTCATATTTTCTCTTTTCTTCTAATTTCATATCATCAATCAGTGTTGTGTCAGTTCAGCGGGAGCTTCGTCGACACCAAATCTACGGCAGTTGTCTCGAACTCTGGTACGGCTGTTTTTTCATCTCCAAACTTACTATATACTCCCTCCTCTAGGCCCACTATAATAATATGCGGTTCGGCTATTTATACACGGATTTTCATATGAGTTCTGGATATTCTTTGGATTGAATAGGTAACAACATTTTTGGTAAAAGTTACAGATTTATTTCAAACTCATCATTTTTGTAAAATGAAATTTTAATTAACATCATCGAAAATCATGTACAATTTAATATTTTCATACATTCTGTTTGGAAGAATACCTAAAGAACATACAATTCAACATACAAAAATCTTCCTTTTTTTATAGAAATGTTACATTCTTATTATTATTTGTTATTCAGAATATATTATTTGGTGAATGATGATATAGATCAACAACGCTAATAAAAACACTACATTCATTATTTTGTTGACAGCCAGCAAACCTGTGAGAAAAGCACACATCCAGAATCATAGGTAGAGATTTGTGAAATATTTCCAACGTCAATAAAGTGAACAACGTCGAACAAATCATTCATACATTGATTAAAATACAGGTGATTGAAAATATTCCATGAAAATGAGATATTCAGTTCGATAATCATACTACTTTGAATTAACGCCTATGATTTTGGGTGTGCCTTTCGGGATATTCGTGAAGAAAATTACGAACTCATCGAAAATCTATCCCAATTGAACTATTGAACAACATATGAACAAATTCAACTGTATAACAAATACAAATATAAATGTAATTAAACAAATAATTCAATGTTGGTAGCATACCATCTTTCGGCATATCTGTGAAAGAAAGAATAGGGAAACAATTCATGTTTTTAATTTTACTAAAGAGTCGTATTATATCATAATAGTCATATTATAACTTTTCCTCGAGATGGAACAAAAATGTTCTGGCTGTAGGAATACAATAATGAATACTCGGTAGTAATAATAATGTCAATTGTTAATCATTGTAGATAACCATTTGAAAAATCATAGAAAAAAAGGTAGTAATATCGTTTATGATTCATTGATAATAATCAGAGTGATGTATGATTCCATGGTGAAAGTGCAAACTCATATTATTGTAAAAACCTTATTTTTGTCATCCCTAATACACTATTATTGAACAGAATACAAAATTATTTCGGTGAACGAAATCCTGCAATCGAAAAGGTAACAACTAAAAAGTGTTTTGGTTGTATTTTAGAGAAATCATTGCTTTAGGCCAACCTGTCATTTTCTCGATCAACATCTATGTACAAACTTAAACAAGCGTCAGAAAGGTAGTTTATGACTAGAAACACTGAAGCCAGCATAAGGAAATGCAATAAATAGAAATAGTGTAAAGTATAGTCAGTGCTGGGCTCATTTTTCATATATATTACTTACCAATCAAACATTGTTTTCATCATTTATACAAATAATGTACATTTTATAACTACAAAATTCTACATTCCAATATATAGGAAAGGGAATCGATTTCTATGCATTATTATTCTGCATAATCTTTGGTAAATGGTTGGTTTTACCCTGATTGACGGCCAATTAACGGTAATTACAATGATTATTATGAGATCTACATACTTGATAGGAAAACATTTGATTAGAAATCCACTCATTTTTAAACTTTGAAAGCTGGCATAACGTCATAATAATTACGAATACCTACTATATATGGATTTAAACATAAGCAATTTGGTATTATTTTACAACGACTGTGTTAATGATAATATTATATTACTTTTGATGCCACATCCATGATATCGATATAAGGTTAATATTGTCGATCCACAAAATCTTATTTTACTTTTAAAAGCTGTTCGGTTAGTTCGCACTCGCCTATAGTACGCATTTGATATTGAAGTTACACAATCGTAATTATCTGTTCCTTCTTTTGGGATGAGAATAAATAAAATGTGAGGAACTTTGAGAATCATTACATGGATCTCGAACGGTGTTTGTTGTTTGAACGCTGTTCAAATGTTCGACATTTTTGCTGAGTTCTGGGCACGAACTCAGAAGTAATCCAGTTGACTTCAGAAGATGAGAGAATCCATTCAATCATACAGATCTGAAAAAGAAATAGTAAATAATATATTTATATTATTGTTTTTTCATCAATTATTCATTAATATTTAATGACTAACCATTTATTCATTGATGATTCATTCTATTAACAAATAAAATATGTAGACCTGAGGAAATTACTAATGTAGACATTACCAATTGAATCTTTACTCAATCGTTCTACGCTCCAAGTAATTTTAAATGTTCACATACAATAAACGTGAATTTGGTTCATGTTAACCGATTCTATATAATATCAATGCACTTATTGATATTTTTGCTGCGGACAATTCACATCAATTACAATTAATCTAGGCCCTACGTATCTAGTATACGTACAAATACCATAAGAATTTGAAAATGTTATTTGCACATTAATTGTCTATTCTTGTTTCACATTTTCTGGAGTTCTTGTTTCATTTCAAACTATACTTGGAGCTTAATTGTGATCAATGCATTTGAAAGTGTCTGTCCTCGGCAGAAATTCAAATGATATTCAATTTCTGAAGTTCATATATAGTATTCTAAATCATATCAAGGAATCAAGGGCCTACACATGGATATAAAATGAGTTATTATTGTTAAACTAAAACTGCTTACGTATCTCATTTCAGGAGTGTAAATGATATATAATATTTGATGAAGATACCAATTGACCACCATAAAATAAAAATTTAAATTGTCAAATTTGAACATGATATATTACACGAAATACGATTAATCCCCCATTCATTCGAATAATTAACTATAGTAAAACAATATATTATCATCAAATTTTGTAACTAATTTAATAATAGAGAACAATTGTGGAAACACATTACACAATGGATGGGTGCATATACCTACATGCTTTATATTGTGTATAATTTACCTAGACCGATATAACACCACAGGCGGTATTTTCGTGAAGACCATTGTGATCGTGTTTAGTGTGACATAATGTTATAGTAAAACCGTCGCTTTCCTAAATTGTCGGTACAATTAATTAGGTCTGGCGTCGGTGCAAGTACCGGCTGTTAACACGGCCGAGTGTATATATAGAGGGCGCTGTCGGCCTGACACGTACATTGACAAGTGTTTATAGTGTGTTTCCAATCCATGTAACTCCCCCCTCCCCCTCCTCACATCACCATCCTCTAGGTTCTACTACACACATATCGTCCATTATTGGTAGTGATCGAGCACCGCTAGACTTCATATTGGATATTATAGGAACGAGTGAAATATGAACCCCTTATGTTATGTAGGGTCTACTAGTTCGTATTTTCAACGCTACGTGTTTCATATGGAGTTACAATTGGAAAAAGATTAATTTTCAAAAATAGACTAATGGAG
Organism: Brachyptera putata; assembly: GCA_907164805.1. Classification (NCBI taxonomy): domain Eukaryota; kingdom Metazoa; phylum Arthropoda; class Insecta; order Plecoptera; family Taeniopterygidae; genus Brachyptera; species Brachyptera putata. The sequence continues at coordinate 23,915,834 of OU015464.1, read as the reverse complement.
GGATTGTATATTATGATTGTTTCTCAGATTTATTTTATGACGTTTATATTTTGAATTTTGAATTTGAAATTTTATAAGCTATATCATTAACATTTTGAATATTGATAGTGTTTTCAGTGTTTCCATAGACGAAAATTAATGTATAGTATTATAATTTCTTCCTGAAAGTCTACAAATATTGTGATTTCAACGAAGAAAATATATCGTCCTCCCTAATACTTGATTATGGATAACCGAATAAATGTTAACTAATATAATATAGAGCTAATAGAGTAGAGAGGGAGCTAGCAATAGAGAAATATAGAATAGATAATATAATAGAGCTATTGATTATTATCAAAAAGTTTTCATTCCATGTTTTCACCTGAATTGGAAGGAGAACTAAAACTGGATATACTCCACCAAATGTGAACACAGTTGAATTTTGTTAGTGGCTTTTAATGGAGATCGTATAACCTCCACTCGCCTTTTTTTCCATTAGAACGGCTAGTTCATTTTATAAATAACGGTAGTCAACCAAGTGTGGCTTTTCCCAAGAGATTCATTGCATTTGTAATCTTTACCACATTTATTTTCCATGGTTTATAATAACACTCTCTCTCACGGGTCTTAATCTAGTGTTTAGTTTAATATGACTGTGAGTTTACCAATAACCCATTATCTCCCTTACTTAAACATCCCTAAAACTGTTCACAAAGCACCCGCATCTATAAACCACAACAGGATAATTGTCCTATTACGCCCTATTGTCTCAGTGATGTCATGCATGATTTAATATTGACAATAATACTATAGTACATTAGTAAGTTTTTGTAACTGCCGTGCAAATTCAACGTCACAATGGCCTATGAATATATATATATATATATATATATATATATATATATATATATATATATATATATATATATATATATATATATATACATATTCATAATAGGCAACATGCGTTTCAGAATTGGTTTTAATTTAAATAAAATGGGAGATAATTATTTCGAAGAGAATTTGTGATACAGCAGAAAAAATAGTTCAAATGAAAATATTCGAACTTGATGGAATGTATCTACGGGCTACGTTTGATGAGATGCAAAATTTGTCGAAATGATCGAAATGAGAAGAATATGGATAATAGAGGGTCGCTTGTGGAACACGATACCAAAGGAGAAGATTGGAAGAAACCATAATCTCAAGACTTTTAGGAAAAAGCTATCAGAATTAGATATGTAAACTCAGAATATTCATTTCAAAAAAATCATCCTAAATCGATCGGAAACACAGAAAACAATGAATCAAGAATGGCAATCAGCCACCGAAAGAGTAAGACTGAGCATTATAAGCATCACGAATACTCTTCAACACTGTATTAATGTATAGATATTCTAGAGCTGTTATTTCACAATGAATAAATTGTTTAAACAATCAATTTTAATCGTAAGTTCGTAAAAAATCAGTTGGGTTCATGAAGTTTTATTTGTTTCATGAATCTATGAAATAATTGAAGTTGAAATGCACGTTGCCGATTGTCTAGTTTGTTGTTACCATAAACATCCACCCTTGTGTGGTATACACCCGAAGATAGGAATCTTCTATTCCGGACATGCTGGAATGAGATATCTTATATACGTGGCGTGAATGTAGATGCACTAGTTTACCTTTTTCTCATAACCTGAGACTCCACATCAGCGGTACGAGCAAAAACCACGTGAACGACACCCGTGATGATGAATTACTATCTGGAAAAGAAGCAGAAAAAACATATTTCATCAGTCAATTTTGTGAGGTAACTTTTTATTCACATCATCGTCCGTCACAACTATGAGAAAAATCTCTGTCGTCGTGAATTTCACCTTTCAATTTGTGAAAATGTTTACAAAAACTTTTCGTTTTGTTGAAGTCGTTTTGGACCAATACGATCTCGTTGAGCGTTTTCCCTAACTTTTTAGGAGAAAGATGTTTCTATGAGGATGATTTTATATGTATATTTTATACATTCGATATTTTATTCTTCCAGAGAATTCATGGATATTGAGCGTGATTTTTGAACCAATTGCCTTCTCAATTTGAATATAAAACAGCAGTATGGTGTTAGGTGATAGGTGTTCGTACACAGCTTACTCAGCTTGGTTTATCGAGCAGTCAAGCCACAACAATGCAGTCCTAACTACTGATGACTTGACGTTGTTGGTAGGCACACTTGTTTTATTTACAGTAGAGTGGGAAGCCAATTGCTGTAGAGCCAAATTAGTTGGCAAATTTCTAAACTCTACCACATTGCTGTCGTAAAATATCGTAGCTATACACTCTGTATTCTGTATTAATAATTGTATGATACTTAATAATGGGCTATGCTGTGAACAATTGCCGTTGGAAAATACGGGATTAAACACATGTGTGGAGCTGGTGTGTAATTGGACCCTCATGGTCAATGCGTTGAAAGGACGACACCAGAGGAGTACTCACGAAAATGTAACGTTACTGATGGGTACTAAGATTTTCAAGTTGTAGGGGTTGGCTTCCAAAACTAAATCTGTTATCCTGACCACACGAAATGAGTATATTAACAAATTTTGAAGACACTAGCCAGCACTAACGAGGCACTAACGCTGGTCGTTGACATTTTCAAGATTGGATCGAGCTAGTGTGAAGTTTGCTTCTCACATGGACATCGGGTACTAACGGAAATGTTCATGATACCAACGGGTACGAACGCAGTACTAACGAGAGGTAGAATAGTTGTATGATATTGTGATATGTGGGTGGTGACTTCACGAACGTGACATAAAGTGACAGGAAGAAGGTGAAGATTTGTGATGACACATTTTATTGTAAATAATATCAATTTTCATCATTAATAAATCATCCGATGAGAACATATTTTGAATTTCTCTCTAAAGTAACGTTACGAACTAAAATGCTAGACCATTACGCCCCATGCTTTCTTTCGTTTTACATTATATTTTTTTGATGTGGCCCTCTTCCTGTTTGGATTGAAAGTTGAAACACACTCGGAAGAAGGGAAGCGGGGTATAACGAGATGAAGTAATATTTTAGGGGTGACGTTATCTTAACGTGACAAACTGTGACCAGGCAATGAGGATGAGCAGAAAAGTGACCTAAATATTGCCGTAATTCAAGAACTACCCCTTTATCAGAACGGGGAACACACAATTTAATTGGTTCCTACTCTACCAACGAAGACACTCTACAAAAGGGATTATAAATTTATGTATTTCTTTTCTCTGTATACGTGCAAATGTATGTGGCGTGGGTCTGAGTTCGACCTCTCGTGTGTGTGAATCGCAAGACTGCTAATGAGATATCGGATAGCGATATTTCAGCCTGTTCTTACTCCCCTCACCCCTTTCACCATCAACCTCAACCAACTCCAAACTTCAGCCACGTGCTCTCTCTTCTCTCTACTCTCCTATATACCCTGAGGAACCCACCTCAGCATTGTTGTGACAGGCAAATAAATTTGTTGTACGGATTTTCTTTATTTTGCATCCGCGTTTTTTTTCTGTTGGTTCTTGTTTTTTTCTTTTGTTGGAGAAATAAAATCCCTATTGTCAAATAACTTGCTGTAATAGTGTCAAGGAAATAAGGCACGCTCCGTTGATGTGCTGTTTATGCTAAGCTTGATACATGAGAAGAAAAAACATAAACTGAATTTTATCAACTCAGAGTTCTGTATTTATCTGTATAATTCTTCGAATGTTATTGTTTGGATGAATAGTTGATGTAAACATCCCAATTCAATTATCAATATTGTATTTTGTACATGGAACTTGATGGATACGTGGTTGGAAAATATTATAATAATACAAAAGTAATTACGTTAAATGAAACCGTTCCTTTCCGGAATGAATATGAAATAATTTGAAGCCATTATACACGAGAGTTTGTTTGTTTATTCAGGGAATTTATATATTTGTTTGGAACATATTTACGCTCAACTTGATGTTGTTTATCAAATTGTGATGTATCACATAATTTCGAAATTATATTTGTTTTAAAAGTGTTTTTCAACAATCACTGACTAGTTATATTTATTCTAGAACATTGATCTATATTATAACAAAAGGTCTACCAGCGAAACATCGAATTAATGTCGAATTATTCTGAAAGAGTGTATATATATATATCAACACGTTATATTCTCCATTCAACCACAAATTTTCAATTTCATTTACTCCAAATATAACTGGGATTGGTATTGCAATTGGAACATTGCTGAACTCTGAAGAAGAAGAAGAAGAAGAAGAAGAAGAAGAAGAAGAAGAAGAAGAAGAAGAAGAAGAAGAAGAAGAAGAAGAAGAAGAAGAAGAAGAAGAAGAAGAAGAAGAAGAAGATATAAACTTCATAATATGTCATAACCCTAATTATATTGATCATCGATTGTTGGCTTATTACTGAGGGCCGAAGTCTTGTGGATTGAACTGTCAAGAAGTCTTTGGAATTGTTCGAGTCTTGTTCCGATAAAAAGGCATCCATTTTATTATTGTGAATCATCATTTCATATGATATGAAAAATATGAAGGTTTATATTCTGATGAAATTAAGTAATGCAATTATGTATGAACAGAGTTATAATAACTTGTTCTTCGATTTAAATGAAATCAGTGAGAAAATTCTCGACATTGATTAGATTTGTAAACGTACGAGAGTCAAGCAAATGTTCGAAGTGTGAATATATGGTCCACCTGAGTGACATCATCGAACTATCCATATTTCAAGAAGATATTACATTATTATCCAGTTAGTAATTCTTTTCTCAAGATCTAAAAAAACCTTCACAGTTCAACCTCTTCTTATGTCATACAACTTGTTCACTGAAACAATATTGTCTTCCAGCGGTTCATCTCAGAATTCCACTCTTTCCTTCAACCAATGGGCTTCAAACGTGCTTTTCTCTTTGACTCCTTGTTACCATTTTTATGTGTCCCTAGTTCACGTTCATCCCTCCAGGCGTCAACAGCTTTATGTGGCCTTGTAATCATGGAGCAAAGTGGCAAACCTACATTATATACACCCACACAAAGAATATTGCTAACCCTAAAACTGTGTTTGGTTGTCCTTCGTGGAACCTCAACGTCAACGCTGCCAATGGCGTTGAGAAAAATGTCTCGCATGGGAAGTTAGTTTATATCTTATAGCTGTGCATCTCAACTTTGTTTTACGATATAAACCAAAAATTAGAAATAAAATCATATGATCTATCTGCGCGCTCTTTAATCATGATATGTTTTATCTTGTTGAAACGAAATTGGTTTATGGTGATTTTCTGAAAACTTCGAGGCTTTCCTTCCTCGCTTACTGATGCTCAGAAAAAATCTGTCTGTGGTATGTTTTAGTTCGTATCCTAGAGCAGCACCGCGTATAGTTTATTTAATGGAACATATTTCGAGACAAAGATAATAATAACACTATGTCAGATAAATTTCATGTATTATCATTTTATGAACTTTTTTATGGGAAAGATCAATACATTATTTTGTAGAATACTTTCGTGTCTGAATACTCAACAATAGAATGACACAAACGTATATAGGTTATATTCAGGTAGATGCTAATTATATCGCGTAAATACTGAGCAAGAGCAAATGCATAAAAGCGAAGACATATCCGTGAAAGCGGGTTCATTGTATATTGACACACTATGGTTTTATTTCTGGTGATAGATGGGTTTTTGAAGAGAAAAATAATGCTTGTGTGGCGAATATTGAAAGAGAAAAAGTGAGAACGGAAATGAAAATATACGTTGGAAAATGGAAGAAAAAGTGGTCGGCTATATAATGTAAAGTAGAGAGTATAGTGCAATGTCACGCTCACCCAACTATGCAAAGTCACTCTTCTGTCACGTGACAGCTCTTTGTGAGAGAAGAAGCCCATTTGAAGAGTATTCGGAATGAATATTTGCTTTCGAAGAAATATACTTCGTAATGAAGTCATTAGGTTACAGTTCTGCACGATTTACTCGAAAGACAGGGAATAAAATGGTACTAATATAAATAAAACAACGACGGTTTTTAACGACGGTTTTGTATTTCGATATATTTGTACAACTTCAATGCAAATACTACTACTAGCATAGTTTCGTGAAACTTGGAATTTGGTGAGTGAAACTTGGAATTGTATTTTAATTTTAAAATCGATATTGATTGAAAAAGTAAATATACATAGCAAATCACATATTTATGGATTAACGAACCATCTGTCAAAATTTGTTTTCAATTGTTGGTCATCCAAATTGAAAATAGTGCCCCAACAATTACCTCATCAGTTCGTCATTTCTTCTCAATGTGTTATAGTACACTCATGTTACATGCATTGCAATGTCATACATCAATGATTCATGAGCCTATACGAATACTTTTTCTTTTAAATGTCTGGACTTTTCTCAGATCATGTTGCACTACGTATTATATGCGTGAAATCCATTTGAAAAAAGCATCAAATAATCATAAATAGAGTTTCGATTGAAAAAAAAAATATTTATTGAAGAAAGAACGTTTCAAACGAGAATGTAAACAGTGTGATTGCAAATGAATCCCTGTTTACTTTAGCCTAATTTGCTTTAGCATTTCGCTGTTCGGAAATTATAATAATGTTAGTCTTGAGCGTTACTGCTATGATTGGATAATTTCCACTAAGCTTTGATAATCCAATATGTGTCAGTATGCTTGACTATCGTATTAGTGTATTGATCTAATTTGACGGGCATTCAGGATCTGGGTGGGCGTTGAATACGTTGATCTTCACCCTTAGAGAAGCCTAATGATCACTCGTCTTGCAACAGTTGACATACCACCCTACCACCCTCTCACCCCCTCCCCCCTCCTAACGACCCCTACCACCCAGAAAGGGTGACATAAGACCGTGCGTTGTATTGATTTATCGGCAGCCCTTGATTGTTGTTTCTCTCCTCCGAACGAAGCCGGAAGGTGTCGCGTTGGCTTCTTTCGTTTGTAACCACCGGAAGCGGAAATTGTACCAAAAGAGGATTCCATATAAAGAGAACTACGAAATGCGGGATTTAGAGTTTCTTCAGCTATTCCATTGATGAAAAAATACTCGAACTGGAAAAGTTTATGATATAAGAAAATTGTCAGCTTCATTTCATATTTTCATTTGGATTATCAATATAATTTCTATTAGTTCTACTTTTCCACTTCACAAGATCATGTACGAAATCTGAAAAGATATGAAGAGCTAGCACTATTCACTGGTAGATAAATGTGCGTATATATATATATTCCATACCACTATATTAAAAAACATATTGTCGAATATTTTTATTTTCATTCACATAATTCAGATACAATTTTCATCCTAATCCATATAATTTTGTTTCTGAATATATATTACGATTATTATGCGGCAATATGATATTTCGAAAAAATAAGAATACACATTTTGTCCAATGTATTGCTGTAGATACTAAAGATAGAGATACGTATTTTGAACATCGAAATGAAGGGTAAGAGAAGAAGGGGTAGGGGGGTGACTTGATTCGGAAGTATACGAACTTTAAAGGAAGTTTGTGAGGAAAGTTTGTTTTAAAAGAAGATAGTAGAAAACGAAGGTAATAAAGGAAAGATAAAAGAGAAGGAGAGCGCAGTGGAAGACGGTAGTCATACAAAGGGATAAGTTACACCCAGACCGAAAGTGAATTAGGTGTATATTAGGGTGTATACAATACAGACGTTATTTTAACAACAATACTTTTACAGACATTTTAGATCGTAAAATGTGTTGTAACGCACATAACAATCCACTTTCAAGATAGAAAGTTAAACGCCATATTGGAGTAAATTGTTCAATGTTTCGCTGTGTGTTCTACAGCATACACTAAACTTTTAACTTATATACGAAGCACATCAGCTATCTTTGAATAGTTAATGTGTGGTTTTGTTCGGTATAAGATATTGTTGGTGTCCCACGGGTGAAACTATATTTAACATTTATAGGAAGTTTGCTCACACAGTGTGGCACGTTCTGTCGAAAATGTGAGCGCTCAACGAACATATTGACACAAAATATGAACGTTGTAAATCGCACGATCGGAATTAGGATAATAAGTTATCATGTATACCGCATTCTTGTTGAAGTTTGCTTTTGGGCGCACATGTTCAACTTAACTTGATTTACTGATGACATGTCATATCATTCACATTTATGTACTACATTGAAATTATTTTAGTGATCCTAAACCTATTCGAAATTAACATTTTTTGTGAGAGTTAATTGTGATTGTCTTATACTTTATGATTTGTGTTCTTATTTCAAAACCTGATAACTAAGATAAGGTTCCTCTTAACTTGATGTGGGAAATGATTACATAGCATTTTATCATAATCAGTGAAGCCAATTTGATATTTTGCTTTTGATTGCAAACATTGAAAATACATAAATATGTGTGTATATAAATATATATATATATATATATATATTATAAAAACATCATTTACATTCACTTCACAAATAATAATTATATACAGAACAGATCTTGGAAAAAAATATATCTTTGAATATGCAACAAAATGATATAACTGAAATTATTCTAATTGATATGATATATTGACTATCAAAATGTATCACTGAATTTATCACTAGATTCCATGATAATTGTGTTCATTGATATAAGATAAGTTGTCGATATATATAGTATCAGTCTTATCAGGCAATGTTATAATAACACTGAATTAAATCATGAAGTGAAAGTCTACAAATTGTGTTTAATCAGGGTATGAAATCATCCCCTGTGGACAACGTGCCTATTCAACCAGTAGGTGTATTAATTAATGGCATTATCTCCGAGGCAACTCGACACCCCTACTCGCTCGAGGAATATCCATATTCATGAGACTAACACGAGGGGGGTGAGCCACAGTGTTGTGGTGGCCTGAAGTGAGCCAGTGATTAGGTCACGATCAGAATATACTCTCACAGAATTAAGAGAGAATTTGAATGGAACCTGTTGTGATCATAATGGGATATTCAAATTCTTGAATACGGTAATAGATAAAAGGGTCTACGTATGTTGGAGAAAATTTAGAAAGAAAACATATATGATTCATAAAGAGATTGGAGAGAATTCAATTTTTGGGGGTATTACGTAAATATAGTTTCTGACAATAAAGATAAGAAGTACAAGATTTTTCTACAATTTTCCCCAATATTTTTGACAATTGGATTATTTGATTTCATCGTGGATACAGCACAAATCTTAACTATCCAACTGTATAAGGTCTACCTGTGAAAATTGCAGGATCCAATTCCAAGACTTTTAATTTGAATCAATGCCAATTCAAAAAGCTTCAATGGCAGTTCATTTCTGAAGGTAACAATAATTGCTATATAACTTTTATTTTTATGATATAGGCCTAGTAAATTTGATATCTCATAATTATATTTCGGATTTTTTTTTCGGAAGAAAAACCTGACGTCGGTGAATCGACTCTCATGATCTCTCTAGTCTGGTAGAATCGAAATTTCCATTATTATTCTTCCTTCGCTCGAGAAAGCTCCTCCATTGAAATTGATGTAATTATGATAAATAAAAAAGTGTGTAATGGAAATAAATGACCGAGATTATACCTTGGAAACGTGATGTGATTATCAAAGTCTTTTTTGTATACCATTGTTTCAGAGGTGCCAGGTCTTCGGAATTGTACACTGCCATTTAGATAATTATTATATGAGAGAAAGAATTCCGTGTTGAAAAAAAAAGATTGAAAATGAGGATAATATTGAAAATAATACAATATATTCAATTGGATAATAATCACTCTCAGATCACTACACATTAATGAATTCTAAAAAAATGTTATAATTATTTTTCTATCCCGTGGTGTGGCTATACATTACTTCAAATTATAACACCGTCTATAAGTATGATTTATTAAGTTTCATTTCCTTCCCTTAACGTATATATCTGATGGTATAGGCCTCTCGCACAGGTATACCATAATTAGACCAAACCACGCCAAACCTCCCCCAGCTGAGTTGGCAGCAAACATTCTTGGCTGCGTAGAGCTTTACCTCCTGAGCGCGCGACAACTCGGCCTACTGATATTACGCTTGAAATAGATGGGTGGGGCACGACTTGCTAATGCTACTCACTACTTTGTCATCCAGGAATTTTACACTTTGAGATTGTTGAGTGATCCACAGCTATTGCACATGCGGGAGGCATGTTGGCTGAGGTAAAGGACGCCATTAGAGATCGTTTGATATTATTGCCAACTTATTTCCAATTAGTGAATTTTTTTGCTTGTATGGTTTATTTGTTTGTGTCATTTCTGACGTTTGAATTATTCAAGGAAAAATATGACTTCCAGAATTAGTTCAATAATGAATGTAATAATGATCATTTCAAATAACTTACATAATGGAGTTTGAGAATGTTTTCAGGAGAATGTATCATGTAGTGAGTTACTTTTCTGCAATTCTATAACATTATAGAGATGAGAGAATGAAAAATATTGAAAAACAGATAGAGACATGAATTTAATTCTTGTCTCCCGTGATTTTTCTTAGGTCAACATTTTCCCTTCATTTTATATTTTTCCCCGATCTTTTCCCATACTTCATTGTTTATTCGGCATTCATGTTTTGAATTGACGTATACTTTTCGCGAGAACGATGTCGATTTCTCTAATGCCAACGTCATGGCGTTGGGCGTCCCTTATTTGTTTATAAGGTTGGCACGCATGTGTTATTTCAGGACGTATACCGGCGACGTGAGCTTGAGTCTTTGAACGACGGAGCGATATTGGACGACCTATTGATACACACAAACTTCAAATAAACGAACAGATAAATGCGTGACGTCACTATCACGTGGAAGTGGTATATGGTTTCAACTTCACGGGAATAATTGATCGAACTATAAACGTACCTAATGTTGAGTTTATGATTCACTTTTATTGTGTATGTTATAAACAATGTGGAAACTATGAACAGTTACCCGCAATTACCATTACGTTATCATGTGTGCTTTTTAACATGATATTTGACTGTTAAAAAGTATATAATAAATAATGATAAGTAATATGCGTAAGAATATCATACACTATTTCTCAGTTATACCGAAACATAGATTTTCTCAAATATTGATTGTGAATACTACTGAAATTGAACATTACAAAAAACAGCCATTGAGGTGTTTATTTACATTATCCACAGAAGTTTTATCCACGGTGGAAGTTGATACAGATCAAGCACTCAAACACATGATTATCAGGATTAGATAGCAATCGATATGAAAGTGAAGTGATGACATAAAATGTTATATTGAAAATATAGATCAAACACACATTTCAACACATTTCTCCACATTTCAACTTGTATCAAGTTGTCTATGTTTTGCTCTATGTCCATCAATAACAGGACGAATCAATGAAAGTATATTATCATATTTTGTCTCTATGTTGATGCACTCTTGTCATTCCTAAACTAGTACATTCCAGCTTCATTTATACATAATCTCACCATGAGGGTTGAAATTGATATGAAGACTTATACGGATAATACAAATGTTTCGACTGATGAATTTAAGGAATGTATATTCATATGGTTCAAACGCCAGAAGTTTGTATGTGCATTACACTATTGGTTAAGGTCAGTCTGAACGGTTGCTACTTGGTTGTCAATTTTACCAAACCTCACAGTTATTTATGGACTAGATACGTGATTGATACGTTCGAAACATTATTCATTCTTCCCATTATTATTTTATCTCAGTCGTACACTATCTCCACCCATCCTTATGTCAAACTGTGCCACATAGCTTCACCCGTCATGTCATGATGAGTCTACAAATGTTGGTTTCAATCACCAACGATAGCAATGATATGCATCGAAAACTCAAAATCTGAATGTCATGCATTCACGATCACGTATATATTTGTGTATAGAAGAGCAACGAATGTGAAGTCGCACATAAAAAAAAACGGTTTCAATATTGGTGGAGGTGCCAGGTTTCTCGTTCGTTCACTAGAATTGAATCAAATTCGGTGTTATATATTCAAATGTTTATGAATAAAAAATTGGAGGGAATCAATGGTAGGACACACGAATGCACAATGATAGCATTTACTCCACCATAGTTTCTGAATTCTTCTAGCTTTTCCACTGAAAGGAAAAGCATGCTTTTCCACATTATATGTAGCAGTGGTTTTCTGGCAAAACCTCATCTATTCCAAATCCCTTTATCCCTCTCTTAATTATGACTTTTCCATAAGGCGCGACTTTCAGAGTGCTCTGTGACACTCGTAAATTGTTTTTGTTTTCGTTTGTTCCAAGTTTCGTATAAATTATATAGACTGAGTAAAACGACTGTGTCTATTTCACTCGTAGATCTGAGGAGAAAGACACAAATAAAGGTGGAATTGCTAATACGTGACGCGAAGACAATAGGGATATGTTAAGCTACTTCCAACGGGAATCTGCCTGCATTCAAACACAAAACACAAACACATACACACACGTTTATATATATATATATATATTTTGAGGAAAACAAAAAGGCGTTGTGCTCCCAAATTGCGTTCTTCTTATACACAGCGTATAATGCTTGGGTAGAGGCGAATGACAATGGACTGGTATAGAAGAACATGCAAAGGCAAATGAACACAGACACGCCCTGACTACATACATTATAAGCTTCCTACAAAATGGTTCAAAAGTTTATCACTGGTGAAATGCCTTTCGGGAAAACATAAATATTGAATAAACTGTTAGATGTCAGATATTATATGTAAAGTTATGAAATTATGAAAAACTGATGCTGTTATAAATTCATTCGGAATATTGAAATATAATATATTATCGTGATAATTTGTAACGGATACTTAAATTGCTGTTACTTGATAAGAAATATGAGAATACTGAGGTTGGAGGAAAGTATAGAAGCTTGTATTCCGTATATCATTGTACTCAATATATTATATACTTCGTACTAGTTGTATGGTACGTGCTGAAATTTACGAGGAATATGATCTAATTAGGAGACAGAAAGAGCTCTGAATGCTTTGATGAATTTTTCGTTTCAGTTTCACATAGTCACATGAAATAGATAGTACTTGCAGACTAATTTGGAGTTTGAAAGAAATATTAACAGAGGGATAGACCGTCGCCTGTGAGAATGTTGAACAATTGTGCATTCGTGAAGTAAATTACAACGGGTATGAAAATGAGTATCATTATGATACGATGATTCGATGATTATGATGCCGTTCCAACAGTAAACATATGAGTGTGAAAATGAGTATTAAATAACATAATATACGCTCTTAACTACAGCGTTCATTATTGAACATATATTTTCAGTTACTTGTATAGTGTCCGAATGAAGTTTTTTCAAGTGGTGAGTTTATATTTTCTAATATTTTCTTCAATAGCTTGCCGAACCCGATCAGTATGACCAGATCGAATGAAATGTTACAAATTTGATTCATTCGAAAACTATGAAATAAATAGCTATGAATACAACACGTCGCTATCAGACTAATTCTCCGCTAAACCGAGGATACAACATGTTGAAATGTAGTAGGAATATTTGATAATATATATAATAGGTCAATAAATATATACACAAATATATATATATATATATATATATGGGCCTAGCAATTCTTTCATCAGGATTTATCGCTACACTGTCCCCCATGTTCACAGATGTAGAATCTAGATCCCAGTCTTGTTTTATTTTAGAATCTTACGTAGGTTTCGCGCGTTCGAAATATTTATTATTCAAAGCGATGAGCTTCTGTTCTAGATCTGTACTGACGCCATTTTATTCTCGTTGCTTGCATAATGCAGTAAGTAATGTCTCACATGTTAATAATAAACGGTTACACACGTCTTCGCTATTGGTTGAGGTTTAAAAGTAGGTTAAAGAGTTGATGTCGAAAGATGAATTCTGGAAATTAGATGATTTTAGCGATATAAGAATAATATCTGAATACTTTACAATGAGATCAAATCTTCACGTATTCAGTATACCTGATTCGATAATATATATTGGATCGTATTCCCATGATATTATTCATGTATATGTGTGACGAATGTGCGTATGATTGTATGTATGTAAAATTCAGTTAGAGAGTCATAATAAAACCCAATGATAAATATAATCCACACAAAGATAAATCCTCATAATTTGAATCGAGTAATATGAAATCGGAAGAAAAAAGTGATGATGTAATCCTATAACTGAAAACAAAGTGGGTGAGTGATTATTAATCCTGATTGGTCGAATATCCAACTTAACGGAACATATTAAATTCCACTAATTTTCTCTGAATTGAATCATTCGGAACATAAGCAATGAGAAGATATTAGGAAAACAGACTCATTTAGTATGAGTGCTTTTTTGGTTTACCAGAATTCGTCTTACTCTCTCTGTCACAACAAGATACAATCATACCGCAACGAATCCTTTGTCTTCAAGAAGAATGAATACAAAAAAATAACGTCGACTCTATAAATAACGGTAATGAACAGAATGAACGAAATCATAATCATGAATCTCAAGATATGAAACCCCAACTTGATTTATTTCTCATCAAACAAAAAGAGGAAACTCACAAAATAAAATTAATAACATATCTGAACATTCTATACATCCATGGTGATATCACCTGGTCTTCCGTCCGGAATTGCGTCAAAAACTCTAATAATATAAAAACTTGTGTGAAATCTTGTGGACAATTTCAGCTTTTATATTCCGGCTTTCATGTTGATAGGTCAGCTAGCTGGGGAATTGAGAGCCTCCGGGAATCTCTGTGTGCGGAGGCAACGTGACTTACCAAGCGACGATTTTTCATGGATTTACCGTCGACTCCCAATAAGAAAGGCTTAGGGATGAGATTATACGAGGGGTAAGTTAGAAGCCAAGGGTTATATATATATATATATATATATATATATATATATATATATATATATATATATATATATAAATGAGTAGTTGTATATTTCACAAGTGGCAATACACGCTTGAAAAATAATCTCGGAGTCCGAAAGAAAGATGATGATATTTATATGTGTCGTAGATAAACCTAATCCGTTGGTGTCCAATAGTTACTAACGGGAAACTTTCATAGATGATATTTGAGATATTGCCGAATGAAATATCAGTGATTCAATAAGCTCGATCTTCTGTTG
Source organism: Brachyptera putata (assembly GCA_907164805.1). Lineage (NCBI taxonomy): Eukaryota > Metazoa > Arthropoda > Insecta > Plecoptera > Taeniopterygidae > Brachyptera > Brachyptera putata. The sequence continues at coordinate 23,900,663 of OU015464.1, read as the reverse complement.
GAACTACATGAAGTGATTTTCAAGTTTTTAGAAACTTATACTTATTCGTAAATCGAAATTACGCACATCAAAATAAATTCAATGAGCGAGTAAAAATCTGAATTTGTAAGTTTATACAATTGACGCATTTTCTACTTACTGAATAGGCCTACATACCCGTTAATCATTCATATATGGATTATACGTTTGATCATGAACATGTATGTGAACATCTCACACAATAACCAATAACAAAACAATCTAGAAACTTTCACTATCATTTTCTTCGTCGTGGAAAAGTATTTGTTTTTATCGAGACGTTTGAGTTTTACAGTTGCTGATATTGGCTTGAAGCTCTCAAACAATGGTAAATGTTCTGTTGATATTTGATCATAAACTGAACGTCTAACTCCCTTCATTGCAATCATGTGCTGAAAACACAATATTGTATCACAACAGAGTTGAAACACATTTATTCTGGGGTGATGCTGCCGTTATTCAACGCGAATGGTATCCGACAGATAAGCGAAATAGATTATGAGATGCTGTAGTTGGTCAAAACTTTGTTTTTGATAGATAAATTGAGAAATGTTTTGTATAGATAGAGGGATTTGCAGTACGGAAAACGGAATGCTTTAACGCGTCAGTTTGATGTTGATTTGAATGTTCTTGCGAGATTCACTCATTACAGACAAAGACAGTGAAGTTCTGTGGTTATGTTATGAAGCAATTGTCTAAACTTCTCCGTCAAAACTTTATTAATACCTCTGAATATTTATTTAGTTTGGTAACTACTCATCTGAATCTCCGAATGGATTATCATAAACAATTTCACAGATTTCAGCCTGCTTCGACTTAATATTCATGATGATGTTGACTTTATCTAGTTTAAAGTTTGTGGAATCGAAAATCGACTTCTCGTATGTACGATAACAATATTTTTGTTGCAGACTTCATTTTCTTATTCATGTATTTCTCTTGAAAATGGTGAATTATTGTATAATTCATTCGATCTTCTACGTGCACATCAATTTCCGTATTTTCAGTGCAAACGACGAAAACAAGAGAATTGATTATATCCATTCATGAAGTTTTCCAAGAGTCTTCACGTTCATATAATCTAACCAACTATACCTATGGTATATCTTTGAGAACTGACTGGTTTTACTCTCATTTTATTGTTTCATGATTTTCTCATTGCTTGTGTGAAATGAATAACATTTCACGGGATACGGAATGATATTCAATGAAATGAACGATTCCACAATTTTGACAGAAATATGCCTCTCGTCTTTAGTATTGCGTGCAAAACCTGTACTTATAGAATCATACCAACATAACCCGTGATTTGTTGTTATGTATATTTCGCATTACAACATTAATGTTATTTACAGTTTCCGTTGGCAACTGTCTCTTGACACGTTTTTGCTCCTCTCAACTTCGACAAGGCTTCCAATCATGCCCAAACACAAATACTGATTGCTCACCTACACTCTATATTTAGAATCAAAAAGTCGTTCTCGAATTGCATAGTTCAGTTATAAACGATCCACCAAACGTTGAGAATTATTCAAATCATTAGACCTTTCGTTGAATTTAAAATTTATTGGAAAATAATGATTCTCTTCTAATGACAGAAGAGAGTTCAACTGATGAGGAACGAAGACGAAGATGTATAATACGGCAGATGATGAATATAGAGTTGAAGGATCGAGTGAGTGGCAGTAAGAATTGAGGGTGGTGTTAGCACCCAAGGTCTGAGTGTATGCAAAGGAGTTGCGACAAACTGATGTTCGTGCTGCCACGGGCTAGATTCTGACTTGAGAAAGCATTTACCATTTTTTATTCCACCAATCACAAACAGTTTCATCGGAAGTGTCTGATTTCCGATACTTTTGATAGAATCTTTACGAAAAACTTTATATATATATATATATACGTTTGAATTTCACGTTACTTTATATATAAGATTCGCAATTCGGCGAGAACCGATAAGTTGGTTTTCTGCAAAAAGCACAAAGTAGCACTTTAGAATACATAGATAAGATTTCAAAGAACAGAGATTTCGATGGGAAAATATATGTTTTTTTGACAGAAATATAACATTACATTTATGTAAAATAACTATTTGTTTGATATCGTCTGAATTTCCTTGAACAATTTCTTCTGTCGCTAGGGCCAGTCGTAAATGGGTGTTTCAAAAACGTATACAGACAAAAGTGGACACAATAATGTTTTTTTCAAGCGTACTGCCATACACTTGAGTTCACAAAATAATGTCGTCCATCCAGCATCTAAGTGAGTTGTTAAAAACTTCGAAACTCACATAAGTTCGCTGTAACTTGGTGTTTCTGATAGGAAATTTCTTCATGAAAAATCATTGACCCACAAAATAACACAACTAGAAAAATACAACGGTGAGATTTGTGTTCGACCCAATGTTAGACAACCACTCCCGTGTTTACACGAATGCAATCATTAGTTACACTCTCAGTCATTTTTCGTATGTGTAATCCGAAAAAAGTTTGTCCTCAAGCCTACTGATTGTTAACATTATCAAGCTACACTATTACATGAATTTCAATTTCTGTTGTTCATTCTGCCTGTTGAATCAGGACGAAACTTTTGCCGATATTCTTTTATACATACAATCCAATTTGTTTTTGTGTGTGATTTGCATTCTATGGAGTATTTTTAAGTGTATGAGCTAATTAATCGTGATAATCCCTGAATATACCAATCAAGCTTGGCCTTTGTGGCATCGTCAAGTATTTTCAAATATCAAACTACCAATTGATATAAAAATGAAATCATTAGAGAATGGAATATCTCAGTATTGAAAGAAACGATCACTTAAATCTCGATTAATCAACGGATTCAGCAGTTCAATTCCAATGATGGAGTTGAAATCATTTTTAAGCACAAAAGAGCATTTGTGTGGTTTGTGAAGAAGTGAAATCGAGAATTTATTATTGGGCTTAGCTCCAAGACTCGCCCTTTAGGACTTAGTCAGGCATCACTGGCGTCGCGGCGTGTATCAGGCGTCGGAAGTGTGTTAGAGAACGCGGGCACGGGGTTGGGAGGGGGTGGCGTGAAGAAGAGAGGGGTGGCAGGGTAGGAACGGTTGCATGTACAAGATAGGTATATATAAGGGATGGTAAATCACGATGATTTATTAGGAGAGAAACAATACTGCAGATTATTGCTTCATGGTAGTTTTGGCTATAGCCATAACATGCAGATTGTTACGTCATCTTGCTTAAAAGAGTGAATCTAATTGTGCCAAATATTTGGCACGGACGCTTTTCTGCACACACACACACACACACACAATCACAGAGTCGTTTGAATTAATCATTTCTCCGTGATGTCATTCTATTGAAATAGATTGGTCCAGTTAAACTTGATACGCGTAAATAGTCATGCTGAAGTGAATGACTTTATATGTTGCCAAATATAGGTGTTTATTATTGTACGATCTATTCATGATGATTTGAGGTCGTGTACTCGTTATATAGAAATTAAAGTATTATCATTTTCATTATTGATTATTTTCATTATCTTTGCTATGTAACTAATACATAAGCTGTATGTATAGCCAATTTTAACGCATTGAATGAAATAAGAATACAAATAAATACATATATCAAGATACATTCCCCTCAGAACGATCCCATCACATCATGCTTAGCCTTAATTCGGTAATTTGTTTACAGTTTTTTGTTGTTATCAAATCAAAACTTCAACTTCACCACACACATCAGATTGTATTCATGATTCGCATAGATAAATGACATAGATTCAAAGTAATTATTCATTTTATGACGCTGAACTTGTTTCATAGCTAAACTTAGTAATTGCAGTTAAGAGAACACGTCACGATTTGCGTTTTATGCTTTGATGTCATGTTCACGTCAAACATTACAATATGAAACCGGAACCGACACAATTACAGAGTACAGGGTGAATTTATATTCATATAAAATAACTTCAATAAAAATCTCTTGACAACGCACGAGGCTGGATTTAACATAATTCAAATGTTCAAGTGGTAACTTCCGAACGGTATCATACACCACAGATCGAATATCACAAACATAAATGATTTTAATACCTCAGAAATGATACAAACAATTACTAACAACCTTTGTGCGTGTGATCGAGTATCTTTTAAGGCATGGGTTTATGTGAACGTCCTTTCACCAACTATCATTCAATCGTTTCATCATCAACCTCTCAATATCGTCATACAATCTAGCTGTTGGTGGGGTTGGTTAGCACCATTTTTCAATTAAAATATCACATAACCTTTGAAATATTGGCATTTATACCACAAATGTGTACAGTTGAGATGGTATGTTCTTTTAGTTGTTTAACTGTAAAATGCAGAATTAAAAATAACAATTCTAATGCGTAACCACCTCGACGGTATCAGAAACATAATGCATTCAATTTGTATTAGTTTACAGTGTGGATATTTAATACGTCAATTAGTTATTCCCCTAAAAATTATATTTTGCTAATTAACTTCTATGCGTTTTCAGGTGAAGAAATTTTGCCAAAAAGTAGTCTTTCGAAAGTATAATAAAGCATTGACCGATGGTTGGCCACACACGACACTCTTATACGGAATTATGATAATAATCTTTCGGTTTTCATCTCAAGTCGCCTTGGAAAAATGAAAAGGATAGTGACTCGAGCGTTACCTTTGTTGGTCATGATGACGCTGATATGACGTTGATATGGCATCGAAATGTTCGAATGTTCGAATGGCACTTTACATAATGAATTGATGTATTTACATCACAGTCATGCGTCTTTTGTATACTTAAGGAAATGACAAATATTTCGTTTGTTCAAAGTACAAACATGAAAAAGCTCATTTCAGAATGAAAAATATTCATGTTTTTTCATAAGAATAAATTATGTTCAATTATTATTCAATTCAGAAACCACGCTTCGATTATTATTAAATATATTCACTTTTATACCTACGTATTATGAACACTAGGTAACCTGCTGAAGATATATAATATTGCGTGACTGAAATGTTATCTTGAGTGGGTTGCTTGGTAACTTAAAATATGTAGTATTTTGTTGGATGAGCTTTATATTGGACATGCGACTTTTATGACACTTTGTCTGTGTTTGTTGTTGTATTTTTTGTAAGTACACCCGCGCAGGTTGGACAGTTTAATTGCATTATCACGAAACTTTCTGTGGTCACGGAGACTTATCAAACTTCGAAATGTTTGGACAAAATCGGTTTAGAACTCTTTTGAGAAAAACAGTTGAAAATAATCCAGAGAGGAGAAATGGTGAAAAAATATCTGAATTACATTTCAACTGAACTTGAAGTCAATGATGATAGACCTACACATTATTATGCATACTGATACGATTTGTGCGAGTCCTTTCGAAGATGTTTGTAAATGTATTATTTTTAGATGAATCCATTGAAATAATCGACAGGTGCGATCAATCAGAACTGCGTAACGGAAACAGTGGATAAATAGATGCAATCATTTAAAATATCAGAACGTGCATATTTCTATTGAATTTCATACAAATATTTCGCAGTCGCGTTTGCATGGTTACAAATTGCTTTGGCGCTACTTTTCAAAATACATGACATTAACACATTATTCCTTAGAAAATGAAACTCACAAAACACATGAATAATTATCTGGTTGCGTTGGTCCACATGACGTGTACTAAGTATCGCAGTGGTTAACCGTTGTTATTTAGTTATATGGGCGAGCTGTATGCGGGTTCGACCGCGGTCAGACAACTTGAACCACAATCAGAGAGGAGTGAGAGCTCTGCCCTTCAATGACACATGAAAAACAACACAGTTCCATACGGAGTTTCAGAAGTTCTACTTTAATAGTGACGAATATGAATACGTGTATTGAAGTTTATCAAATGATAGTAAGAGAAAAATGAGGTTCAACATTAAATCAAAAGTATAATTTTAATGAAGTGATTTATATTTTGTGTAATTTATGCACGCTTTCATGCAAGAGAGAGTCTGATGAAGATCCATATACATTCCAATAATTTTAATCAGGATGGTTTCAGGAGTCTCAGTACACCATCAAATAATACAATCACCCAATAAATATTAGTTTCTCAATTGTCACATGCTGGTCATGATTTACACACGGTATAGTTGGAAATTATAGATATTAATTCAAAATCTATATTATGGAAAATAATAAATTATGATGATCGAATTCTCTGTGTCCTATTGTGCCCTATTCGATATCTCATACTTACTCAGCATGGAATGTAAGTTGAGATGAGTAGAGATGCCTTTGTGGCCGTGCCTTTGTATCACATTGGTGGAAGGGCCGTGATTTCCGAGTATTCTAGTTTTTGCTCTAAAACCTCAACGTGTATACGACGACATTACATAATAATATATTTACTATATATTATATAGTTTATTAATATTATATTATCAATTATGTTCTCATCAGAATGTTCTACTCGTTCTAAGCAATAGTAGCTGGAACACAAAATTGAAGTAGCGAATTTCCTGATACTATAGATACATCACTTAATCATGGCTTCGATCACAGATTATGAAAATCTGATTCCAGTTGATTAACTATGAAGTAAACATTATGAATTAATGAATTACTCGTTCTGGTTTCAGTTCTATAGCCATTTTCATGTCATATCATCTTTTTCTGTAATTCGTTACATTTTTCTTGCCATTTCCACTCGGTTTCTCGATTTTGTTGTTGGAGAGTTAAGCGCCCATCCGGACAGTGAGATTGAATACAACTAATTTCGTGGACATAAAATGTTCAATTAAACAGCTTATTACAAATTAGGATGTTCTGAGCAACCAGCAGTAACGTCCATCTTGACTCCAATAGAAAACGTCATTTTGTTTCGCTGCATTTTGACAAATAAGATAATGAAACTCTTGAAGCCCGAATAGCTTTAATGGATGTGGTTCGAGAAATTATCGTAATGTTGGATAGAAGCTCATAGCGTAGTTTTCAACTTCAACTATTAATTGAATAAAGCTTGTTGAAAATTTTGAAAATTGAAAGAAGCTCTACATTTTGTGCGGGGTGCTTGGTGCGCTGCACAAAGCTTTTATTTCCAGTTTTCTAAGTTCAAAAACTCACGAAGCCAGTCAAAGGATATAATAACTAATTAAATATTAGAATATAACCAGAACAGAACCACATTACCACAGAAATGCATGATTTAGGAGATACTAATGTTTCACAAAGAATCATGAATTTACAACGCAGCATCACTATAATATGAGAATGTATTAGAGGTTTCATTATTCTATATTCCAATGTCATTTCAAGCTCTCAAAGTTAATCCTGTTCCTTTTGAACTTGAAGGGAAAAATTATATCATGAACTACATTTTTATTCGTTTAGCATGAATAAAGGCGAGCTCTGTATCCACGAGATAGGCATATAAATGTTTTATGAACAATTGAAGAGTGGTTCGAAAAAGAAAATTGATTCATTAATTGTATGAAACCAACAGAAAGAATGATTGTCAAAATTCATGTCATGCAATATGTTATTATTATTATTGTTGATGTTTAACGGCGCGTCAACATCTAAGGTCATTTTGCGCCATGCAATATGTTACTCCAAAGCCGTAATCCGAATAGAAATTCCAGAATGCGGAATGAGATCAATAAACCGTGCATCAGGCATCGTTATTATGTATAAATTGTAATGTATGAACACGCATCTCCATTGTGGGCAGCAAGAGTGCTCGCAGAATTCCATTCAGGAATGCCTCACATACTAACTTTTCTGACCCCAAAACTCACATCTTTTTTATCAACCCAAGCAAATGGAGATGGCACTTTTGTGTTATACTGAACACGAAAAAAGTTCAATATGCTCCAAGCTATATATACAGCATATATGGGAACTTGAGTGGGGATTTTTTTTTATCAAACATGGTTTTAGACTCATATGTGAGTCCATATAGAATGTTGGGAAAAAGTCAATATCTACGTTAAATGGGTGAATCTGTAATATTCACACTCATGAGATGAGAGAAAGTAGATGACCCTTCGCACTGAATTGATAGGTTTCTGGATGAAATTTCGACTCTAAATTGCTGCACTCTTCAGCCGTGAGCGTCCGAATGAAACATTTCAGTGGGTTTAGATAGAAGTGTGGAGGGGAGAGGAGTAAGGAAAAAAAGTTATTATATACGTGTAGATAGTCACACCCCTTGTCAACGATATTAGTTTTTGCTTATCGTTGCTCCATTTGGTTATACACCTTTCTTGATGAAATGGTTTATTAGTTGCAATTGATTATTGAATCTATTAATATTCAAACTGCTCATTCCCAATTCTAAATATTGACGATTTTGAATCATCTATTCATTGATAGTATATGAATATTTGATCCTGAAGTTTCATTTAATTCAATTGTTACATTCAATTGTTATTTTTTAATGCTTACATAATTTCAAAAAAAAACTGGTATCATAAATGAGATGATATTTACTTCTCAACTGGTTCTCTTTGAAAGAAATATAGACCGATAACTTCTTGAAGCCATACACTGTTTTTTTTCTCTTTTGTGATTGTGACCATGTTTCATATTTAATATAAATACACCATAAATTTTCGTGAGGAGTTGAAAGCTGGTTGTAAATCCATCATGGGAAGATTAAATTTTTATTTCGCGTCATTATGCACTACGCTGGTTTAGCACGATTGTAAAATGCGGTGAAGATAGAGGAGGGTAGGATGAGGAGGGAATTGGGGTAAGGGGGCGGAGTAAGGGTGTGCGTGTGCTATTAGGCATTATCTGCAGAGGACGAAAGAATGTGCTCGATCTTATACATGAAGAAATGTCAAATTAAACGAGAAAAATGATGAAATGATGATATGAGAACGCTATGCTGAGAAAATAAAAAATTATGATCAAATTGATAAAAGTATGTTTTGTTTTTTATTATATTTTTTTATTAATGTTTCATATGAGTCTTGTGAGTACAATTTTTTTTGGTAGATTTATTATTTCCAAGAGTAACATTTATATAATATTTCTTGTAGAAGCACTTGAAAAACTTTTCAACTCTCATAGAAACTTGCATATACGCCATTTACAGTTGAAGTTTCTCAATTTATAAAGCTACGATACATTTTATGCTTAGAAAAATGAATGACAATATTTCCTTCAATATTTTCACGTTATTTTTATTTCTCGTAGTGAGCAGCAACTACGAAAATTGAACTGTGACATTTTATCACGTCTCAAAATGTCATAAAAATATGTAATTAATATTTGAGCATTGACATGCAGGCGCTAGAATATATAAGAGCGTCAGGAAATTGGTACGAAAATCCATATCGGTTTATTTAATGACATCGTATTTTTCCCTTACTAAAATGGCTCAATCTCATCTAATGGAGTGTGGTTTTGAATCCAACTTTGAGAAAAAAAAATCTCGTCCACTGTTTCATAATGCGCATTGGAAACTGGATATTTCACTAACAAAAGAGGTTACTACAAAAGAGGTTATTCGCTTCTTCAGCAAAATACAATAGATTTTTCGAATACTTTTCTGTTATTAATAACGTGACATTCACGAAAATCACAATACTATTTTTGGAACTGAATTAAAAATTCTCTCTCAACGAGACCTTCATTATTTTCAGGATATGTAATACAGAATACAATTGAGTAGTATGTTTCAAGTAATATCCGACCGAACCTATAAAAATACGATGTCTATGAAGTTGTCCTTCCCGTAGTTTTTCTACAGCCTATATATAAATGTATGTACGAGTGAATTCACCCAAGTTTTGATTAAATACGATTTCTTTTGAGGTCTAACAAATAAGTGTTCACGATTGTTTTCTCAGTGACCAGCGAATTGTGAGAAAAGTTCTGTATAGACAAAAGGATGGGAAGAAACAAAGACGCGAACGCGAGGTATTATATTGCTTTATTACAGTTATTATTGGAGAACGAAAAGATGATAAGGAGGCAAAAAATACACGAGGCATGAAAACGTATCACGATGAAAATCCTTATATATATATATATATATATATATATATATATATATATATATATATATATATATATATATATATATATATATATATATATATATATATCGTATTGAAGCGTTGTGGTCAATATTTTATCGTGAAAAGGTATTTATAAACCTCTGGATATTCGAAAATGTTATGGCTGGGAAGAGTCTTATCTTTGTTTATCAATGGCAAGATTAATATTGTCAGGCTTATCTTGAGTTGAACTTTTCCATTGCAAAGTAGCAATGTTGGCAAGAAAAAATAATTTTCTTACAAAAACTTCGTTTCATGAGACTTGTATTCTGACATTATTTCAGGCAACTAACGGAAATGCATAGTAATTTCAGTTTTGGGTCGTGGATATTCCATTTTTAGTAATGATGTACATTATATCAATTACTTATACTATAACACTGATTCAGGATGATTCAGGATATATCAACATCAATTATATTTTGCTCGAAGACCGAATGGAAATGAATGAGATGAAAACAGATGACTGAAAGATGAATTATGGATGAATTAATTCAAAGTCATGTTACTCATTGTAGACAATGAAGAGCGCATATTCACCTGGAGAGGTGCTAATATCTTAGTAAAAAATCTATCTGAAAAATCCATAAAATCGATATTTGAGATGCCGCGCATTGTACGATTGTGATTGTACGAGATTTCTCTCTCTCTCTCTCCCTCTCTCTCTCTCTCTCTCTCTCTCACACACTCTCTCTATATATATATCTCTCTCTCTATATATATATATCTCTCTTCAAATTGTATATAAATATATATATATATATATATATATATATATTGAAGGTGTCATAATTCACGTTATATTGATACTTTTTTGCAGCAACCCAACGTATTCAATGTTATCAGTATTATTCATGGAATAATGATCGCTAATTGATTCAGTCTGATTACAGCATTATGAAGTATAACTTATATCAACATTATGTCACAATTATGTCTGCTATTCACAATTAGGATATTATTGCATCTCTGGGACAACTTGGTTTTTATAATCTTCATCATTTGATTCATGGAACACCAATTTGATCAATTAGCTGCATATATGGGATCCATTTGAACTTAAAAACCTTTATATTCGAAATTGCAGAAGCTTTTAAAGATATCGCAGGGTACAATGGCAAGCTGTAAATGAACACTATCAGCTTTCAAATAGAACGTCTTTAAAACGATGATTGAAAGGAAAAGCATAAGGAAGTAGCTTTTATGGAGATCAAAAGACAAGTGGCTATACTTTTCCTGAAACGAGCGTTGCTTTTTCTTGTGCTGAAGATCAAAGAATCTGCTTCACCATTGATAACGCTGAAAAAACCTTATAAATCACGTTTCACTTGAAACATTTTGTCTCGGAAAAAAGGTCGTCTTTTTCTATAGTCACCGTAATAAGAGCAAGGTTTTTAGGATAGAGAGAGGGTGCAAAGTGGATAGAATTTGAGTAACAGTATATATTCATCATTCTGACATGCACCCGAATATGAATATTCATATATATATATATATATATATATATATATATATATATATATATATATATATATATATATATATATATATATATATATATATATATATAAATATATAATATATACATAAATATTATATATTATAAATGTAGGCCTATATGTTGTCAAGTCTTTCACGGTAAATTCTCGCGACGTTTCGAATACATTTTATAGTATTCATCTTCTGGCGTCTTCCTTCTTGTGAGTCAGAAATCGGCAATTCGATTGACGCCAGGAGATGAATACTGAAATGTATTCGAAACGTCGCGATACGATAAGGTCCGCTGGACCGCAAATCTATCGGAAAGACAAAATAACACATAATGTCTGCCTTGAAAACCTACATCATATATAAATATTCATATATATATATATATATATATATATATATATATGTGGGATATTTTAGTCATGTCGTAAAAGATACGTCTCGACCGAAAGATACGTCTCTCGCCATGGCTAAAATATCCCACACATCTCGAGATTGGATCGTATCCAAGAAGTTTATCACATATATATATATATATATATATATATATATATATATATATATATATATATATTCACATTTTATATACATATATATTCATTGTCGTGTGTATCGTTTCGCTTACGATAAACTGACCACGAATTCCACTTCACACCACATGTGGAACTGAATAATGAATTCTGTGAATAGAAACTCAAGAATTGTATGCATATTGTTGACCAGTATTCTGTTTTCTTCCACATCAACTTCATTTTCTTATTCTATTTTCCCTCTGATTATAAAATGCGTCTGGTTATATTGCTTTTGCACACGATTTGTGCAGCGACCAGGGGCATATCACTAGTTCATGAAAAAAGTAAACTGTACACTACATCGGATATACTCTACAAAGTGGAGGGAGAGGGATATAACATAATATGGTAACTGAAGTAAACATTTGGCTATCAAAGTAATAGATTCTCTTGTTTTCAATCTTAAATATCGTATATGGGTTCTGAACTTCCACAGCAGTAAACCGAAAAAAATCTTTATTGAAACTCAATATTCACGAATAAATTGTGTAGATGAGTTCGAACAATAATTGATGATAGTGTCTCTCGTGGTATGTGAGATATAGAAACAATTGAAATTGAAATTGAAACATTTATTCGACGATCGCTTGTGACAAATTGATGAGGCTAAAAATATAGACCCAAAAATACATTATCTTTTCATTTGACGTGAATATTATATGACCTATATATATACTCATGTTGATTACTCAAACAACACGAAAGTATGTTTATATTTGAACAGCATCATAACTCATATGGTAGGTAGGCACAGAAGAGAACTGATAGTCACGATATGGCAAAAACAGAAGCGTTAGACTAAAAAAAGTATTGGAAAAATATGGAAATTCTCGAACTATGAGCAGAAAGCCAGAGACCTACAATGTCAAGATAATGTGAAGCGTATACTGATATAACTTTTTCCCGAATGTCGTGTGTAAAAAAAGTTGAAACATAAAAGTTGACGAAGACTTTTCAGAATGTTGACGAAATAATATAATACATCTGTGTATAATACCAATACATGTATATATATATATATATATATATATATATATATATATATATATATATATATATATATATATATATATATATATATTATATATATATATATATATATATATATATATATTATATATATATATATATATATATATATATATATATATATATATATATATATATACATATCTACTCGAACTGATAACATATAGCATGCTTTTTATGTTTCGCATGTCCTCCCTACATTGTTCACCAGTAATATTACAAACATACTTCCATGTATATGTAGGTAGACTTGAAATATAACGATATAAAAAAGTAAAAAGTGAGACAGGACACGCTAAATGTCAACCTGCTGGGAGGACATCATTCAACGAGTGCCATTGCATGCATTTCTATAACGTCAATTCCGTATGATTCCCAAAATAAGACTCATATACGACATAATATATTCGAATAATCGGCGGATAAATCATTTTTATATTCCAATTCCTTCAAAAAATCACTTCTGGAGTACATACCCATTCGACATCGTGCTTCTATAGATCCTAGACCAGACAAAATAAATGACTTCGATACCAGTGATAGGAAATAATGATAATAATATGAAAAGATTGTCAAGACAATTTATTTCCCATCAATGATCAATCCCAAAAATGTATACTATTTTGAATGATCAGATAGTTTCAATTTTGTAGCCACTTATTTGAGGTATATTGTCAACATATACACCCAATTCTCCTGAAGTACTTGACAAAACAAGTCTAAGAAGTTGTTAAACTAAACATTGTTCGTTTTGCGTCCCACATCATCGCGATAGGAAGTAGATTCTCCTACTTTACTAACGCCTAGGCAACTTCTCTTGCCTTACCGTGTTCTTGGTTGCCTAACTTGAAAGAAAACTTTCTTATACCGTTGAAAAGATATTAAAGATGTTTGCTCTAGATATGAAAGAAGATACATAAAAGAGACGTGAAGTTAAATATTACTGCTTCTCATCTTTATAAAATGTGAAAAGTGTTTATGACTTACGTAGTTCAATACTCTGTTCAAAGGATCATGATTTTAATTAACTGAACCCGCAAAGTCAAAATGATTATTCAACTTTTTGGTTCCATGAATGTTAATTATGATTAGGCCTGTTCACATCTACTATTTATTACCAACCATTACTATTCATATCAAAGTCCATTGTCTAAAGTGATTTATATTGAACGTGACATCAAACTTTTAGGAAAAAACACGATGTTTGTCCAAAATGAACATACATTTTCCTCATTTTATATAAACTCTGTCAGATCTTTCATGAGAAATACATTATTTTATTTCAAAAAATGCCTGCCCTGTAAGTCAGAATTAACCGTAGTTTATCATCCACAAATAATTATACACAACTGTGTTCATTTCTATCGCCGGAAAACGTCTTTAACAGTTGATAACGAGCACACTTTTATAGTCGCTCATATAAGGGTAAACTATAATCAGAATAGTGAAGCTATAGAATGAAAAAAATGTTACAATACAAATTATATATGATAAGAAACATGTTCACGTCAACCTTATGTATCGCTTTTCCACTTTTTCTGACACTTTTTTATAGCTTTATGTACATACGATAAACTTAAAATACGGTTTCATTCGTTCACGTGAAAATGACTGCAAAAAAAGGAAGTCCAGTATATGGACACTTTTATTCCGGTGATGCCATAGTAGTAACTCAAGTCATTCTTCTTTCATTAAAACATAAAACACTTCATTATCTCTCAACACGGTACATTTCTTTCAATAATCATTCTTCATATTGTCATCACAATAATAAAAAGTTTGAAATTTTTATCTGCTCCTATATTATATCCTTTCTCTCGCGTGCATAATCTCATTAACCATATACACTCGTGTCACTGTATAGTCACACTTTGGCCGTCGACTCTCTATAGTTGGCAGAACGCCCTACACTGGGGTCGATCCTAGTCCACACGAGGTTGTCCATTAAACTACCCCGGCTAGGCCCACATTTCCCTCAGATTGATATGGCCGCAACGTGAAAATGGCTCTATGCAACACTTACGAGAGACGTACCAGAAGCGACCTCCCTCCCCCTCCCCTACCCTACACCCCCTAAACCCCTTTCACACCAACAGCCCATCCTACCCTCTACGTACATAATAATGGTGAACGAGCACCGGTGGATATATACAGTTTAAACAACATTTTATAGGCCGATAGTAAGCCTACGTCCACCTGCTTCACTTTTTACTAACGGCTTGTTAGTCTGTTGTTTAACAAATTTTATTAACAGCTGTAACTATATACGTTCAGGAAATATATCACACATTACAAGTTTGATTTTATCATCGAGCAAACCAACACAAACAATGAAGACATTAGTATTCGCCGAGTTTTTAATAGATTCAATTTGGTAGTTGTCAGGTCAGGGTATTATATGAAAATAGAGGTGTCTTCAACAA
Organism: Brachyptera putata; assembly: GCA_907164805.1. NCBI lineage: Eukaryota > Metazoa > Arthropoda > Insecta > Plecoptera > Taeniopterygidae > Brachyptera > Brachyptera putata. Next base: position 23,885,082 of record OU015464.1, on the reverse strand, counting down.
TGTAGTTTATTAGTTGCAGGTTATTATAATCTGGACTTTAGCTCGTCAAGTATGTTGTTTTTTAAATCATCTTTTCACCATTTCAAACACGTGATACTAAATGATGACTTTTTGAACACATATTTTTTCTGTCGTCTACTAAATTATTTTTTGATTACATCAGAAACCTCTCAGTTGGGGAATAAATTTCTGTATATCTCCATCGAATTAGCATATAGGCCTACACGGCTCGCGAATTGATACATTAAATTTTCGCGTGTTAATTCATAATCTTTTCGAGTATAATTAAGTTGCTGTACATTATATAAAAATCTGGTAGAAGTGCGATAACATTAAATAAACCTCGACACAATTCTTTTATAGAATTATTACTATGGTATAGAAATAATATTCAAAAAGCATGATTTATCTGATCGTAAAGGCAAAAATATCAAGTAATTTAGTGACCGAGAAAACTCTCGAGTCATTCGCATATGAAAATCAATTTCCGTTTCCCGCTTTTCACTGTTTTCCTCCCGCTATATACGCGCGGTCCGTTTGCGTTGCGTGCAATACGCCGTGCCCGATACTCACGTGACAAAGATTTCAACACAACGGGGGTTCCCCATAATATGGCCTATAAACTATAGAAACCCTTCTCTCATCCCCTTCCCCCTTCCCAACCCAATGCACACAGAAAATAATGATAATCTGTAGAGTTTTAATTAAGGCACTTAAATAACAGTTTCCGTCCCTTACAAAAGCACGGATTAGCTATGGTAGTTTACACTTTGTATAGCATATACACTTATTGCGTTTGTCGTTTATTTTCGCATGATATTAACATTAAATTTGGTGAACAACGCTACAGAATAGGATATATTATGACAGTGTTTATGACTCTTCATTCTGTTTACATGAATTAATTAATGATAACCATGAGTAAGTTGTCAAACAAAGCGTTGTTATAATGGAAAATAGAAGTTAAGAGCACAGAAATGTAGTTAGTTGCAAAGCAGGATGCGTTTATGGTTAGTGTGCAGGCTGTGAACTGGCTGCAAGCTGCTTGTTTTGGTCCTGGATTGGAAAATTATTCATTGAATATTAATATTAATAGGTTCAATTGTTTCGTGTAAATACACACACCACACTTTTGAAACTGGGCGTGTACAGGAACAAAAATGCACTCCTTATTTCGTTTGGGCTAACGTGTATCTTTCGCTGGATCATCATTCAAAAAACGTTGAAATGAGATTTTAATAGATTAAACAGGTGTTTTCAAATAATTCGGGAAAAGTTTTTTTCTACCAAGTATACCACTTACTGAATTGACTGACAAGTGAACGTTCTTTCAATTTTCAAATTTCTGAATACAGAATATTAGGCAATATTGATTTTTCACTGTAGGTTCTCATGAATCAGCCTATTTAGCAACAATATCTGTTTTTCTGACCGTTCAGAATTTTATTGATCTACCTTGTTTTTGGTCTTGCTATATTGTTTTAAATGCTTGGAAAAACGTATCATTTTTTCATGTGTTTCATAATTGTATCCTCACACGACATCATATTCATGATCGTCATGAGACGCTATAAATTAAATGATAGAATATTCAAATTTGTGTAACAATTATTTTGGGGATGTTCATGTTAAGTGGGTATCAATCAAACCACCAGCCTAGAGTAACCAGAGAGTGTAAGCAACCTCATCCACATATATAACAGATCACTTTATTGAATAGCCTTACCAATGAAGTTGGATTCAGGCATTTCGCTGGTTGGTGGCTCTGGTGTGGTGGTAGTTGGAGGGCCTGTGAAAATAACATAATAAAACAAATCAAAATGATACGTTCGAAACAAATACCCGACTTCAATCAATAGTTATTTGGAAATGGGTGAAAACGAGATGGTGACCTATTTATTCAAATGAAGGTTCAAAAAAGTTCATGATTTATATGATTATTCTGGGGTACTAGTACAGTTTAATGTCATTTTCATCAGTTTCAGTATCAAGCTAACGGCATTGCAGATCTTACATGTTAATTGTGAAATCATTGAATCTTAGTTGAAATAGTATATCGAACAAATATTATGGAATGATCATCAGTTCTTCAATATACAATCATTATAAATAGGTTCAAATATGTTCTCATTGTCTGCACTCCTGAAAATCCGTACATATTCATTTGCGAATACAAGAGCAAGAAAATCCTTTTCGAGAAATTTTATCAGATGCGAAAAAAATATTATTCTGTTAGGAAGCGCAACACAGATCTAGATGTCAGTGAATTCAATCTTTGGGTGTTCACCGTGATAATCGGAAATCAACCAATAGCCAACTTTCAATTCAATGATGAGGTGTGAATGACTTGAACAGAGAAGATTTTGCGTCCAGTTCATTAACCAACCAAAATAATTTACTCATAACTTAATTCTGCGATTTTTTATTTCAGTGTGAATCGCTGCCCATACGTTAATTGCCTGATAACCACGAAGCTAAATGGTGTTGACAGAATGAAGTTATTCCCAGAGCAATATTTCTGTAAAAATGTTAAATTCACCGTGGCTGTGTTATAAAATAAAAACTGTGAGCAAGTGAGTGTATACGGTGTATTACACAATATAACTGAAGTGCCTTTTGCTGAAAAAAAGTCAATAGTCAATTCAGTATATACCATGCTTATACATTCCTGCACTTTTCGAATTGATTCCATTAAATATGATTGGTCTAGACTCACAACTCATAGCAATTGCACAAACGCTTACATGAAAAACGTCATAAACTTCTGAAAACCCAAATTATCCACTATTGTTAGTTCACACTCAATAACTATTTTTCATTCCTCTAAGCGTTTTAGCTTTATTCAATAATCTACGATACGAAATAACTGGAAGAATTTATATTTAGTAATATATCATAGCTGCCAACAAAATATTGAAAGTGAGCATATTAGCATCTTTCTGTTATATGCATTAAGTATTACTTTATGTCATGACCTATTTATCTATCATGCAGAGGCAAAGTTTATTTTCAGAGAAATGTATGCCATTTGGCATCTTGGCACCATGGCACTTAGATTATTGGTACTTATCTCTTTCTCGGACAATAATATTGCGTATTACGCGGTGGTGTATGTGAATCGTTACTTGCTCCTCTTCGTCCATTGTTGTGTAAACAATGAGGTGTATTATGTTGTTGTGTGTTGAATGAACTGAGAGAGTTCATCAATACTGGACCGATAAATGGCGTGCTATTTGGTAATAATCTATCTCATGACCTTACAACCTTCGAAGTGTTATTATCGGTGAGAAGTGGTACCTTGTCACGAACCTGGGTCTCTTTGAGATACCTTCCAACATTGAAAATGAAGAAATGCGGAGGATTACTCACAATCGTATCTTGAGAATTAATTACTATGTCAGATAATTAAGTGATGAGTGTTCTGTTATTGTTTTATTGGTGTAATTTAATTAAGACTTTCCGATAGAGAATTCTTGTGCCTCATAAGGGATCTCGAGGAGTTTCGCTTGTCATATATCTCATTCTGTATATTTGTAATGAGAACTTGGAATTTGTTCAATCCAATCAAATCATTTTCTTTGTTATTATTTCAATGGAACCAGAAAATTTTCAGGTCAGATATCTTCATTTTATATATAATTGAAAGCGTCAAATGTCCACTCTTAGTATCTGATAGAAAAAATCAATTTCTGAATAGCCTTTTCCAGAACTACAACAGAGTAATAATTCTCAAATGATTCAGAATTTGGTGTGCGACTGATTTTGACTGCGACTCCCCACACACTTCAATTTCAATATCATGCAAATGGAAGTGCCAAGTTTCCATTACACACATGTGCCCCATGAAAAATATCTCAAAATCAGATTCATTATTCGAAGATATTTTACGACAGAAATTATAACACACAAATATATGCCATGAAAAACATGTTCAATCCTACTCAGTTTCATCACAATGTTATTTACGTTTTGAGAAGTATATATGTCTGCGCCTATCTTATTCAGATTTTACACGCTCTACGGGTCTGAAAGATTTGAAGTATACAACATATTCGTATTGCATGTTTACTCACGTTATCACAAACGTGGCTTATACTGTCGTATCCTTTCAGAAAGGAACTTGAGCTTTTTGTGACGTTTTGTACTACTCACTATATACCTTACTAAATTACAGTTATACCCAAGAAAGAAGTATAAAAGCATGTAAAAAGATACTATATACATTATAAGTATGTTTAACATTTTTACGGTCATGATTTCGAGAATCTTTCGTTGAATATAAAAACCACGTACGTTTTTATCTAGTTTAATCCCGGGAAACATGGTTGAGTGATTTGAGATTTCCATATCGTAATAGTACCCTGTATGTATATAGCTCGTTATATGTGATCTTATATGTAAGTATTGCAAATTATAGTTATTATTGCGATGTTTAATGGTTGCAAAATTGACTACTCCATAGGTAATAATATTCCTTGAATAATAATTTCTTGTGTGTTATACTCATTATAACTAGATTTCTGGTGAAAATAAAACAAGATTTTTCTACTATCAATTTTTTTAATCCCAATTTATATTTCACTTCCACTATTATTCCACTATTAATTTTAGTTATCTTTATTTAATTTATATCAATTATTTTCTACTAGTATTCCTATTATTATTCTCATTTTTTCTTCTATCATTTATCACTTCAAAACTTGAATGTGATTACGACAAAATATGTTTCACTTTGATGTTTTCATTGTGGGGGCCCATCAGTGTATCAACCCAATGATGAATTTATTTAGAAAAAATGTGAATAGTTATCAACATCTTCTCCATGAATTGAGAAACCATTTTTAATGATCAGAATGGGAATTGTATATATATTTCAGAATGCATTCATGTTCATCTTCTGTTTCACAGTAGTATAGACCCTACTCAGTTATAAAAACAATCCAATTTCAGTCATTTAAAAGCAGGCAGCCGTTCGAAACTAGCTTGATCGTTCTCGCAGTCGATCCACTGATCAGGTGATTCTTTGTATATAATCTGAACACTGTTTTGGCTCAAAATACACCTTTTTCTCAGTAAAAAACCAACAAATCCAAATTCAAACATTTACATAAGTAAATTCGTGGGAGTTGACAGCGTGAAAACAAATTGCCCATCAGACACCAACAATCTCCCAACATTTCACATTCACCTTGTTTTCCTACAAAAATAGTTCTTATCACTGGGCTAAACGCAACGTTCTGTTCGTTCTGTAACGAAGGTGTGTATAAGTTCTTTGCTCATTTACATAGAGTATGATGAGCTTCACGGTCCGTGTGATACCCATTAGGCCAACATGTTGCACACTTCACCACACAACACGTAGCACGTGCACGTACCACGTACACGTTACAGACATATTATTACACCTTCATAATATTATGTTGGTTTGGTTCTTTTTTCATATTGAAATACGTATGTCTTGTGGTAGCGAATATAATTTAGATTCTTTGAAAAGATGAGTGATGTTACCAACTCGAGAAATTTAACATTAGTTTGACAATATTGTTGTGTTTGCGACTTCTTGACTTGGTGTTTTTTATTGGAGGATTTGAATGGCATTGAGAAAAATATGAAATTTCCGATGTGCAATTCATTTTCGCATTGTGTGCAGATTTTTATAGTTGAGTTGTTTTGGAGTGCATAATTATTCAACTGCAATATCAATAGCCGGGCCCACTGATTTTTTTTTCACCATTCCGAAGATATCAATAAAAATAACAATTTATGGTTCTGTGAGTTAAGGTGCTAACCTCACCACAAGGCATGATGTCTTATAATATAAGACATGCATCGGTGGTATCTAGAATATCATAGTTTTCATACTATTCACAGCATCAAATGTATTCTCTCAACTGTATGCAATATATTTCATAAGAGTGTACGAGTGTATATGGAGTGCATGACACTGTAATTAGTGACGATTTTGGTTCCGTACGTTTTGGCTCAAAGTTTGGCTACGTCCGTTATGCAGTTCTCATTCTGAGAATGACCTATGACGTGTTTCAATTTGTCTTATAACCATTTCATATATTTTTCTTCTCTGACGTATATTATCTTCTTATGGTGGAAAATTAATTTGATGTATATTTCAAAGATAACATTAATTTATCTCACATTAAATACGTTTGAAATGCAAACGAAGGAAATAGAATGATATACAAAAACTAAAACTCTGAGTATGGTTTTGAATGAGATTTTCTCGCATCTCAGTTTGATTCTGTTTGAAATTTTGCTTCGAACCATAAGAAAAATTCGCATTTTTATTTCTTTGAATGTTTTTATACATTTGATTGTCTAACCTGTTGAAATATGATAACACTATATATATTGAATCATTAAACTTGAAAAATTGAAAAATTTTCAGCAAATCGAAAAAAAAAGAATCGAAAAATTCAGCTGGGGACTGCTCAGAAACTGAATTCACCGTTGGGTGTGGGTTCGAGTCCCGCATGAGGCATTGGTTTCTGTAAACGTCCTTTCACTCATCATCACTTCATAATTTCATAATCATCTGCTCATTTGTAACCCCGTATAACCTAACTGTTGGTGGGGTCGTTAAGCAAACAATAATAATAATAATAATAATAAGATATTAGAATTTGTCTTACCTGGATAGTAGACGGAAGACTTTTTCACTGTGTAGTTCGCCTCTGGAATTTCCAGCTCGCAGTCAAAGCTGGTAGGTGACGCGATATCGTCATCATCGACGACTATCGACGCATAGATGTCGTAAAGACCATTCCTCGGTATCGTTACAACGTGCACGTTATCCAGTTTCGTTCTGTAATTAGGGGATAAGTGTCAGCGATAAAAGAAGAACTCGGTAATGGAGTCTTTTATCCTGATGATTAAAATCTGAAGTACACACTTTTAGTGTTTTCTGAAATAGTATATCCATACGAAGTGAAAATGAGAAATTCCTACTGCTTCTGACAAAGCGATAATAATAGCACGACATTGAATTTATGAAGAGCAAAAAAATTGTCTCTTGGAAGTTGAAACAACAGTTTCATACACAATTTAATTCTTCGGATTTATTGAACATCGAATATGATTTCATGACAATTTCTTGGAAAACAACAAATATACAAATCGAACTTGCGAGACTTACGAAAATTATAATTAACTGCGAATTCGTGCCCAGTAAAATGAAGATTATGTTTGAAAAGTTTCACGTTTTCGCAATCATTTTTTAAACAATAAATGGCAGTAACTAGCATTTCTTTCAGATGTCACTACACAGACACTGGTATACTTTTCCTCTGTAGATAGGAAGTTGTGATTAATTCCCTTTGATGGTATTACATTAGTTGAATCAGAATGTATTCATTTGTCATAACAAGTATGTATAACTTTCTTATTGAGTGAATTCAGTCTCATATATAGGAAGTCCAGTTCGAAGATGAATGTTATTCCAAATTAACACTTGATAATTATTGTGATTGCATCTATTGTTCAATGAAATGTCATATAATTTATGTGAAGTACAGTTATACGGCATATTTCATGACAATATTTTGATGAAAATAAGAACAAGCTTGTTTCAAATGAATGAATCAAATTTGTGCTACAAAATGGATCGCAAGTCCTGATGAATAAAAACAAAAACAAACAATATATCATTCGTATAACTTATTCGTCATATCCATGTATTTATTCGTGAAGTTTTTTTGGAGAATATTTTCATACAAAACGTTTTCACATACATATACATCCAGGTCTGGATATAAAACCATAGTAATATTTTTTTCCAACACATAAAATTCTAAAAAGTCGTAAATAGAAGTAGGTAGCTATTATACGGTATAGTGAACACTGGAATAGCCAGCTTGCCGCTACCAATATCAACTACGCTTCGTCTATTCGCTATAGAAGCGGCCATCTTCCTTCGAATAACCGAGGTGTAGGAGATGCATGGTATATTTCGACTAGCCGGACATAATCTTGAGAATATTTCCTATGAAATGTTCACCGAAAGGTATAAAATATACTTTACTAGGGGCAGTGAAGAGATACAGCAGGTATGCATATGTTGCTTCCGCGGTTATATATTGAAAATAGCTGGATGTTATAAAGAACAGAACCATAAAGAATTTCTTATTTTATATCTGTTGTGACTTATCTCACCTTCTCTTTATATACATATATTTTAAACTTTAAGCTTTACTGTGCTGTATATTAGGGTAAATACTGTTATGTCTTTCTTGAAATGGTCCAACCTCTAAACGTACAATACTCACTTCTATATTCAAAACCTGTATGTGTTGAACGTTCATTCGAAAAGCTTAAAATCACTGGGTCTATTCAAAGCACAATATACAAAAAATTCTTCTATTCGATCAAGAAAAAGGATTATTTTTAAACCGAAATACAAGCGTGCAATATATTATCATCAATTGACCTCTTTTTACTTCATCATTTTCTCATTATTATCTATAATTTCATCATGCGATCCAAAAGTTGAAGTGTCTCTTTTTATCTCACGTATCATAATTCATATTTTAATTATTGGTAATGTTCATACATACATTCATGTTCAGTTTCTGTTTTGTACCTTTTTATCCTGTTTTTTTTGTACCTGATTGTAGAATGTTTATTCTTGTATTGTATGTAGACTGTTGGGCCCTTTTACATTTGTATAATATCTGTATGTAAATGTGAATAAAGTCATATCTGTCTATCTATCTATCTTAATATTTCTTACCAATGAAAATCATAGATGTTTTTAAATTACAGCACAAAAACTTACACAAATGATACATAGAAGAGCAAACCGGGATGTTTCAAATTTTTTTCCACATCGACCGCAATTCACCCATCTTCAAAATACATGTGAAAACTCATTGATTCACCAAAAAAACATATGTTATTCTTGAGCTAAATTCTAAATTCAATGTATACTTAATATGGTTCGTCAAATGAATCAAATCTTTCATGAGCTCTACTCTCTGAGGAAAATTGATAATTTTGAGATAATGATGAATATATTATATATGATTAAATATATCTATATATCAAAAAACGTACTCAAAGTAAGACAATGTTTTTTGTTCGGTTGAACTGTTCAGAGAACAGAAATAGCCTGTGTGTATTTTGGATCACGACTCCATGGCCGAGTTGGCTTGTAGAATGATAATTCGACGCCTCGCCCGACGCTAGCGTCGTAAAATATCACTCCGAATTACCAATCATGAATTATTTAATAAAAAACACACACACGGAGGAAACTACTCTATTTCAATTGATTGTTATTTCTACTCACACAAACTAACGTGCTCACCCGCATAGCAGTCAAGACCATCCTCTGAACACTCGAGTTTGATGGTTCATTATGTCTCAAGTTAGTAAATGCGGTGGAGCATCTTGAATACTTCAGCCTACGATAAGCTAGTAGTTACTTAATGACATTATATTATGCTTGTAGGTATTCATGATTAAACATGTTTCAAACTTTATATAGTGTACAACTCGAATTTAACAGTATGAATTTATGTTAGGATAGGTTAGGTCATACCAAAGTTATTCCGTCAAGATCGAAGTTAAACCCAACTTTGACCAAAGTTTAACAGAATGTTATAATGAATAATTAAACAATAATATACAATCTCCAATATAGTTTACCTTGCTTCACTGACAATGGCCAGTTTTGGTTCTGGAAATACACCCTCGGCAGCGCATGTTATATTCACAGCCGAATTTTCATTCTGTTTCGTCTGCGTAAGTTCGAGGCTTTTTTCAGGAACTGCAATCAAGAAAATATAAGGATAAAAGTTTATATGGATGGGGAGGTGAAATGAAGACGTAGCTTATATCTCATAAAGATACTCCAGATGCTCGAGTCGTATAAATTCTCCGTGCTGTATGGCACTACGACATCGAGGATTGAGTCTGCTCTCTCATTGGTCGGATACAGCAGTTGGGAAAATAGAGTCATGAAATTCTTTCATATCGCAGGTGGACAATCTTGAATCGGATGAGATAAGACGTAAACAGTTCCGTTCATACAATAACAGTATGAACATGTAAGCTTTGTATGAAAGTACTATTCATGAGAAATATAAATTGACGTTCTTTCATTCAGTATTCTATTCAGTTTCATTTAGTATCAGTTTTAATGGAAAAGGATTTCCAGTACATTCAACCATAGACAACCATAGATCACCAAGTCCAATTGACACTCCACTCTCTAGCCAGAACGACATAAAAATATTCCTTCACTCTCTTGCCCATGTCTTTAATTGATGATTGTTGACATTATTAGTGTGAAGCGCGGGCCGGCCGATAGCAGCACAATCCAGCATGCATGTAGCGCTTTTTTTCTAGCGGTCGGGAAGAAGCACTACAGGATGAGAAGTTAGAGAGTGGATATGAATAATATAGAAGTGCAACAGACGATCAGTTTTATCTCAATATTGCATGACACTTTTTCAAGTTTATCAGTTTAAAACCGTATATGATTCGATTTCCCACGGAAGTAATGAGTGGAAGCATCATTGGAAGAATCTCATTGAATAAATAATATGAAGTGTGCAAAACCGTATAATGAATTTGAATGACCACATATTAACATGCAAGAGATTCTACAAATTAATTCAAATCGATGGAATCGTGACGTCACTAATTTTGTCGTGTAATCGTTTGTAAATACTAGTCTGCGTGCAGTTTGTACCAGCGTGTGTAAGCATTCGAAGTTAAGTCATTACAAGATGATCACAGTCTTGTAGAAGTTAAATTACTCCACAGTCCGGTCTAACGTTATACTGTAACGTAAAGTCCTTGCGGCATCTATGCGTAGTAATCAGCATCTTCCACGCGACCCTATCATTCCGAGATTATGCCTCATCCCCCTTCCTCCTGGTTTGCCAACCCACCCACACCCCCTCGTTCTCAACCCACTTACTTCCCTCACCACCTCCTCACTTAGCTTGGAGAGCAAACCAAATTATCCTCACTCGCAGTGTGGAAGAAGATTCCCGCGGACACTTCCGCTATCTCTCTCTATACCCAAATAAACTTATACGAATGGTTACATTCCAAATTACTATTCTCTTCAATGAAGAGAGAAGTTTTTAGTACACGAATCTGGTATGTTTGTCGAAATAGTATCTGCACATATATCTATGGACGAACTATTTGTCGTACACGTTAAGTACCATGAAGTCGAGAAATGGAGTGAATTAGATTTTATTCTCATTTTTGGAGCTGTTACAATAGTAGTAGGCCTACAGCGAAAGTTGTATATTATTTTGATTACGATTACACATTTACTTCGTATATTATACATAAAATGGAAGCGAAGTTTGGAAATTACCATTACCGAGATCATATTCAGTAAACATTTCTGGAATCTTTTTCTACTTCCCATATACAGTTCATTGTGGTGTTGGGTTATTCAGTACAAGTTACTTCAGGTTTGTATTGCATTACCAAGAGTAATGTTCACTCTCAGTTACGGTGAGAGAATGAAGTATTTGATATTCGGAATACAGAATTAGTTCTTGCTTTTACCGAACTGTCGAAGCAAACATTTTTTTTTCATAATGCAATACAAAACCCACCCTGATTTAATATAATAAATCTGACAGGAGGGGAAATTATGAGTAAATATTCTCTCTATGGGTACCGAATCAATTCAGAATCCCAATTGGAGATCCCGAAAAAAATATTATTTCCATGTAGAGGAGATTTTGAAAATTTTGTTAAGAATATTCCATCAACCGACTAAAACAATCACAATATAAGTTTAATCATATTTCGAATGAATGACGACGTCATAAAAACGCGTTCCATAATTCTGACTAGATTGCACTTGAAGAAGAAACCTCAAGTGGACCGCTGCAAATAACGGCGCTCTCCTACCGGCCAGTGTGTATTGAAGTAGCTGGGTTCATTGCATGGTTCGGCCTCTGCGTCAATGCCCCATAAGCCCTCGCTACGACACAATAAGACTGGCCGCACGCGGCGTCCGCAGCCATGCGTCGCGGTGGCCAAACGACGGCACCAACCACCTCCCGCAGATTTTCTTGACGTCCGAGTGCAGCCAACCGAAACATGTGAGACAGTGAAAAAGTGCCATGCGTGCGTTTTATTTATAGCTTGTGCAGGACTCAAACTTTTCGATACATGAACAATATAGACCACACCGTTTTTGTGTTGCTCTGTTGGTATTGTACACTATTCTGTGATTTGTTTTCAAGTGATTTGTCACGGTAGATCAAGCTGGATCGTGAAAAATGTATGAAAGGAAATATGTTGATGGATTTTCCTGGATGTGAAACCTATTTTGTGAAATGGAACTTGAAAATGCTCTCCGTGATGGCGCTCACGTGGTGGAAAATGTTTATATAAGATTCTGCATTCTATTTTCATATACTTTGCGTGACAACTTTACAATGGTTTTGCATCGACGGTTATTTACGGATATATTTCATGCTACGACACGTCTAAATGGAAGAATATTTTACTTCAATAAAGTGTTATTGGTGTACATTGCAGTTTCACTCAAATATCAGATAGTCTTGTTTATTAATATAACAGAGAACAGATCAGTTCTATAAAACAGAAACGGATCGAATTATTACCTATTACAACACTAAACTGTCATGTTTGCTGTTGTGTTCTACTACATTACGGTACATTACGTTATCTATACATTGCGTAAAGACTGAAAGTCCGTCCACTAAACTTTGGAAATAGTTCTCATTCAATGTGGAATAAAAAAGGTTGTCAACGCGAGGATTTAGATGGACATACAATATAAATAAATTTGTTCAGGTTTGAATTTTGGACAGATAAAGTTCATACACTCAAAGTGTTTCCGTATTCTTGTATGTTATCGGAGGTAGGAATGAAATGAACCATATGGGAACTAATCGGACCACAAACATGCTTACACTACAAATGGGAAGTAACTGTTGTGCTTTGTCCATCAAAAGGATACAGTCAAATGCTACCGGCAATCTATAGTTTACTACCTGATAAGTCATGTACTCGCAACATGCACATATGATAAGTGAAATATACCATTACAGTGATGTGTGTCATGGGAAAGAGTTTGTGTAGATATGAGGACTTTGAAAAGTAGAATTTATATGGATACTGATCATAATTAGGAAAGGGAAACTGACAATCATCAAAGAAAAATGATATACGATTCTATCATCATATATTATATATAATTACGGGATGATAGAATGACATTGAAAGCTACGAAAGCAGAAAAGACGGATAGATTAAAAGTATTACTGAAAAATACTGTCATGACAGCATAATAGAACTTGACGAAATCGAAATATAAATTGGCGTTAAATGGCAGAATTCACAATTTCATTTTGCTCAAATTATTATTGAAGTAGGCCTACAGCCAATATTAATAATACTGCTGAGTATCATATTGAAAATTAAATGAGTGTCTCAATGATTACAATCATCCCACTTCAAAAAAAAACTTGCTGAGAGTTAATTAACTTTTTATTAAATTACATTAATTGATAAACAACTCTTGGCCTCAATGCGAACATTTTATATCACTTTTTAATTAAAAAAGTTTCATTTCCAGTATTTGCTCAGAATGGTCGGACCGGAACTAGTTGGAAGATAAATGATTAAAACCAATCATCCAATGAAATAGAATACAAAAAGTACGTTAGAATTCGTGTTCGTTGGACCAATGGTCATTATACGCGTCCCCAAATACAGAGTAGATAAGTAATTCTATAAATACAATTGGTATAAAAACGTTTCTCGAACACCTGGCACACCGTAACCTGATCAATATAATATATCTCCATTTTGTACTAAAATATGAAATGTTTTCCCTGTCCATACCCATAATAACGCTAATATAGTTCTGGTAAAAATGTTGTCCAGGTTACACAATAAATCTATGATTACACTAATGCACCTGCTCATGGCAATTTATGGTGTTATGAATCTGTATAATAGAACATTAATGGTCACGCTCATGATATTAGGATTTATTTCAAGTGGTTTTTCTAATGTGTACAGAATACATACTGAAGTATTTGAGAGTGATATCAATGCTGCCAATTAAATGATAATGTGATCATTTTCAATTGATAACCTCATATAATCAATATTTTGGGTGGTCAAGACGGCAATTGACATTGCTCTGAGGTGAAACCGGTATGCAACTTCCGAAATAATTCTACGGAATAATGATAGTCAAATCACATTTGATACTTATCAGAAATCTAGAATATATAAACCCAACTTGAATGTTGTATTACATATGTATAACGATGTATGAATCTACGGTTTTTTTATTCTTTTAATTCACTTCCTATTCATTTTAAACCGTTCCTATATATCAGCGGCATTGACTTCTTGAATTTTGGCAATTGAAAATATCAGATCAGACCACACAGGTAATAATTACTACTTATCCCTCATTAAATAAGTCTATTAGGGGCGGGCTACCGTTCACAATACCCTAACTATCACTTTAATTCAACTCGCGCACTAATGACCACCAGCATTCTGATTGATCTCAAATTACCTCGATCCGATCCCGGTCCGTTTGATTTATTATCGTATTGGTTAGGAAGCTGCATGTTCCGAAGTGCTTATCTTATACCGACCGAGGCTCTGTGTGATCGCTTGGTCGCATCTGCATGACCATCGTGTAGTCGACAACCCTCTCGGCCCCGGCCACTCGGTCGGCTGCTCGGGAACAAAGCTCGCGAAGGACGGGGAACTTTATGGGTCACTCCCGCAGCATTACTAACTAGCTTTGTGTGCACTTCAAGACTAAACATCATGCACTTTTTGTACAGGAAACTAAGATGTAGTTTTTGATTGCAACTTTTTGTTTGAATACTAGTGATATTCGGAACGTTGCTTTAAACGCGTTCATGTACTATATGAACAAGAACGAGAAACGCGATAAAGGACCTAGTTTGATATAATAGAAATATAGATGATACCGAAAAAAATATGTTGTTGAAAACAGAATTGTCTTGTGTTGAATTGCTGTTGTTAATTGCCAGAAAGGCTCTTCTAAAACATGTTTTTTTTTTAAATAAAGTTGAGATTCGATGATAGTGAATGAATTTCATTAAAAATACCTTCAATCGGACCTAGGGATTCTTCCTCCGAAGTTCGAGAAAAGAGAAGGTGGTTCTGACTCGCTTTTGAATGAGTCAGCACGTACTTCTAGCAAGCCTATTTATTCACACCAGAATGAATTTCATCTCCATGTGATGATACCTGCACTGGAGTTATTAAAGCGAGATACGTTCTAATCGATTGTAACAAATAATTGCGTGTTGGACAACAGTTTTGTATGAACAACTTATTATATTAGGTATTTGTGGATGACTTCGCAGTCATGTATCGCTGAAATGGATACATTTTCCAATAAACCGACGAAAGAAGAAAGAAGAAGTTCGATGAAATTTGATCTGTTAGAAAATTTGATAACTGTTATGAAAATGGAAACGAATGAGAATATAACTACATTTTCGGCGTCACATCCCAAAAAATTGAATGAGGAGTAAGTAAGTTATGATATGTGAGTGAGAATACAATTGAGTTTACTTGTTTCAAAAATAGCTGAATAAGCTCGGCACGTTCACAAAGATGGTCAAAATAATTTGAACGAATGTAACTTGTACTAGAAATAAAGGTTTATATGTTGCTTTCCATTACATTTCACATAACTATATCACCATCGCTCATCCCACAACGCATGTGCTGCGTTTTCCTAGTTATAATAATACACCGAGGTAGATTATGTACGCAAACAACTCATAAGAATGATATTAACAAATGATTACAATTCAAAATTGTATACGGTGATATGCAATGTAAAAATGTTCTCTCCGCTTAAATCAGATCACAGATTTAATTCCCGCTCCATCATTTGAAACGTTCTCAACGTAAATCATAGTAACAGCCGGGAATCTTGTTTTTACAACATTTCTGACGACTAATTCAATTTCTGTGACTATGTAACCAATCCATTCCTATGTTTCCCGTTACGTCGTCTCGTATATTATGCATAGTGTGGTAGCAAACCCAATAATTTAAACGAACCGAATTGATTTGTTTCACTCATGATAATAAAGTATCGGTTCAGTGGTTGAGAAGAATTTTTTACGTCAAGAAGATGGATTAAAAAACGTTTCTATGAGGCATTATAGAAATACAAAAAAACAAGATATTAAGATGATATATTATGTCGTCTGCGATGGGTCGTCTTCACAACTCATCAATTACGTTATTGGACTTTTCTTCACGTGTTGACTGGAAGATCAAAGTTAAAGATAATGCTTCTTTATTCTACCTCAGAAAAAACCGCGGAAAAAACTATCATTTTATAAATTAATTACTATAATTAGTTGAAGAACGTAGATAGATAGTTCACGATCTGGTTCTTGATCAAATGTATATACCCTAGTTAGCCCTCGAACCATCTGATTAGATAAAATATTATTGAAATTGAAAAAAAGGAATTCATACATCCTGCGTAATAATATACTACTCAAATCAGATAAGATCGATATAGAAACTGCCGACCTTGAAAATAATGATGATAATGAAATTATAGGACTGATTATTATGAAATGAGGATTCGGAGTTATGAGCTGTACTCATTTCCTTTCGAACCGGAATTATATTTCTGAAATATTTTTAGGAATAAGTGAATCACTATATCTGGCGAAATAATATTCTCGTCTCTGTGTTACATGCATTCTTTTAAGTTTGTAGTTTGTAGTTGGTAGTTTATTTGCAATTCACACATGCTCACACAAATGAATATGTTTATTCATTTATATAAATTATACACCCAAATATAGATGAATATAGATTCAGATATATCGAATGAAATTGAAGGGACAGATATCTATAATTTTACAAATTTCACAAATCGATTTTGAATCTGTTCAACTCACTGCGTTCCTAATTTACTCATTGTTTATTTCAATCGCTTTTGAGATCTGATTCATTATACTCTATAGTTTCATAATAGCTTCAATTGATGTAAAACATAAAAACATGAGAAAACTACCAAATTACGTAACTCATGCAAACCTGAAGTTATCTTTGTATCTCAAATCACCAGAAAATAAAACTATGCCTGCAAGAAACCGAACTCACCGAAAATGATCATTTTTTTCGACTGTGACATTTCACTATCGAACGTCGATACGAGACATTTATATTCCCCGGAGAGTTCTGTCGTCGGATTCAGGATCTGCAGAGCGCGATGCATCTTATGCGATTCTTCCGACGCACGGTAATCAAGGTTAAGCTTTCCCTTGAGCACACCCAGATCCTGAGGTTTCTGGTTCGGTATCCATTGATAGACGGGCGTCGGATTCTGGTTGAAGAACCATTTCACTACGAGTCCATCACGTGATTCTTCTCCGAATGTATAATCGCAGTCGAGTACGACGGGCGTTTGTGAGCCATTTTGTATGACGTCAGGTACCCGCAAGTCTTTTATCTTTAGACCTTCGCCACCTGGAATCAGAATGAGTTTTTGGTTATATTAATTTTTTATATTTGGATTCATGACATTTTCATTACACGTATACTTGAAGTCCGACAAAAAAACATGAAATGGAATCTTCAACTTATGCTTGATTCATTGACAAGACAAAATGCATACTGAAATAATTCGTGAAATAAAAATGCATCTCAAATGACATCATGCGGAGCACTTATTATCTTTGATGTATTTTTCACTTTTCTGATGTGTTCCCGTTTAGACATTTGAACTTCCAAAGGATGCAAGCCGAGCCACATTAAAATATTAAATGATTCGAATAATTGAAAATAGGATTGACTGCAAGCAGTGTTGAAGTTTGGGTTTTGAATTGCCTCTGAATTGAACTTGACTGTTCAATTTTGCTTCCTTACACGGGCTAGTTGCTCAATTATCTACTCATCGGTTGTAATGTTCGTTTGAACTGAAATGAAAAAAAAGGACGTGTGGATACGTTCGCATTTACTCCCACCATCTTATTGTTCTCAATTAATTGAAATTATTTCTTTTGATAATCTAGTCGATTCTCTGATGTATCACCGATATTTTCATTCGTTTCCATTAATAAATGCTTTCAGTGTCCCACAGGACAAATTAAAAACAGTCACGCTTGTTTTAGATCGATCAAAATACAAAGAGAATGTGATTGACCACGCATAGGGTTATAAGGAACACTAATGGTAAAAATAAATAGAAATGACTTTTCTTGACGTGAACATCTTGATCCAACTATTCATGAAAACAAATAACACTCATACTCTTGGCAATGACTACCACGAAAGCTGGGTGCTTTCGTATACTAAATCAATGTTCATAATATTTTATTTCTTCATCTGTAATAAGTAGATGCAAATTACCTAGAATAGAAGTGTACAAGAAAACTATATTAAAGCTGTCCAAAACAAAACTCATTCGTGTTCTTTCATTGCTGATGTGATTATTTTCATCAGCAGAAAACAAGAAGTAATTGTTTTATTTGAAAAAACAACCCCAGTGTCTTAGCCACGCGCGCTCTCAGATTGATCACCGGCTTAATTGAACGTAAACTAAGAAACAGTCTGATTAATTAAAGTCGATACATATAAATCCAATCATCGGGGTAACATTACATCATACAAATGTTCATTTGTTGGAGATAATTATAATGAATATAACCAAGTTAATCTAAATAGCCACCCCCGTGGCCCAGTCAAATATCGCACTGTACTGGAAACCCGAATCACTTCGGGCATAGGTTCGAGTCCCGCATAGGGCATGCATTTGTAAATGTGTTTCACCTAACATAAGTATATCATTCCATCATTAATCAGCTTGTTGGTGGGGGCGTTAAGCAGTATGAAATAAATGAGTATGAGTCCCAATAAATGAGTCCCATGTTAAACAAGAATATCTGCTTCACAAATGGGGGCCCTGACATGGAACGAGCTAAGTGGATATTAGAAGAATTAGTGAAATAGCGTTCATGAATTGGATACAATAAATATGGCAAAATGGATGATTTTTTGAAATGAAAAAATTATATTGTAAAGAAGTTGAGAATAAATAGTGGAATTACATTATAATTGGGTAAATATGACGAAAAGATGTGTATTGATCAGAAAGAATCAACATCCGAATGGCATGTATGCCTACATGGTTCAATTCATCATCTCATCACTCATTCATTATTGACATTCTCTATCAGAGTTTATGATAGATGTGGTTAATGCAAGTTAATAACTGTTGCTGAGAGTATTCATTTCAATCTACATCAAACTAATATGCACTGCGACTGATTTCGTCATATTAACAGAACTATGTCACGTACGTCAAACTTGCATTTAATTATTCCAGAATTCCTTGCATCTATAGTGAATTAGTGATATGACAGAATTGCATGATGCAGTAATAAATTATCAAAGTGCTGATCTGAGCATGTTCATATAACATATACTTTTGTATTGAATAAATTATTCCTAGTGCACACAATTGCAAAGACGTCATGGAAATATGTCTTTTCATATATAATTGTATGATGAAGATCTTTTGAAATCGTAATCATTGGTAATCTGTCATAATTTTCTATACATAATATGTTAATAACTGTCGCATTAGCATCGCTGGGTTGTATTTCACAAAATACTGTTTAACGGATCTATTATACCTCACTGACCTAGTTAGTCTAATGTAATACAGAAATTATTATTCGATGTAATAAAGAATTGTGCCTAGTTGGAATGAGTAGTACGATAATGTTCATAACAGAGTAAATATATACTTCATTACGATCAAATGCAGGAATAAGGTCGTTCAGAGAAGGTCTTATAGTCACAGGTTAAATACTCATAGTATTAGATATTGATTTATGAGATCATCCCCTTCACGTTACTTATCACAATATTTATAAGCTCTATAAAGATTATTGAACCTGTAAAACCAGCTGGCATCTAGTGGAAAGCTTGGAGGGTATAAGTTATCTAATACGTATAATGGTATTAAGACTTATTTTATGAGTTTCCAGAAGATACGTATCGGTAATTTAGTATCCTAATCTGCGCTTATATAGGATAAAACGCCCATGTATTATTTCTTATTAGTTCTTAAACCAGGAGAGTAGTTTTACGCCCCCATTATATAATTAATGTTCGAAAATACGATTTTGTTGAAATATGATAACGTTATTGCGGAAATATGAAGAGAGATATGAATAGACGTTAAGCTATGTATTGAGTATTTGACACATGATATAACTAGATGAAATTCATAGCTGAGACATCTATGTTCTTCTCTGAAACGTTCTGTTTTGATACGACTGTTTGTTTTTTGATCGACATGGCTCGTCCATGTCATGCGTACATTTCCAAATTAAATATGTAAAAATCGGAGAAATCAATTATACAACTCTTCAGAAATCGAAGTCTGAAATTCCAAAATGAAATGCGGGCAGTAGAATGAATGCATATTGGGGCTCAACGGCGCGTCAACGACGTGGTTATATTACGACGGTGAATCCAATGGTTTTCTAATATACTATTTCTATAATTCAGTAGTTGATCACTTCAAATGAAGACTATTTTAGGAATGACTACATCACGGTCGATGAAAATGTATACCTAGAAAAGTAGAGAACTTCTTTGTCGACCATAGTCACTATGTGTTAAGTATCTAAGAGGCTCTGAACCAAAGAAGCTCGACCTGGGAGCAGATTAAAGCCTATATCCTACTCCCAAATACTCAAAAGATTCGTACAGATTAACTGGTTGGTGGGAGAGGGATAAAGGATGTTAAGATGAATCTATGTTAGTGGGTTTGACCACGTAAAACAGGAGGCGAATGTCGTTTTTATCGATCCTCACGTTCAACACTCGACAAAACTGTTCGTCTTTAAGAAAACAGCCAGTTCTCAGATGAAATCGTTGCCAGAAATCAACCTTCTAAGATCTTGGCAGGTTCGAAAATCATCAAGTTTAGGAGCATGATTAAATCATTACATGCGTGCATATGTAATAAATTCATGTAATTTACACTATTTTTTTCTATTTCTAATGGGAAGAATTCAGATGTGATTGTGAACTTTTCGTCCAGACGTACAAGAAGGAAGCGGTCGTGGCCGACCGGAGAGTGGGTAGCCAATTCAGTAACCACTGTATCAACTGAATAGAATACAGAATATATAATAATTCGAGAATTAACACATATTAACCGACTATCCAACCACCTCTACTAGATGGTATTGAATGCAGAATAACTATGAATTCTGAAAATATCACTCGTTGTATATACATTTTTTTAAAGTTTTTCAAGTTTGTGAATTTTGTAAATTCTCAATCTGAATCACTGAAACATGCATCTTATTCATATTTTGCTTCATTTTTCTGCTTATTCGTCTTCAATTATACAATGATTTCACCTGACATACATAACGAGTTCCACAAAATATGCAGATTTTTAGACATTCTATGATCTTACTTCTTTCAAGTTTCATTTGTTACATTTCAGATGCCCACCTTTACTGTCCACATTGATTCGCGTGTGAGGCAGTGACATTCATGCCAACTTTTCGACGGGATTGAATTAGAGTGAAAACCGTTGCATGCATTCTGAATGTTGTAGGAATATTTTTTACAGAGCAAAATCCGATATTTGACAGATGGAAATACCTTGATTCAACACTAATTCTCAAAAAGGGATTGAACCAAGATCATACAAATTGAATGATTTTTGAGCAGATGAATGACAAGATTTGTAAAAATCCTGATTATATTAGAAATTCAAACTAGTTCACAGATCAAGATTTTTTCATGAGAGATAATTCTAATTCATTGGGTGTGATATAGTTTTTTTTCAGAGCCGATTGTACCAACTGATGATTAAATATTAATTGGGTAATCATTACTTAAGGTACAAAAAATAACATAGGTGACCAAGGGTGATAACAAGTTAATTTGCTAATTTTCGCTTAATTCACTAATCAACACTTGGTACAACCGGTACTTATTATCACAGTCAAGCCCTTTATGAGGATTTGAGGATAAGCGATGTAAATGTTGTTCATCTGTGATTTTTCTGACTCCTGTTTTCTCAATACAAATTTTAAAAATCTATAATTATGCACTCATGTAGTACTCGAGAAGAATTTTTCTCTCCTATAAATAAAATCTGTCAATGGGTTATCATATTATTCTCGACGTAGATATTTTACGAAGGCAGTTCTCTTCTGAAATCATTCACGAGAGGTATTGAGGTATTGTTAATATAAAATGTCATAGGTTGCCGCAGCCAGTATCTCTCACTACAGCTTCATCGATTTAAAAAACAAGGTCCTCGTTTTCTTCCTTGGTGTATTTGCTCGTAATATCTTGTCAATACATATTATCGAGATTCGAATTCTAGTCTGAAAAAAAATCGACAAAGTGGCTAAAGATTCAACCTCTCTTCTGTCGTTTACTCTCTCTCTCTCTCTCTCTCTCTCTCTCTCTCTCTTCACCTCTCTCCCCTTCTCTCATCTTTTTCCCCAAAGACTTCATTTTAAGCTTCTTGTATAAAAATATGAAAGAAATTACATACCTTTCCATGTAAAAAAAACTTCGAATCTTCAGCGTCTTGAGTTCTTATTGATTCTAAACATTATTTAAACTTAAAAAACTTGAATAATAAGCGTTTATAAAGTAATTAATGATGATAAATAAAAATAAAGGAAACTTTTTGAAGCCCAGATGATGATATAATCTGGAAAAGAATGTTACCGATGTCCCAATAGACGAAGAGGTAGGATTGGATGCAGGTAGAATATGAATAGATCATATTCCCAACTCATCTCTTATTACGAAGAATTATTGTACATTTCAATCAATTTTGTTACTCATTCCAATAATTGATATTTTCGAACAATGATTAACTCACACTGATCGAGAGACATAATCTCCAGTACTGGATAGTGACATCAATGTGATCATTCATTACATTTCAATAGTTATGATCATGTTATCATTAATTATGTCGGTGATGATACATTGTTATTTAAATTTTATAATATTATTGGAAGCGTTATTTGTAATCTACCAATATTATAAATTATCGTGACACGTGTCACAGAGTGTAGGTGAACGATCGATAACGAGTTTTGGACAAACGTAATTCTGTTGACAACATCATGGACAACATCATGTGTATTATCCATATTACGTTCACAACTACCACTAAAGTTGCTTTCAAACAATTTCTTGATTGAATTTTTCGAAAACATTTAGAATTTGTTTCACTCTGTTTCATTTTTCTTCTTCGCTACCTTGTTTTGATTCATATATATATATATATATATATATATATATATATATATATATATATATATATATATATATATATATATATATATATATATATATATATATATATATATATGATACTGGAGAAAGCAACACATATCTAGATTGAGTGAATCACAATGTTTGGGTGATAAAACGTTCGGTGACCATGGTGACTAACAGAGGCCAACTTTCGGTATAGCCCAAACTTCGCTTAGCTATCAGAAGGGGAATTGCGACGCTGTGGCTCTGATAAAATTGATGCATATATATATGTGTATATATATATATATATATATATATATATATATATATATATATATATATATATATATATATATATATATATATATATATATATTGAGATCAGTTCACACAATACATGAACCACACATATAATAAGCATTCTCATACATATTGCTCTTCAAATTATACAAATATCATATTTCTCGTGTAATCTGATTTCCATTTTACTGGGTGTATAGATTAGTTTCGTTTGCATCTATAACCTCATTAGAACAACTGTATTTTGAATTGATACACCGACATTTACTCGATGGTCAGGAACGATATGAATCAAAACAATCACATATTAGTTAACTATATTTATACATCAAATCAATGTAAATGGCTATTTAATTATAATATGTCCCGAGGGAGTTTTGATATGAGGTACTATATATAATTCGATAATTATAATACCAAAACGACAAGTTATGGCAATCGATTAATAATTCAATTGATGTGAAGCTTACTCTTTATTATCGGTTTTCAATTTGAAGTATGTAATTATTATTCATGGGTCATTATTACTGGAGCTGCTATTCCGCGAGTCTGATCTATATAATTTCATGAGATGATTATGAGTATGATAGATAATAAAGTAGGAATGGAATGACTTTGATTCAATTTATTATTGGATATGAATATTTGTATACAACGAAATTTAATGCACGGTGTGTGTGTGTGTATATATATATATATATATATATATATATGTATATATATATATATATATATATATATATATATATATATATATATATATATATATATACTATAGCTGACTCGGCAAACGTTGTGCTGCCATCGAAGTGATTTGTAGTGAATGTTGGTTGTTACGCTACCTAGCGTGTAGCCCGCAAATGGTGAGTAACGTTGAGTAACATTGAGCAACTTCGTCAATGTCAGTGAACAACGCCATTACTGGTGTTGTCCTTGAAGTGCCAATTTTTTGGATATTGCTCATAGGAGAAAGCTTGGTGGAAGATCTCGTATACTTTAGGACCTTTTACCACCCCTATCGAATGTGCGTGAGGAATTTCACGACGCTCGGTCGAGCCGTTTCGGAGTAGTTCATCCTCTAACATGTGACACAAGCTTTTTATACATAAATATACAAATGTATTTATATATATTCAATGTAGTCTCAATATGTTAACGAATGGACACGGAATATGAACAAATTCGAACCGAATATATAGACACTATAGACTATATAGTTAACTCACAGTATTTATTTCAAGCAATGCTTCGGAACATTTATTCTCTCAATTACGAATTCAATTGTATATTTCATTGTTCTATCGTCATCATATTTTCACTTGATGTAATGAATAATTTCAAAAACTTTCATTTCAGAATGATAATCTGTAACAGTAATGTATCCATCTAGAGTTAATTAGTCCAATTTCAGAAAAGTCAAACAAAAACTTATTGAGGATTTGATTGAAGTGTTTCGATCTTCGAGGAACGAGAGACGACAACATTGATTCACTACACACCATATCGATACTTGATATAATCAATAAGTTCAAACACATCCATGATATAATGATAATCTTATCAAAAATGTATCTCTCTAGACTGAATTTGTCCTAATTTCAACAAATTTGAACAAAAACATACTGCCGATTTGATTGAAGTGTTTTGATGTTCGAGGAGAAACGAGTTACGTGCCTTAATACACAAGAGGTGACACGATAACAGTAGGGTGACGCGAGGCATGAGAGCTGACGAGAGATGAGATGATGATGTCAATTTTGACGGCTGGCTTTTTAAAACCATCGAAGCACTTTCCTGGTCGAACTGACAATGGAAAGCCTATCTAAGCTTAACAGCCTATTTGGCGAGAAAACGACATATTTGGTCGTTTTGGTGACAATTTTATTTGTATACATTAGTATTCACCGATGGTGTTTGGACAAAACAAATGGTTACTTCGATATTTTTGTTTATCATATTCGAAACATTTTTCCAATGCAATGAAAATCACTTATTCATTCTGTTAGTATCGTGGGTCAATGGTGATTCTATAGTAGTTAATATTTATCAACCTATATCAGAATGTTCGATTCGAATTTATGAAGCATTCTCATTGAACAAGCTATGTAAATGCGACGTGATCACTCAGTTCTGATGGATTTCTGATGGATTTCGAACATCAATTTACTCGTTTTCACTCATGAGGAATTCTTTCAATTTCAGTTAGATCAAGAGATTCAACGGTTATTTGTTCTATGTAATTTTCGTATTGTTTTATCCAACTACGTGACCTTTTATACCATGAAAAATTGATGCTCTAAATATTGTGACGTCTTCAACCTTCGTTAAAATGGAACAGTGTTCAATGAATATATTCATTTGATTCAGTTCCCTGTCAAATATCTGTTCAACGTGAAGGAACGGTAGTGATAGTAACAGATTAATAAATACCTTAATGTGAAAATATTATTCAACACTTTAATGATCAAATTTGACATAGCTGTGACATAATTATAAACGCTCTCGCATTCCAGCAAACTTCAGTTGCTTGATACTTGTGATTGACAAGAACAATAACGTGTTGATTCACGTGAATAATCTCATTTCTCTCACAAAGACACACAGAATAGGCAATGGAGCTATAAAGGATTCAGTCGTGAATCTCCGAAACACGAGCATTGAAGTTTGTGTGCGTTAGTCTGTTTACAATCATTGATGCTCTTGTTAATGTTCTGAATCGAGACAGATTATACCTCTCCTGTGAGATCCAATCACTTGGAGTGGTTCAGATGTATAGTAGTGACTACTGCATCGACGTCCTATACGTCGACGTCGATTGGCGTCGTGAATATATTCCCATAAATACTTACAACTTCCTTGTGCATACGTCGTATGTATGTATATACGATCCTCGAGGATACGACGCTATACGTAAATTATAGAGTTGTTCCGCATGTATTGGTTATATATAAAGGCTAATATTGATCTTGAACAGTCAACCACGCCATTAGTCTCTCTTCTAAAAGAGAAAAGGAAGATGAAAAGGGCAAACTCTGAACAGAACCGAGAAAAGGAGAATTATTTTAGTAAGTGATGGCACAGTAGTTTGACTGACGTATATGGTATATCTGTATATGGCAAATGTGAACTGTTATATTAATAATGGTAACACAAATTGTTGAAGTCAGAACAAATAGAGATAACTTTCAATGAGAAATATACTGAATACATTACTTTAACTATGACACTTCGATCGTAGTTCATGGAGAAAATACATTTGGTGGAAGTGCCACATTTTCCAACTCATTATCTAATGGAGCAATATGTATACACTTCCAATGATGTACCTGCTGATCAATGTGCTTTTTTGTATATTAATCAATGATAAAATGGAATTGACACATCATACCGAGGGTTATTGGTTCCAGACAGCAGTCTGTTACAGATAAGTACTGACAATATCGTGAATTACAACACTGGTGAAAATGAGCTCATTTTGAATTTGTATTGCACACGGTTATACCTTCACGTTACATTTACATTTTGAACATAGATCGATACGGTTCACTCAATTCCGCAGAAATAAACACATGGAACGTCATCATATATCGGGCAATCGGACATTGATTATTGAATCGCTGCTTATATCTATATACCGGTACTTACTTTTTGTATATTTCGACAATATAATGAGAAAGCAATACATATTTGCATGTCAATGCTTCGCAGTTGAACTGTCTAGCCCTACTTTTGTAGGAATTGATAGTTATTGAACTACGTGTAGACAAGTACGGTTATTAGCGTTAATTCATCGCAATTTGAGTCTCTAATTACCCAAATTAGACTTTCAGCACTCTCCATGACCGTGTCCGTTGAATGGTAGATGGGGGGTGAATCCGTTTCGATCAGAGGTCTCAATTGGCCTCTCAAACTGTTTGCTTCTCTGACCACAATACCTTCGCGTATCAAGTACTAAATCCAGCTGAAATATATTTGCTAAGAACTAGACAAACAGAAGAAATATGACGAATAGAGGGTGGGAAGGGAGGGTGTGGAGAGGCGTCGTATTGAGCTACCATGAAATGATTTAAGAAGTGCTAAAATTAAACACTAGAAATTGCCTTGTCGTAGATTATTTCACCGTTTCCGAGTGGTCAAGAAAGCAGTGAACTAAGGAGAGCTTTTCGTTATAGTCTGTTGAAGTTCGTGTTATACTTGTATCCACGAAATAAGAAGGTTCTGATCGAACGTCTCCCCTATTCTTACCCATTGGCACGAGGGTGTTTTGACCCTTCATCTCGCGTGGATACAAGTATATATACTTGTATCCCCCTTAATGATGAGTTATGTCTCGACAATAATCAATGCTGTGAGTTTTGCTACGTTTTAACACAAAATCCGAAACTACGTGGACGTGATAACACAGCAACTTCTCTAAAAAATAGAGTGGTTTTCTGTTTTTCTGAATTAGCCGTTGTGCTAGTGCAGAAAATACGTGTCTTATCAGACGTATATTAGAGTAGAACTGTAGTTTATAGCATTTTCATGACAAAAATGACCTACATCTTATATGATGCTATCAAGGGGTTTATCAACATCATATGGTATATTGAGTAGTCGTTCTTGTTATAAACTTATATGGCAAGTGCTATGAAAAGATCACAGTAATACTATTCTGATGGGTTCATTTATGAAAACCACAGTTCAATTATTTATATCACAGTGATTCGAAAAATACCCGCTCATTGGGATAGAAGTGATGCCATAAGACATTCTTATAATCAATAGGTTTCGAGAAAAGTATGTGTATTCACAGTCTTAATATAATGATATAAATCATATAAATCACCAGAATACATATTCATAATTATTATGATAATCATCTCTGATATTATGGTGATATTTCAGAATTCAATTTGCCATTTAAGGTTTGATTGAAATAAATAGATAGATACATTTTTATATCTCCCTGCTTGCTCAACTGAATATATATATATATATATATATATATATATATATATATATATATATATATATATATATGTATATTATATATATATATATATAGAGAGAGAGAGATATATAGATATAGATATAGCCAACATCCTGTCGTTTTCAGACAGAAATATTCATATATTGAGGTAGTGGTAACTTGTATAAGTCAATGTTTCATGAGTTGGACCGATATAATATGGTGCAAGGTATATTTAGACATTTGTCAGCCGGCAGGAAACAGCTATTGGTATCACTGAACTTGACTTCAACTGGTTAGAAATAAGTCAGTGTCCGTATGAGCGTGTGCCAACAGCACAACAGAGCGCTTCCACACTAGAGCCACCTTAACGGCTGGAAATAGCCCTAAGCCGGGTCTCAACCCAGACCCCACACCTTACGTATAACCCCGGCCTCATAAAAATATACGGATTTATGTTATACTTCGATTTCATCTTATACGATTTTGAACGTATTCCCATTCAAAGAACTAGTTGAGATTAAATATTCTCAAAATCAGTTTGAACGTGGAGCATTATATATATATATATATATATATATATATATATATATATATATATATATATATATATATATATATTGTATGTGGATACGCAGAATTCAAAAAGATTCTTCTTTCATTATTCTTTTACCTAGCTGACTCAACATTATAGAGAAAAATGATCTCAACTTTCACGTTGAGTTCCATAGGTATAGCCTACGGCTTATATTGTTGTATTTTTATATTGTATTCAAATATTTTGTGAAGATTTTCAATATTAATGTTTCTATAAACAAATCGTCGGTTTTGTGAGAAGGATAATAAGAATAGTTAGTACACAGTGTATGTTTACGTTAAGGATTTCGAGTATAGGGGTCTAATCGGAACTGGCACATCCCTAATAGGATTACGGATGTCCTGTTGTTTTGCGTTGATTAATGGATTGTGTTTAATAGCTATGCTGGTACACATTCTACAATAGGCACTGTTTTTTTTAAATACCTCATCCGCTTATTTTCGAAAATCTCTTTTTGAGAAGACCAAGTTTATTCATTAATAAAGAGCATTAACAAAACCATTTGATGAAAATGAATTACCACCATGTATAATATACCTGCTACCAGTTGATTATAAAAAATGAACAAATGGTCAAACAGACTTAGTTTGTGATAAATTCGAATGCAAAATTGAACGTGTATCTATTTTATCATTTCATTATTTCAATTCTGTTTTGCAACAAATGGAGACAAAACCACGAATAAGATTATTTCAGAACATTTTTTTTCCCGACTCACGTTAATATTTGTTTTTCTCGAGTGTATTTGGTTGCCTGTTCTGACTTAACATACATGCATGGATTGTGTGCCAGTTATTAATATACCGTGAAGCAGTTTTCAATATTATATAGTTAAAGAATAATCATGAATTATCATCATCATTTTGAAGAGATACTCCAATAAGCACGCTGAGACAATTCTAACTGAGACTTTTAACTCATTGCTTTATACCGTGCAGAAGTTTTCAATACTTAATCATCTTGGGATTTTCATGAATAATTATTATCATTCTACGAATATACTTCAATAAGCACGATAGAACAATTCTAACCGTGACAAAAACTTGTGAAAGTATCATAAAGACTTTACATTTCATTTGCATAATATGTAAACTTGCACTACTTGAATCTATTCTTGTCATTTGTGACTACCAACAGTCTGGGTTAAGGTAATCACTTAGCTCATTACGTCAGTGTATACATTCAGGTACTGGTATGTACAACATTGTTGTCAGACAAAAATAAACATTCCTCAATTGCACCACATAAATGCACTTGAATACATTCACCTCTATTTCAGTAACGACCAACTCGATAACACATGTAATTGACTGGTGTAACTGAGTTAAGGTAAACCTGTGACTTTTATCGACCGAATTGTTTTTGAAAATAAGAAGTAATGTTGTCAAACAACGAACTTTGCGATGTTCTAACTTCTAATAAGTTTCTATGGGTCATCTCGATTGAACTTTAAACGGCGTTTATTAACGAACAGACTGTACCTATAAGCCTACATGTATAACTAATCACCCTCCAGTGACCAGTAACCACAATAATAACAAAATAAATAACAAAAATAACAAAAGTAATCAATATTAACAAAAAAAATAAAATACCAACAGTAACAAAATTCAAAAATTTCAGTAAGATATCCCGACTGACGGTATTAAAGGTATGGGCCTATAAAATATGTATATTGTATATATATATATATATATATGTCTATTGTCTATACATGAATATATGTATAGGTCAATGTATATGTATGGAGCTTAATTCACAGAATCACACTACAGATTATGAATGATTGAAGATAAAACAAAATATATATAATCATTGCAGATAAAATGTTGAAGATGAACAAGGAACACTTTCAAAATCAATAAAAAAATGCAATATAAACTTTGGAGAAATCTATTTCGAACACTACTGTGAACACATACCGGTGAGGCCAGGGGCGTCGGAACACTCTGAAAGTTGAGGGGGGAGGGGGGGCAAGCTCGACAATTGAGACCAGTGGGGGAATAAATAAGTTAATGAAGTTAGTGAACAAATAAGAGTGAAAAAAATGAGAGCTAATTTTAACAAAGTGGGTTTCAACAGGAAACAACGAGACAAATTCAGTATCGAAGACCTTTTTCCTGCACCCCCTTGCCCCCCCCCCCCCCCCCTTGGCCAAAAGTTGGGGGGGGCAATGCCCTCCCCCCAGTTCCGACGCCAGTGCCGGTAACACAATGAAGAGATAAATATCTATTCTAATGCAGAGCTAATGCGCAGCTAATGCTCTGATTATCTCATTTTAGTGAATAGTATAATGGAGCTATTACGGTATAGATCCATGCACAATTTTCTTACCCTTGAGACTCAATACTAAAAACTCCAACCCGGGACTTGCCACATTTACAGTACTATAATCTACCTCAAACGTTTCAATGAAGCATTGTGAACCACTTCACAACTCCACTACCGAAAATATCAATTCCAAGTTAACGTTGAGAACATTCGTTCTGATACCTTGATCTTGGATCAAGATTGTTTTTGCCACTTAGAAGTAAGTGTTCCACTGGCGTACGACACTGCAGCTCGGGTAACCTCTCAGCTCTTGCAGTAAAACATACACCGTCTCGCGTGGCCTGCCACGTGCTTATCACGCGTGGTGCGTGTGCAACCACACAGAAACAGGAAGCGACGTCATTTTTCTTGTTACCGTGCATTTCATTGAGAGCCACCTGGCGTAAACAGCCACCGTATATCGTCTACGTAACCGTAGAACGTAAGGCGACGGGTGCGTGGGTGAACGTGAGGGGGGGGATGTAAGGAGCAACAAGTTTGATTCTACTCATTTTTTTATAGTAAAAGGACAGGAAGTTAACACTTGTGTCGATCATTATGATGGTAATGATGTTTGGTGTCAGATTCGGTTCTGATCACTGAGGTGCGTGCTGGTTCAACGTTTTTTTTTCGTACATTGCCTTCTTATTTTTTCTATTGTATATTATGCTATAATCGTAATTTCCTGTTGTGTTTTATGTCTATAAAATGTACGGAACAAATGATATATGGACCACTGCAATATGAGGAAGTATTATTTCTAGTTCTAACATTTGAAGTCCAAAATGTGATGCCATGAATGTTAACGAAAAGTGTACTTGGATAGGGAGAAGAAGAAAGTTGCATACAGAAAAAATGAGTAAACATTTCGGAAATTGCAGAGAAATGTGCGATTCACGCATTTTTTCAAAATGTAGTTTCTAATCGTAAATCGCGTAGCTTGAAAAATCAGTAATATCCGAAATTCAAATATTACAGCTATTACTACCAATAACGTTATTGGTAGTCATAGATTACAGTGATATTTTCGTTTGTTATATGTTCGTAGCCGCCTGTATTTTCATAGAAGTTCCTATCATTGAATGAAAAATGTTGAATAATCAAATCCGTGAAAAATAAGACAAGCATCTCAGAGACGCTGTGTTCAAATTTTCCACGTAAACCACTTTAAACTGACAACATTCTGACTGATATGTGACATTGTGTAGAAATGTGGAAAAGAGAGGAAACCCACAGGAGAGTGAGATCTCCTTCGGGTGCTCGAGCAAAAGGTACCATAGCACACCACCCTTCCACGTTCACTTATTCATTACGCGTGGGAGGTGAACACGTACGAGACGCGCCCTCTGCTGGTGGCTACACGTGAATCAGTTGCACCCGAATAGTGAACATGATGAATTATTGAGGCTTCTTTCTCGTCTCGAGCGCTACTGATTTCTTACCCAACCTGCCTCTTTACGTTACTTCCACTACCTCATGTCAGATAATATCTTTCATTCATCATTATGACGTACTTTTTCTTCTCGTTCTTCGATTTAGACAATGATGCGCGTGAAATTCATTGTTATTCTAACTTTGAGTTACGTTACGAGTTATCGTTACCGTAACTTTCTGGGTCTAGTTATCTAGGCCGTAGTAAATTATAGAATCAAAACTGTTAGTAAGCTTTTTGATATTCATTTTTCTTTCTTCATCGAATTAATTATCAATACCGTCCTAAGGTGATCAGCTAAGCGTGAAATATCATGATATTTGGGTTTCTATGCCAAGTATAATTGACATCAGAATGAAAAGGTGGGAAACTCTAACAGATACATTAAAATGTTCGGATCTATAAATAACATAGATATATATAACATTGAATTATTATTTTGATTCAAGTATACACAATCACATGTAGAAGTCAATAATAGGATTTTAATATTTGGTCTCTGATTGCCAAGAAAAAAAATACATTAAATTTGTAAATATTTTCGAATTGAACGATTTAGAATGCTTCGAATAATAATGGTCAAACGACTTCAAAAAAGTTTCACATATACCGAGTGATTATAATACTGAAATTAGGGAAACATATGGGGCCTATAATGACTAT
Source organism: Brachyptera putata (assembly GCA_907164805.1). Lineage (NCBI taxonomy): Eukaryota > Metazoa > Arthropoda > Insecta > Plecoptera > Taeniopterygidae > Brachyptera > Brachyptera putata. Next base: position 23,851,509 of record OU015464.1, on the reverse strand, counting down.
ATTGAAGATTGACATTCGAAAATTTCGAAATAAAATAATCATTACCATCATGGAATTATTCAAACCCGACAATCATTTGTTACAATACATTACATAATCGATATGATGTACACCACATAAACGTACTTGTTAACACAAAAAGTTGATGCGCATACGTTATCTGCATATTATATATATGGACTACACTTCACCTGTTTTATGGCCTTTGACTACGACGAGAGAAGAGAACACCATTAGAGGATAATTAATATTAATAATACATTCCTTGCCCTCACATACGAGCTTTATCCTTTCTACTGTGTGGAATTTTACAATCATGTGCTGAGGGAGGATTCCTTTTGGTGTGTGACTATGCGTGCAGGATTATACCATAGCTGTTGTAAATACGTTTGAAGTACTAAATAGGAGTTGCATGGTCTCTTGATGGTAGCATCAGTGACTCTATATCCTAGTTTTATGAATGGTTCAACTAAGAATAAAGTAGCAAGTTCATTCACAACATCAGATAGACATAATGGATAAAAAATGCTCTCTGTACTCCATTGTGGAGTGAGCCTGCGATATAGACGACCTTATTTAAATTTGTTTCGATCAAAGATCATAATTAGGAAATAACGAACATCACAATCCTTCAATATAGAAGTATGCTATAATGTATTAGACATAGAAGTAGAACCACAGAATGCGCTTCTAGATGCATTGTGGCAGAAGAAAGGTGACGATAAAAATGTCAACAATGTAAAAATGCGCAAATGCCATTGCTGACATATATGTGCGTACTTTACTATGTAACATTGACAATTGGAAAGGATATAATTCCAACAATTTGATGAGCAACATTTGCCTAAAATTTCATTTCTTCAAATATATATCACAATTATACATACATGAGAATTTGAAAATATATAATTATATTAGCTGTCATTATTTTACGAGGGCTGAAGATAAGAATGTACTGTGAGTCCAATATATCAAATATCTTTGGATGATATTACAGTTATAGGTGGAAGTAATTTATACTTAGAGTTCATAGAAGCAAAATTATTGTTATATATGAGTGGACTGTATAGTTGTAGGTAGTGAAATTAATCACTTTCGAACTAGCAGTTCAATCTTCAGGCAATGTTCAAATTCGCTTCTGGTTTTATATAATAATAACTATTTAAGTGATAATATCCTGACAAATCTAAACGGAGATGAGTTTGGGCGAGAAAGAGCGAGATAGAGAGAGAGAGAGAGAGAGAGAGAGAGAGAGGGCGAGAGAGATAGAGGACGAGAGAGAGAGAGATAGAGAGAGAGAGAGAGAACGAATATTCACGTACATCTTCCATGGAATGACCGTATTCACAGGGGATGATCTGCCAAAGCTGAACCATGATTACTTATAACAAATCATTTTGCATAAGAGTGGTGACAATGACATAAAGATCGTAAAAAAGGCAGTAATAATAAATTATTTATAGGTGTGATATCACAAAAAAAAACGTAAAGCGTAGCATTACTTGATAAACCTTGTTATAAACGTTATATGGATGTGATATAGATGATATGTGATATCATTTTGTAGGAATAGCCGATTTGAGCGTCGAGTATAGGAATTATGAAACATAATGTGAGACCACCAACTCCTGCAAAGAACAATATCCATTGAATCATCAGAAGGTTTTATTTTTCAAGTTAATAGAGTTGAATACATCACCATTATTACATGAGATTCTCCGGTTGATATTCAAGCTACGCAAATAATTATAATTTTCTCAACATGAAATTAAATTAATTTCAAGACGTATATTTTGTTCAAAATGAAAGAATAACTCGAGGAATAGGATATTTTATTAAATTTGACGTAAATACAAGTTCACTTTGAACTTTAAAGTGTGATAACTTCAGCAAAGAACGTGAAATAAAAAACAAGAAAACTGAATTTCGCTAATGGTGTTGTCATTCTAATAAATATTTCCTCCCCTGAATAAAGAACAGAAAAAACTTTTCCTCTTTTCTGTTTTACCAATACTGTCATTCTCTTTTCTCTTATGCATACATCATTTATCTTCGTACATATCTTGAAACCATTACTAGGTCGTTGGAGTCTCCCTCCACCCGTATCATGCCGTCAAGATGAGATGCCGAGCTCTGTCATGACATGATTGAATAATAGCTGAGCGTTGACCGTGATTTCCAAAGACAGTTCACTCACATTCAACGAAAAGGGCGGGAAAGGGGAGAAGAGAAACCCATAGAAAGAAACGACCTTTATTAGGTTTAATCAGTAGAATTGGAGCTGATGTTATTAGAATAGATGCGTATATACATAATATACATTCAGCTTTTTTATTCGTATTCAAGGATGGATATGAGTATATTATGGTAAAAGGATTTTTCAACACTTGTACCACGAAAAAAGAAAAGGTCCATCAACTGAATAGCTGTACGAACTTCGATAATTTCACATGGTCGATTCAACTTGGAAGATTTGATTTTTTGGAAGATGAGTTGTTATATTATATTGTGAACCTCGATCTCAAAAATCTCAATTACCCTGACAATACCAGATATTCAAATTAGTATTCCAAATATAACAAAGATTTGTCATTGCATTGTTGGTGGACAACCGTATTTCCGTGAATACGAGCATACTTTTGTATCCAAAGAAATATCTCAATTATAAGACGTAGAATGAATTCATATTGTTGTAATTATTTCTTTCCTATACGTGAATGACTATTATAGTTCGTATCCAGCTATCAGTTTTACGAGAGAAAATTTCGAAAATTATTTTCCAAAAATGAATATTTATTGTAGAAATACCAGGAATATCTCTTATATTGAAGAATTGTATGTCATACTGCACGAACAAGTTATTTGTTTGGAGATATTTCCCTCAGGTATACGTAGAGACAGGCCGTTGGAAAACAATAAGTTTTTGCTGTTACAATATGTCTAGACATCGTACATGGATATATACTATTAATGGTAATGCACACATGTTGCATATAATTGTTTGAGAATGTAATATGTGAGTATAGCTTACTGAATACAAACTGTGAAATTAGGCATATCACACTATCCTGTTAGGAAGATTAGACAACTTGACAACATCATATTTTGTTACTTCCAAGATTAACAGATATATTTATAGAATAAACACCATCTTCTAATCAAATCTAATTCATGAAATGAATTAATTTCATTCAACCAATCATTTTTGATGAAGTCATTGTGTATTGTTATGTTTTTACTCAAAATTGACTTGCTCTTGACATGACGAATAAGAGAGGGAAACAAAGGTGATATGCATTCGAATACAAAAACTAAATTTCGAATTTCACCTGATCGAACAAGAGAAGATGAATGAATGAATATGATCTGATATGAATTATGCATTAAGTATGCTGACGGCTACCAAAAATCGAGCGTCACCATAGAATAAGCTGCTGTTGGAAATCAAAACTAGTATTTAGGAAGTTATCAATCTATGAAATTGTTGACAATTGCGAATAATTTGTGATGTATGTAATACAGATGTGATTCGTAAATATAGCAATATGATCTTTCATACGTTTTCTCTTCAAGATTGATATTTCTAATCAAACTTATTTTTTACAAATAAAAACATAACATTCTAATCTGAGAGGTTGCAATGTGGTTTGTCAAGCGTATGAATAGAAAACTCCGAAGAAATCATGTTGATTTTTTCATTACAAGAGATAATTCAATCGTATTCATGGTTTTTCTCAGAACAAGTGATAAAGAAAATTCTACTCCTCAATTTCCAAGTGAAGACGCTTGGGTCTTTAGACTTAAAGTCAACTATAGATGAAAAGCCTTCTCGTCTGATATTGGTTTTAAGCTGCAGTGTGGTGAAACACGATTTGGTATCGGTGGAATTCGATATTAGATCTGCATTGAAGGTTTCAATTTTCCCTATTTTGTTCGATAATGAAACGCAGTCGAGTGGAAGAAAGCGATATGGGCCAATCAGTGTAGATTCAGGAAAAGTTTGAACCACGAAATGAATCAATAGAAAACCTAGGCCTACCTCTCAGAGTATTGAGAAAAATCAACACGAGTTCATCAAGTATTCATCAATATCTATATTTATCAACCGATCAGAAAAGTAATTATAATGGTAAGATAAAAGTAACTGAGCCAGTTATTGGTGTTCGGAGGTAGACCTACCAAACCGAAATTATTTTGTTAAAAGAATAACCACTCAGAATGAATAACTTTGATGACTATATTAATATATATATATATATATATATATATATATATATATATATATACTTATTAGCGTAATTCGCAATTCAATTAATTTTCCTAATTATTATTATATAATTACACCATCGTTCTAGCCTTCATTGTCAACTTTATAACATGAATCATTTATCAACTAACCTTCAGTATATTCATTATTTCTATTTTTACTCCATCTGTAAATTGCTATCCATTATCAAGTTTCAATTATAACTTCATACCGCACTCCACATATTCTTATAGTATCATGTGGATGTCGTTTGGCAACCTAATATCTGAACAAAGATTATGAATGAAATACAAACGCTGTTGATCGTAACAGATTGAGACGTTACGAGAATGATTCACACTAAGAACAAGTGAATAGGGCTTTAACCGAGAATACCGCATGGCACAAGGGATGTTCGAGAGTATACCGGGGGCCAGTTTCACCGGAAACGGAAATTCTGTACGAGCCGGAAGTTGTGGCAGATGGACCCAAGCGCCTTCGAGTCAAACTTTCATACATAGTATATACAGTGCGAGTTCCGCGTCGATTGTCACCATTCTACCGAGACTCGATTCCATCTTCTGCTAGCAATTATACAGATAGCACATATTTATATGATCTAGTATATTAGGATTATTTTCGGTTCCATAACGGTTTTAAAACTGTTCGAATGATAAAGCTACCGTTAAATGGAACAGCTCGTTAAGCAATATTATGGGTCTTATGGGATGCATGACTTTACATGGATGAATTCATCCAGACTGTCATTCTGGGAAACTAATTAAAACGAGTGACAACAGACTGATTTCCAGAAGTTGTCATCTGAAACTCACTAATTAGTAACTTATTTTAAGATCTCTGTTTTTAGATTATTAATGTTCTGGAGCGTGAACGTCTGCGAGATGATAGTCTTGATGCAGCAACTCGCACTTAGTACTAATTACCATTCGAAATAACGGAACGATTTATTATTGTGTGGCAAAGTTTTCAGTGATAATTCGTATTTAACGAACCATATTCACTGATTAAAAAGCATGTCATGATGAAAATTTGAAAGTTAAAAGTCTGGGCTTTAAATGTAGTGCGCTAATTTATTCTTAATTAATTCCTTGGCGGTTCCGTTTGAATATTAATGAATCTTCAACCGACTTTTGAGGCATTTATATCCAACTGCACACAAGTATTCAGAAATGTGAATTGAAATCTGCAATGTTAATTTAGTGAGCTTATTGATGAAAACCTTATTGATGTATCAAATGTAATGCATCTGAATCACAGATATAGTATCTCTCGAAAATCATAATCAATTAAAGAATGAATCGATACATCCAAAACCGTTGACAACTTGACAACATAATACAAGGATGAGTGTAACTGAACTAGATGGAACTGATGACAGTATAATTCAAATCCAAAAAATATTTAAAAAAAAATGTAATGTAGATAGTATCATCAAGTTTGTTCAAAGCTAGTATTAAAAAAAATGGATTGATATTTAATATGGTTAAAAAAGTGATCAAGTAGGCTTACCGGCAAGCAGTGTAGTCAATATGACACTCATGATGACACATGACGTCATAATTCTTGAATTATGACTAAAATACATTTCTAAAATTAACAGTATCTCCACCTTCAGAGTTCTATTCACACTTCCTTATCACACACGTATTTTCAATATCTCTCAGCTTATCACCAACGTAAAATAATTAATAATTGAAATATGAAATTGTGCCGTCGTGTAGTTTAAATGCCGCCCGTGTGTTAAAGGCCTCCACACAATAGCCCGCTAGTATCAACGGGCAACCACGCACTACCGTCATTGCTCGTACATTGCCTAGCGCTCTGCCACGAGCCGACGCCAGCGCTCGACCTGCAACGGTGGACGATCACGGCACTATGTGGTACTATTGTTAACGTCGCGACGGCACGTTTAGATTTTTTTTGAGTGTAGATTTCCTGTCATATGAATGTTAGGGCGTGGATTTAGGGTTGTAATATTGTGAGTTGTCACGAGAGCGGATGGGACTGTTTTGGTATTATATGAATGTGATGTGGTAAATAGATTCAATGGGATAAAGAAAATTAACTACAATGAGGGTAACCTTTTTGTATGTAATATGTTCACAAATGTGTGTTTATAAATGTATGAGCGTTAGTGAACACGTTATTCTCCCATTGAGCGTATCAGGATTAATAAAGTATTATGATTTGTTAATTATATTTCGTGTGAATATTTATCATGAGTTAGTGCAAATGATTTTTTTGACATCGAAACCTAATCATGGGAAGCAGACAAATATTCAACTTTTCAAATGCCTCGTGGAATTTTCAAACTGAGTGGTAATGTAATATATTTCTTTGAAATCATTAGTTTGATTTGATTTTTCTCGCCTTGAAAACTTTTCTCAACATATTTGCCCTATCCAGTTGCAAAGTTGATGAGTTCCCTCAAACGTAAGTCTATATTCGTATGTTTGAAATCTGAATTCGCACTACCAATAATTATATATTGGAATGGGTTTTCATTGCTCAGAATTACAATGAGCATTTAATTTCCTAGTCACTTAATTTATCATTTATTTTGTTAATTTCCGTACTCACTGAAAAAAGGGATTTGTAATCAAGGGTGACAAGAGCTTATTCGTGATGAAAATCTGATACGGCTTATACTTGAATTATATCCCTTATCTCACATTTCAATCTACGAATATAAATACTCAAATTAGTTTCACTTTTTATCTAGTTATATTACAAAATATACAAAATCTCACATCTAATAATAATATACTTCAACCTCACTATTTCCCCAATGAGATTTTTTTTGGAAAAATCAGTTAACTATTCAAGTCAGAATTATCACAGCCGTGAAGTGCGGAAAGCGTTCAATCCGAGAATGAGAAAATAACATTGGTACACAAGCTGATCAATATACTCAACACGTTATAATGACATCGAGTTAATCCGAGGAAGGTAGCTTGGCAATACTGGTGCAAAGAGATTAAACCCAAGAATTATAATTTGGATGATCCAGATTATGTTGACGACAATAACGTTAAACTCCTCTATTGTCACCTCAACATTCAGTCGTTGGAGACGATTGTTTCTATTCGGTGACAATGAGGCTGTGACAAATTGATAATTGCATGTATAAGAAATTATTTATTAGTTATGTTTGATTTTTTACTGAGAAAACGCAGTATATTTAATATATTTATATATATATATATATATATATATATATATATATATATATATATATATATATATATATATAGAGAGAGAGAGAGAGAGAGAGAGAGAGAGAGAGAGAGAGAGAGAGAGATAGAGAAAGAGATAGAGAGAGAGAGAGAGAGAGAGAGAGAGAGAGAGAGAGAGAGAGAGAGAAAGCTATACATACCTTGATTTTAAAAGTATTTGAAGTCACTGATTTCTTACACATCACTTCTTGGTGGACATATTGAATATTTTGATCCTTTTACCCTTTAATGTTTGTTTTCCATGTTCACTTTTTTGCCAAGTTAATTTCTAAGTTTAATCTAAAAAAATATTAAATGGATCTTTTTTCTCGAAACGACCAATCTGATTCACGCTAACACTCTGGAATAATGTGTATTATGCATGTTCCTGAATTCCTCAGAAAATGTAATCAATTAGATGAAATTGTTTGGTTCACCATTGTTTCTCTTATCATTTGTTCTTATAAATGTGGTTTTTCAAAATTTCGGAATGATTTTCCTCAAGAGTGATTCAACCGATTGCGTTGCAAAACTATACAGTATTGAGTCATGATATATTTATGCAAAGTTTCATCAACTTTGTCTACCTTTTCACGAATTGTGTGTATGCGTGAATAAAACACAACAAAAACGTAGTCTTTTCGAGTACGGTAAAAATAATCCCATGTAATCGCTGAGACTCATTCAAATATACAAGAAACTTGTGAATACCACACGTTCCACATGGGATGAGGAACAACTTTTATCACACCCCATTCATTAATAAATTGATCATTTAATTACAAATCATTACATTGTCGTCAAATTTGGATGATCTTTGTTGTTGCGCGTAATGAAACCATCATTATGTATTTGTATATCATAAGTACACAAACATAAACGTGATATATACAAGACTGTGACAAACTTCTCTGATTAAAACGCACATAAACATTCAGAATGTGAACCAATGTAATTTGATACTTTCCCTTCGAACAACTAAGTATAGAACTGATATCAGTTGGACCACACTTGATGGAAATGATAGAACAATAACGAAAACAAAAATAAACTCTGATACTGATACCGATAGCAGTATTCAATTATGCGTACGTATATTGTAAGTTTGAATGAATTTCAATATTGTGTTGCATGTATAAAATTTGTTTCAAGCGAATAAAATATATTAAATAATACATGAGTGTGAATGAACATTCAAAAGGTGAAGGAATTATGTTCATTGTGTTATAATCCCAATCATTTCTAAAGGGTTCTATAAACAAGTATTTTGTTTGCTAGCTCTCCAGGACGAGCTAAACCGCTTAGTTTCTTTCTCTTTACGATATCATATTATTATGTTTTATTATCATGTTATTACATTTTCATTCACTCCTTTGTTTTTCTTTTTTCATATAAATATTTGTACTTACACCTCAGTTCATAACAAATTTCAGTTCACAAATATTATAAACTTCAAACCATATAAACTATCAACTATTAACAGATTAGTATAGTTCCTAACAAATTTCGCATTTCCCTGCCTCATACCTTCGAGCGTCTGTTCATTTTATAATTAATTACACATATATATTCGACTTATCTAAAAGTAGTTGTATATGCTGAGATTTGTTTACACACAAATTTGAATTTAAACTAACCTGTTTCCAGATGAGCAGATTTACAACAGCAGATTTTACAGATTTTCTATTGATTTTTACATTTTTTCATTAACAGACTTCCATTTCAACTTTCGAGTACGTGCTAAATAAATGTTTCGCTTATTTTCCCCCATTTTGATCAAGACTAGCTAAACGCATGAAATGTGTTGTTAAATAAGAACAATATATGTAAAACATTTATTCGACTTCTCACCTAGCTATCAACTATCAACTATCGAGTCTTTCACTCACTTTCGTTATAAAATACCTAAATTGATCATCCCTAGAAAAAACTAGTAATTGAATATTTAACAATTCTTAAATAATTGAATATTCTGAATATAAATTAAATATGATATAAATATAAATATAATAAGATTTTTAAAATAATATACATTGATATTTCTCGAAATATACCAGACAATTCTTTTCTACCTCTATGTATCAAATATGTTTTTTTTCGCGCTCCTAAGGTGTAAACTTGATGTCTGCTCATGTCATCATCTAGCTGTAAGGTCTGAGCCCCAATCGGTCAAACTTCACTCTTGACGGAAACTATTTGTGAATTTTGAAACCCTTGAAAAATAACCGAGAGAAAAAAATGCGGAAAAAGTATTTTCTCGAGGAATTCATTGAGAGTTTCGGATGATTCGGACACAAGAATTATACACGTTATTTAAAAATGGGCCGTTTCTTCCGAATCGACTGAACGCTTTCGAGGATATTGAGAAAAGTAACAGTTGAAACGAAATAACTCGTACAACGTCTAAAATTACCAACAGAAAAACAGGAAATGGCATGATATTCTCAGGATTCAGTTCTTTGAATAATGTCCCATTATATTCCATCTGAATATCGCTCATCATACAACACACCGCATATGTAGCGTGTCCCCAATTGTACCATTCTGTTAAAATTCCATCAAAATGAAAACAAGTTGGAAAATTCAAAATTCGACCAATTGCTTCTATGAGAGAGATTGACAAATTCCCAATTTTAATCCGGAATAGTAATCAAAAAGACTGCTAAAACGTGAATCTATTCACGAATGATTCAAAATGGCAGAAAATAAGTCGTTTTGATTATTGATCTGACCTGTATGGCACTTCAGAAAAAAAACATTGTTTCATAACTTACTTTGATTTGTTCAGTATGAACATAAATAAAAGTGATCACTGCGTTCATTCAACATTTAACATACGTAAGATGGTAATACGTAGCAGAATAAACTCAATTCTCTGCAGTTTCTCTAACATTTCTGTGTTTCATCATTTATGTGAAGAGATGATCTGAAAATAAACCCTGTCCTCCAGAGAGGTTTTCTCCACTGTATGCTAAATATACAGCATCTCCTAGGATCACATTCATAAATATACCATGTAATGAACCCTTGTGAAGCACTCAAGCACAGCTTAAAACGTGCTGAACAATATTCATACGCTTAAACGAAGCTGTGTAATTATTCATTGTTTTTCAGTATTTATTTGATGAGATTTTGATCAAAGTAGATGAATCACGTTTCGTATTTTTATGTGCGAAATATCAATAAAATTATGTGTGACTGTTCTGTATTAATTGTATGGACATGTATATCATGTGTGTTTTTGTGGAATATATATAACGGCACATGTAGCGTAGTGGTTAACGCGCTCGCTTCTATGCTATTTCAGTGTCGGATTGGGAGACATCGATCGGAAACATTATTTCTTGGGTACAATCAGCCTTCAATGTGAATTAAAAAAGGTGCTATCCTACTTTTCGAATTCAGATCATTATATATAGCTGCTTTCAAACTATAATGTCGATTCTAGAGATACATTTATTAGAAATTGGATGCACTGAGATGAATTCCTCTTGATGATGTTCATTTTACTACACGTCTCATGAACGTTTTTGCCTATTCAAATTATATGTGATTTATCCTCGTGCTCGCTCCTACATCACAAACTAATCAATCAAATGATATGAAGTTCCTGTGTAATAAATTACGAGTAGTGGTTACTACCTGTGCTCGAACCACAGCCTGAAAATGTAGGGAAATGTGCGTGATGATTCTGTATTAGGCCTGCAGGGGCAATCATTACGAGTGTCTCTGTGTATATATATATATATATATATATATATATATATATATATATATATATATATATATATATATATATATATAATATATATATATGAGGGAATATTCTATATCCAGGATGATTCAAGTCGTCCAAGTCGATACAACTCTGTACAAAGAAACTATATAGGCCTAGTAAAATGTGTTCGCCTTGTATCGACGGTGTATTAGGCCTATAGTCCCAAAACTTGATGGTGATAAGTAACCTACAAACTAGAAACGTGCAGGATGGATGCGAATTTGGTTGGATGTACAAATACAGTTGAGAAACTGCAAATAATGTAAAAATAATTGATTTATCTACCTGAATTCTACGTGATAGCCTGAAAACCTCTCCGGTTGAGGACTATTATTGAGAAATTTAATTGTAAAAATATTGCACAACAATCAATAAGGTGTTTCGGTTCAAATGTCAGTGTATACCTAGGAATAATGTATTGAAGTAAAAGCTGGCTCACTAATTTTGATGCATGTGATATACTCGAGTACGCAATGAATATAATACAAGTGAACTCATCAAAATTCTTGGATAAATTTGATCAAATCTCATCAATTCATACACGCTTTTTCATCGTCTCACGAATTATTGATGTGATTCATATTATATTCTCAGTAGTTACCAAAAGGTTATTCAATCAACTATTCTTATTTATATCATAATTCAAAAAGCTTTTTTAGGGAAGTGCATATATAATAGAATTTTGGGTCAATGTACATATGCACGAGAATATCCACAGATATGTTTCTCTTTCATTAATGTATCCATCAACTGCACATATCCATTCAAATCTTGAAAATGTATTAAAACATTTCAACAATTATTTCTGTTGCCGTTTTCTTAGATGCAGTCTAGCGTCATTATGCAATGTCATTTAGCATGCTCTGTAAGGAAGTCCTTGATTGGCTAGACAGAACAAAGTACCACATATAAATATATTCCGTAATAATGACAGCAAAGTGTACGCCGTCTCAGATGAGGAATCATAACTGCGGACTGTCACCAACGTAATGGCGTGCAAAAAGCATTAAGATGAAGAAAATGTAAACGAAGAAAATGTGTTCGTATATATGACTGTGGAAACGTAGTCAAGGGTACGTAGAAAAGGTAATGGTGATGCTTAGACGAAGCTCGTTAAAATTGTTGTTAGTAGTAATAAGGTATATTTTCTCCTAATGTACCTCTCAAGGAAATATCTTCTGAATGTAAAAACTTCCTCTCTTTTATCAAAATATTGTCCTAGATTCTGTCACAAGTAAAAGTTTAATATACTTGTGCATAGTGAATAATTTCATAATAATGAATGGAAGAGGTGAAAATTATATTTTATTCAGGCCTATTTCTAGGTGGATCTTCACACAGTCTACTTCAAATTATATTGATCCTTCTTCTCGTTCAAGTCCAGCGTTAATTATAGATATTATTATAATTATTACCATCTTCGATAATAATTATAAAACATTATAGGTTGTGTTAATCACGTTTGCAAATGGATCGAAAAGATTTAGGACTCTTCGTTTTTCCTACATATGTTCACTCAAATCACGACCTATCAATTTCGTCTCAACATTACTCAGTCATGATATTTTTGGTGATATGTAGGATAACTCACCCATTGCGTTGATTTGATAGAAGATCGTGTTTGATAGTATTTTGAACAAACTTTTTGTAATTGGATGAACTTAATTGCTTCATACGACTTCGTTGGTACTTTTCACGATTCACCATATTATGATTATTTGATTGCTCGTATCTGTAACTTTCATAATCGGCAGACTCATCCACTTTACAATTACCTGTATCAATTTATTCCAACTGTAGGGATTTTTCTGAGCACCACGCGAACCTAATTATCTGGTTATAAATTTTTTTATTATACCTAGTAAAATGTGAAACGAGAATGAAATTCCTGAAGAATGAGAACATGATCAGAGGAACTGAGAACGAATCATTTTGAAAACCAAATTGCAATTAGAATGAAACAAGCCGAAGAATATTGAACTGCCATTTATAAAATCTTGAATCGAACCTTGATATTTTCGTTTCGAAGTTCGTGAAGAGAGGAAGTGGTTTTGACTTCTCAACTTTTCAAATGAATAATGGTGGGTGACTCCGAATATATTGATATAATTCAAGATGTGATGGTGATGCTTCAATCTTGTTTCATTAAAATCAACAAAAAAACGGCGTCACATGAAGAAATAAAAAATATTGTAACTTAACAAAGTGAATACTCTTTTGACAGTTTCAAGTAGAAGTAATTTTAACTTACATCAAGATTTTTAATTTCATCTGTGCTAATCATCATCGTCGTCTACATGCTTTCCCATTTACAAAATTCTTCTCCAATTCCGAGATTTCCAATCAACATTAGGTCAGGAGGTGCTGCGAAACCAAATCTAACACAGTCTTCTGTAAACTCGAAGCCGCGCTCGAAGCCTACCATTTGGCGTTCCCCCTTTTCTCCATTCTCTTCATATTCTGAACTATAACAGTATCTAAACAATCCGTATAGAAATTGTGGAAATTTTTAATTAATCAATGGAAAAAACGGAATCTATCATTATTATATCATCCATAAATTCAATCTGTATCTAATAGATACATTAAAGATGATTATACTCACCTTGGTTCAAGTTATATCGTAATACAATCTCGTAATAACTTATGCCTAGCCGAAAACTTTTATTACTAAAACATCCTCGATTTGAAATGCATTCAAAATAATTGTCAAAACGTTTTCATGAAATGTTCATATCGTTCATATCAAACTCCAACACATTAATAGTTCTACAAACGAGTATTATTATATAGTTTCAAACGCATGATAAATGCGATAATAATCTCCTACCGTGGATTCGTGACTCCAAACTAATCTCGATAGAAAGTGTTTAGCATGCTATGTTATGAAGCATAGCATTAAAATCACGATATTTCATTTTATTAAGTAATAGTTGGAATGATAAATATAAATAATTATTGATGAGCAGTTTGGGAGCAAGGGCACACACATATAGTGCATTTTTCGTTGCAACAAACTTGCATATTACGGTCAAGTGTTGCTATTATCTAATACGATGTGCATATGAGATAATTGTTATATAACGAGTAACTAAACATCTCTTGAACATATTCATGATGAGAAGATTTCAATCATCTCTTTCCCAAATCATACCTTCTCCAATTAGAATTCGTACTTGTGCTGTGAAAATCTCATCCTTCACCATATCGAGTATAAATAATAGCAGCAACTTCGAATAGAGTATCAGTTCGTCTTCGGATCTCATCTTATCAATAAGTGAAATAGGTGCTAACAATGATGAGCGGAGTAAGCTTTAGTCAATACTCTGATCATAATAATAAAATTAATTCTAAAGAATATATCAGTTTTGATGTATCATATTGAATATATTATAATATCAAATTATATACATTATTGAGATTATTTCGCAATATCTAGAAAACTGATTATTCACAACAACAAAATTTTGAATTAGCATCGGTCGGTAAAACGGACATATAACAAGATTGACTGATTACTGATGATACTGACTATTCATATATTTTGACAATACTGATTATTCGCGATTTTTTTCTATTAGTATCAATCAATTTAGAAATATATAACAACATTAATTTCCTTGCTACCTTTTGATTTTTTCACAAGGAACATTTTCTCCTCATAAACCTGAAGAAGAACAAAATTCTGATTGAAACAAATTGTAAATATAGCTTTTCGTTCATATTCGTTAGCAATAATAATTATCTGAGGTCTAGACACTTAAGTGATCATAAGTTCGAGAAAGACACTGGAAATTGATTGTTTATTTTTGAACATATTATTTTGAACTAGTTTATGTGTGTTGTAGCATTCTTATTGATGTGAATATATTATTGTGCTTTTTGTGAAAGTTTGATTATCTAAATTCGAATATTTTGTCTACAGAAACTTTGCCTTTTTATGGTGGTAGCCCTTGTTGGCGTGTTCGCTCAACCTCAAGGAGCACGTTACCTTCCTCCGGGACAGGAACAAAACGGAGATAGGTATTCCAGCCGCAGTCAGCAGCCCTCGTCCCAATACGGTGCCCCTGCCAACGGTGGTGGAAGATCCAGCGGACAATCCGGTGCATCCAGCCGATCAGCTGCCCCATCGGCACAATATGGCGTTCCTTCCAATGGTGCTAACCGATTCGGGGGTCAATCTGGTGGATCAAGCCGGTCAGCTGCCCCATCGACCCAGTATGGCGTTCCCTCCAATGGTAACAGCCGATCCGGTGGTCAATCCGGTGCATCAAGCCGATCTGCTGCCCCATCGACCCAGTATGGCGTTCCCTCCAACAGTAACAGCCGATTCGGGGGTCAGTCTGGTGGATCAAGCCGATCTGCTGCCCCATCAGCACAATATGGCGTTCCGTCCAATGGTAACATCCGATCCGGTGGTCAATCTGGTGGATCAAGCCGATCTGCTGCCCCATCGGCCCAATATGGTGTTCCCTCCAATGGAGCTGGCCGATTCAATGGTCAATCGACAGCTTCCGGCAGAACCAGTGGTGGTGCTCAACAATATGCTCCCTCCGGTCAAAACGGACAGTTCAACGGATACTCAGACTCCAACTCGAACTCCAACTCCAACTTCGACTCGAACTCCAACTCCAACTTCGGCTCTAACTCCAACTATGACTCTAACTCCAACTCCAACTTCAATAACCAGGAAGATACTCTTTCCGTAAGTTATAACATATCATTATAAATCTATCATGATGATCTCTACTTAATCCTTTACAGTAATCACAGTAATTTACAGTAATTTTTGTGTAGTAAGTGCATTACTATTTCTTTGGGGGGCAAGATCGCCTTTGTGGTGCTTTGCTCGAACGATCCCAAACTTTCACTCATGCCTCTACATTGGCAGTGTATCAACTGTTCGACATAGAGTTGATAAAAAAGATAGTACTGGAAGTACCACCATGACCACGGAATAGGGAATAGGTATACAACTAATTTTTTTGTATCCTACAGGAACCCGCAAACTACGAGTTCTCGTACGAGGTCCAGGATGATGAATCTGGCAACAACTTCGGCCACCAGGAGAGCCGTGAAGGTGATGAGGCCATTGGTTCTTATCATGTTCTTCTTCCCGATGGTCGTACACAGATTGTGGACTATGTGGCCAACTTGGAGGGATACAAGCCAACCATCCGATATGAGGAGCCTCAAGGGGACGAACAGGGAAATCAGGAAGAGGGTGATTTCTCTCAATCAGGATCTCAAGGAAATCAGGGAGACTTCACCGGATCGAACGGCAATCAGGGAGGATTCTCTGGATCGAATGGAAACCAAGGAGGGTACTCTGGATCGAATGGAAACCAAGGAGGATACTCTGGATCGAACGGAAACCAGGGCTCGAACGGAAACCAGAGAGGATACTCTGGATCGAACGGAAATCAAGGACGCAACTCTGGATCCAGTGGTAGTCAAGACAGCCAAGGAGGCTATAAATACTAATCCAGATTCGAATGCATTGCACAAAATGTTGTTAAGATGGGATTGGTATTGCTGCTATACTGCTTTATACATGTTATGATGTGTTTCATCTTGTATTATATTTTCTTCTGCATGACAAAATTGTAATTTATCATTATTTCATCAGCTAATTATATTATATATTTATTATGTAACTGTGTATTTCAATGTGTATTACTTTCTTCTGTAATAAATATGATTTTAAAGAATTATCTGTTTCGATTTTTATATTTTTCATCTCTTCAACATTATTCTACCATCATAACTAGAATTATTAGTTTCACATTGAAACAATATCATCTCGAATTTCATCACATCATGACCGCTCATGGTCATAACCATTTTCAATCGAATTAGAAATAATCATTTGAAGTAATATCATCTTCAACAAATTATAGCTCGATGACAAAATACATTATCATTCTATAGGACGTATAAAAATTGAATAAAAAATCGCAACATATATTTTTTCACTTGAACCTCTCCAATAACAAATAACAAAAAATGTTTTCAGCAGTTCTAGTAGGTAGCTTGGTTCGTGAACACCAAAAATGAACATAACAATAAATATTTTCCTTTAGAAACTCTTCTATCGTTATCGTTATCAGTTAGGGAATCCAGAATGGTAGAAGACTGTATACGAGAATTCCACTCTGACGTTTGTTAACGAGAACCTTGTTCTTTATGTCTACTAACGGATAGAATTGGTTGACGTTTCCCTAGTTAATTACTGAGCGTAATAAAGGTGATACGAGTCGGGAATAATCTAGTATTGTAAAATATCCACGAAAGGCGGATATATCAGCTGTTGTTGACGGTTACGACTGGATGCAGTGTATATAAAAATAAACGTGTCTTGGCAATTCGTGTTTAGGCACGAAGGTCGTTGCTTACACCTGTTAGAGGATACGTGTTTCGCGTGCGATTAGGCGGTTAATGCTACTGCTTAGGTTAATCGATATACTATTTGACTAACTCTCTGGAGAGCTATAAACAGCTGTAGCAGGTCATTATGTTTATTGTCAATGTTTATTTATCCTTGGTGTGAATTCGTTATTATTAATATAATCTGAGAGTTCTTCTTTTTTTTGTGGTATCATCTGGGCAAATAAGTTGAAAAGCGTATCCCGGAATGAAGTCAAATCGGTCCTATCAAATGGTGGTCACATGTGGTCACATGGGTCACAAGTCACATGCTGATTTTTCAATTAATAATAGTCTTCAACCGATATTTGGTTTCATTTTCTAGGTTGCCTATACTTACAAATTAAGCATGCTAGAATGTGATTGGAAGGGGCTGAGTGATTGAAACATGTTTGATGTCAGTAGACTCATAAACAAATATCTCAATGTGTATCCATACATAAGTAGAGTTATGTAGAATAGTTGTTTTCAGCGCCAGAAGCAAATTATATAATTCCTCAATTTTTACTTTTATATTCTGATCTTAGAACATTGATGAGGCATATATTAAAAAAATCATAGCCTTCGAGTAGTACCATATTTCATAACAATTAATCAAATGACAATGCAAATTCTTAATAAATTTAAAATGTCATAAAAATCGTCTTTGAAAATTAAATTAATTGAAAAAACAATATCTCTATATTGATACAAAACTGGTATGTATGTAAATATTGTAACATTATCAAATATGATACTCAATTAATATGTCAAGATGAACAATGGCAGAGGTAACATTGAAACAATAGCATGTGCAGCCATCTATTGTGAATCTTCTCACCTACCTGCTCGATACATTGTGTGCAGCGGTGTGATGTGGTGGTGACAAGGGAAGCGTACACGATTGGTTAACGACGCGAGAAGATGGAGAGAGTGTTAAGAAGATCATTGTTATTGTTATCTATATAGGTTATTGAATTGAAGCCTAAAAATGTGAACAATTCCCTGGTGATGTGATATAGGCCTGCGAGTGACATTTTGCTACTGAATTGGGTCACCTTTATACTTGGCAAAAGGGTGAAGATGAACATGGGGTGGGAAATTGTTCGATATTACTTTCTGAGATAGATTCTATCAACCAAAATGTTCGATCTATATAGATAATATGCTTATCAGAATTCAGTAATCTCAGCAAGTAATTGACATCTCGATGAGATGATGAAATGTAATTTATATAAGTATTTATATATTTGAATATCTATATATCTATATATCTATATAAATATATATATATATATATATATATATATATATATATATATATATATATATATATATATATATATAACTCATATATATATATATGTATATATATATATATATATATATATATACATATATATATATATATATATATATATATATATATACATATATATATATATATATTTTTTTTTTAAATAATTACTTTGTATCAGATCAAAGACAATGATATTATTGGCAAAATGCACTTTATTTAACTAGAAAATCACTAGTGTTGTATGAGGCTAAATTATACACAGTTCCAATGTTCCAAACATGATACCATGTTGGAGATACACTATTAGATACATAATCAAGATGCATAATATTGTTACTCATGTAATTATATCCACATTTGAAAATATAATTCGACGTTGTGTTAGTCAGTGTAGAGTAGAAATTTGCTTGGCTAAAGGATATATAGATTCAGTTTACATTTCAGCTAAAAATACACTTCAGTATTCATTCATGTCTCTGGAGGAAATTAATGAGAAATCTCTTACCCTTACTAAAGCGTTAAGCGAGATGGTTGAAGAATAGGCTTCCATAAAGCTCATCTCGCCATAGAACATTTTGAGGGAGAAGAAGAATATTAATATGAATTTGTTTTGTAGGATTCTTTATATCTCTTTTGTAAAGTTAATTGAAGAGCTACTCTGAGAGAGGTGTACGAGCTATACACTGTTGATTAGATATGTTTTCGTTGATTTTTTTTTCTAAAATATCAAATTCGAAGTATTTTGTTTAATAAGGGTAAAAAAGCTCGACGATTCATCACAAAAATGTCATCATTCTACAATATTATTCAAGAAAGGAAGTTCGCAATAAATTTGTCATTTTCTTTGCTTGATTTTCGTGTGTTCCAATTATTAGTATCTCATAGGCTGTATTTGTTCTGAATGAGATGATAATAAAACATAATAATAATGCAATTTGAATAAATTGAATGAAATATCAGTCACATGCATTCTTCAGATTGAACAATATGTTTGTGGAATTCTGAACTTGTTTCTGCTACGGAACTAAAGTAATATAATTGTGATTTTTGAGTCTTGCACAATTAATTTGTATGTGTAATTTTCATCAGTAGTTTGAATCAAGTAATATATGACTGCTGGTTGGGTGTTTCGGCAACCGCTCATTCACATTAAAAAAAATCAATAAATGAATAATAAAAAATCTACCAGCATTTATATTTCTATTTATTCAAGCCAGTTCAATAGTACACGCAATTCCATCTACACGTATATATATATTTCCAATAATTTAAGGGTTATTTAGGAGGGTTGGACTTCGATTGTCCTGAACATGCGCGCGCCGCAACCCCTACACGCAGACGTCAGCCCTAAACAGTTCCAGCATTTCCCGTCGCGTTCTCTTGCAGCGCTACTTGTTAAAAAAGTTACACCCGCAACGCCACCACGCGGCCGACTTCGTAACGCATCTTCATTCGTTTGCGACAGTAGCTCGCTAGTGCACGGTTCGACAGACACGGTCTTGCCAGCGTCAGGCGTTGTGATCGTAGATACGTCGCGAGGACGGGGGTTGCCTCTTCTGGGACTCAGTCATACGGCAGCTACACCATGCGGCTGGGGATTCGACGAGCTCATGTGGTGGTCAACTATTCTTCCGGAGTGATATTATAATATAGATATATTATATTGTATATAAATCGGTGAAATTATAAGTGTATATATAACAAGAAGATATTATATACCGAATAAACATATTATATCTAGTCATTTGATATAAATAACTCTCCAACTTCTGAAATTATTTGTAAATTTTAATAAAAGTCGTGCCATTGTGAATCGGGTATTGGACTAAAAAATCGCGTGTTAGTTCTCGGTAAATTTCCCACTAGACATAACAGAAAAACGTGTGATTAGTGTGTAATATTACAGCAGAGAGAGGGAAAGAGAGAGAATTCTGCCAAGTAGTGTGCACTAACCGCCGTTTGCAGAACATCTTATGTGAGCTAAATTTAGACTTTGCCAAATTTAAGTCTTTCGCTTTTAGTGTTCGATTACCAGAGAACAATTTTCCACGTATATTAATAGAAATCACGTTCATACAGTGTATTCATGATTCTAATATGATACATATTTCCATCAGCAAAAAGAGGATTAGCGCTTAGCCGAAATCAAATTAAGACCTCTTGCACTTGTTCCGTATATCGGCCCTTTTAACACGTTGCAAGATGAAGACGTTGAGTCACAACACCAGGGCAGAGCTGTTTCTCGTGGGGCTGTTCCTGTTCGCTCTGCAACCCGCTGCACAAGGTAAATATTTGGATCTACATTCAAATAATAATAACTATATAATCCACCTGCAGGTAACGTAGTAATGTCATTGTCATTCATGTTCTATTACTTTTTATACATTATACAACATTCACGTGATCATTCCAGATTACAAATTTACTGTAAAACCATTGACACTTCATATCCAGGTTACATTATCGGTCAGAGAATGAATAGCCTTCATATTTTTATCTTCTGAGATTACTCATTGAACTAATAGTTCTAGTAACTCTTGGTCGTTAATGAGTAGTAATATTCTTCACTCCATCTTTTCGAATGATGATTAACAAAATACTGATGATAATCGAAGTCGATCAGATGATTATAAATGATTATAATAAAAAATATATAGATACCCCTATTTGCATCTTGATTATGAGGCTAAGGCCACATTTATAAATTCCATTCATCAGGCAATATCTTCTTCAACGTCAACCTCTGCCAATAAATTCACCATAGAATTTTTTGATGATCGACCTATACATTTTGCATGTGTTATTAGGATCTGTAAGACTGTATTTGTACATGTGTTTGACAACTGGCCATTACAGATATATAATATGGTCATGCCAAATGTGTGCATAGAAAACTGAGCCAAGTATTACACCATCAAAAAATTCTTCTCATCACACATTATATTCTCAGTCACATTGGAATAACTTTTCACAGGAAAGAAAAATTTGCATATTATAAATGGGACTTTTCTTAATTAAGCCTGCGTTATTTTTCATGCCAGCTATATATTATAGGCCTGGCTCTAATGGGCTCTCCACTGTAATGACAATATATTTATTCACCCCTTAAATCACCTCTGAAGTGAAGCCCTTAATTTTATCGAATATTCATTTTTATGTCCCTAATAATTGAAGTATCGGCACGTCTCATGAATACTGTGCTTGAAAAGATGACAAGTTTGTGTCTTGGGTTTTACGTTAGTAGGTTTTCTCTCCCCTCTTTCACTCTGAGGTGTCACTGTCACTTGCAACTATATTAAGAAATAAATTGTGGGTGATAACGTCATAATCAACTCTGTGATTACTGGCTGTACCTTGTTTGGTCGAGGTAAAATCTCCACCCCAGTTCAAAGATTAATCCAACAGCGTGTAGCTATTAATACTATTAAAACTCTTGTTAGATATATAATGCTATCTCTCAAGTTCAAATAGCCCCCAGTTATACCTAGAATCTTAAACGCATGCAACTAAGGTAAAGCTACTCAAGTTGAATCAACTCCTATCCTTCTTGAAGATTGCTTTCAATGATGTTTGGAGCATTGTGTGTGTACGAAACTTCACTCAAATTATATATAAACTTTTAGGGATGAGGGGATGTTCGTTAAAGACGAACAATCTACAAGTCATGATTTAACAGAAATAATTATTTTCCGTTTTTTTTTTTATTTTACTTTGAAAAGAAGAAACAACGTTTTCTCTGGGGATTCGATTTTTCTTTCTGTGTTCAACTTAATTATCGGTTTGACAGGTGATCGGATTATTTGGTAGAAAAAAAATATGTAAGATGGAGGGTGGAAAGCGAATTAGGAGAGCAGCAATAGGATTTATTTTTTCAGGCTTTCCAGGCAGGCAGTGCGGGGTAGGTTTGAAAATAAACGAATAGCTTAGTGAGAGTATTGATGTGTGTCGATGTGGGTTAGATTTGTAACAGTGGTGTAAAAGGCTTTTTTTGCGAAGAAAGACGCAAAGCCTTTACGATCCTAAAACTCATCAGCAGAACTGCAAAGTTGATTAAAACTCAACGACTACGACTAACTAGGTAAACAAACTTTCGCAGACTGTTTGATCGACGCTATGTTCACCAACTTTTAATCAAATAGATCTGATTCGAGAATCGGTTTAACTTGAATATACAAACTGTTATTCAAATATTAATGATCACACGGATACAATTTTCTCAATCAATTTCTGGAATCATGGTTCTGTAATGATCTGTTAATTACATTCATGTGCTAAGACGTAACGTTTGAATATATGTTTATTACATGTTGAGTGTAACGTTTGATTAAATTACTCTAAGCATATTGATCAAGGAGCTGCGGTAACGTTCTCTGCTTATCTTTCCTCCTCTCATTCTCTCCTCTCATCTTATCCTTCTCACATTCACCTCATTAATCTGCATTCTTTGTGATCACGTAAACTTTCACGCAACTTTTCGAAAATTCAACAATAATTGCGTATGAGCACTGAAGGGTGTTTCAAATGAAATCACATTTTTCGTACTCATAATTGAATTTGAGAAACAATCATCCAGCCTATAATCGTAAGATGTTGGGCCTATATATTTATATATATATATATATATATATATATATATAATCTACGCGTGTATATTTCATAATGATTCTCAAGAATACGTTATTTCGTGAAGTCCAATCGATACATTTTCAGTTTCGCATTGTAGTTGTTCATTAATATTCTACGGTTTCTACCTGTTGAGAGTAAATACATTCGAATATGCATTATTAATTTCATCCGTGCTTACCTCAAAATATGCTCTCAGTACTCAGTTACTTCATTTACTTCATAATTATTTTCAGTCAGAATAAATTATTTCTGTTTTTATGCATCTCCATTTTGTAGATGGTGAGATATGTTTTTTTAAGAGCATCAATGCTCCTGTTCCATGCTATCTACTATATATTTTACGATATTCAAATTTAAACATAGGCATATATTATAGATATATATTGCAGATCAACAATTCTAATAGTTGGGGATAGGCCTATATACCGGTACTCAAGGTATCACACTTTCACACACAACTTGCAGGGGAAAACGACATAAGTGAAAATTCTGTGCAACTTTCCCAACATGTTTGTCTTCGGTTACCATAGCAACTGTGACCGTTGGAAACAAACTATTTGGAAATTCAGATTGAAGTACTGATTTGCCGGTTATTGTTGTCTATTATTGAAGCAATGTGTGACATTACTTGAGAGAATAATTTAAACCAGATGCGAGCTATAACTGAAACTGAATTATCATCTCTGTAAGATATTATATTTTCCGGGTAATTCATCGAACACCTCAGAGTCAGAAGTGATGTAAGCCTATATTTCATTAACTCACTTTGAATTATACTTCGTGTATAACAACTGGTTTTCGACTTTTCGACTCATCTGTTTTTTCCTGAGATATATCGTTTTTTCATCATCTGTTCTGATTTCATCTGTTTTTTCCTTAGATACCGTACTATAGTTAGATTTGAATGCCCTATATCTCCGGATACAACTCAGATTAATCAAACACCAAAGAAGGAAATGAGATGTAGATTAATAATACCTATAGGCCCACCATAGGCCTACGCCAAAGTTTTCATTTTCTTCAGTTATCCCAATATTATTCTTTGCGTCCAAAACGGTAATTATACTCATAAATTCCTGATTATTCACAAGAAAATCTCCGCCTCATTCTTTGATTCTCACTCGATCTTTTTTCAACTTCATATTGGAGATAATCAACAACCGTCTGATTTATGGCTATCAATGGAAAAGTTTGATAAAGATTATGTGTATTCATTGGAAATTCAATATCACGTAATTAGGCTATATGGTTTTGTTTTTCTGTGCTGTATTGCTTCGAATCTTCCATTATAATTCAGCTAATGCTGGCATATCAGAGCATGTAGGATCTCTACTTGTATACACAAAAGAAGAATGTTCCAATCAACCGTCTCCCCATCGCACACTCCAAACGCGCGGGTGGTTCTATCCTCATCTCCTGAATACAACTACACCAAAACAATGAACGTAACCGTCACAGAATACACTACCCGAGAACTCTTCCATTATCCTATCATTATTAATTAGTGTAGCTGTTAAAACCAATATGATTATCTTATTTACATTGTGATATATTGTATTAAACTACGTATTCTTTGTAATCCTTCTTGATAAAATGTAAACCAAAGTATACTTCCATAATAGGGCTTCATAAATCAATACAAGAAGCATCCACGTATTCATATGTTGAAATTCAAATATTGATTGTTATAAGTGAGCACATTGACAATATCTAATTGAATCACCGTATGTGTTCATTTATGACAATAAATAACTTGATAGCAACTATCAAACGCAAAACACTGCGTTATATAGCGACTGTTATATAAGCCACAATGCTGAAATACGTATTCTGGTAGCTTATTTAAAAACTTGAAGATGAGGTTATATATTGTAGGTAATTTTTTTATGGTTACCGTAGTGGTTTATTGGTGAATTTCGCGATCTTTTATGACTCACTGTCATCTCGACATTTTGCTCCACAATGCCCTATTGTTATATTTTCCTCACCTTTACATCATTAACCTATCGCAGTATATTCCGATTTGTTCAATTATATTTTTTCTTTGCTTCAAAATTGCAATGTTGATATCAACAAATATACTTTATCGAAGTAAAACACAGAGACTTTTGATGTTTACGAATTCAGTAGGTAAACAATAATAAAAAGCATTATGTTAGAATATTCAGTAGCTGTTCACCCAACTTTTCTCTTGTGAACACACTTTTTTGTAATATGGAATAAAAATGTATCTCTTTTTTATATACGGTGTCAAGATGTGACTCCAGGATGTTGTACCATCGATTGGCCAATGGTTCAACTCTCATATATAAAACTTCTTATATTTATTGATATTTCATCTATTATTACTCAGGTTTTGTCACACAAGCCATATTGATAATTATTACAAGGAATCTTATTTCAGATCGAATTGCACCCTCGTCTCTTTCCGCTATTCATATCATATTAAAACTTGAGAACGTTCTACTTTATTACAGTATAAATTGAGCTTGATAATTGCGATTGGCGTCTGTGCAGTGAAGTTAACCACCACCCTCTTTTTACCTAGCCGTCGTATCACAAAAATGAATTCTAGTAAATGAATATTTTTAGCCGTTAATACAGATGAAATATTTATTTTTATAGTCCACAGTTTTATCGTACTCGTATAGTGGTAGCCATTGTGCCCTTTGGGTTGTAAATTTCTTCGTACTGAGACTTTTATTGTTAAACGATTCATTACCGAACTCGTAAATAAAAGCTGTGAAGAAAACATACGCACCGCACATTACAGTTTTATCATGAAAATAGTTCTTTACTATGATAAAGCAGGGTGCGATGAAAATATGTACTCGAAATTTTTACACCTTGGTTTAGAATAAATATTCTCTCCGTTGATTCAAGTACGACATCGTACGTGTTTGAGAAATGATTACTTTTCCACTCTTTTTGTTATGCTCATAATTATTATCAACATTTAAGTAGATCCTCAATTTTCAGAACCTATACTTGACCGATTGTTGATTGTTGACCGAAGAGAATCTCCATTCTGAAAAAATATCGATCCAAATTAACACAAATCAACTCTAGTTATATAAATGAAAAATTATATAATAAACTTCCGAATTATATTGAAAATATTGAGAAATTTGAAACTTTTCAATACAGATTAAAAATGTTTTTTTTATTAGAAAAAACCTATTATAATATAGAGGAATATCTTGCTGATAGAAATTTGAGTTGATACAAACATAATCAAAATCACAAATCAATCTGAGAAGCGAGCAAAATATCTAATTTCATCATCCAAATTATTAACAAAAAGAGTAATAACATTCAATGTATCATTGTGCATCGTCATTGTATGAAATCATCTAATATTCAATATGATACTAGTTTCGTGGGGTGAGGTATTTGGTTTATTTTAGTCAATCTTTTATATATATATATATATATATATATATATATATATATATATATATATATATATATATATATTGTGTTATTGATGTTAATATTGGTTTTTTATATTGTTGTTGGAGTAAATTGTGTATATGTAATATATTTTTTTTCCATTTGTGTTTATTAGTCATATAATTTATCATATAATTTTCCAAACACCTTTATAATAAGGTAATGATTTTGTAAAAAAAAAATATGGAAATAATGCCATTATTATTATTATTATTATTACGGAAATTCAGACTACCGCAATATACCAATCGAGTATAATCAAGTAGTATTAAGTATACACCAATTATTGAAGTTTCATGTGGACCTACTTGCCTCGTGACCTGTAGGGTGCATAGAAACAAAAAAAAATAGCTTTACCCGAAAAAAACTGCCTGATCAACCAAAAATGTGATCCATGCATTCACTATCTAAAATTCAATTTTTCATCAATTTTCACTGATTATCAATAATTTTGAGCGCGTAAAATAATATAATTTGGTTCACCGGTGCCATGCATTTTTCAACAGTTATTTATATAAGGTACATTTTTTTCCCGAATATACCATCGACGCTCTAGTATAAAATTACACGTGACGTTCCACAATGTTTCCTAAGGCCAATAAATTAACCCTCAAACGTTATTTTAATTTCATCGTCGGGTCCATTATACAGATATACTTGCTTATATAAACGTACAGTTAAAATCCTATATAGCTTCTCCCTAGAGACGGCGTGATATGCCTATTTCATTGCCAAACAATTTACTGTGCCTGACCGGGAATACGTGGCTATAGGTATTGGAGTTGAATTTACATAGGTTGAAAAAAAACAGAAAAAATTAATCAATGCAATTGAATCGCTTTATATAAATTAAATTGCTTCGTTCGGCTTTTGCAGAGCTTTATTTCCACCCTCCAATGTCCGAGTGGCTTTGAGAGTAGATAAAAAATATTGCTCCCCTACATTTAATACACATAATCTACCAGATATAGTTGATACTCATAAAGGATAGGACCCTTTGGGTCTTATATCTGTAAGCATCGTAAATAAGACAATTAAATACGGTACGTTGAATCGCAATTAAAAACATGTATCATCAATTTTTACATTTTCCTGCTTCAGTATTATATGGTGAGCTTGAGATGGTTCTTAGATAATTCGCATGTGATGTCATCATCGTTATTGATAACTATTACATAAATTACCAAGTGAGAATTGCAATAATTGCATGTTTCTGTTTGTTAGATCGATAATATGCTGGTTCAGGAGAAACAAGTGTTTGTCACTTAGGGTATATATTGTTTAACAGTTGTGAACGCATCAGTGCGTGTATCTAACGTTCCAATTCCCACATGTCTTATAATACTTTTATAAAACGCACACACGCACATATACCAGCCGGGCTTGTATACAAGGTATATAGGAAACGAGAGACTTTAAATGGACTCCAAGTTCTGCCTCTTGGAACATCCCCCCCCCCCCCCCCCCAAAGAACCTCCCACCCTATCTCCCCGTCACCCACCCGTGCTCCCTTCCAGTGACTTTTGTCAACATCACTCAATTGTTTACCTTGTCCTGTCTTTTGGGAGATGAAAAAACAACGCCAAGCGCCTTACAGTTTGACGTTGATTTAAAGTTGGTAGCTATATCTCAGCCTTACGCTAGAATTATTGGCGTGTGCCGATGTTAGTTCAACTGGCTCCATGGCCTACATTTCGGTTATTCAGATAAATATACATTTGAGCAGTAAGACGTGCAGTATGTTTTCTTTTAGAGATTGCATACAATTTGAATTAATTCTGTTTTCAGAATGCAGTGTTGCATATTTGAACAAAGGGCAGACGGCTTTCATTTTTTTCCCCGTTGATGCGTTTGTCAACAAACCTTGAAGGTTTCGATATAGTCAATCAGTTGTGGCATAAATATTTAGTTTCTCATTCATTTTTAGCATGAAAATAACAGATTATCCAATTTAATGGATTCCTCATTGCATAATTACACGGGCCCAAACAAATGAGCACAGCATTTGATATGTTTCTTGTTTTTTAAAATGCAGACAAATTGTGAGGTTGATTATATTTTCTCCTCTTGAGGGAAAAAATAATCTTTCATAACAATATTTTGTCACCATTCTCCCCTGAAACATCATTTTACACAATATAATGTCGTAAAATAAAGTATAGTATACGTTTTAAACAGTCGACCTCACATTAGAAACAGCCTCATGTTTATTATTATGGTAAAATCACTAACAATATCGTTAGCTATATTTCCCTCAACTGTTTCATATTGCTCCATATAAAAGCAAGTGCTTCCAATTTGTACTCAGTTTCACGGAAAGTAATTCATTGAACTATATAATAAATTGTGAGAAGAAGAAAAGCTATGGCAAACGTTTTCACTAAAACTTATTTTGCTATGTCGCATCTTCAAGAGCTCTTCTCTTCGTCGTATGACGTCACAAAACACTTCCAATATTGCAAGAACTCGAGAAGAAGATTGCAATAACTCTGAGACGAATTTAAACTCCTCGCGCGGGTTCTTGAGATCTGTATTTCCGTTTGTTTTTCTTCATTTCGTCTAATAATGTTCAAACGTTGAATTTTGTAGTCCAAGAAAATGTAGTAAATTTCATTTTCAATTAGATACTCATGGTTGATGATTATTGTTCGTTTTACAACATTTTAATTAAACATTCACAATCGTTTTAGGTATTGCCTAATAAAGTATTCATTGCAGACAAAACAAACATTTACATCATCCGCATATTATTATTATCATTTATGTCGTCATGAATTACCTCATTAATTTCCTCCATAATCATACACCTATTATCACGTATTTTTTATCGTTGTTAGTTATTAGGTATTTCATTTTCACTTTTTCAGTCACCTGAAAACTGACGTTACAATTGATGTAACAGTGAATGCTATTTGTTAAATTTTCTTGTACGTGCTTATTTTAGTGAACCATATGATGTCTTCACTTTTTTAGCCTGATGTATGGGATCTTTTTCTCATAGAACTGCCTTAAAATTCATAATTCTTCCTCAAGAAATCAAGATCTCTCTTGTCGGACACGAGTACACTTACATCTCTCCCTCGACCTCAAATTGTTAGTCGTCAACTCTAACCATGAACAATGTTGAAGTTTGGCGTCGACGCTCAACTAATGCCATTTCACTTGATGATGAACAGAAGTCAAACCAAGCAGATATCGTTTAATGCCGGATGACAGTGTTGAGAACCACAGTTCCCTCCTCCTTCCCCTTCCCACACCCTTTTACCATCTCTTAAATTGCTCTGATTCGTTCCCCCAGCTATGTTTTGCATACGTGGTCATTATATATACCCTTTTCCCCGTCCATACTCCATGGTTACACTTGCATTCATGGAAGAAGAAGCATCGAACCACCTCCGTGTTAGTGTTGTGGGATAGGGGGGACGGTCGCTCGGAACATTCTTCTTCCGTGGATGCAAGTATACTGTACGTTCCTCCGACTCGGATATTCATGTGGTGCCTCAAAAGTGTTGGGTCAAAACTCCCGACCGTGAATGATAATAGATAAAGGAGACGTTCGATCGGAACCATCTATGGTCAAACAACTAATGATATGCGGCAATCCCAAGAACTTTTCTGATGTGCTATGTTTGTTCAAATGTTCTATATTGCTGTTACGAAATTATTTTTATGTAAATCTAATGATTAATATAAACGGTCATATATTTTTCCAATGTTTGGTGCACTTTTAGAGTTAAAGAAGTGCATTTAGTTTAATCCTAGAAGATATATTTATAGATAGAGATGAAGATAATTCGATTGTCTGGAATATGAACCTCCGAACATATTTTATAGTAAATTAGGAATGGATTACATGAATACATTATTTATAATCTTCATTATAGAAACGGATGTTCTACCTAAAGTTTTTTAAATTATTCTCTTCAAACTTGTAAAAATATAAGACAAGTTTTCATAATTTTATATCGTAGAGCTTAACGGAATAGCTGCAAGGCTAAGTTTTAATCGTGTCATTTTATGAACACCGCTGAAATTCTCTTTAAAACTATAATATGACAGTTTTTTTATACATATTGTATTCATAATGTAGCCTACACCGTTTTATATGAGAGCTCATACAATTTGACAGTAAAAGCAAATTGAACTAATACATAGAGTTACGGAAACTTTAGTGCTCTCATTTGAGCCATAATTAACTATACTTCATGTCAAAAGCACCTTGACAGAGCTTCTCGCTTGAGGAACAGTAATACAATAAAGAAGACAATGAAATTATCTATTATATACTTCATGCTGAACCTAATCCTTGTTTTACAATTCACATTATATGATTTTGATAATGACTATTGGTTCATTAACGATTTATTTGGAGGTACGTAATAGATGATAATTGAAAATATAGGTCTATTGATGAATAACAAAAGTATATGCCTTGTGAGGGACTCAAACCCACATCCGAATGACATCAGTTTCTAATAGTGACTCGATTGGCTGAGGTAGACGAGTGACTATTGTTTTATTATATAAGTCAACGAAAATGGTTTTGAAAATAATGAGTCATGTAATAGCACTCATTACGAGTATCAGATTAGTTTGTTATCATTCTGAGTTTTTATCAAGCCCTCTAATTGTTGCTCTCATTCTGCAGGATTTGAAGCGTATTATACCACTCTTAGGATTTGCTGATCCTAATTAAACTCAAGTGTAACGGGTGATTATATAAAAAGTGCTAATCAACCCCACTTGCTCATGCAATTATTATTATGATCTCTGATTTGACAAAAAGATGAGATAGAGCGAAATATTCAATTAATTTTACCGTGAGAATTGCATAAATAATTACGCTTGACACGCAAGTATGTATTCACATCATTGCACGCATCCACTGCAATTATTGAGTATACCAGAATACAAACTATATTCAAATCAATTTATTTATAGTCAAGTATACTTACTTATTCACAAAATTATCACATTAGGGTGGTGAACAAAGATTCCAACTTCATTAGACAAACCGTAGTTCTTAGGGTGATTAATTAATTGATTATATTATACTGTTGATAGAATCTAATGCTACATTATTTTATATACTGCTGCTCGCTATTCACTGTATATGTAGAGATTCAATTATCGAAATATCTAATGTTATAAGCATACTACATGTCTCTGTGGTTCAACTATTGACAGTTGAATAATTTGCTAGAAGTACTGTTCGATTCTAAAAAAAACGATGAGATGTTTCATAATTGTTTCCACAATTCTATCGATGGCGATAAAATGTGAAGCGCATTGTGTATAATGTGGGAGGAGGGATCAGGGGTCAAGTTAACGTTACCCCATGTCGACGCACTCATTGACCGCAAGAAATAAATGATGTCAGAAGAAAACTCCAGGGAAAATTGGTCTCAACACGTAACTTTCACGAGAAGAAAAGAATCTGGAATGAAACTGTGAAAAGAGATTCGTGAAAAGAACTTTATAACAATCAGTGTAACAATCGTACAATAGGAAAGACTGTTGGTAACGTAACTGATTCAAACTGATACAATCGGAGGCGATTTTGTAATTCGGAACCTGATTTGATTGTGGGATTTTTTTAGTCTTTTTAAATGGCTGGTTACCAATCTGTTGAAGTTTTACTCTACGTGAATGTGAATGAATGAAGATGAAATAGGTCCATGGGACACTGGAAGTGAACGTATAGTTCTACATTGTCATGCCATTTAGATTGAAGTATCAGAGCCTCGGATGGAAAAGAGGTGGGGGATAGGGTGATTGTATGGGCTAATAGCCAGAGGTGGTGTGGTGGGGAGGGGTGATGGGTGTGACGACGCAGTATGTATTCAGAATTCAGATATTGAGAAAGGAAATCTAAGTCGACTACGCCTGTACGAAGAGTAGAAAAACGAGCAAGATGTCTAAACCCTTGGAAGAAATAAAGGATTCTGTTGGAAGAAAAAGACGGGAGAAATTCATTTGCGGTTTCGCGATCTTGCAATAAATTTCAGTAACATTTCTCTCTCTCCTTTCTTTCGCTCACTCTTAGTAGCATTTTCTTCGTGCCTTCACTATCGCCCTCTCTGTGATGTAGCCCACTTCATTTTTATACTCTACTCTGTCTTTCTCTTTCAGAAAGTCTTTTCCTTTTTACCAATAAAATCGATTACCATTCATTTTTCATGTCCTTTTGTTTACTTTGAAAGCCAGGTGTATTCGATAAAAACGTTACTTTTCATCACCTCTTAATCTTGTAAGTGCATGCCTAAGTGATACGGAACATAACATATTGTAGACCTACATATTCAAAAAAATGAAGATACATTCAAATAGTTATAAATATAATATATAAAACATTGATTTGCAGCCACTTTATACATACACTAGAATATTTGGCAGCTTATCGAACACTCCCAACATGTTAGAGGTCAATTATTTATTTCGATCGTCAATTTTCTTAAACCACGATTGTAACAAATCGGTTGCTTTGTCATGGGAAAATCACTTTCAGAATGCTCTTAAATCGTTTGGATGAGATTTGATTATCAAGCAAACAGCTTTACATCATTGGTCTTTATGTCTGCGTTCGCATGACAATAATATTGACACCTATACACTTCCAACGTCCTTCCAACAACCACTCAATTCATACCGTTCTACAAAATAATCTACTTGCAGTTTCCATGAATATATGTTCAGAAAGATCTTGAACGATCTTGACACCTCCTATACTCTTCATAATAATATAAAAGAGTTCAACAACTGATCTAGTCCCGTGGTTGTGCTATACGAACGTGAAGTCAAGACGAACGACGGAAGGCAACTCCATATTTACCTGTCAGTGTCAGGTGTACTTGCATTCCGACCTCGAGGATAGGCGAAGACGGGAACACCTGCCCTCCTCCTCCCCCTCTTCCCAGAGCTATCTGGCCGAACTTCCGGTGTTCGTAGAGTGTAGAGCGTTCTCAACTGTAGTTCCGCTTCGTTGCAGTCATTTTAGTTTCATTCCTCCGCATGTTTGTTACCTCACGGCGAGAAAATAAAGATTGTTTATATAGAAAAAAATCTATGGAGAATTCTAGAAGATTCTATAAAAATGAAGATGATGAACTTGACCGCCCGTTTGGCGGAGATTGCTGAGGAACAATTTTTAAGATGAATCGTGGGTTCGAGTCCCTCTACGGACACGAGTTATTGTGGATTATTTTTCACCTATATAGTGCCATTATCACACGCTCATCTGTACCTCATATGACCTAGCTACCACAATTTGAAATCTATATCAATTCCAGATTGTTTTACTATTCTGTAAGCGGATATGATTGATGATGACTTGCAGACTGATGTAACAACAATCCCATCTTGAATATTTTTGGTGTGAAAAAAAGGTTGACGAAGATATGGACATAGCTTTTGATGACAATGGAACATCGAGTCTGTTACGTTACCAGTGAGCCGTAGTGAACGAGCAAACTTGTTATTTGCCGGACGTTCTTCATTAGTTAACTCACGATGTTGTGATGTATAACATGAAATTGCACTGCCGTTCACACAACGTTTTAAGCTCAACGTATAACGAACATTACGTATTATTTCGCTCCTGGACATTTCGACCTTGTTATGTATTTTAATTTCATTTTCCGTGACCCAACAGCACCAAGTTTTCTGCAATGCTCAGTCAGTCTATACTTGAAATATTAACAACGCCATCGAATTTTATTTTGTTATAATTGAAAATATAAATATGTGAAACATGGTCCTCCATGGTGATTAGGGAAGGTTACACCTTCATCATGAAAATCTAATTGAAATGGGATACAGAAAGTTGAGATGACTTACACCTCACTGATACAAGAATAAATACATACATATATACATCCTTTGAATAGCTTGACGTTTCAACACATTGAATTGTGTATTTTTTCAGTTTTGAATCATTTGGATGAATATGACAATTTTATGTATTGATTGTTGACCAGCATATGCACTCAGAAATTCCCTATTGGATCGAATATCATCATGAAATGAGTCGTGAATATTCCTATATATATATATATATATATATATATATATATATATATATATATATATATATATATATATTGATTCAGATCTGATATATCAGTAGTTTGTAATCGTTTTTAATTCTAATTACAACATTAGTTGTACTCAATCGGTAGGTTAACTATACAACGAATCAAGCCCACAGTACTTTAAACCATGACCTAACGAAATAAAAACGAGACAAATTCAATCGAATTAATGGAGTTGTTTCAGTTATGCGTCTTCTCAGTTTGAATAAGAATTCTCGTTATTGGGGCTTACAAAAGAGAATTGGATTCTGATAATAAATGATCGTCGTTCACATAGTGTGTGTGGTGTGGTGGTGTGAGTTCGGCCGTAAGATAGTCCTTGGATTTATATATTATATATATATATATATATATATATATATATATATATATATATATATATATATATATATATGTATATATATATATAAACCAGCATCTACTATATGTTATAATATGTTACTTGTAATATATATCGCTTCGGTAGCTATATATAGGTACCTTGTGCCTTCGTTTGCAGCCTTAGATTTATGGAATTTCGGTGAATTTCGTTCTCACATAAATTCTCAGTTGGCTGGATGGTGTTCGTTCCCATTTCCGGGTGCGATGTGAACGTTATAGTGTACTAATTATTTCTATGTTATACACACACATATATATTCTTTGTGTATAGCTTTTATAGCGACAATTCCGTTTCGCTGGTCCTAAATAAATATATAAAATTGATATGAAGTGTTATTTTCCAGAATTTAGTTATCTGAGTTGTGATGGCAATGTTAACTGTGTAGTTATGATTTGGTAAAAAACTGTAGCAAGCGAATATTTTGTGTGTATTTCATCTTTTATCTGCTGCTGGAAATTCACCGTTATGGTATTGTTCTTCATAGTCCCGTGGTCTAATTCACAGTGCTTCTTTCGTTTCTGTATTTATATATTATATGAATTTGTTCAGTATAATGGATATCCTTACCATGTATTCACGCAATTCTTTCGACCTCATAGGAGGTAACAAAGTATTATATTATACATATTTATGTACAATGATTCATTTTGGATGAAGATGTGTAATTGATATGGATTCATGGATTAATTAATTCACTCCATTATTATTTCATTATTCTTCGCTAATGGTCACATTAGCCCATGAGCTTCACATATTCGTTCCTGCGTTTTTTTTAATGTTCTTACATAATACAAGAATTTCTATTTTTTTGAATAACGTCAATTCATTGGTGACATTTTTAAAAGCTTTCATGAGAGATACTTATTTTCTGCGTACTTTCCATCTTGAACCACCCCTTCACCCCACACCAACTCAAGGAATATAAAATGAAAAATAAGAGTCTGGTAAATGTTGAGAGCTATATGGCACGATTTTTGCTCTTCCTTACATTGCTAAATGACATCTGCAAACAAACACAGGGGTTTTTCTAACGATATTAAATTTTCCATTAAGGAGGAAAATTTCCCTTTTAGTCTTTAATTTAATATCAAGACTGGCAAAGCCCTTCTCAATAGTTAATGCAAATTGATGAATACTGCCTTGTTACCAACTCATGAATAATATATAAAACAACCGACAAAAGCTATGATAATCAATAACACGATGCACGTTCGCATGAAAACAAAAATAAACAACATCAGAAACAATATTAATAATAAAAAGTGTTGTGTATATATAGTATTGGTAGGAGACATGCATGCATTACAAAATGTCAGAGCATAATGTCGTAGCGAAGATAAAAATATATGTAACGTTTTGCTAATGTAGGAAAACGGGTGTCATTGATAATGTTGATGGTAATACAAATGAAGTTGACAAGAGATTATCAGTTTTTATTATTTTATATCATATATATAATTATATATATATATATATATATATATATATATATATATATATATATATATATATCATTTTCAATTTTTTGAATTCATATATTGGATTCAATTCAAATTGAATTTGAATCATGAATTATACACATGGTTATCAATGTAATTTTGTTAATTGAACATACATACAATTTCTGAAGATAAGTGAACACATTTCAAGCAATGAAGAACATGGTCACTGGGCCAAATTCACTCCATAAATATCTATCATTTTCAGCACATACTCCTGAATTCCTTCCATTGTACTTTTCAAAAGCCTCTACCCCCTATACACACAAGTAAGCTATAGTGCTTCAAAATTTCCAACAAGTTCCCTATTTTGATATTGAATGCACTGCACTTATCAAAATGCTTTAAATTCACTTCCCAACACGTCTATTGCATCTTTCTTTGTCGGTCATGCTTCGTTCGTTGCAGGTTGTGAGAGTTATTCTTCGGTCACTGTCGGATTATTCCCACAATACTTCTATATATTTGTTACCTTTTGCTCGACCCTGCTGCCTTGAATGCCGTTTTGCTCGACTTGCGCTCGTAAGGGGTGTACAAACAACCGATTAAGAGATCACGAAACTCAAATTCAAAATGTTGTACATCTACAATAAAAAGTCCTGGACAACACCTGTACTTATACCTGTACCAAATTCTCTGCATACATTTCGTTTTTACTCTAGTTTATATTTCATTTGTTACTGTTATATATTCTTTCCCAGTATAACTGCGTTAATGTCGCAGTAGTTCTTATGAAATTTTGATTTATCATATATTAGAATCGTCAAGGTTCAACAGCAAATTGCCATATGGCAATTTGCTTTATTTCGATTTATTGGTTATTATTACATGTGTACAGAAATACGGTACATAGTTTATAACAAGTCAAATAGGTATTAGAATGTGAAAATGAGAAGATAATTAGTGATGTATCTGTAAAGCATTGACGATAATTGTTGAAATTATCAACGAACCATTGATTTTACTTCGTCTTTTGTGAGGCCTATTTGTGGTACATTTAATCACGTTGAACATGCACTTTTCCCGCATGATGGCTCAATCATCACGAGAAATAGACCCACTCGCTTTTCCGATTAGCAGTGTATTGGGAGTAATTTCTTTCTCGGTTGTATAATGTGACCATAGGTTGAGTGAACTCTTCGAGATATTAAAATATATATGAAAAATGACATTAGAAGCGTGTAGAAAATTATGTGTTCACAACTTATGGTTTAAAAGAACATTAATTGGTTCTAAACTGATCACAAGAGTTTACATAAGTGAATAAGAAATAATATTCATCTATTCTTTCACTTTTGAATGTACACATACGTTGCCATTAGTTGAAAATGGAACATCAAAATATTCTGTGAGAATATCAGAACCTTACAAAGTATTCATATTAATTTTTTTCACAATGATTATACGATAAACGATGGAAAGATTGAGAAAAGGAACTTCCTCTCATCAACCCTCATCACAATATTCATACATCTATCTCTGGTCGATTACTGATGCAATTAATGTCATCCACTAGAAGGTAAAGATCGTGTTGATAATAGTTATAATGTTGGCCCACCTAGCCTTTTGGCCGTTTGTCTCGGTAGACGGCTCTCCTTTACCACCTGTCGCTTGCATTAATGTACTCGCTCGACCTTAGCCGATATTAGACCTAAAATATTTCATTTTGTGAACAGAAAATGTACCTGTATAAGTTTGGTAAAATGAATATATTAGATATACATCATTTTGTTGTGTTATATATGTTGGATTTTAATTATTTTCATAAAATTATCTCATAATATATTGGGCCTATAATATATTATATTCATATGTTCCCAAATTTGAAATGGTCTATTTATTGGTGATATTGGTGTTAGTGGTAATAAGACCGCCTTTAAGTCTTGAAACAAGCTAGAGGTAACTCTTCGAAACGGTCTTGCTAATTCATCCTTAGCCTTAATTGAGGAACAATGGTTGTATATCAAGATTTCGACGTGAATAGAACACGAATGATGATAATAATTCATCACACCACCCTCATTGAACAAAAGACAAATATGCTCATTATAGTCATGTTACAGGTAAAAAGAAATTTGGCAGGTGATAAATATAATATGAATGGAGTGTGTGCAAAATTAGTCGATGTCTTCCGTTGCATTCACATATGTGTCAATTTTGAAAATATATTCGACCTGAATCCGATCCGAAGTTTTACTTTTCAATCATCTCATGCAAAAACCTCCAAGGTTTCGAGCTTCATTGCATAGATGATTACTGTCAGTTTGAAGCCTTGTATTCACAGGAAGTGCATTAGACTGTATAGTGAAGGCATCACCGTTCCAAGCTACAAATTGCACTTAATTTATATTAGATAAATTGAGGTGAATCATTTATCTTTACAAACTTGATTATCTTGATAGTTTTAAATTTTCATATACAAAACAATACGATCTATATCAACGTGTACATAACTAGGGATGGTCCATGAATAATTACAGTGAGTGACAGCTGAAAGATCCCTATTGTCTATGAAAGATAGTGAATATATTGATTTGAATTTTTATTCAAACTTTGAAATGTTATAAGATGGAACAAACTACCAATCACTTCACGGTACTAGTGATCAATAACTTTTTAGTGTAACTTTTTAGTGATGTGCCTTTGCGATTTCAAAACTGTGAGCCACTTTTCATAATTCTCATACTTCATCAATATCGATAAGTGACAATCTTCAGTAACAAATTATCAATGTTTGTCTCTTTATTCACTATCATCTTCATACGGCTGTATCCAGGTTCCATGTACTGAATCTGTAACTAATCGCATTTGCTTCCCAGCTAGGAAATTACAAGGCAATATAATTGAATGATTTTCCTCACATTTTTGATATATATTTTCTTCATGCTTGCGTATATGAATTTGATGTCTCTGATAGTTCGTGAGTTATCATAAAATACGACAGAATGATTATTCTTTCTGAATCCAATCATGAACGTTATTCGAATACGTTTTATTATATTATTATCCCCTCGTCTGCCTAAAGCGAGAAAACTGGAAATGAAGTAGTAGTGGGGCGTCGGTTCAAGTTCAGTATAATGCATGAGGTAGCACATATCTTTCATCCAATCATTCGAATTCCAAAATAGCCCAACTGTAATTCAAAACATCAGTTATCGGTCACCCTCTCAATTCGTACCCTAAAATGACTCGGATTCTGGTGAGGTAGTTATGATAAAATAATGCTCATCGACATCATCAATATGTGTTTCATGGTTGATGCCCACCCTCGTGTAACATTACTTCGAGAACACCTCACCTGTTTTAATCCAGTTTTAGTTCCGGTGTCATCATATGACGCTGTATATCTTCTCCATTGTGTATCAATTACGGTTTGAACCAAGCTTGATGTAGATGCATATATATATATATATAGGCCTACACATGATGTGTGGGAAATGGTCGCTACTTGAGAACCATGCACCGCACTATAATTATAATCATAGGTAGACCTTTTTTTATATACACACACACACACACACATATATATATATATATATATATACATAAACTATGGTGCAATTGTCCGCTCTGCTAATCTCATCCAACAACAATATTGCCTGTACGAGGAATTAGGACAAGACCTGGTATTAATGAGCGTTTTGATTAGTATACCTGTAACCTCGGAAAAAGTTCGTCTACTGACTTGATAATTGTAAAGAAAATCGACAATTACATAATCTCGCTGCAACTTTGAGGCTTTTGAATGATGCTGAATTACGTTTAAAATCATTAACCTCGTGCTGAAAGTTATTGATACTTGAAAAATACTACTGGTATGGGTTATTGTATATTTATATATATCTATATTTATAGTATATATATATATATATATATATATATATATATATATATATATATATATATATATATAATTATATATATATATATATATATAAATATATATGTATGTGTATGTGTGTGATATTTCTGTCTGTTGTATTGGTATACGACTCATAAGTCTTCCCTGTGTGTGAGAGGAAGACCTTTGAAGATCATAAAATTAATAATAAACTCTTGCGATCGCGATCAATTAGTTTTCACTTA
The DNA here is from genome assembly GCA_907164805.1 of Brachyptera putata. Classification (NCBI taxonomy): domain Eukaryota; kingdom Metazoa; phylum Arthropoda; class Insecta; order Plecoptera; family Taeniopterygidae; genus Brachyptera; species Brachyptera putata. The sequence goes on along the minus strand of OU015464.1, from coordinate 23,810,408 downwards.
CTTACTACCTTTTGGATATCTTTCGAACATTATAATGTCCTTATTGAATTCTGTTATAAATGTCACAACACCTTAAGCAGAATTGGAGCACTAATTATGAAATAATAATTGGTTCAGGACTGACGTGTATGTTAACACGTTGGATAATGAGATGTGCTATAACCTTTAGTCACGCCATGATATTCAAATTTAGGTGTATGAAGCGAATAATTCATAAAATAGGATGAAAAAATGAATAAATATAGAATAGAAGAAATAAAATATGAAATGGAGGATGTTCATGGCGTTGTTTACTGCATACTATTCATCTATATACATTACATGTGATCGTGCTAGCTCCAAGTATACATCATAATTGTTATAATTTCTGTTTTTTTTTCTAAACATTCTTCATTCAGAAGAAAAGTACATATCTTGTCCTAGGACCGGTGAAAATTGTTATTTCAATCAAGAATTAAAATTGGTCTTGTGTGAAATATAGGAAAAGCTCATCATACATAATGCTAGGCCTAAAGTAATTGTACCTCAACCTATCCCAATGAAATACATCAACTAATACTAATGAAATAACTCGTTATTAAAAATTTGCAATGATTGTTTAACTCCACATAATGTAATACACACAATCAAATGAATTGATGTTTAGCTTTCAGTCTTTATTTTGCCTGATATTGCTTACCTTTGAACGTTTCGAATACGTTGAAAACGTCATTCATAATATATTAATGGAGTGTCGAAAGATCGTTTAATTCAGTACGGTAATTAATTTTTCAAGCACATTTAAACGTTGAAATTTTAAATGCGACGTAGTACATTTGATTAAAAAGACATCAATTACTTTATATTGCCCCTTATTACCTCAACCTCTTGATGAAGATTGTTTCTTGTGATACAAGCATCAGAATGAAAGTAGATCCGTAATTACAAAGCAAATTTATTAATAAATATAATTTGTTATGAAACATGGAACACTTTGGCAAATTCATCAAGAGGTTTGATCTCGTTTGGTTTCAAACCAGAGAAATAATACAATGTGATTGAGAGCTTATTGATATATTCAAAGTATTCATTCTTTTTATAATTGAAGTTCATTCATCTAATATGTATTCTCATATATAGGCCTACATACTGCTAAGAAGGAACACGTTTTAAATATTCCGTTATGAAAAATGAAGGAAGTTAGTTTGATACATCGATCAATTAGATGTCTGATATTGACACTCATTTATTATCAAAGATTAATTTTCATATTGTTCGACAAGCATGTATTGAAATTGAAAGCAAATACAGTGAAATTCAATTTGTTCGAGTTGCAATTATTGGATGAGCTCCATTTCTGAAAAGTCATGCACATTCATACTCCAGGAATCGTTTTCAAATACGAGCTCAATATACATAATCATCATGATGAATTCAAATGATTTTCGAATTTATATAATTATTCTGTTGAGTGAAATCACTCATTTTGATTATGCTAGTCCTAGCTACAGAACGAACCAGAATGGCATGCTCATGCAAATTTGTTTCCAGTTTATAACTATAATAATTATTATAAACTCAGAACAAATTTGCATGTATCATTATTTACAATGCAATCTGATGAACAGAATACACACATGAAAGCTGACTACCGAAGTTCATCACTATATTCGAATATAATAGATTTGATGTAGTCTATCTCTCACTTGGAAATACTACTTATGAAATTTGACGTGAAAAATCATTTTTCTCATTGCTCGTTCGCTCATTAGTATTCACACACACACATATATATATATATATATATATATATATATATATATATATATATATATATATATATATATATATATATATATATATATATATATATATATATATATATATATATATATATTTATATATATGTGTGTGTGTGTGTATGAGTATACATATTGTTTTGATGAAAGCACATAGAGTATAGTATTTTAAAGCGATTAATTAGATGGTATAACAATGAAAGGATTAAGCAAACTATTGCTGTACCTAGCGAGAGTGCACTGTACGAGTGGCGTGGGTGGGGATACGGTGGTGTGTATAGATAGAGGTTGTTGATTTATTTCCGTAAATTGGCTCGCAACCGATTCAACATTCACGTTTGCCAACTCGACAGAACTTGTGGTATATCAAGTCTCTCGGTGACCCAGTAGTTGTAGTTTTGTTTCTAGCCAATTTGAATAGGAATCAAACAAATAAAATTACAAAACTCAGCCGCCTCTCTATAGCTCATATATGGCTAACGTTCTGCTTTGGAAGCTGATGTCTAATCGGGCGAATGTCCGATTCCTGCATATTTCATCCATCTTTTATCAGTTGGTTCTCATCGTATCCCCATATGTGATAACCGGTGGTGGGGCAGTCCAAAAAATAATAGTTTTCATCATTACAACACTTTCGTGATTCTGATATCACCAGCTGAAATGACCGGAATTTCTGATTGTATGACAAGTAAACCGTTCTGGTTTAATTTTCAGTCCAAATATATACAAAATGTATGTTGTCTTGGCAACACAATAAAACGCTGACTAAATTCTCAAGGTTCTGTATTTTGATAGTTCTACTTGTATTATACACTTTATTTCATTCGAATGATTACCATAAAGTGCTAAACTCACAGTACGGTCATAGATGAAAATAACTTCCTTTCCTATATAGAAACTGTGATTGTATTTAGTTCATGAAATCAGTTCTAGAAATTAGGTTACAGAAATGAATTGAATTCTGAAGTATTAAAATAATAAAATTTCAAGGCACGAACTTTGCATACCGGGATCTCGAAGTATCTCCATTTTACAAACATGAAGTTGTATTGCAGTTTGTAATTGAAGTTTGAAACAATAACGAAGTGAGTTCCTTATTTAATGGTTTTAAAGTCTTGTGGAATACTGCATCCCTGCCATTTGAACGAGGAATCTCTATTATATTACACAGAATTAACCACCATTCTGACTTCACTATCAGGAAAACTTTACCACTGCTGAAGATATTTGTAATATTAAAAACAGAATGATTTATTCAAAAACATGCAGTGTATTCCTATATATATTCCATTTGATGTGAAGATAGCCAACAAAGTAACAATCTGGATCGATCGGTAGTCGCAATCGATAATAGTTTGAAGTCTGTCTGGTTCCGTTTTCCTACACACACAGAATGGTGGTGTTTTAGCTAAGTATAGGAGCTTTGAAACTACAATTTTAGCTACTGAATGTCGGTAAAGTGTGCCAAGTTGGGCAGCGTCGCCCGAACCGACGCCCAAGCCGACGCCTTTGAGAAACCCCAGAATACGCGTCAGGAAATACAATCATACAACCATACGAACATACATGCATATAACAATGTATAAAACTAGATAAAATCGAAAATGAAATGGGATAAAATAACACACAATTAACATTGAACGTATTTGTATGGAACCTGTGATCCTGCTGTTATTTTGAATCAATTAGCTTAATGCTGGAGAATTTTGAGATGGTATTATAAATAATCCGTTCGATAGTTTTAATAACGGAAGATGAAGGCGCGAAGGATCAGTGCGCTAAGACGATATCTCGAGTATTAACTGCATATATACTTGTACGTAATTAATAGAAGCCTACATAAGATAATTCATAAAATATAAATTGATGCAAAGTTGAATTATTTATTATTTTAATTCGTCAATACAGTACGGTCTCAAAAGAGAATGAAGCGTTTCATGAAAAATAGTAATTACGCATCATATGCACGAAAAGTGAATTTACGGCTGTCTTTTGCCGGATGTTTGGATGAATTGCTTCGTTGGTTGTATTGAACATGCAACAGATTCAATAACAGTGATATAATAATGAAGTAACAGACAAAAAGCTATGTTAACGATATTGAGTAGATATTTTCATGTTGAAGTATATATTCTCATGGATGTATAATTATTCGAACTTTTGTGGTCTAGCAAGATATATCGTGTGGATTCATGCGATTCTGTTGAATTTATTTATTATCCTTCTCTCTCGCCGGATGTATTGTGATGAATCTGTGAAACGTATATTTAATTACACATTTTAATGTTCACGAGTTATTTTCGAAGTAATAATTATTCAAACTTATTCGCCTTAACGAGTAATGTCATGCGAAATCGAAATAATTTTTGTTAAATTCAACTTTAGGTATTCTCCTTCAATTCTGTTTTATCACCGGAAGTTTGGTGATGGATGTTTGTGTTTCTGTGAAAACTAAATGATCAAATAAAGTTATTATTAATCCTCATTTACCCATTATACACTGGTAAACCGTATCAAGACGCGGGTGGCAGGCACCACCATCGTTCCCAACATTTCGGCTTATACGAAAAGGCCCAATCTCCCGCCGAGACTTAAAATACACCACGACCGTGGACTTCAAGCTATATTTACTAACGCTACTGAACCTATTATATAACGCTGCATAGAAAATACAACCAATCACAAATGTGATTGAAAGGGTGTGTTCGTGGGAGGAACAAGGTCAGAATTATCGGATAATCGTAACATGTTACTAGTATGAAATGCCAAGATAAGAAGCAATTGACGACAACTTGTTCTCAAATATTCAGATTTTCACGTGTGAAATCGCGCAGACAGAATACATATTTTCTCAAATACCTCATTGATTGAAGTGTCGAAGTTATCATTTCAAAGTTCTTCTTCTTCTTCCTCGAGAAATTACTGAGACAAGTAGATCAGTCACTAAAGCGCGCTGAGCTCGGGAGACCACGGTTCTATTCCCGTCATGGTCGACGATCCTGACAGGCTTTTCTCGGTTTATTTGTCTTATCAAAGTGTATACTGTGATGCTTCCTCATGAGCAGCCCACGATTACTTCATTTCTTGTCTCGAAAATCGAATAAAACGTTCATTTTCACTTCTATTCATCATCTCATTTATCTCTCACTTATGCCAATATATCTTGGAGAGTACCATTGAAGACAATATGAGTTATACCGAAAAAGTATGCACCTAACACAAATAACGAGATGTCAAGAATATGAAGTCCTCGACGCCAAAGATTCGTCGTAGTTAAATCTCTTTTCCTCGAATGTTTTTCACGTAACAAACAATTCACGCAGCCCGTTATTTTATCGAAGACGCGATAAACAAGATTAGTTCGTAAACTTCCAACTCGACGTGCGCGCTGTGCTATCCAACGCACCCGATGATAATGACGTGACGATCATATTATGACGCCCCTTAACAAGATTACAGCGACGCCATACGTCACAGCGCGCGTCTTCAGGCGTCGGTCTGGAAATAACGGATGGTTGGTGACGTCACATCATTACTTGACACGTCTATATGTGCGAGTGTGTGTGTAGAAATAACTAAATCATCTTCAACTGTTGCTCATCCGTGTAGTATGGCACATCCGGACAATTCCAGAAGTTTGATGAAGTTCCGAATCCAGTAATATCCTGTCATCAACCCTCTCGCACTTCACATCTGCTCTCACCGATGTTTGTCGTCAGGAAATAAGATATAATTACATTTCAGTTTGGCTTTTGGATAATTATATTTTGATGCAATGTACTTAACAGTCCATACAGAACAATTATATGCAGTAGACTATCACCCTAGTATGCATGCCATCAGGGAATTTTCGATAATATCAAATAGTCTGAGGCGGTTGAATGTTACTTGAAAAACGCAGAATATACGTAGTAAAATGAGCGATGAATATGTTTTGTATAGGATAGCTAGAACAAATCGCCATATATGGGTAACCGATCCAACGATATCCCTAAAATTTGTCAAACACACCTTCTATATAGCCCATTACATCAACTCGAACTTTGAAGTTTTAGGATACTAGTCTTTTCACCTCATTGTGTTGATTGACATATCGGTATTCTTTCAAGTCCTGAAATCTAATCAATTCAATCATAAGTAGGGACTGTATATCTCTGAGCAAGAAGATGAGCATATATGTGGATCGGATATATGGAGTTATATGTGGATCGGTTTGGCCTCATACTATTTTATAGAGCGCAGATGAAAACCAACCCAATTAGTACTGAAAGAGTTCAATCTTCATAGCTATCCAGTGACATTATTTGGTTCCAAAAAAATTATATATATATATATATATATATATATATATATATATATATATATATATATATATATATATATATATATATATATATATATATATATATATATTATATATATATATATATATATATATATATATATATATATATATATATGTGTGTGTAGGCCTGTATGTATATAAACCAACATGATGTCATGATATCTGAAAGAATATCACGTTCAATTAATTCAAGTAACTGAGCATTTGAATAAGTTACATGGAATTACTACATATCTTTGATGTTGCTCTATGGCTTTAATTTAATTAAATCGAGGGCTTTGATGTACTGCATCAATAATTAATTTCTTGTTATCCTATGCACATATTTAGATTACGATTAGACGAAATACCTGCAATTACTGAAACAATTAATGTCAATAATCTAACTCTGCACAGTGCTCTACTTCAAATGTGTGCAAGTCAACAGAGGAGGATTTTAATATAAATACCTCGAGAATAATTCAGGACTAAACTACAGAATATTGTGATTCAATGATACACGTTTTCTTTGATATACTGTTGAATTTATTGTTGCATGCGCATTGTTATATTGTCACAGATGATGACAGAGATAGACAATTAGTTCGAAATTAGATTTTAATTTGATTAATCGAATTTGTATTATCCCTTTATGCATATTTTATTATCATACGTTTTTGACAATAACACATTTCGTTAAATATATATATTGTGTCGAGTTCTCGACTTGAGAAAACATAACATAATCCTAGTTACTATAAACACAATCACCCACATTATTCAAAAAATAACTTCTAAACTCGATATGGTAAGTTTTATACATAGCAGGGACAGCAAAGACAATTTACTAGGCCTATTGTATTCACGGGTACAAATTATATATGCCACATTACGAATTATGACATTTTCTTCAATGATTGGGAATATTATCACATCAAATAAAATATCAAGATGATAATAAACACATTACATTTGCTCGCTATATACTGCACGTAGTTCAAGTCCTGCTTATAAAACTGGATAATACTGTTTTTTTCCATTCTTTCAATTATTAAATGTACGTAGACAGAATTTGAAATGATTATCAAATATTCTGCATGTCGTATACAAGCGTATCGCGTGTAATATTCAACGGAATGCATACGACCGTCCACCAACAGCATAAATAAATTACGACGCTTCGAACCTTGCGTATACGCATACACTATCGCGTTTTATTATGAAACATCAAGTCCAGTATGCAGCTATAGCGTTGTGGGATGTTCCTTTCGGTTTTGCAAGTAACCAATAAATATATATAATTTTAATGTTGGGTAAATAAGTACGTGATGAACACATATATTTCATGATATAGTATCATGCCTATATATACACACAGTCACACACACATTTATATATATATATATATATATATATATATATATATATATATATATATATATATATATATATATATATATATATATATATATATATATATATATATATATATATATATATATATATATATATATATATATACTTCATATAAAGTCCTATATTGTGAATCATTCGAAACAGTAGGATGTATATCAGAGTAAAATACGTCAATCGTATCTCTCACCCTGCCTCTCGTCAAGTAATAACACACTTTCGCTTCAGGTGGTGTTACAGTAGTCGTCATCTGTTTCATACAGAAACCTACGCCTCAAGAACAGCTTTTCACGAGGAGACTATCGGTAAAATGGCATGATATATTATCAGAGAGACGAATATATATATATATATATATATATATATATATATTCACCCACCTACCTTTATCACGACTAAAACAGTATTTTAGTAAGGTTTCCTTTACATTCAATTGGTTGGTTTTGATCAAAGAGGCGTATAGCGGCACACAATGTCGAATGAAGCGAATTTGTGAATGTATTATAATGCTCTATAGGGAGCGAAGTTCTCATCGCCTTTATTCTACAAATGTGATATTCAACTAGGTCACACGTCATTAGTTATTTATTTACGTTGAATAGAAGAAAGTCAATTAACTAGACAGAAAAAAAGAGTACGATTTCGAGTCAATTAGCTGATGCTGAACAGTGGAGTGAATGAGCCATTATGCCATTTGAATCTTATTATTTCAGCGAGTTTCAGTATAGGGAACATGGGAAACCACTATTATAACATTTGGCTGTAATGTTTAGGGTCTTTGCTTTTATCGGGGTGGGTTTTCATTCAATGAATAAGTCCTTTCTTTGATAACAATACGCAATAAGGGATGATTCTTTAATAGTGTCAAGACTGTTGGTGGGTTCAATATATTGCACATGTTGAAATGTAGAGTACTAATATGTAATACAAATCGCTTCACTCATAACAAGATTTAACTGTCGATCTGTCCTTGCAATAATTTATTACCATCATTTTTTCGACTTTTTTTATTTTTGGTGTTTCGTCAATGATAATAGAAATTATTAGGATGGGAGATTATTGTCTGGTATGATAAGAAGATGAGAGAAAGGACTATTACATATTTCATTTTGTGTCTGTATGGTCAGTGAGAAGGAAGCGGCCGTGACCAACCATGAGAAAGTGTAATACTCACTATGACAACAGAGGAAAACCACGGAAAGTATATGTAAGAATATATGTAAGAATAGTTATTCACGTCATGAATTGAATCATGCGATCATAGACTCATAATATCAGTTTTCATAATATATTTGGTTCAGACCATAATCACCTGTAAGTCGATGGTCCAGTCCAACCATCTCAGTAAAATTCAAGTGCACTATTCCTGTAAATACATGAACCAAATAATCAAGAGGGTTCTCTCGTTCGTATAATTATCAGTTACGTGGATTTGACGTTCGTAAATTTGAATAGAACACTTGAATACCATGAACACACTTCTCTATTTTTTCACGCTGAATTCCATTGTAGAGCAAACGCTTTGACATCCCATGTCGTACAGGTTATATCCATTGTTTGTTAGATCACATACACATTTTCTATAAATCGAATGGAGCACACACACACACACATATTCGTCGTTACGTGCTTCTGTGCTCTAGACGACGGCCGCACACAACTAGTAGAATAATATGACCCTACTTCGGTATTCAATTCACTCATTCAAAATCAATTCAATTACATTATCTGAATGTATAAATGCAGATATATATCATTGATTATTATCAAGTATAGGGATCAAGTGATTGACAGATGTCACTGCCTACATTTATCGTACATGTCCGATAATGTTCACCGGTACAGAAACATGCATTTATTTAGAGTGGCTATTCATATTACGTCCGTATACACTCGGGTAATGACAGACGTGTTAATTAACTCGATTCAATTCATTTTCGAAACACAAATGGATTAAAAACTAATTTCATAATATTCCACTCATATGTAATATGATTATGACGCCTAATTTATCATTCACTCATTTATATGATATTTTATTCAATAGTTGGGCCTGTATCAAATAATTATAGTTATTTTTGGGTACAACATTTTTATCCAGAATGAATTGATATGTACATTTATCAGAAAGAATGAATGAGGTTTAATTAACCTTAATGTACTTGGGATGATGTAAAGGTATCTCCATCTTCCAATCCACATCTTCATTGATGAGCAAAATTGATAGCAGAGTACATATACAGCTAGATTTAGCAGGAATGAATATACTTTCAATCGTTACTTCATTGGTTGAACGAGTCTGAAACAAGATTAATGAGTCTGTGTATATAGTGAGTGCTGGTAAAAAGTAGTGCCATGTTATTTTATTCTTTCCATTTATTCATTACATTGCAATTTGTATACTTGTTAATTATGATGACTGTATTGATTATGAATTACTTGATATTATTCACTTATGAATAACTTGATTACTTTATGTTCAATGATAATATGAGTTGATACCCTAATCTTGAATACTTGAAACTGTATTTATTTGTATCCTCTGATCTGAAATCTGCCTGTCTTATCGTCTGACTGACCATAGAGCCTGATCCGGTCCACTATGCCAACATCTCAAATATTTCCTTAATTAGCATAGTATTGTCCCATAGCCCAGTACCCGCATTATATACTGACCTGATCAGATGGGGGGTGTACTGTTCGATACCAGGTTCCGGATAGACATACTGCCCGACGCTATCTGGCAAGAGAGTTGGTGTTAATTCACCATTTATGTTGTCGATGAATAGGGAAACGAGCATCTATGCAAAAAATATTTTTTCGATCTTCTCTCGATTCAAATGAGACAAAAAAGGATTGAGTATGTCAAATTCTCCTTGGTAGTTCCTTATCGACATTGTGTATGATGTACGGTACACGAGCCTTCTTGGAATATGGCGTCGGCTAGTATACTTCCCTTCGAATCTGGTCTAGTATAGCAGTGTGAAAATGGGTAGTGTGCCAATGTGCCCATAGTATCCAGGAGTCAACAATGCTTTTTTTTTGCTACGATTGCTGATTCTTAGTATATACATATACATATATATATATATATATATATATATATATATATATATATATATATATATATATATATATATATATATATATATATATATATATATATAGAGAGAGAGAGACTTTTTCTCACATTGCTGAAATAGATATTAGAATATTAATCATTTTTCTGTTGAAAAATAATATGATATTGCTTCTCCCAATGCATTTCTCCACATATACAAATCACATCGATTTCACAAACCCACTCTGGCAAAACGGCCTTGCTCAACAATAGGTATTACTTCTGATTTGTAGACAGAAAACAATTATTTTAATCCGACTGCCAGTACCATACAAAATATTTGCCTCTCGGATGGGTGAATAATGTTCGCGTATTAGGGTCAAGAATAGTCCCATTGTGTCAAGAACCCATGGCACTAATGATAGCAATATGCCTATATTGCTTTATCTGGGGTACATAGATATGCTAACGAGCTACCGACCCCATACTAATAATGGGAAATTATTATACCGATCTGGAGGGGATGTGATATATATATATATATATATATATATATATATATATATATATATATATATATATAGGCCCATATATATTCAAGCAAATCACCATTATGACGATATTAATGTTAATTGATTGTATTATCTTGTCATTTGATTTCAAGATGCAAGACTAATGCAGTTCGATAATCCAGTTCGAATTTGACAGTCAGTTCAAGATCCCTTTGACAATGACTAATGAACCTTTGACAATGCTTGTGTAGCTTTGGACAGTATTTCTCCAGAAATTTTATGTTTTCAGAGAGCAAAACGCTTAGGCCTATTTCATTGATGACTTCATGATGACCGTACAATTATTGTAGTTTCTACAATTATTTATTCAGTATTAGTGATTTTCTGAAACCTGTAAGGTTCATTTGTAATTTGTGATTGGTGAATAAAAGCTATTCGTACGTGAATACAAAACATTCTTACTATTTATCGATTATTGTTAGTTCAAATACGTGTACAATTGTGTATGTAGGCTTTGTAGTGAGTGATAAGGGTGTAAAAGCTTCTATGTAGTGATCACAGTCGATTGCGTTTCACAACGAAACATTTGAAAATAGTAGAGTAACCGATGATCACATGTATTAGCGACGTTATAAAAGTACATATGTAGCTAGAGTTGACCCTACTGTTAGTTTACTATGGATTCTTTCAAGTGTAAATGATTTGGATACGGAAAATATTTCTCGCTCGTTGTCCGGTACGATTAATGATTTAGATTCATGTGGAAGAAGATTAGTGCATTTCGGTTGAATTAGCGGAGTGAAGGCTACTGTACTTGAACGAACGATTGTTTTCTTGTTCACGCTGCACAGGCCAAACGAAAACAAAGATTTCTCCATATATGTGTGTTATCATCATCCGAGTCGATATCTTATACAATCGGTGGCACAACTTTTCAGAAACATCATGGAAGACTGTAGATTATATATATATATATATATATATATATATATATATATATATATATATATATATATATATATATATATATTGAACAAATTGAAATTTCCACGGAAATGTAAAATCTGAATGAAACATACAATCCCAAAGTTACACGTGAATCGGATCAGCCGTCCTATAGAGAATAATTATAATGTACTTTATGAGATCAATTAAAAAGTTATCAGAAATTATCAAAAGATAGCACCAATTCGATCGTGAGAAGATTGAAGGAATGAACAACATGTAGAACAGGAAGGCCGTGTTTTAATTGTTTCAGATTCAAGGTGTGTAGCTTTCCACTATATTTCACATGAATAGCCTATGCCTATATCACTCATGTTATAATGCATAATTTGCATTTTCTCAGAGCAGTCACGAATGTGCTCATATCGACTATCCTTAGTCAATATGTAGAGTATGTTAGGGTATTTTACATTTAAAAAAAAGAAATGCTATTTCAAGTAACCATTCATCCTTTGATGAATCTTGTGCCTTTCTTGCTGCTGTTCACTCATGGTTGCTATTACATCATTTCATTGACGAATAATTCAAGTTTGCAATGTCAGTATTTGTATCATTCAATAATATTATGTCGCTTGATCATTCATTATTGTGTCCCGTAAGGCAAGCACGAGTTTCAGTCTTCGATTTCCAAATGAGTATATGAACTAGTACAAATGAACTGAGAACAACCATTTCAGTTTTATTCTTGATTCCGGAAAGTTGAAAGACAAAAAACACAGATTAGTACTGATAACTATGTTTTTGATCCAACTCCAGGTTAGAATGAAACACATTTCACTATTGAAATATTAATCACAGTCTCTACACAGTCTTTATATATATAATATATATATATATATATATATATATATATACAATTCTAAAAAAACTCTATGCTTGCCTCCATATTTTATCAGTTAGCTTTTTCTGTTCATCATGGTGATTCCTCGTTTAAAATTTAAATTAAAAAATGGTGGTTTATAGTGATAGACTTCACCTCTGATGAGTGAAACTCCAGTAACACTTTTCCTTCGTTTTGTGCTAAAAAGAACAAAGTTTGTGATAGCTATATGATGAAAAAAAGCACCGTGAGCAGAGCTAATGTACAGTTTTTTTGTCTACTATATAACAATGTTGAAAACGTAATTTTTTTCCACTGTTGATTCCCAACTCGTGGGGTCAGAAAGGTGGAGGTAAACGATTACGTGTATAAAGTGTGGGAGCTATACACACTTGCAACTCGCTGGACAGAGTCAGTTACTCTCGTGAAAATGAAATGAAAGAGCTGTTGTTGTAGTTGCTGAATGGAGAAAGATGCAGTATATAATTGACTATAGATCATTCGATAGGTGATTAAAACGATTTATTTTGTTCGAGTTGATTGTATTTTTCATCGCATACATTATCATTCGTCTCAGATTATTTTGTGAGTTGAATCAATTCCGTCTCTTTCAAATTCATATTATAGTAGGTGATTTGATGATTCCCTTTCAAAAATGATAACCACAATTGGATACTTCATTCAAAACTAGAGTGTATGAAAACATATTCAAATGAACTGGTAATATAATTTTTCTGGAATGGTTTGTTATAGTTCTGATTGAATGGTCATCACTCATCAGAATACTAATACACTGATTGATTGGGCTTTAGGTGAAACATAATATTCCAAAGAATATCCAAATAAAAGTTCCGATTGTTAGTTCCATCGTATCCCACACTACTAGCGAGCACGTGCTTCGCGCCCTCATCTTTCATGAACACAACTATAGCGTGCATGCAGTATAACTTGTCACCGATTCACAAGAAGCCCCTACATGGGAATCGCTCTAGGGCTTCCGTCCCTGTCCGCCCCGTACACATGTTCCAAGTTGTGGTGACCACTGTACCTGTTCTATTGATTCGTTTGTGGTTAGATTACAGTGATCGTGTTTCGTGCGTCTTATCTTGCTTATGTTGAAGATGTCTCGATTGTTCTTTCGTCAACAAGTTATTCAATTCAGTATTGCATCGCATATATATATATATATATATATATATATATATATATATATATATATATATATATATATATATATATATCAATGATCAATGTTTTCGGTTCCTCTTGTGTATTTATATTATATTTAAAACTCACCAACGTTTCTCTTGAATTGCATCGAACATTTTCACAAGTGATACATTGAATACTGAAAAATTATTATATACAATTATTAAACAGAACAGATAATATAAAATGTGACTATTGTTCAATAGCCACATTGACTCAATTCTTGAAAATGAATGGATATAGAGAGAGAAGGAAATAACGAGAGCATTCAGAAAGAGTACCAAGAGAAAAAAGCGAGATGAGGAGAAACCCAGAAGCACCGCATACTTACCATACGTCAAAGGAGTAACGGACAAAATTAGTCGATTTTTAACTAAGAAGAACATAGATACGATATTCAGCACAGATATAAAGTTGGGATAATTATATGGGCATGGGGAGGAGAGAATGAAGAATGAGTGTGAAGGGTTCTATGAAATACCATGCGGAGGTTGCAAATCATCATATGTAGGACAGACAGGAAGATGATAGAAATAAGAGTGAAAGAATATGAAAAAGCAGTAGAGAATTTTGACAAAACAAACTCGTTGGTAAAACATGTGAACGAAACAGGACACATCATAGACTTTGAGAAACATGTGGACAAATCAGGACACATCATAGACTTTGAGAAGGCAAAGAATCTAGCCGAACAAGATAAACTGTTACCACGAATAATGAGAGAAGCGATAGAGATAGAAAGAAGACCAAACAATATGAACAACAGAAACGATGCCCGCAGACTGCCAGAAACGTGGAAATGCGTGATAATGAATGAAGAGAAAAATAGAAATGAAGAAAGAAATGGAGAAAAGGAAGGAAGTAATGACGATGATGCGAATATAGGTGTAGATAGAATGGAGATCAGGGTACAGGTAAATGAGAAGAATGAAACGAGGGGACCAATAACAAGGAGTAGGACGAAGAAGGCGGAGGAAAAAAGGAAGTGAAAAGAGAATTGAATCTATACACCTTGACGACTAGCTGACCGGTAGATGGGAACATCCAAGCAGCCGTGGATACAAACAACAATAGCCACATTTTATGTTATCTGTTTTGTTTAATAATTTTATATAATAATTTTTCAATATTCAATGTATCACCTGTGAAAATGCTTGATGCGATTCAAGAGAAACGTTGGTGAGTTCTGAATAAAATATAAATACACAAGAGGAACCGAAAACATGGATTATTAATACATAAAACCTTGTGAAAATATACACAAATATATATATATATATATATATATGTATATTATAATACATATATCGTTCATTGGTCATTATATCACTAAATCATATCTTTTCATATCATTATAATATAGGCCTAATCATATAGGATATATTTGATAATTATCACAAAAAATACTTTCAAACAGAAATTAGAGATAATACTGAATTAGGAAGGGGAATAAATTGATCAAACATCGTGAATGAGGAACCGTGATGATTGAGTGATTTTAATTTCAATAAACGAGCGAAAATAATGTTATAAACTATGATTCTCTTGAACAGTACTAAAACATGGAAATTCACACTGACAGTTGGATCAAGATAGCTACAATGCTAGAGAGAATATCATTTTATTGTGACGGCTGTCCGCAATAGCGGGATACCAAGATGGTACAGTGTAAAAATCAATACATTAGTACAATGGTTTTACAAAATTGATACAAAATTGATTACAAAAAATCCTGAAATATTATAAAATTATTTAATCAAAGGTATATGACAAAAGTATGAAAATGAAAGAAGATATTATTAAGATTATTCAAAAAATTGAAATTATTTGAAAGAATATGAATGGTGCTGTAAACTAATTGGGGGAAGTAAAAGTATATAAATATTTGTGAGGTCATATTGATGTGTATGGTAATGGAAATTGACGCATTTTAAATCACGTGATTCAGTGTGAAGTTAGTTCAACTTTATGAGGTATGAATATGCCCTAAAGCATTTAATTGGGAAACTAATAGAGTGCTTACAATTCAAGGATTTGGAGAATATAATAAATGGTAATGAATGAATTGATTTGATGGTGTATAATACGTTTTAATGAAAATGTATCTAATTGTAACATATATGTTCAATGCGGATGGTATTCAGACCTTCGGATCATAAACATGACCATAAGCAAACCATAACCATAAGATACACTTGTATCCACAGAGAAGTAGTTTGTCTACCAACTGCACAATTATAAAAATTTATATCTGTACATGACTACGTTGAAACTGTTGTGATCTAACGCTTTTCAAAGATGAAAATTCTTTTCTTGTATTAAACTCGTCCAGAAAGATCATCATGGTCTGAAATTACCACAGATCCACTGAAATAATTCTGGTATTATAGTGTTCATTATGTTGATGGACGATCTTCTTCCGTAAATACAACCTTATATACTGTATAAGTAGGTATTTTCTTGTTACGTATTTCTAAAACAAATACTGGTTTGTTAATCCGTTTTCAAAATCCCATTATTCTTTTACATAAAATGTAATTGCATCGAAGCTTTCTGTAGTTTCATTGATATTTATTATACGTATACATTATTGCTAAAGCATTCCTATATAAAATATGGTTATTTGAGTTGGTTCAATTTTCTTATCTCTTTTTTGATTCATATTATTCTTCTTCTTGAAAATGGTACGCTTTTTGTTTGCTTAATATGCAATAACATAAACTTGACGAAACTTTCAGAATGGAGAATCGCTATCTATTGAAACCAGGAGAGTGAATCGTATATTATTCTTGTATTCCAGGACATTTTCTTGACCTTTGAATGAAAAAATCAAATAAAAAAAATGTATCTTCTACTACAATCTCATACTGAGCGCGTTCAGTCATGCACAACAATTAGATCGCTTTGAAGTACATAAAATTCATATTTCATTGTTTACGCATGAAAACGAGGACTGGAAAAAAACTCTTCTTGGAACCATTCGGTCTCCATTTATAAAATCGGATGAAAATGTTTCAAAACATAATATTGACATCATCATGATTTTACATTCGTGATATAAATTGTAATGACTTTCTTTATATTGTGTCACATGTACTTGACGTATGGAATGACGTATTTACTCAATTTTATACATATAACACAAGGACTTTATGAGAAATTCAGTTTATCATATCAAGATATTCTGAAGAAAGTAATTATTCTGTTTGTTTACTTGACTGATACACGAAATTGGACAATGGTTTCGGATGCAGAATGTTGACGTGACTGTTGAGAATAAGTGCATAACAATGTCAACCAGGTGTTCGGTACAAGTACACACCTTTCATGAGAACGATTTGCAAATCTGTGTCCAATGGTCAGATGGAAGTAGTGTGTTTAAATTGGCCTACCAATCTGTCTCGTTTCACCTTGAGTCATCCGTATTGTTCTGTATAGTTATGGTGATATGTAATAACTGTAATATTTGGATTCAACTCACTCAATTACTGACATAATTGTGATTTTATTCGAAAAAATGTGAAAATGCTCCGTTTGGTGATTCATTTTATTTTATTGTAAGCAGTATCGGTTCTATTATTCAACGAATGAATCGAAATAATAATTTCTATATTTTCCTAAACTCATACATTTATATAATGAGAACGGTCCGTGATTGATTCTCATAGTTCTGAACCCACATATTATTCGAAACTTGTGAAAGCTTTGTGTGAATTAAACTATTGAATTATACAAACAATCAAAATGTGTGAATGAGAATGATTTTTAGTTTTTGGGAACTGACCTGCCTTCTAAGACAGCTCACGTTGAATTTTTTACTAAATACAAATAGCTTCACACTTTTCAAACTAATTTCCACAAATAACTTATGAGCCTGATTCTCTGAATACAAATACAATTTGAACTATGAAGATAAGGTCTGTATAACGTATCGCATCACTTCATACACACTGAAACTGCCCATGACCCTCTCCGATGACATAGCACATTGTTTATGCAAATCACCGCGTCCAATTATTAAGTGTTTGCTCGTGTTGTGTGTGTCTGCTTATTCCCCGACGTCCAGCGTCCCGACGTCAGTGATATGTTACCTGTCATAAACAGACCAGTTGGCTTACGATACCACTACGTTGTTTGCCCCTCTTTATCTTCAAGTATGTCGGCTAGACGATCATGAAACCTCGTAGCACTTAGTATCACTGCATTTTGGTCGCATATAAAGACGCATTAGATATGCGGACTAATGGTGGGTTTAAAGTATGCATGCTTCCAGGCAAGATGGCCACATTACAAGTGATGGTATTGTTATAGAGAGGTTATAGTAGGGGAGAGACAAGGATGAAGATGGCAATTATATTAAATAAACGACTATACTGCATGGTTGTATCCAGGGGAGATGAAGGTTGTGATCGACCGTTTTCAACATCCCAAACCACTAGAGCATGGGTAGTTCGCTTCTCATCTTTCGTGAATACAGTATATTATATATATATATATATATATATATATATATATACAAATTACACCAATATAGCTTACACCAATTAATATATATATATATATATATATATATATATATATATATATATATATACGAAGGTGTCACAGTTCTGATCCACCCTCTTTCTCTTCCTACACCAGTATCACACGGTTGTTTTCGCATCAAGTTCATCTCTCGTAGGTGTATACGTAGGCCCACATTTGAAACACCGTAGTGAAAAAATGTGGTATGAAATTCTTTTTCAAATCAGTTACTATGCTCAACCCAGAATGCCACCAACACTCTTTTTCATGTTCTGTTGTATTCTCAGTATTTTGAATTGAGAATTACTGTTGAAATTATATATTCTCACGAAACACATGTGGTGGAGGTGCCGTGTTTACAAGCATATTCAGTATTTATTTGTGTAGATTGATTGTGAGCACCATGAACATGTTGTGAATTACATTCTCTATCGTGACTCTGCTAACCTTATTATTAGTGTCATGTATCGGCTTGTAGAGCTAATGTGAGAGTCTTTGACACTAATTAAAGTAATACACTTCCACTCGTCACTTGTCGTTGGATCGAGTTAACAACCGTGCGTGATATCAGATTCGAATTATGATATGACGTGCTCTAGATGTCATAATAGTCATAATTAATTTGTTAATCTTTACTGGATGGTATTTTCCTAATGCATATTTTTTTTTGTTTACAGGTAAGCTCCACTGCAATGATAGTTGACTTGGTTGATGGCTATCACTGGTCCGTTTGTCAAGGTTATACTACAATTTCTGGTGAATATGTTTATTCATTAATTCAATTAAGATGCGTGGTTCATGGTGAAGAGGGAGATATTACACTACTTTTGAGAATTCATTTTTGAAAAATATAATGCTCGAACCCCAAGTATTGTGTGAACACTGAGATTTTTCGTCAGGTCTTTATCGAGGTCTTTATGCGTAAGAACGTATTGGATGACCTAATGGATGATTCGTGTGAACTTGAAAAAGTAGTTTTTGAAAACATCATCGGTATTTATCATACAATAACTAATCAACTAAAACGTAACTAATCATTTTATTCGAACATAACGTATTTATCATAGCTCTCATTGTCGTATTGCAGTGTTGCAAGAGATATCTTTGTTTTCATGGGGTATTCTAGTCCCATATTTCTGAAAACGGTCAAAAAAAAATGAATACATTATTATATGATGACCTTAAGTTTCTAATTCTGAACAGCGTGAATTCATAGAACCATATACATTCATAGAAGTTCTTCAACTTTTACTCTCTCTATGGGTCTCCAATTGACGTTCCCACAGATTTTGAAATAACTCAATTTCTTTCGTTGAAATCTTCAACAATAATGAGATCATTGTATATTCATGGAGATTTTATTCTCATTATGTATTTGGGTCTAGGTAATTATATCAACACCACACTCAATCCGACACAGAAACTTAATTTTACTTCAATTTTGCTCTCATCATGAAACTCAGATTTGAATGATTATCACTCTTTGCGTTTTGTATTTAACATTGCAATTATGATTCGAAGCGTTATGAGATTTTGAAGAGACATGCACTAGATCAAGGGGTAATAACGATCATTAAAAACTAAACGTTCTCTGATCATATTCAACCGATGCTAAGTAGGTAGTATTAGAAAGGAACCTTGTGACTATTCTTCATTCTTTCATTTTATCAGCTTATTATTCTAATTACAGCTTTTTAATTACTATCTCGAAACAAGAAGCCTATAATATTTGGATATTTTGGCCACTATTTGGATACGTGTCTTCTGTTCTAATCTAAATTGATATGATTTGAAAATATCAGATTGTTATCCATTACCTTTCATATTCGTGTTAACTTATATAATGATTTATGTGAGAAAGGAGAATATTTATTATCATGTAGCATGAATTATCTAGTGTTTATGACATCCGATATATTCTCAAAATGCATAATATTATCAGCATACTTGATGCGCTCATATAGCAGTAAGCTATTCCAGGGATCATATTAATGAATCTGGTGCTGGCTTTCAAGTTGTGGTGAGAACTAGATCCATATTCGATATCATTTCACTCGTTTGTTTCGTCTGTCTAGCTATGTGTGTTGTGTGTGTGTGTTTCCGTGGTATAATGGAATTTCGATCGTACAATCTCGTAAAAAAAAAAATTAACACTCCTTATAATTTCGTACTTTGATTTTTGAGTTCTTGACCTACGATCCTCCATGTTGTTTGGTAATATTTCCACAAATGGATATTCTGGTGAACAAACCTATTGGTTATGTTTGATCAATTGAATACATCTTAAATCTCGTGGCAAAGGCGCATTGATCTAATTCTATTCGAATTCTAATAATAAATGTTACTTGGTGGTGAATATTATTCAAGATTTCATATGATATTCGAAAAATTACATTTCAAAATTCAATTACATATAGAAGTATGAGCTCATCATTCACTTTCTATTACAAAACATTTACACAATTTTTCCGCTCAAAAATCAATCGAACCCCAGTCGTGATGAAGAGCCCGTGTAGAAAAAACGTACATCATGTCTAGGTTTTTCTATTCCCATATTCCCATTTTAGTTCACCTCTTGTGCCCACTTCAACATCATCCATCATCATTACTCGATCGTAGCCACCGTCATCGGAGACTCCACCATATATAGGATAAAAACAGATCCCAAAAACAACCACATCAAGAATTATTATCTGTTCATTTCGCTAGAGCACCAAGTTGGTGTTCCAGTTTTTAAAATTGATGTTCATTATCTCCGTCTTTTGTGATCGGTGTCCGAAACACATTGATGAATGTGTTGTTGTAATGGTTCTGTTTTTCCGACGTGGGGATCATATAATATGAAACTCGATTGAATTCAGGTGTAGTATCATCTATCAGGATGAGTAAAATGCTTGGATCAGCTAGTGACACATTTTTAATCAAAAATGGTATAGGCTTTTGTGTTGGAATCATATAATGGGTGACAAAAATAGACTAGATTTTCATTCGAGAAAAAAAAGGAGAATCATCGTCGACACAATACACATATAAGCTCACATGGAAATACATTCAGTTGCTTCGAGACAATTTCGTGGGATTCAGTCATCAAGCCCGGGATTCTGGTTTTGTTTCATGTTCTAAATCGTCTTCATAATTTCTAAAATAATTTGTTTGACCATAAGGAAAAATCGAACATGCAACCAAATTATTTCACATTTCGAAACATGTTTTGAGTCATCATTCTATTCACGGCAGATACAGTAATCACCCAGATTGCGTAATTGGCGTGGTGCCGTAAGTAATTGAGAAAGACTTCGATTAAATTTAATGACACCTACTTTTCGAGTGTGAAATAATCCCTCCATTTAGAACAGTTTCGAGCGAATGAAGAGTGATTTCAATTTCTAAATAAATGATAATTTGTAAGTACATACATATTTACATATTTTTCACGGGTATATTCATAAATAATAATGTTTTTGCTTCGTAAATATTTGTTCTCATGTATACACAACGTAAAGTGTTTACTTTTCTGAATCGTATACAAAGAATTCCGTAAATCCCTTGCTCTTGACGCCTCTCACTTTGTACAATGTAGTTATTCAAATCATAAGTTTTCTATCTATATACATGTGCATACTCTCCGTGCATTTAATACTTTTTGTTTCACTTTTTCTTTACAACTTCGCCTCTCCGCTTATGCTCGCGTATTTGTCTCTTAGAAGAAAGAAGACTGCATGTATATAAGAACTACTCCATTTCTAAAGAAGAGCTTCACTCGGTTCAAATTTTCAATGCATGTTTTAGTTCTTCATGACAACTCCTAGTAGAATTGCGCTCGAGGAAAACTATGTCACGCCTAGATAACTTCGTTATTAGTATTCTTCTATATTCCAATCTATTAATACGGTATGTGTCTCTTTTCCCGTTACAATATATCTAAAATTGAAACTTTACAGTATACATGTAAATTTATGTATAGTCATGTCGGTATATTACGTCAGTTTGGAGTCTCACATAAAGTTTGAAACACTCAGTTTAGTGAAATTGTTAAGTTAGCTTGAAGTCTTCTTCAGATCGTATTCAACGTAACAAAACACTGAAGCATAATACGAAATTATGGTGAGCCAAATACTTGCAATGTAACATCATAGAGATGTCAGGTTTGTTTATACATATATAGTTTCCAAAGCATTGTTATTCTCATTCAAAAAGATGAAAATTTCATACTATTGATGAGTTAAGAGGGTAGTATCGAACGTATCTTTCTGAAGTTTCATCCGTGTTGAAACATTTGTGAGTGCATATAAGGTAGATATATTCTCAATAAACTTGAGTCTTGTATCTGAACGAAACTGAATCTCTCTCAGTCGCCCAAGCTAATTGTCTGCAATTAGTACCACATACCGGCCACTGATGTGGGGTGAACGCTTCTAGTACACAATCTCATGAAAGACCAATCTAATTGCACACAAATCTCTATAAGTTAATTCATTTGGATGAGGACTGATATCAGCACAATCTCCTCGCCTTTGTGTTGCTGATAAGTGCACATTAGTGGAGGGGAAGATAGGATTTGAGATGAAGAAGTGGAGTTATGAATGAGGATCAGTTTTATTTCAACACTGTGTGACATACCTGTAGATCGTATTCCATGAAATATACAAAGTGAATCTAATTTGAAGCGATATTGAATTTCATTTTCAGAAGAAAGTTTTTGGTTTTATAGATGCTGATTGTGAGAACAGCGTGTGATGCCACAGTGGTTTTGATTCTCACTTCAAATCAACAATCAAAGTATTTTTTGAAGCGAATTTTAATTACTCATAGTGTAGTGTAACTCTCGTCTCATTCGATTGGTATTGGACTTTCAATACAACTTGGAGGTGTTTTCTCAATTCACATTTTCGACACAGTTTGGTGCTTGTAGGCCTATATAGCATAATAATATGAGTATTTATCACATTCAGTGTCATCACAATAAATGATGTCACACATTGTGAGTTCATAATCTCTGAATTATTATCGCTAAAGTCACTTAAATATTCTCTCACAATAACTTGAAACAATAGGGTGGATCACAGAATACCGCGTATCATGAATGAATTGTCAATTCTGATCTTACGGAAATCTATATACTTCCATTAAAATAGCGCATCACTTCGTTAATACCAATTCATTCCAATCGATACAAAGAAAGAATTGGCTATATTTCTAGCAAGATATTTGCCGACTCCGTATGTATTATCTATTGTTCTAGTTCACACATCTTTGCACACCCTTGCAATTCGATGCTTAACTGAGATAATAATGACCTAGCGGTTCTCACTGAAGAGGTCTCGTCGCTGCTTCCGGTCACTGGTATACACACAAAAAATAGTCCCGACGAGCTAAGTATCCTTACGCAGTTCGGGCGGGTTATACTCGTATCCGGTGATCTTCATCTAGTGCCAAAGTGGTAGCCGTTGGGCAGTCTGCCCGCGTAGCGTACATAAACTTACGCGATATTATTATTACTTCTGAGGAACGTCTTTGTGTTTTAGATATGAAAATATTTTTGCATCAATTCGTTGATTCTGTTTCCTTACTTGAATTCGTTCTTTATTGACGACTTTATCGGGATCATTGAATTTTATTACATTCACTTCGAAAGAATGAGTACGAAAACTAGTCGATAATTTTCAGTATTCATTTGTTCTCGATGTATTTTTGTTTTTCGGTTTGCGTTTGAGAGTGATTTGTATAAGTCGTTATAATATGATTAGGAAATTATTCGAAGCACGTGAACCAATTTGTGATAATGCCGATGCAGTCGATACCAGTAAACTATTTCTCCGCTGTTACAATACTTTTATTATGGCAGCGGAATTAAAATTCACTTCACCTTGGAAAACTCTCGATTTTGTCATATTATCAGATTAAAATAGTTGACGTGATCTTCTGATTTCTAATACGAAGTTGAGAATCAGAATCTTACCTCTCAAAATATCGCAGCATATATTATTATAATAGAACCAATATCAAAAGCTCTACATGTTTAATGTCATGCACTGATATGTATATCAAATAGTATTATACTATGTTTGCTCGCTGAATTTTATTTGATATATGGAAATTATTCATTAATATAGAAAGTGTATCTATATACATATAGTAAGGGAATATCGAACAAATGCATTCAACATCAGAAAAGAGATAGAAGTACATTAATATATACGGTATAAAATTGCACTTCTACTGTTTGTCGCATTTTCTCTTCACTTTTTCTTCTGAAATTAAAACTGGCAACATTTACCAGGCACTGGAATATTCACTTTTTATTGACATGAAGTTGCCTCAATCGAATAACATAGCATGTGCATATATATCTGCTGTACGTAATTGGCTATACATACATATACATACATGGCTATATAGCTCATATAATATATAATATATATAATTAAATATATATATATATATATATATATATATATATATATATATATATATATATATATATATATATATATATATATATATATATATATATTGCATATGTTGGGATTGCAATTCAAGTATCGCCTCTAGAGAATATATTATGCCCATTGACACTGTAATCGATACGATCTATGATCGCCTAGCAGATATGCAGCCAGCATGACATGTGGATACATAACCGTGCACGACAGAAGTATTGTGTTAGCGGTTAATTTCTCTTTGCTGAATGAAATTGGAATTCAGCTCGACTATTTCATTTGGGAAGCAGAATTGATTCATGATGTTATCTAATTAGTTCATTGTATATATTGTGATTTTGCATTGAATAGGATGGTTTGAAATATTTATTAAAATTCACCTAAAAATCACTTGGGGTGTTGATTCAGGTATGCCAACCTATGAATGTAATGATCCTGGAAGTGTCCGGCTTTCGCGATGATCTCAGTCGTTTACCTAGTCAAGCACGCGTCAATTTCAGTGGATGTATAGTTCATCAAAACTATGTTTTGGGGTGAACCTTGTATTTTTTTATATGCAGAACTTTACAGTTTCGAAGGTACAAGAGTGAGTTCACAGAGTGTTCTCTCACACGTGAGCCATATGCCTGCGGCCCCTCAAATCTGACGATGACAAAATACTGTAAATAAATACGCAAACATAAGACTAGTTCATCGAATCGATTTGTGAACAAATACTGGTAATTTTACATTTTCTTATATATTAAGTATCAAACGTGAAATCGCGTGAATAAGCTTACATGAATAATGAGCTACATAGACCCAGTTGTTAATTATATGATCGTGGGCTTATTCACTACTCTTATACAATTTCGATGAATTTACTTAAAATAAACACTATTCGGCGGCGAAACTCGACAGTCGAGCTTGTCATCAAGTTTGTATGTGAATTTGAGTAGATATTTTGAGCTTTTTACGTACTTCATAAGCTTATTATAGATATGTTTCTTTAAGGGATCGATATCTTCTGTTTTTGACTTTATAAGTAGATTATAAGTACACAGCTTAAAGTTTATGAAAACTTGTTAAGTTTTTGTAAGAAATTATTGTAAATATTGTTCTTATACTTTAAATATGTATTAAGTTTCGGAGAGGTACATAAATACGGGTCTGCTGAAGGCCTATCCATTTGATCTTCTTAACCAGTTTGAATCTCTCTCAAAACAAGAGCTTTTCATGTTGATTCAAGTTTTGGCAATAATGAAACTTTATTGTATAAAACCCATTTATCTTGACTCTTCTGGAAACAAAATGTATTCCATACTTGACTGGTCAAATGTCCTGTCTAAAACGTTCTTGCTTCATTTGGATACGCATTGTACGCATGCCTAACATATCAAATATGAGAATTTTGTCAGTTTAGAACCAATATATTCCATGATTCAACCGAGGGCATATAGGCGTACATAATTTTGATCGAATAGTTAAATTTGGCTCGCGATTGACCACGCTGCAGGTTGCGTTACCAACACCCTGCCTTCTCTTGAACTTCACCATCGCTGCCAGATGGAGCATATAAGCTTGTATAAGGATATATTCGGAACGATTGTTTAGGTATTATTGTGATTTTCTTCGTATATGTATATCAAACTCACTTTTTCATATTTGTGCGTATATTCGCATATATTCGCATACGTGCATATATTGCATATATTCATATATATTTGTACATATATTCGAATAATATACAAACATTTGTCTATATGTTGCAAACATTGTCAGATATATTGAAATAATACATTGTATTGAAGTGAAATTTCGGATACCACATATGCACAACAGTAATATAGTTGTGGATTATATCAATTGAAAGTGAATTAATACAGATTGTTACATCAATCTGTTCATATTATTTGAGTCGTATCATTCGAATCTTCTCAATCAGAGTTTGAAATCATTCATATTCGAATTAAACATCATGTTGTATCAGGTATTTCAAATTTATTCAAATCGTCCACTGTATTCAATCTTCTTGCAACAGTGTTATGGCATCAGTATAAATATATATATATATATATAAGTTTATAAAGGGTTGCTTTCTTCCTGTCTCGCTGGGATGCCATACATATATTTATATATATATATATATATATATATATATATATATATATATATATATATATATATATATATATATATATATATATATATATATATATGAAAGCGTAAGAAGTGCAGATTGTAAAGGATATGGAGACGACGAGAGAAAGCTCCAGTGAAGTTGACGATGATGTCACAGTGAATGGTGAGAGAAGCAAGAGTAAAACAACATCATTTTGCAAACAATTTCCTGTGATGACGTTTACCTTATAGCATGGGCTGACTATTCTTAGCATCGCGACGCAAGCAAGATGCGCCGTCGCTCTATCTTAGATTGCAATACATACGATTCTTTCCATACACAAGAGAGAGAGGAAGAGAGAGAGAAAGAGAGAGAAAGAAGGAGAGAGAGATAGGGGGAGAGAGACAGAGAGAGACAGAATATGTTTAACGATTGCGGGTGCACAAGTCATAAGCTATATTAGAATTGACGTAATCTTACTATTTAGAAAATGATGTGTTGTAAATATATGGTACAGCACATTGCCTGGTATCTACGTCTGCGTCTTGAGAACAGAGTGCTATATATTACAATGTTTCCGGTTCATGTAAGCTCCGTAAAGAACTTATTTGCAATACGATAAGTCTGAATTATGTTTCTGATGTTGAAGTATATGAGTTGTAGTCATGGAACTTATGTAGAACGTGCAATATTCTAACACGTGAGGTTTTCCTATATTTTACAATATATAAAAAAACTTAACGAATCATGTGATATCGTAAAAGTCACATGTCTCGAGCGATTAGAGAATGTAATCATTTCTGTTATTGGTGTTATATAGGTTAATATCGGTCCCTTTTAAATGTGACCTGTCGTAACTTTGGTTTGCATGGATATAAAGCTGATGGAGAACTGGAAAGAATTATTATTTCCTGAACTTACTTCATCGTGTTATCAATGCCGACACTCACGAATTATTTGTTCGACCCTTATCTTCCTTTGTGCGATATATTTTCAAAATGTCAGTGTTTTGAATCTGTGTGGTATCTTCATATCAAAAGGCAGGGTTTTTATGAGTCTTCGTTTTTCCTTTATCGCGATTACATTCAATTTCTTTGTCGTCAACCTGGGTATATCAACTTGAGAATTAATAACAAATTATTCACAAATTACGTCAATGGAATAAGTTATCTTCTCATATTCTTCTCTGGTTTCAAACCATTATCTTCTGATATTCTGTTTTTGAAAAACTATCGTTTCTCAACTCTAGACGTAGTGCCAGGTATTTCACAAACCTGGCACCTCCACCGAAAATGTTGTTGATCGGGAAAATGTAAGATTTCATTCATAATCATCGAAAAGGTCCTTATTTCATCAAAACTTACAGAGGACATCAACTCACGATGATTCAACATATTTGATAAATAGTAATTACTAATATCATATTCATCTGCACAACACTGAAATCTGAAATTGTCACTGAAATATATTTTCTAACAAGATTTGGTTACTAAATGAAAGTCAGTGACTACATTTATATAATACTTGAAAATATACTCACCGTTACATCGATGTGAATTTCATTTTTGTCAACTATACACTGCAGCTACTGTCATCATTGCGACAAAACAATGGCATTGTATGTATGACCACTGGATAATTCTAGTTCCGAGCGGACTATACTATATACTACGTAGTATGCATGCATTGGTTTACATAATCTCATCATTTAGTTTTGTGTTTAATGTTGAAGACTAGTTTATTCAGTTTAGGTTTTTGTTTGAAGACTAGTTTATTTAGTTTAGTTTTCTTCAAGGTACATTAGTCAGGTTAGTTGAAATTCAACGAAGCGGAATTTATCCCTTGGGAGTTATAGCCAATAATCCTCGTCAATCATCGACATCTATCCAGTTTATGACGCTATCTATCGGGTAAACGAGACTTCGCCGGCCTTATTATATGAGAGTACCAACATAAAGGGTTCATTAAAGTTTTTATTTATTATTTCAAAATGTCAATTTATGTGATAAATCTATGCAAAATGAGCAAACAAAAATCTATTTTTATAATTGGTTTTTCAGTATATGCGTGTATAAAAAGTGATGAAGGATATTACAATTCGTTTTATTTGGATGAATGGAATGAGTTGGCTAATTTGGAAAATTAATAGGATGTTATTCGACTATCGGAACGAGTTTGTGATTTATGGAAAATGATCAGAGAATCTTTGATTTATATTCGCATTTTTTTTTGAATTTCATAACGTTATAGGCCTATTCCTATACCGGTTATTTCAAGTTTCTGAAATTATCATTTCTATCATTGTTCATTCAAATATTCAGAACCATAGAGAATGAATATCTCTCGTATGTAATCGATCGCAGAAGAAACATGCTCCAAAATTCAAATACTGAATTGATTTCACAATTTTGAGACTAGCTCAACTGAACGTATGCCGTCATTCTCAAATGGAATTCTGATAAAACAATTGGGGTCTACGTGAATAATTTCCATTTGTCCTGTACAAGATACATTGAAGATTGCGTTGGTTCGCCGTCTCAAGACAGCACACCAACGCAACCTTTCAATGCATCTTGGTCCTGTAATTCTCTATTAGATCACTGTCCAATCTTATACACGCCATCTTATATCACCTGAATAATTTTCTCTTAAATAGTATAGCATATCTTGCTTAAATTTATGTAACACAGGCTAATTATGTAATGTTATAACCATGTGAGTATAAATTAGTGCTTCGTATTTTTGTTGGAAACTATTCACGACTTTGTTGAAAGTTTACAGTGATGCATAAGTAAACTTGGCGGTGGAGTGAATGATGAGTTTCCCCAGCTGAAGGAGTTGCTGGTGGGGAGGGGTGGGAGGAGCGGGCGAGTGAGGAAAAGCGTCTCATCATCATTCTGAGGTCGTTCTGAATATTAACACGCGTCGATTCTACTAATGAGATGCTTGGGTAAATCTACCATGAAACAATGTTAGCCTACTATACGCTATAGACTAGTACAAATCGAATCCAATACGGTAGAGTTAGGTATAGACTCGAATACGGTTGTGATTTTCAACAAAATATTTATTAATGGGAAATCAAAATCGCTCTCTCCTGATTCAAAACAATTTTCTATTCCATTTTTAGCATATTATGCTCAACGGAGCACTGTGATGTCGGAAAAGATATATTGGCGTCGTTGAACGATGAAAGAGATGATGGAAATATGAAACGAATGTGTATTCCAGAAGGTTTTGGAACAGTTGAACGGAGACGATTGTAGTTGTTGCCTGTTCTTAAGGAATCTTCCCAGTGGTGCGCTCTAGGGGAGGGGATTTTCACTCTCAATTACACGGACATTTCTTGTCAGGATGGTGGAATAGTACCCTAGTCTTCGGCATGACGGTTATGAGCTCTAGCGACTAATACAGCATTGTTAGTTCATACTTCTCATTAGGGTAAATTATCAATATTCATTATAACCATATAGGCCTACATAAAATGGACTTGAAAAGTTGTTATTCGAAGTTTTGTTAGTGGTTTCATAACGTCCCGTTTTCCAATAATTTGATATATCTAGGTAGTTTTGTGTTGCTAAATATGGCCTTGTGAGATGCCTATCACGACGTTTAACAATAAAAGTCATGATAATTATTTGAGAATATAGGGAGATAAGTTCAATTGAGGTTTCCACGTTCCCTTTCTATTTCTCATGTTAGGCATCCTTTTTTTTGAAAATAATCTGAAGAGTTATATTCAGTATTCTAAAATTGATACTATTACCCTCGATGAGTTTGAAATATTTGATTTAGCTAACAAATATAATATGCACAAATGCAATGGAAATAATGGTTCAAAATTTACCTATATAGACTCCTTTCACGTCATGACACATGTACACGATATTCAAATTCTTTTCTCTACATATAAGTTCAATATCACCTCTATTGGTCAAATATCTCCAGTTACTATGTCAACATTACACAAAAATTGTATTTATGTAGCCGCCGTCGGTACCTCAGTCAGCTGAGGAACCGCTTCAGAAACTGAAGTCACCGTTGGGCGAGAGTTCGAGTGCCGCATAAAGCATGGGTTTCTGTAAACGCTATTTCACTTATCATCACTCCATAGTTTCATAGCCACCCGCTCATTCCCACCCCCATATAATTTAGCTGTTGGTGGGGTCATTAAGCAAACGATAATCATCAATGATCATCTAGTATTCGTGTACTCGTACATTTTTCATCTGTTGAGAGAATACTGGGAGAAGCTGAACACAAACAACAACATATAAACTGTCTCTATATGAATGTACGCACCATCGATATATAAATGATGAACCAATTTTTGTTATCCGAATAATTATTCCTTCAATTCCAATTACAAATATGCGTATATATTTGATAATCGTAACGATGAAATTATATTCTCACATCGCATCCTTAACCGTAATAATTCAAGCGAAACCAACTTTGAGTATATTTGTATTCTACATTTTAATAAAGTTGAAGTGAGCTTCCGACGAGAGCTACCGTTCGCTCGTTTTATTTCCATCAAGTTATTTAATAATGTATTCATAACATGAAGATAAATTAAAATAAACATTTTTAATTATTTCTTTCGTCTCGTATTATATTTTTCTTAAATTACAATATCTTCTCTCGACATTCGTGCTCTTCAAAACTCGTTACAAAACGCAAACCCATAAAGTATAGTTGATTATAAAATCTTGTATTACATCGTCGAGCTGAGAGTTGGTGTGTAGGATAGTTTTGTGGAATGGAGGACAACGTCACGCAAAGTATAATATTCACGTGAGAACGTATGATTCTGTATCGAATGACACATGTAACCAGATCATCGTATGCGGGACAACATAGCGCAAGTTCAGGTGGGCCGCTGGGCCGCTGGCCCGAGGAGGTAGAATAGAATGTCACTCGAGCTTCAACTACTTCCTTGATGAAGTGAGGGATGTAGGGGGGGGGGGAGTAATAGAGTAATGAAGATTGTATTAACGATCAGGTTTAGTTTCACAACGGGGGATGCTGTCATAGTTGCATTTCGATATGAATTTTCTGTATTACCTTCATGAAAAAAATTATTTTCAAAGAGACCTCAGTCAGTGGTTATTGTGTAGCTTATGATTGGGATCACATCTTACTAGAAATGTTCGCTTGATACTCCATGATTCAACTATATCAAGCATCATTCCACAGAACTTCACTTCTCACAAGGTCTACATTACTTTCAATTTTCTTATTCAACAACGGATATCTCTGTTGAGATTCGAAGGAGTGAAACAAGTAGAAACTCGTGAATGAAAGTTTTATATTCATGACTTTTTATTCACTCATTTTGATATATTGTTTGAAACAAGTACTTGCCGACTTTGACTGCATATATACCATTTTATTCAAGTAGATCTGCTCTTGAAAAGAAGCATTACCTTCAGAGGGTAGCCGTCTAATTTTCAATTTTCCGGGTGACTTTTTCTGACGCTGGCCGATAAATCTTTGTCTTTTCCAAGTATTTATCGTGGGAATGAAAGGTGGGTGTGGCCGCACTCAATAATATGCATGAATGCTTTTTGTATAACTAGACAGGAAATTTATACTTGATGATTCTTCGTGAAACGGACTCTATATAATAACATTTTCTCTGAAAAAGACAAAGGTACGAATCATTTATCATTTTGGCAAGTGTTTTCTGGCATTCGCAATCTAAAATCAATTTATCATACAATCATAAAATAGATTACTGCCACATGACAGTGTGAAGATTAAATGCCACAATTCCTGATCGAACTGTCCGATAAAATAATTATTCGTTTTTCACTTCCCGTGAATCCATTAACTCCTTTTTTCCTGATTAATATTTCATGTTTTGGGATACTATTCCGTCAATAATACATTATCAAAAAGCTTTCAGCTTTATTATCATCAACTTCCTACAATTGTGAAATCTACAGAAGAAGTTATTTCATATGATTCTTCAAAACTCCATGAAATATCTCTCAAGTATTCCTATAGTGAAAACACAGAAAATTATCCACTTCAATATATATGTATGATAATATAATCAAGTAGGTAATGCACCATGCAAGTGCTACAGGCGTTAATAAAACGTTAATACAATAAAACAATAAAGTATAAATCTGACGCAGGGTAGAATGACACAAAATGCTATACATATGCGTCGCGTGTTTAGCGGCAATCTGCAGATGTAATATCGGATCTTTGGTGAATGGTATGTTTGGATAGCATGCGTTGAATTAATTTCAAATGTTACCATGAGAAGTACTACACATAGTTTACCCTGGCTTGTGCCCACTGGGGTAACTAAAAGCCCTTTGCTAATCAATGTAATTATGTACAATAGTAAATTATTGACGGACAGATATTGGTTTCTTCAGACTTTGCGTGCGGCCGATGTTGTCGAAGTATGACATTATATAAGAAAGAGAATGTATGTAAAATGTATTGTGAAAACAAACTTTGATCTCACATCTCACACATTGGAAGAAATGAAAGAAATGAAAGTTTGGAGTATGTCTATCGCACATATTAAGGAGTGTGTGATCTGTACACATCCTTCATATCTAATAGATTGTTGGTTAAATACTATATTCGATTCCGATTTGAAATTCTATATGAATAATACACACAATGGTATGGATTAGAGTAACAAGATTTCAAGCAATTCAATTAACTTCACGATGCACATGGGCGTGAGCAGGACATTTCATTACTAACAAATGAAAACACATTTTCTAGCAAAGCTAGATATTTATGTGAACAATATAGGGCCTTAGTTACGTGATACTGTTATTCCATTGTTATCACAATATGCTCACTTTTATAGTGGAACAGCAACAAAAATGTGAGCCGAAAACGTAATCCTAATCATATATACTTACTTTTGAATACTATAATACAAACAGAGCTTGATGAAAATAATTGTTCCACATAATATTCTGGCCATACACTCATAACGAAAATGAAGCTCATAACTTACACATTTATGAGCCGATAATGGGAAAAGCTATGCCATTTCATCCTGTAGAGCATTTTTTGAAAAATTAGAATACAAAGTTTGAATCATGTTGGTGCAAGTAATGTTATTCTGTGATAATTGTTCGAGTTGATTTATGATGAGAAATATTCGGTGTATTCGTCTTTGTGATACGTTACGTACAACCTGAGCTGTCTCTGCGTACCCTGTGCGATGCGTATGGTTCATCATACGCATACATGCGTATGCATCGTTTACACATCTCTCATATAGCAATGAGTGAATATATTAATCTCATTTCAATTAGTTATGCCTACGCTTGAAACGAAATTCGATCGAAACAATCATTTTGTTCCAAATGTATCATTTGACGTGAAGTGATACACAAATATAATCAGTGTCGTTTGATATAATTTTCATTTCATCTGAAATGAATTAAAAAAATTTTATTTTGTATTATCTTGTAGCGTTTTGTAATTTACACGTTCATTTGAAAGTTCAATTAGTTGGTTTATGGAATACGACGTAACTTGACGTAGTTTTATTGGGTAAAGTTGGATCAGGTTAATTGCTTCTTTAATGGTTTTCTTTTTTTTCGCCGTTAAGTTGGCGCTTAATTGTTTGTTCAAGTTTCATTATAAGGTTATAAGCGGGTCAGTGTCGTTCAGGTGAACGTTTATAACCTCCGACAAGGTGATGAGCGATCTTGAAAAAGTGATAACTCACTATTGAATAATGTATTCATTCGTATAAATTGAATACATCTGCAAAATCGGAATGTAAATAGTAATTCAACTTTTATCTGTAAACTAATCCTGAACTGTTTTAATTTATTGTTGTCATTTGTGATGCTCTATAAAACTGGGATGAAATTGTCATCCATGGCTCTATAGCTGACCATTGTGAATCAGGAAATACATTGAAAAAACGCGAATAATTTCATTTAATTAGCCTTTTCTTCGAGAGATTGGTTTGCAGTCAACCAAATAAATAATCGTAAATATCGCGGTTAATATATAATCTGACCACATAACTAAAATTTTGAAATGAAATCAGTTTTTTCAGGTTGTACGTTCCGCTAACATTGTCCTGAAATTTACATGACCTCAAAATACTTCATCCATACAAATATCTTAGCATAATAAGAGAAGATCTTCTTGAACCTGGAGGAAGAATAATTTAATACATTATTCCGAACTTGAATGTTGTTTTGTATTTATAGAGAATATTTCGGTGAGGGAGAGCTGGTTGCTTTTCCATTCTCAAGATGAAATTGATAAATTGTAACAAAATTTTAATAATACATTACCTGAAGTTAAAAAATCTACTCGTATATAACCCAGAATGATAGATCTTGGATGAATTTGAAAGAACTCATCGAAATATTGACCATGTATGAAAAATAACTTTGGTAAAGTTTGGAATGATCTGTTGAATTAATTGCAACGATGTTAGCCATAACTGGTCGACAACCTCCGCCTTCTCAATTACACAATCATATAATTCCTACGCATTGTAATCTGATGCAATAAGGCATTGCATATAGTTTTCTTATTTTAAATTTATGAGATATTTTAAAAGATTATATGGTGAGTTCAACATTTTATCCTCTAGAATACGCAAGCTTATTTCTCAGTGGACTACCGTTACCACAATAACGATTGTTGGCATTGTTGTTGTTGTTGCCGCCAGTCTTGTTGTTTTTAGGGTCACCATTGTCCACATATTTCGCATGGGAATTATTGTCTCCCATAACTGTTTCCTGGATCTCCGCATACAAACACGATTGTAGTAAAGCAGCGCGAATGTCCACACAGACTAAACGGAAATGTTGACTTGAATACGTTCAATTCACGCCCCAAAACATGGATTCTCTTTCAAAAATAAAACATGGAATGAAAAGATATAACTCGGAATTGTGTCTTCACTTGGATACGTATTTATTATTGATGTTTTGAGGAGAAGTGAGAGAGTATGAGATACGTATGCGCAGGAACCAGTGCATTGCATTTATTACGTTTTGTGTCTAGGAAGTTTCTTGTTTGTTCACGTGTGGAGAAGTTTCATAATAAAGGTGAGACAATACTGGGAAATCATCTCTATTTATCTGGTGACATTCGCGTCGTCAAAGTATGAAGTAATATAAAACATTGTATATTGAGAAGAGAATGTAGACGTTCCGGTAAATATATACAATTTCATCAAATAGTATATGAAGCATTATATACGTTTGCTCCGAAGGAATTATTGGCTCTAACAAATATATCTCCATTCCTATTTTATTGATACCGGTATCATATATTTTCATCATACGTCGCACTTGATTGTGGAAGATCATGAAATATCGGACCTACGAGCAATGAAGACAATTGATATGTTTTGAGAATTAATGACTAGAAAAATTTTCCCTGGAAATGTTTTTTTTTTAAATTAATTTGTGAATATTTTAATTTATTTGTTAAATTTGTCAATTCTGTCACCAAACACTTTCAGTCGGGAAAAAAATTCAGTAATACACAATATAGACCTAAGAATACTGAAATACACAATATATTTTCCATATATAATATTAATCGAAACACATAGCGCAACCTGTGTATCACAGATTCATAATCTAAAATTTCAATCAGCACTAGGAAAAATGTGTTCCCCCACCATAAGTCGAGTATGTAACCCGCTTCACTGGTGAAACCGACGAGTTGCCAAGCACTGCAGGCGCTACAATGTACGAGGATGTTCGTCGAGGAACTCGACTTGCTATTTATAATGATGCTCACAACGCTGTGGGCTAAATCCGTTAACTATTCCATTAAATCATCGGTAATTCTAGAGTTATTTGTAATCATAAATTCACAAAGTTTGGATAAGCGGGTATGGTTTTGATAGGCTTACTGTATTATTGCACTTGACTCTCCCATATTGCCACATTACTTATTGTTAGTAATAATAGTACAGTTGTTGACTTTGGATAAGTGACTCTTAAGCATGCACTCAAATCTATCCCATCTCACATCTTATCTCATTATTCGCGCCCATTCACTCAAAACATTACGTCAAACAAACACTGAGATTTGGCACAATAAACCATGACTTTATCTACGATAATCGGATTGGTTTGAAAGGGATTCAGATTACTCATTCAGTCTTTTAATCGTTCCATACGAATACTTGTGACATAGAATAGAATATCTGAAATATTATGTAATTGACATTTGAATTTTATATGATTTGCATCAAACAAGCGGTAATTTTAAATAGTATCCATTATAAATGTAATTTGATGTGAAATAACACAATAAGAATGAAAATGTTTAATGTATATTTATTTTTCGAATAATGCCATAACGAGGTTTCATGATTCATTATTATCATTCTATCGACTTCATTAAATTCAGTATAAGTTTATATATTGTATGAAAAGTATTTTCAACTTCAACATGATTTTGCAAACCATCCAACTTGTAATGAAAGTACTTGACAAGTTTTCTCTCACAACTATGCAGTTATGCTCTCGTACGGGATTGAAGAGTCGTGGATTTTTAAGGTTCATTCCTTTCTCCTTCTGTGCTCCGAGACAAGAAAAATCGTGAATATACAGTAGTATTATTCGCTTCATGACCCCACCAACAGGTGGATTATTTGGGGTTACACATAAAAGACAAACTATGTTTTAAGAAACGTTACCTATGCACTCAAACCCATGGCAGAATTGAATTCAGTTCCTCACGTAAGAAATTAGATTGTCAAAATCAGTTTACCA
The DNA here is from genome assembly GCA_907164805.1 of Brachyptera putata. Classification (NCBI taxonomy): domain Eukaryota; kingdom Metazoa; phylum Arthropoda; class Insecta; order Plecoptera; family Taeniopterygidae; genus Brachyptera; species Brachyptera putata. Next base: position 23,772,467 of record OU015464.1, on the reverse strand, counting down.
CTAAAACAGTAGGAACATTGGAATAGTCCAGTAGAACAGTTTTGCAAAAGATGTTGGTCTGAAATATCCGAAGTATGAGTCGGTCAGTAGGTCTTGCAAGTGTACTGACTTGAATGACCAAAATTAACTCACCCTCTAGTTATCCAGTCATATTTGAGCTCAGTAAATACATTTTCATGAGTGATGAGCGTTAGCAGTATAACTTGAAAACTGACAATGATAAAAAACAATTGAAATAACAATGCTCTATTCATAAAAGAGAAGAGAAAGTGAAAGCTTAGAACGTTTCAAGAACTTTTGTAGTTATTGGCATCGCCATTTGTGCAAAATAGAAAGATCCTCGATACCTAATTTCGCAGGCCTGTGTGAAGATAATGCTGTTTACGATGATCATCCAATTCATATATACATAGGCCTATATATATGGGATGTTTTAGCCATGTCGTAAAAGATACTTCTCGACCGGGAATCGAACCTGGGACCGGTCCGGGTTCGATTCCCGGTCGAGACGTATCTTTTACGACATGGCTAAAATATCCCACACATTTCGAGATTGGTTCGTATCCAAGAAAGTTTAATGATCATATATACAATAATATATATATATATATATATATATATATATATATATATATATATATATATATATATATATATATATATATATATATATATATATATATATATATAAAGCTTGATATTTGGGTGTATTATTTTTTTCTTACTCTCTTCTTCTCTCGAATTAATGTACGCACTATACGGCATGATGAATAGAAAATATCGGAGAAGACTATCCTAGTCTTACGAATTTGTTGCTGAAAAGTATCCGATTATTCCTTATTTCAGTTCATGAAAAGTAATATTTTATAGATTTATATGCTGGTATAGGCACACTTCGTCAGTACACATAACCTCACATATGTCAACTGTTGCTGCTTAACATCAATGTTCCATGCACATCATCATATTGTTGTGGAAATGATATACGTTTCCTTTTGGATTATTCAACCTAAGTACAACATGTCCCTTATGACTGGAATAATTATCCGTATGATAAACCGCATAGTTTGTGATAACAACTCTCTAACTATAACCGGCCAGATGCTGAAACTAAAGTCCATCCGAGACTATGTTATTTAACAGCTTAATCCCGGCCCACCCAGCTGATAATAATTTAGTAGCTGGTTTACCTAATTCAAACTGTAGCGAAAAGTTAGAATACACATTGAAGTGATTAATTAAGCACATTTCAAGCTAATGCCCAAGGAGATGTGTAATCGGATTATCATCGGTAATAAAGCCTGGTCATATTCATGTATTTCTTATTTATGGATGTGATGCTAATGAACTAATCATTGAATGCTATATGAATGATGAATTGATGATGATTCAATATAATGATTGGAGTAATGAGTGGAATATAAAATCGAAATTTTACACTTCTGAACATAATTATGTACAATAATAGACTAATTAAATCTATGATTGTTCCATTTTTGAACTATTTCATGATGGAATGGAATTGAGTAGAGATTTAACATCCGGAAATGCCTGTCGATCAAATTTAAATCAGAACGGAATGTAGTTCTGTTAATATGTATAGGCCTATTACAAGTAATTCGCTTGTAATTATCTATTTTTCAGGTTCGGAGAAATTGTATGTATTCAAAATAATTGGATTGAAGAATGAATCGATTCAATAATTGTCATGTATTGCATAATCTCCCTCTCTCTCTCTCTCTCTCTCTCTCTCTCTCTCTCTCTCTTCATGTATATATATATATATATATATATATATATATATATATATATATATATATATATATATATATATATATATATATATATATATATATATATATATATATATGTGTGTGTGTGTGTGTGTGTGTATATAATATTCACTTGATTCATACGGGTATAGTAATCAGGAATAGTATAAGTGTAGCACCACGCTTTTTTGTAGATAAAATGTAGGTCACACATTTAGACAAGGGTATACATTAACTTGTCAGTCCAAATTAATACTGATGATGCAATAGAGAATTGTTCTGCATTCTCCCAGATCAGACAGAAGTTTTTTTTCCAAAAGCACACATTAGTTTCCAGGCTTTTCTTCAATAAAATATCAAAGTTTCCTTCTTCTGTTTCTAATATAGTTATTATGTTTTTTATGGATAAAGTTGAAAGAAACATTCGACTATCGTACTCGAATGACCGCAATAAAAATACTAATCGAATACGTCTCTTCAGCCAAACCATATTGAGGAAAATGTGAAAGTTTAAAATTTGTGAGGCATAGTAAATTCAAGTGACATGCTTAGGCTGTTTCTGTATAAAAGCACAGAGACGGGTGAATATATATATATATATATATATATATATATATAGGTTCATCTATATGTATGAGGAAATTAAAAGCTGTCCCTTGCCATTCTCTTTAAATTCTCAAACAGACAATGGAATGGAATGGAACTATCAAGCATTTCAGAATATTTGAGATCTACTTTGCATTATATTATGTTCCTTGAAACCAAAAAACTATACGTCATATGAATGAAGCACTATGGACATTCATAGCGTTCAACATTGTGACTTCATCTGGATTTCTGGAATATATTATTCTAGAGCATATCTGTACACACAGAAATATTAGTGACGCTCGTATCTTGAACAAAATATTTTAACGTTGATTTCAGTGGAAGTGCCGTGTTTTCGAATATTTTTCCCATCAATGCAGCGTCATCAATATGTGTCACAGTTTTGAATGTGTATGCTAATCTCGAATCAATACTGATTATCTTTTAGACAAATGTATCGTGGATAATTCACAGGGACTGACAAGTATAAAAGGACCGACTCTTTCCAGAAATTAATTGGTTTCATCCAAAAATATTTGATAGATGGAAAAATAGCTGGGCTGTATATCTATTATTGCCGAATCAACAATGATAATTCGTTCTTACATTATTTTCACGTTTGAAGTATATCATAAAAAAAGTATATTAAAGTATATTATGTCATAAATCAATATAATATCAAGTAGGTCTAAACAGCTACATTGAAGGTACTCGAATTCCTCGTGTTAATACGTGACAAGTAATCAAATAGAGAATGTTGTGACAAGTTTTCCACTATTGGAGAAAATTGGTTCAGAATAAATTTTGTTTCTACACAGTATGATGAATGGAAATCACTAATCAATTTATTTCGAACTAGTAGCTATATAACTTATCCTCTAACAATTTTCGAGATACCTCATTTCTATATAATTTTCCCTGAGAAGCTAAAATTTTCAAATTGTTCCGTTAAATCACCATTATTGACACCGCTTGACCTGTATTCATTGCTCATCCTTGAACAACACATACTTTAACAGCATTCAGTTGTGTCTTTATGAAGCTTCAAGTTTGGCGTGTTGTGTCTCCAACCTACCTTTAACTCGTCGTGAACAGAAGTGACATGATCCCGTGGTGCGAATCAAGAAGGCGGTTTGTAGGCTTAAGGAGACTGTACTGACGTGACCCGCGTCGTTCCTCAGAGGATCCTCAATGTGTGTTAGGTTAGAGAGAGATAGAGAGAAAGAGAGAGAAAGAGAAAGAGAGAGAGAGAGAGAGGGAGAGGGAGAGAGAGAGAGAGAGAAATATATAAATATAACAGGAAGAGACAGAGAAAGATACAGAAACTGAACGCGTGACTGACGAGTGATATGTAAGCCTACACGAGATCAAGCATGATTGTGTAGCTATAGGCCTAGATAGATCGATCGCAATATTCAAGAAACATCCTGTGAGAGGTTGATTCGTGAATAAATTATTAGAACCCAGAAAGCTAGAATTAGAACCTAGAATCTGGAAACTTCAATTCCTCAGAATATCAAATCAAGCTATGTTTCATTTTGTTACTGAAACTTCTTCTTGATTTACGACGTCCATATATAATTTTGATAACACACACCACGCACTGAACTCGGCACCGGATGGAATCCGAACGATTTAGTTTGTCTCAGAAGTCTACCCACCAATAATGATATATTTTGTGATGTAAGTTCTAAAATGTTCACACAAATGCCCGAATTACCATCATTGGGAAACAATGGTTTGCATTACCAATACAAATAATTGAAATGAGAGAACGTTTGCAATCTAAAGGTATCAAGTCGAATACAATTACCTCTGATTTTTACTCTAATGAAGTCGATGACTCTTTGACTGCAGTGGGGTAGATATAAGTTAGGAACATCAACAATTTCCGATAATAGAAACTTGAAGCCTTTTTCGATCATCCCAGAGTTCTTTTGTTCTCCGGTCTTCCACATAAACCTCCATTACCATCTTTGCGCGTCAACTGTTCGTGGCATCGCGGTTCCTTCGCTCCTTTGTCTCGGCAATCCACCAACCAGTTGACGTGACGCCCGCACCAGATTAACTTTCCACTCCAATAGAAGCTGTCAATTTTCTACTTCGGTTCGTTTCGTTTTGTTTTCCTTTTTGTCTTCCTTCTTTTTTTCTACGTCTTCTTAAACGTCTTTTCTTTTACTATCAGAAGCCACATTGTCGTACCCCCTCGGATTCATGCATTGTTATTTTACTAGCGCCGTCTACCTATAAACCTCAATAACATACGGGTAACGATTTTTATATCGGGGACATCAATGGAAAGAAGCGACGGGATTCGGTAATGCGTTGAAAGTGTCTTTATACTGTGGGTTTATATCTAGTGAGGCTCATCACATCGTCTAAAATGTGCATAGACAATTCGTATAAGACAACATAAATCTTTATATTGTTGGAAATCTGTTCTTGTTTACATATAACGTATACTCTGATGTCACTCTGTCTCAGTAGATGACGAAGAGGGTCGTGGAACATGGTATAAGCATGTCACATCAAGAATGGGAAATGTATTTTTTTCCATTAAAAAAATATTGCAATGTTATATTATCTTCTGTTCAATATATCTCATATATTCAACACATCCAATATATTGGATGATTGCATCTCTAAAAGAATCCAGCATTAAAATTGTATATAGGCCCTATATATATAAATATATATATATATATATATATATATATATATATATATATATATATATATATATATATATATATATATATATATATATATATATATATATATATATATATATATATATATATATATACTCTAATCCACGGAAGAAGAATGTCGCCTACTAGCATAACCAACAGGATTGTCATTTGCATGAAACTTCATTTTGTATTTTGTGGGTCAATTATTTTGTGGGTCGAGTTACACACACCACATCGTTCAAAAGTGTATAATGTTCAAACTGCAGTACGTTTCCACAAGTTATGAAGTTTTCGATACATTTCGGTAGTCTTTCGTGGAGACAAGTATTATACGCATTATGCCACAGAAACTCTTCATGCCAAAGCGTAGTTTTGCATCCAGTCGGGCCAAGTCAGTGAAGAGACACTGTATTGGAAACGGACGTCAATGCGGGTGTGCGATCGTGTCGAGATAAACACTCTTCACGCGATCAATTTTCGTTGCATGAAATTTCAACAATTGCACGGAATAATTTCAGTGGTGTAAAGCGCTTGCAATTTCTGTTGCGAAATTCTCATTTTAATAGCGATACCTGTGGGCAACATGTGAGCTAGGTGAAAGATTGCAGTAAAGTTGAAAGTATTTCAACTTCGAGAAATTCTGACATGCAATCGAAAGATTTCCTTTCTCATGTGTAGGCAATATAGGAAACTTTGGTATTCAATTCCTGCAATTAATTCCAGAAATTAATTTCAGGCATTGATTGATCGTGTAAAGTGGCTTTTAAGGCACATAGGCCTACATATTTGCCAACTTGAATCATCATCTGATCAGTCATACCCCCAAATAACCTGGCTATTGGTAGGGTCATTAAACAAAAAATGATTATCATCAAAGGGAGTACAATAACGGTGATTAGCCTACTCATCAGATGTGTCTTTGAGAATATATTATTGACTGAACATCGTCTATTTATGAAGGTACCAAATGCTGTTGCTCGCAATTGACTCCAAAACTTTATGGACGCAGTATCAATTGCTATTCAACCACCAACTCTTCCAGTACTAAAACCCTTACCTTCCCAAAGGTTTAACATCACAGCAGGCGGATGCAGAAATCTATTCGCCGAATAATATTTGTTTATAACTATATATTGAAAGCGAACTGCGATGTCTCATAACCACATCTTATTACAAACTTTCCTCTCGACGTCGCTACCAGTCTATTGAACTTGCTGCTGAGCCCGAAATACGTCCCTCGTGTATTTCAAACTTCTTAGAAAGGGTAACAAGTTTGTCTCAACATAATCAATATTGGTTTGAGTAAATTCTGAACAGGCAGCAATGAGGACAAGCGCTGCTCTCGTATTAATTGTATTCCGCTATATACAGGAGATGATAAAACCACAGTACACGACGACTTCGGATGTAATTCTGACGACGCGCTTTATACTTAATAGGATGGGACGCGTAGCCTATTGCTGCTCGGGTGCCTAAGTTCTAGTAATGTAATCTATACGTTGTGTATAGTGAGATATTGCACCGTTGAGAACGAATTTATGCAAAACCACTGCTCCACAATCAAACTATAATACTCAACTAACAATATTATATATTGTCTGAGCTATTCAGTTGATTTAAGTAACGTTATTTCAGGGTGGGAAAATGATGATCGGTACTGTTGTTGAGAATGTTAGTAGGATAATTATTATAAATATATTTTATGTAGTAAAATTAATTCATTCATTCAATGGTGTTTTTAGGAATAATAAATTGTATACATATAGTGAGAATAGAGCGGAAGCCCCAAAAATATGTGCGTCACTATACATACGTTGATAGACATTTTAACGTAACAATAATTACTAATAGTTAAGGTCGAAATGATGTGAATTCAAGTGCAAGCGCTTAAAGAATATTGATAACTGGAAATTGGAGGCGTATTACTTGAAAGCGGTACAATACAATTTAATCTTCGAATACAGATATTCAGAATTACTATGTCACCTGATTTTCGTTGTCATCACGCTCACGAATGAGAATCGAACCAAACTACTCCATATTTTCACGTTGCTGTATTCAAATTATGACCTCTTATTTTCCCTGTTCAATTTGATCAAATATTATTCAATATTCAATCAAAATGTATACTAATTTCAATTTCCCTCCAAGATATTTGTGACTATCCATTAACCTTGTAGGCTATTATGTATCTAGTCAACACCAAAAAAAAAAAAAACGCAAAACCTGAACATATAAATTTACTAATAACGACAATTTTTACATTGAATTGTTACTACTAGTCGGCAATATATACATAACCCAACGAAGAACCAATTATAACTTGTTCGAATTGTTTACTTTCAAGTCATTCAGTAAATACTAATATTCGGTTACAACCGTATTTGTGTATTTGAGAGACCGGTATCTATCTAGCCGCTGTAATTGTGTTTGCCTTGGCAATATCGCGTCAGAGCAAAGATTGTTCATGAAACGCTTTTGTAACTGAGGTATTTTCATTTAATGAGCCCCGAAGCCATTCGAAGCTCCACCGTTCATTTGACTCGAATATATGTTTACTTATTTGTTTGGTAGTCTGTCTCATTCGATTCAATCAAGCTCACAACAACAAAAACAAAAACAACAACAACAACAACGGGGATGCACGCTTGCGGCTTCATTCAATTAGTACTTCATATTTTACAGAGTTGAAAATATATATAACTTATATGTATATATATACGTATATGAAATTTTGAATCAAATGAATGAGACAAATATTTTGGGTTCAAGTTTCAACATCAATACACTATTTTGCTATCATTCTGTATATCAGTATTCGCACACTGAAATGATAATTTATTGACTATACATTTCAGTGAATTGCATAAATTGTAGTACAAGTAAATAATGTCATTGTACCTGTAGCTTGAATAATCGGTTTCATATTAATTACATTTCAACCACAACGTAATAAAATGATGGTGTAAAATCAGTTAAACGATTGAATGCGTGAATGGTTTGGTGAATTTGACACTCTGAACATTCTGAATAAATGTGAATTTCAAGTGAAATTATGGACAAAATATATGCTTTAGCAAATATATGCTATATGTCCATGGTAGAATCGAACGGTGTTCATTTCTTATATTTTCACTGCCTGAGATGTGATAAGTGTTTTATTCCTGAATATTAGATTTAATTAATGAGCAAAAACACGACGAAACGATGTTATTTCACTTTTCTACCATTTCCGCCGCTCCCCCCCTCCCCCCCCCCAAGCAACCAACAAAACCATTTCCTTGTTCAAACAACCTCGTCGAACCGTTTAAAACAAGGAGTCGAGGGTGGCATCCGGTATTGCCAGAGGGGCCGGGCCATATTGAGGCCTAAACGACGCCACATTCAACAATTATTGAAATATCCCATCAAATCACTTTCCAATCATTCAGTCTTGAATTCATCTTCATTTATTGTACAATTCAGTCCTCCGGCTATACTACCAGACTAACGTGTTTCCTATTTGCAAATGACAAACTTCCACAACGTCAGTTCTTTCATATATAATAAGTTACTTTCCGTCTAGCTCCCGCGCGAGCGTTTCAATTGAAGAATTGAAGACGTTTTTTACTACCCTAAGGCATTGTGTATATAGGCTTCATAATAGACGTCACTCTGTCATATTGAACTCATTTCCCTGACGAGGAGATTAGAAATATATTTCTACAGCTAAATTGTCTACGTTCACTCCACCTCCGTTCTTTCGTTGACAATTTTTAAGTGTAGATTTTCTATCCCATTTTCTATAACCTTTATGCCCTTTCTGAAAGTGGGTGTTAATGAAAAGTTTTACATTGTGAAGAAGCAAGAAATTGTCTCCTCGAGTTTATGACTTTGTGAAAGGCACCCAGATGAACTTTCATTCTTTAAAGTATTACTTGTTTTCTTCATTACTGCAACAGCTTATGTATTTTTTTTTATGACAACAACGACTTTAACGGTGTGAAAAAGACCTCGTAAATATTCATTATCGAAGTTGTTAGCAGAAGGGTTTCTCAAGATCTGAGTGTTATTCATAATAAGAAACATGCAATTTTTATTAATATAATAGGTATTAATCATCATGCATCTAGGACCTGAATTAGGACAGTTCATTGTTCACTTATAATTCTGAAATGGTACATTCAATGCTTGGCAGATGATAAAATACATTAATAATAATCGAAGGTTTATCTATCCCCCTATATATCCCTATATATCGTATTAGTATTAGGTACAGTGAGGAAATGTCAATCACATATATATATATATATATATATATATATATATATATATATATATATATATATATATATATATATATATATATATATATATATATATGTGTGTTTCTGTATTTTTGTTTCTGTGTATACAATTAAGAATTGACAATAATACGTGGAATAACGTAAATCCACCGTAAACGTGTACCCAATTAGTTTCTTAATCAGCTCAATCTCAGAAAACCTTTCAGTTCAACATCAACTAAGTATGTTATTACACAGCCGAGTTAATCTCAGAATATAATAAAGTTACATTTCGAGCTTAATGGATTATGGTTCATACGATATATTCTATATTGTATACCCTCTTTGATAGCTATAAGCCTCACATTTCTGCTTCCCTAATAATGGAAGATTCTAGATAGCGATTTATATTTTATCCTACCCGTGACATAAGATCGGGAAACAAAGTTCGCTTACTATTTATTTTCTGTTCCACCCGAGGCTGCAAATAAATATCACGCGTTCTTATACACGTGTCTAGAAATGTACGAATTTCACGGTACATTCTAACGCACAACACATGTAGCCATATATAACACTCGCTGCGTTCATATTTAACTGGGAGCAAAATATCATATATATAATTATATAATTATATAATATATATAATTTTCATACGATATACGGTTGTATGTGCATGGTGGCAATGGTTGTATTGATGAGTCTATATGTATACCAGATATAAATACAGTGCATCATCGAATGTCTTTTATTGCAAGTACAATATGATTTCTGTACGTGTATCCACGCATGAATATGTACTGTAAGTAATGCAAAAATCATCATCGAAGTGAATTCACCCTGAATGATATTGCAGAATATAATGAACATCCTACGGTATATCTATTATTCGTATATCTCACGCCCCTCTACCAACAATTGTCATATAGTGTGATCTACATGATTACATGTTCAATTGTATTCTATAATATATATGAATTCTCTCGAATAAATTAAAGCGCATTTCAAATATTTCACAGACTCGATCACGTAACGGAAAACGAACAAGTTATTTTTATCTAACATTATTGGCAAAATCTTCTCATCTCTATGCTATCGAGCTTCGATAATACTGCATATCATATTTAAAAGGGTAAAAACCACAATGTTTTCACAAGTAGACAAAGTCATGTACGCCACCTATGAAAAAAGTATAAAAAAAACGACTAGAGTGAGTCAAGAACGCCATCTTGAATATCCTTCTAGTTTCATAGTTCGTTTATATTCACACAAGAAGAAAGGTTAGATGGTCCTCGTTTAGTTGGTCCTCGTTTAAGATAGTCTACGCGTTAGTCCATATCGGACTGAGACTGCTATTGAAGATGCAACGTGTTCGAAATGCTGATGAAATGAAGGCAGATATAATGACATACTATTAGGGTGGATGGCAGGGGCCAAGGCAGAATGGAAACCAGTAGAATTTTGAGTATGTGGTTGGAAGTAACAGCTATCGATTAGAAGGTATTGTACATTTTTTCTGATATTAGTTAGTTAGTCAGTGTTGTTTCACGGCCCTCAACGGCTCGGTTCAGTGCCTATCTAATATTATTTCCACGCTGCTAAAATTAATTGAATCAAATGTTGAGCAAATGTTGAGCGATACTCCCGTTATTTTGATGGTTGATTATATGTATTACTATATTTGTATGTGTGACAAATTGTATATATTGTATAAATTGTATATATAAATATATATACATACATCTATATAATAATACAGCCGCCCCGGTTGCTAAGTCAATTATCGCTAGCGGTAGTAACTGAAGTCACCGTTGGGCGTGGGTTCGAGTCCCGCGTAAGGCATGGGTTTTTGTAAACGTCCTTTCACCTATCATCACTTCATCGTCTCATCTATCATTCGCTCATTCGTACCCCCGTATAACCTAGCTGTTGGTGGGGTCGTTAAGCAACATTAAAAAAAAAAAAAATCTATATAATATATCTATATATCTATATTCAATTATACATACATGTGTGTGTGTATTTGTATTTGTATTCGAATGTATACCATCCGCAATGAATGCATATACAAAGCGTATGAAACTAAACTAAAAATGAACACAATAATTTAAATTAACTTGAGTTTATTGCGGTTAATAGAAGTTTCATCAGAAGAAGAAGAACTGTAATTTGTGCTACCAGTGCCATTTGCATATCAGGCCTTTCAGTTCAATTGTTTCAATTCATTTCATTTCATTTCAGTAGATCAACTTGCTGAAACAGAAATAGTTTCATTTTTCAATAAATTGACTCAGCTGGTACTATTGTACATTGTTATGAATTGAATGTGTGATTCATGATTGAATTGTACTGTACAGTTGGATTAGTTTAGCGTGACTTTGAATTTAAATTTCGCATTTGTGTGATTTTTATAGCACATTTATTTGTGTGTGGATGTGTTTGATTAAACGAACAGTACGATATTGAAAATTCATTTGTTCAAGTGAATGGGGAAATATAGAGGAAATTAATAAATGCTCAAATTAATAAGGAAGGAAAATAGCTATGGATGAACAAAAATGAGAGAAAACAACATAGGCCTACAGTGCTCGCATGGGAAAACAAATGTGTTCCATTATACATAACGTATATGCAAATATAATTGAAAGAGATATCAGAATATGATTTTTAACAATTTCTAGAAAAAATACAATTTAACCAACTGGACTTTCATTGCCTCGGGGTCAGTAGCCTTCAATGGTAGTATTTTTTTTCTTATTTATATTATGTATACGTCATTACCATAACGCCTTGAATATTAATTAAAAATCAAATTAATTTTTCATTTCAATTTTAAATTACATTCACGAACAATATTATTTTTAATCAAGAACCGAAGAGATGTAATAAATATATAAAAGCGCGCCATTAAAATGTCCCCTTCTAATGTTGTTGTATATTTGAAGTTGAATCGAAATTCAAGAGAAATAATTAAATATGTTCACTCGTGACGTGAAATTCAAGTACAATCATTTTTCAACAACGTGTAGCTCAGATTCATCGTTCTAGCTCAACCATAGCTCTACTTGTTAGGGTTTGCTGAGAAAAATAAAATAAAATATTGCAGTATCGGAAACCGTACATCGTTATCAAGTTCTGTTGTAATAGTACCTTCAACCTTCAACTTGTTCAGTATGCATCAGTAAAAGTCTTGGCTAATTCGCTATACAATACTATAAGTAGTAATATTTTATCAGATGATGCGATATTTTTGTGAGAATCAAAGAACATCTTCATAGGCCTACGTACGATAGATTCTCCACCATCGCATTATGTATTAAATGAAATCATCCATCTTCGAAGAAATGTCTATAGCTGCAGGCATATTTAATATAATATTCGAATGTAATTCCACCACTGGTACCACTTTTCTGGCTGATTGCGCAATATCCTTGTTTGGCTCTGGTTTCCTCCGGGTCGTACGTCACAGGAAGTGCGTAGCGCGTGTTGGCGTCGGCGTCCTCAGCTGTCTCTCTGGAGCTGATGTAACATTCGTGAATATCCCGTTCAGGTGGGGTGGATTGGGAGGGGGGGGGGATGAGGGAGGGTGACGGGATGTTCGGAAAACTCGGCGTCGATTGGTGGGATTAGCCTCCATCTTCCAAATATTCATTCCCCCTCCTCTTCACCACTTACCTTTTACATTTTCAATCCTCAAGGGATTATTACCTCATTTAATATTGAAAACGTTATGTTGTAATAGTTTTGAAATGTTGCCCAACATGAAAGTATTCGTATTTGACTTGAGATAATCTTATGGACTATTGGCATATTCGTCCAACGTCATTTCTTCATAACGTCATATTTTCAATTTGATGAAAATTGAATGAATTCAATTAGGAATATAATGAATATTCACTCAAATCATACAAGTAACACCTGATATTATTGAAAATGTCTTAATAAACTCGTGATATGAAAAGACATGATTCTTCTTGAGTTCCTTCATCATCTCATGGAATTCTAAAGCCTAAGGCGACAAATTCTCAAGGGGTGCCTGTCCATGGTGAAAGAGACAATATATACAACTATATGAAGATACAAATAAACATTATTGTTTACACTCTCACAGTGAATGTATATAAATTCATATTGATTTCATCCTAATTTCTTGTACATCGTTACATATAAGATGAACAATGTATTTATTGTTTTCTTATATATTGTAGTGATGTGCTTATAAATAGTCTAGGTACTAATACAATTCTCTCTTTGTTCACAGGTAAATACCACGTTACTGTTGACTCAAACAACAGCTATTCTGTAATTGGCCAAATCATTCATCCAAAGGTAAGATGTTCGATCAATTTCGGATTACTGCTTCACCTCTTGCTGTCAGTGTGTAAGTGTTTATGCTTTGTTCCAATGTGAAAAGCATTTTTCATTCACGTATTATAACCCATTCCGAATGATTATTCACTAATTTAAGCATAAGCATTTGAATTTTTCATCTAATACACTCTTTGCCTGATCGAGGACCGAATGTTCTGAAGAGGCTAAGAAATAGAAAAACTTGAATAAACAGAGAGAACGGTGCTCAAAAACAGAACAAAGAGAACATCTCTTTGAGAGTTAAAGGTTGGAAAAACGTACGCTTAAAAGTTTATGGAGACGTGCAACGCCGTCTAATTGGATATAGCGGAAGAGGAAACCAGATAAAGCTCAACTTGTTACACTTGTTGATAACTCTACTGCATCTTTCTTATAAAAGAAATACAACATAAATAAGATGAAGAACCACACGCATCTCGAAACTAACTTTCATGATTTCCTGCAATCCATTTTCATTTTCGTTGAACACTCTTGGCATATGATGAATAAACTTCGTATGATCAACTCATATCGTTTCGGGAAAATTAGTTGATAAATACGTTGAGACAATTTCTATGTTGACATGGCCTCACCAGAGCAAGGTTAATCCCAACTATAGTCCATTAGGCAGAACTTTGATTGTATATTTTATTTGCTCTCCAAACTTTCACTTTCACTTCTGATTCATGCTCAAATGTTTTGAGAATTCAGCTCATCTTCAAATTTCAACCTCACTGTGCGATGAAAAAAAAATAGTTTTCAAAAAAAAGGAAAATTGTCATATTGTTGAAAAAAAATGTGACTAATAAAATCATTGATCAACATTTCAAAAGTGTTTGGTTAAATTACAACATCGATAGTTCATTCTAATCTCATGTTTTGAGTATGATTCAAAAGTGTATTCATTAATGATTAAATAGGAATTGTTTATAATAATTTCACGGAAATGATTGTGATAATTGTCCGAATTGAAAATGTTCAAAAAAATGCTTCAAACGTTATTTCAAGATCTTTTCCCTTGCTACATCTCCAACTACATTTTACAGTTCATCCCTCAATGTACTACTCACACTTTTTTGGAGATCATAACATTCCCAAAAGCATAACCTGATAATTCTTCACCGAGGAGATTGGCAAGAACTTCATCAACATAGAAAGAAAAATATATATCTTCACTTCAAGAATTACTATTGTTGACATGATAACATTTTCAGCAAAACAAATTGTTTCTTTTAACATGAAACACCAGTGTACCGAGACACATATGAACATCCCTAAGCTCATTTGAATATAGCCCTTCTTTAACTGTACAACACGAATAGGGTTGAAGTATAGTTTTAATTAAACAACATCTTCACATAACCTTCTTATCCGCTTATTCCTTCTTATTCATTACAATATTATATTTTCTTCGTGTCTCTTAACTCCATGTAGCCTGTAGGGTATAAGCCCAACGTTTCTACAGTCCAATTGAATTAAACGGCAATTTCCTTCGCTAGCGTATATTATAGTAAGATGTATATGGGCTCGTGGGACTATGATGATGTTTGTGGGAGAGTAGGGTGAGGGGGCAGAGTTGTATGTGCATCATATAGGGCACAATTTGGCGACAATCCCGCCTAGAGCCTTGGGTTATTGCTTACTTCATTTAATATCAGCATATGGCTGCATAGCCCAAGTCATAACACTTCGTCGCCGCATTGCGCGCTCTAAGCATTAGCAAAGGATAGGAATTGTATTTAATGGGAAGTTCTTGGAATCTTACGTGACTTTCTTCTTTATCTGAGGATTAATGTAAATTGCAATGTTCCCTGTTTTCGGTTAATATTCAGTATATTTCGAGATTCAATCAATTTCAAAGTTTTCGATTCATTCATGCAAGAATACATTTCTATAATATATATATATATATATATATATATATATATATATATATATATATATATATATATATATATATATATAGTGTAAACTTATAGGCATGCTGATATTTTATGATTTGTCTCGACTTCCTTTCTGTAAATGAGTGCCTGAAATTCAATTTCAGATTAAATAGAACATTAAAGCGTTGGCAAAATATATGTGTCATTAAAGGTACCTATTGAGAAACGTGGAATTATTTTCGGGAATTCATTTGCCATTTGATTGAGTACCGTACGGAGTAAAATATTAATTGTATATCAATTGAATATCGGCGCTATATACTAGGCTATGATTGATGTTGAAATGGTTTGCCATGTGAGCTCTTTCTATTGTAATTAATCATTCCTTTGGTCACGATTGTGATACAATAATTCACACAACAAATAGTCAATCACAAATTTTATCAACATCCAAAACTTGGCACAAATTAATTATTCCCATTAGGACTGAGTATGACAAGGTGTTGTGTTCAATTTGATGTATAATATTTGATCACTATTTTTGTTTATTGTATATATTCATTTTACGTTATTTTCATTTCCACTCACCGGTGTTCATAATCTGATTATTCATGTTCATATTCCAATTCTTTATATGCGTTATTGTATAGCAACATGATGGGTAATTTCAACGACTAACCTCACCATATTCAGATTAGGCTTATTTTTGAAAATTTCATAAGTTAAATTATTGTTTCTGGCATTCTGGATTTATATAACATTTCCATGTTTTGATAAGACAGAAGTTATCTTGCCCAACAACAACAACAGCATTTCATGTTCGCGTTGGAATTATATCATAATGTTTATGCTTATGGCTCATTCATAATTCACATTCGATCAATTGTTTAAATGAATATAACTATTGGTTCAATATATATGTTGGTATGTATATTTACCAATCGTATGCATTTTCTCAAACTTGTTATTGAATTATATCACTTTAACACACAAGCATTATACATGTTCTTTTTTTCACTGGAGTGTTGTATTAGAACTGAAGCCAAAAATCAATTTGTTGAGAAAAAGGTTAGTGGCCATATCAGATATGAGTTTCGGTAGGAGCGAGCAGTTGCTATTGCATTAAACATTAATAAGGAAATGTACATTCATCAAATGGTAATGTTTTATGAATGAGACTAACCGAAAGACGGGATTGTAATCGATTATAAATTACGGCTTTCATATTTTGAGAGTCTAGTTACATCAGCAGTACCACTTTCGAAGAATTGGATCTAGTCGGTCACAGCTGTTTCTCGCAGGATTAAATAAGGGATGAGTAAGATTTCCAATTTACCGATATGAAGTAGTCAACCTTCTGGCGGGTGCACATTTTCTACACTCTTTCTCCCTTTTGTTACTCATTGTATTGTTTTTTATGTGTGAATTATACTTCAAATTCCAATCAAGATGAAACTGTATTCATTTTAATAAGTGGAATAATGAGTTTAATAAAGAGTATGTTATTAGTTATTACTGAATATCGTAGACGAAAATATAACTACAACACGGTACACCCTTCGACCGAACAAGATGAATGACTGCGTGCATACCTTCATTTCCCTCGCCAACGTCTGCAATTCTTGCCAATGAATGAACGGCCCTGGTGACTGCTCAGTAGCAGAAAAATTCAGCGTGATTTCCTGATATGCATACTATACAGGTGTTATAAGTTTATGTTGGGAGGGTTTGAATAGTTAAAATAGTAAAAAGAGTGGTGATTGAACGAGGGGGGGGGGGTTGAAAGTAGGTGTCGGTTCAATTTCAAGATTGATTCAAAGGTATTGTTCATCGAATGTGATGAACAAAATCTTGAAGTTTTTGTGTTCCTCTTGTCAAATGAATGTGTAGAATCTAATTTGTACACGTATTCGATAGAATGTTGAAAATTGATCGAGAAATTCAAAAAGAGAAAATAGCAATGCATAACATCAATTATCATTGAATGAATTAACGGGGAATACAAAATATAATCCAGAAAATAAACGTTGTTCTATTGAACTCAGAAATCAGAAAAATCGTGACCCAATTCATTTGGCATTCGGGAAAATTCATACAAAAATCGTTTCCTAGAAAATCACGGAAGGAAATTTATACATTTTCTTTCATATCGAATATCACATAGCATGCTTTCCGGGAAATCATCAAAAATCACGAACTATAATTGTCTTCTATTTCTGTTTTTACTTGAGGATATAACTTATATAATATACGAACGGAAATGAGAAGATTTTTCAACTCTATAAACTACCCTCCAGAGTCAATTACAATCTATAATAGTAACAACTTTCGGGTTTGATAAATTGAACAACGAGTTGAATTGAGTTCAATTAAAAGCATATACAACTAAAACAAATTGAACAAACGACATACAACAATGACATTATACGAGTCTAATCGATTCAAGTGAACTCATACTTGACATCATTGTTATTCTTTTCATTTTGTATTAAGGAAATAAGGTGTTCGTTCCACTTATAATCGTTCTAGTAGATGGTACTTATACTCAATCTTCTCGAACAGCGAATACATTACGATAATTATTCTAAACATTTGTAGCAAAAAAAGAACTGTCGATGAGAATTATGGAGATAATTTCACAGAAAATGTTTGAGCTTGTTGACAAAATGGGAATATCAATATTTGACATCAATATTTGAAGTTTACGATGTAGAAACTGAAAATGAGGATTGAACCACAATACATGAGAGAAAATCTTGGACAGTAACATCGCATACCGTCTTGTTACATCATCTCAATGAGACAACTCAGAAATACTGAATCCTGGTTGAACTAAAACCTACAAATTGTCCCGGTGGTATGTTTTCATGTGAGACAAAACACGACTAATCGTCCTGAACCACATCTCTTGAGAAAAATTTGATGTTCTAATTTTTGTTTTCAATCACCAAATATCATAGATCTGTCCACAATCGTGTGTTTTATACTCACTAATAATTTCAGATTTTTCAGTCAAATCATAATCAGAAACGAATGTGTAAGTGTGATGAAAATACATGTTATGAAAAGGTTTTATAGTCAATGTTTAGTCTAGATGATATGAAACTGAATTCAGAGTCTTTGTGATTTCAACTATACAAAACATTACACGGGTCATAATAATAATAATTGCTCTCAAGGCAGGTAAATTGTGTGCGACCCCTGCTGTTACGTTTGTAGCCCCCGTCGAGTTCTACCCACCTAATGGTAGTTTGTGTTGCGGGTGAGAGTATGATATTTCAACTGTCCCCCACCACTAAACCCACCCCTCGACACTACCACCTTCATTATATTTATACTCACCGGTTACATTGTTTTCATATGCGCTCGTGTTTGATTGGAGTTTCTATAGATGTATGTGTCTATGAACTATTACCCAAGCCATACCCCAAAATCGTAACATGGAACTTTTTGTATGAATGCAGATTTTTTCCATTTGCACGTCGAATGTCCAAATATTTCATCTAAGGCTCCGAATCTGATTGATTTGTGGATGAATTTGAAACTTAGTATAGTCCAAGTAAAGCATAGTTTAATTTGGGGAAAATCTCATTGGTTTTGGTGGAAGTGCCGTTTTCTTCAATCTTGTTGAACGCGTTGTTGGAATA
This sequence comes from Brachyptera putata, assembly GCA_907164805.1. Lineage (NCBI taxonomy): Eukaryota > Metazoa > Arthropoda > Insecta > Plecoptera > Taeniopterygidae > Brachyptera > Brachyptera putata. The sequence goes on along the minus strand of OU015464.1, from coordinate 23,753,269 downwards.
ATGTTTTTCGTTGTTTTTGAATGGAATGAGTCTATGAGTGTGGTCGATGAATATTCCTCAATCTATGAACCCCCATTTTTCTGTCATACTTTCGGAGGATATCATTAAATAAATAGTATCTATATATACATATACACACACACATATATATATATATATATATATATATATATTTATATATATATATATATATATATATATATATATATATATATATATATATATATATATATATATATATATATATATATATATATATATATATATATATATTGTACACGCAGACATGCGGAGACAGGTAGCCCATTCAGAAGCACGCTGGACCGTCATTCAAGATACCGGCGGGGTTCAATTCCCACTGATGACGACAATACTGTTCCGAATCTCTCGTCGTTTTCCTCTGTCGTTATATGAGTTTTAGTTTTGTGTAGTGAACCCTAAATGAGACCAACGTGTGCCGGTACTCACCGATAAGGAATTTAATAAGGCCTTTACTGGGAATAGTGATCTAATTTATCTATTTTTATCGAAGTACTAAGCATGACACATACCGTAATAGCATAAGCTCTAACCCAAACGTTGCACACGACTTAAAACCTATACAGCAAGCGCACGGCACATCTAACTAATTAACTAACTGAAACAAGGTTCCTGTATTCGAGAATGTACAGCCGCGACGTCGGTAAGCGTCGGTGTCAGGTGAGTGGACAGGAAAGCGACGGGAACAGGATCACGGTCCTGAGGGAGTAGAGAGAGAGGGAGAGAGAGTCGCGACGGTTGTGCTGCGGGAACCCGTCACTGTGCAGTGTAACACACGGATATATGTTATTTAATATTACATTAACTGTCTCTCCTTGGAGCATTCCTCTGTTTTCGAGATAAGGGATTTGGTTGGGTAACGCGAGGGGGGATGGTGGCGGTGGGGTGAGGGGGTGGCGGGGTGAGTGAGGATATGTACGGATAAAATGGGGTGAAACGGGGTGAAAGCAGAAGAGTTACTGACAACGAAGGTGCTCATATACTGGGAAAAAGGTACATTTCTTCACAACTCACTCGCTAGGTAGGTTGAGTATATGTTTTACCTCTTGAATATTGATATCAAGACCTGTATATATACATATGTATATATATATATATACAGCAAACTATCGGTGTATGTCACAACCTGCGAACGTTGTTGTTGTTCGCAACCTAAATTAACCGTAATCAAGCCAATCTAACCAACTTGATCAATCAAACTCCTCTAAACTATAAGCTGACCTAAACTAACCCATCAGAACGAACAACCTAACCTGATTCAATCTGAATTAAAAGTGAACCAATACCTACTTCCGGTTCTGTGAATAGCCACTTTGGAGCCTTATTTTTTGTACGACGTCGTATATCATATTTAGATGATTCATTTCAATCGAATATTGATTTGCTGTTTCATGAAAAATCAATCTATATTCATGAAGACACGTAACTCCATGATTCAGATAATAATATGAAAAATATCCGTTCAATTTTATATGTTCATAGAAAAGTTCAGAGTTTTTGTGATAATTGTAACTTATCTCATTCAAATCAAATGAAACTTTGGTATATGTATCACATGGTAAATTATCAATGAATAGTGCGTACTGTAGTCTTTCATATTGAACAAATTTCTCATCAGATCAAGCAATTCACTATATAATTACGCATGCCTATAGTCCTTAATGGAAAAATAACAGTACGATATAAAACGTATTAATGGGAAATATCTGGCTATATAAAGTCACTCTCAAAAAATCATATTTCTCCAACCAATCATTTTGATAACAATATCATATGAATATTTCAATACCTCTATTGGAACTCTTTCATATTTTATGTGAAAGATGAGTAATATTTCACGGCTTGTAAACCAATCATTTCATAAAAAGCTGCCATTCATCAACACTCGTAGTCAACGTCATCGAAAAAAAAATCTTTTAGTAGACCTTTTATACATCTTCCGGAAATAGATTTCTTTTGAGGCCTAAAATGGAGTACATTCTCGTTCGGTATAGCATTATTATAATATAATACGTTTTCTCTAACATGCTCTTTTTCTATGTGATAACCCAGTCTTGTAAATGTAAATAAGGTCCTTTTTCAATAACGCGTTCCTCTTTGAGCGGTAGCGTTCGATTGAATGGGAAGTGCACGATGTTGTGTATATCCAACAATGTAATAGACGTTAGGAGATGGAATCAAAATACATTTTCCTTTCCTCAAATTGAATATAGCTTCCAGTTAATTAACTTCAAAATATGCGTTGAAGAACTTCGTAATGGTCGATATTAGTGAAGTTATAAGTGGTTTTTGTTGTCCGACGTGTTCCAGTGATAGTTAATTGTGTTAATAGTTAAGTGATAGTTCCTTTGTCCCCAGTCAAGCACTATCAGGTTTCACTTGATCAGATTTCAGCGGTCAATTAGTGCTATCATTTTGTTGACTTACAGAATAAGTGCTCTGTGTCTCATTGGTAGGGAGAGGGAGATAAACGCTTCTCCAGCCCACTCGCACACTAATTTCGGAACTTCTCAAGGATTCATTACTCAATCAGTGCCGAACTTTTTCAAAGTTTCCGAGATAATAGCGTTTCAAAGTGAGGAGCATGAAAGTTCACGTTCTCTACCTCACTCGAGCACTAACACTACAACTTCCTTGGGATTAGGATGGATTTCGGAAACTTAGAGAGCACTCATTATGAAAATTCGCAAGAGTGTAGCACTACTAGAGCTATATTGCTAAATCTTGGCAAAGTTTCAAAATTAGTGCTCAAGTGCTCTCCGGCCCCACCAACAAACGCTATGATTTCAGGAACTATCATAGCACTCATTCTGATACTTGACAAAACGATAGCAGTAATTGAGCACAAAGTCCAGACATAGTTCTATGATTACTGCTTTATTGGGGGGAACAAATTCACTAATTTGTAAAAATGGAACGGCACCTCCACCGAAAACATATTATGCAGTTGTAATAATATATATATAGAGCATGATGCAGTGTCAATCTATCCACACCAATGATATTGCGGAGAATTTTATCGAGCATATCATCATGGAAGTGATTCATTCAATTTATGATTATGGACAATTTTACTTGAAAGTAATAATTGCATATTCTCCAGCTTTAATGAATATCAGAGATATGTTCAATTGGAGATTTGACCGATGAACACATTTCATGTGCATTTATTCTTTGTGACGAATAATTTCTTGATGATAACATTCAACACAGAATGATTAACACATATCATAGACCAAAGATACCCTTCACTCTGTTTTTCTTTGGTGTATGCACATATTCCAAACGTGCAAGTATGCTCGTATCTGAGAAGATGATATATATTTTAATAATACTACCATGCGGTAAAGTTTATTGAGTAATGTGTAGTCTATGTTAATTATTTATTCAAGAAAAACTCATACTTCTATCGGCCCTTAGGACCTTGAATCCAGAGGATACAGCTTTAAAAATTGGCAATAAAAGTTCGCTTCCCTGGGGATTTCCTCGGACATCTCAAACGTGTGCAGAATATCTGTGATAAGTTGAGCTATCGACTTGTACCACTGTGTTCGGCTCGTTCGGATAAGAAATCGAGGGATCTCTTTCCTTTTGAACACATAAAAGGCTCTAAAAGTTGTACCTTTGAAGTTGAAGCTTTTGACTGCGTGTGTGTGGGTGTGCGTATGTGTGTGTTGTACCACTCGAAACTAGGTTCATGTATTGTGGGATCTTTAACGGACGTTTCTACTTACGGATTATTTCAAGACTTTGATCAACTTTGTGATTGTATTATCGGTCTCGGTACAGATCGATCTGTGTCAACATATACGCTGCTTTTTTCTCACTCTGCCTAGGAAGCAACGTGGCGTTCGAGAATATGAGATAATATATATATATATATATGAGATAATATATATATATATATATATATATATATATATATATATATATATATATATATATATATATACATACATAAATTATTATATATATATACATTATTTAATTTTGCATCCGCACACACCGATGGTCAAATAGACGAAATTAGATTAGACTAAATTTACTTCCTGACAAAGTGCTTCAAATAGACGATATGTTCTTCATCAAGAAAAAATTTGTGCTGTATCGAAATCAGATGATGTATAATATAGAGAGACCCTACCCACTAGAAAAAATGTAAGTCTTGATGTAATCAATACACTATTCAATTTGTTTCAATTATAAGTATTTCAATATATAACATTCTCATACTTCACTTAGAATTGCTCATCCTCCGATGATTTCTACAGATGTTCTTATTTGTTCCTAATTCAAAATTGGATATTTTCCTATCGTAATTGAAGTTTGTCAGGCGAAGCTCAATGCGAAATCTCATTACCACTTGCTCGTTCATCTGTCATTTATCTTTGTTTCATTCATTGATATTCACGATTCACGAGTCATGCCGTCAGACAAATCAAACGATCGAACTGAATTCACTGAATACACACCTTTACATATTGAATACAAATGTTTTTTTTGTTTAATTTATTGTCATGAAATAATCAAGTGTAAATAATGCAAAATCTTCATATTTGAAGTTCGATTTTATTTGTGTATATCCACCTCGGAAATTAGATCAGAATGTATTCGTTGTATAATTTTTTTTGAAGGAAAATCATCAGAATACTACATTTCGTTGGGATTTATTTGTTCGAATAATATTAGTACTCAAGTCCCACAAAAAGTATCCTGTTATTGTTGACTACATACTCCACATACGTCATGTGAATATTGCATCACATAGTCTCCTGATTTGCTCGAGCTTTTATTTCCGTGAAATAGATTTCGCATTGCTTTTCCAAAACATTATCATATACTCTTCCCAGATGATCTTTGACCTCATTCCATTTCCACCCCAAAATAAACCAGAAAAGAAGTTGATTCGGTACTCAACATTCATATTCAAACATAACCGATTATTTAACGGGTTCTTTTGAAACGCGGCCAAAGTTCAAACTCATCATTCTCATTCTTAATCATTCTCACACAACACTTTATTGAGGAGAATTTAAGTGGAATTGATTGCACAATCTAGATTTGAAATCCATTATTATTGTATATGTGGAGTATAGAAGTGGTTGTAGGGGATATTCGCGAGAGTCATTTCCTGCTCGCTTCAATACTCAAGGGTGTACACATCACACAGGGAGTAATGATATATCTGGGGAAGAGTATGAAGGGGAAGATTTTCCAATTTCCGTGAAGCTTGTCAGAAACGTTCGAAGAAGCTGACATTCGAATTTGTATGTACGCGAATGGAAATCTGCATTCGATGAGCTTAAGATTGGGTTTGCTGATTGGTCTGTCGTTACGCCATGAAGCAACGTACTCGAGACGTCTGCTCATATCTGTTGGGCCATGACGCGGCTAAACATCTGCTGGTCTAGGAACTTGTGGCAAAATTCAATATGTTAATGATGACGTTTGCCATGATTCAATTGTTCAAAGGGCGTGAAAGTACCTTTTCCAGGAACATCAATTTGAATAGTATTGTTGAAAATTACACTAAATTTTTGTCCATTCGGGTGTGAAAAAAGGAGCCAGAAGATGTGATTTGATAATTGATTCGAATTTTCTCACTGCTTGATGCTACCCCGTAATATATTGAAGATTTCATCATACCAACACAATAACGTGGCATTTTTATAACTCATTTCGTAATATTGATTTGTTCAAGAATTAGAATATTCCATTTCAGACTCAGTTAGGCTAATCATCTGATCAGTCAATAAAATAACACATGTAACAGGTAGCCAAGGGAGATTACACGATGAACAGCTGATCAACTCCAAACTATTGGAAATCGTGACCTTAATTAAGATTTAGTTACGGGTGTTATTACTGTGTTTCAAGTGTAGTAAATCCACGAAGTCGAGTCGATGTCGTGTCACGTGATACCTAAGTGAATGTTACTTGCTAAGAGTTCTGTTGCTCCATTCTACAATGTACTTAAGAGACACCTTTGATGTTCGTGGTTGCGGTAAGATAGGCAGAGAGAGGGCACGATATATATATATATATATATATATATATATATATATATATATATATATATATATGTGTGTGTGTGTGTGTGAAGCGAATATGAACATCTTACCCAAGTCGCTCTCCTATTCGTGTCTATGAAATAGTAACCTGAACTTCAAGTGATAATTATAATATAATTTGCCAAGTGGTTATATACAGAACTCGAACTTGGGATTTAATGACAACACGGTAAGATCCATATAGTAGAACGTGTATGGAACATTCCAGTATTAATATTATGGGTATTGCTGGAGAGATGGGATATATAAATACAAATTGGTTATGCAGTTACTGAAAGGTATCATAACTCCCGAGGTAACCGCCTAATTGAATCAAATCATTGAAGATATATGCTGAACAAAAAAATATCACATTCACAAGTTACAAATTAAAATAATGAATAATTCAATACTGTGAGATCGTCATTTCTCAGAATATTCTATAAGATTTTACCTTGAATTATTCGAGTGAAACGATCACTAAACGTTAATATTTAGTTTATCTTGGTGTGACGATCGAGACAAACAGAATAGCTTTGTTCACCTCACTGACTTTTCCAATTACTTGTTGAGATTATAGTATGCATGACTATAAGCTCCAATAATTCGCACGTTACAATATGGCATCGCAGTCGGTAGACATAAGCCAACTATTCCTGTAACATTGTCGACCACAATGCCTGCATCTGTGTCCTTATGATACACCCCTTCCCCGTACCTCTTCCCCTTGCAAACCACGTGCTCTAGCAAGTGTCTCTAAGCTCAGAGTGTAGCTATGTGGTTTCACAATTTGCGACAACATAATAGTACACTGATACTACAGGTTATAATTGGGATATGAGCCTAGAGAAAACTGTATCAATAATTCGAAAAGAATATGAGCCATTTCGTGGGTATTTTAATGGTTATATGTGCTGCTCTATGAAAATGTGTGTGTGTAATTGACATAGATTATTTTGAACATAGTTTGTTATCACAATTTGTAAGCTTTCGGAAAAGACAAGACTGAATTCAAATGTATAAATAGTCTACACTGAAAATGTGAATTGAATTTAATTAAATTGCACTAGGTTTTATTGTTTGGGTTTGCTCTAGGAGTCGATTTGACCAAATGTACAATGAGGAAAGTTCAGAATGAACAGGGACACCTTTAAATCAGGATGAGGTTGTATGTCCTCAAGTTTAATGGCACGAAATTTTGCAATCACACTTTCTTCAGTTTTTCATGTATCACTTCAGTACAGGCATCACAAACTTTGAGCCAGTTACGTCATTCAGGTTATACTCAGTTATGTACTTAGTTGAAATTCAAGACTTACATATTGAATGAATAATTATTACCTAGTCACTATCTCAGGTCCAAACTAATCAACTTGAATAACTCCATGATTAATGTGCATCACACATTTGCATAATCGTGAAAAGTGTTTTGATAACCAATTTCATCAACTTATTTTCTAGTCCTGAATCCATATTTGGTAACAAGAGTAGATGACAAATAGGAGAGAATTGTTTGACAAGTAAATAATTTGAAAATTATATCTGTGCATTGAATGAATTCTTGCTAAATAGATCATTTGTATCCATTATAACAATTCATCGACAAAATTAATGATGCAAGCGATCACTCGTTTTCATCCAGTTGGTATCTACTTTGTTATCTACTTTAGTCTCGTCCGTATAACTTTGCTCGACGAAGGGTGTAAATATGACAGGGTTGACTAAGAAATGGAATGAAGGAGAGGAGAGAGGAGGACTTTTGGCGTCTGCTAATGAGTTTACAGTTAATTAATGACATTCATATTTCGTTAGTCGCTTCACTGGTTGTAGAAAACAGAAAAAACTTGATGACAGGACAAGAATATAAATCATAAGCTCACCAAATCAATACGTGTCAACACTTCCCTCAAACATTGTAGTATTATCATAAACATATCAGTATAGATAAACAGTAAATATCAATCCATAATTAAATGAATGTTCAATGGATAGTTTTCAAAATTTGAATCGCCGATAACATTTGATTTAGACATTATCTTCCATGAATTTTCTCTCATGTAGAAACACTAAGTCTTGTGAATGATATTATTATCATTAAACGTTTTTTGTGCTCTCGTAGTGTCCCATCTAAACTATATGACCGTTCTATTCTCATCTTCAATTGGAAAACTTCTAATTCTTGTCATAATTCAAGGTTTTCAAGACCGAGTCCGAGGTAATTATTCATAACAATGAAACAGTGTTCACTGAATTATACTTCGATAACAATTGACCAATTCGAAGTTGTAAGCCTTTGACGAACTGATAGCCATGTGCGGCGTAGAAAGAATGACAGCCCATCAAGTATATGCTATGTTACCACGAATCTTGCAAAATTAGCTTTCTTTCAACATATAATTAGGGCAACTAAAGATTGTGAAATTCCTCACAATTCCTTCTGTTCAGCAGCCTAAATAGAAAACCACTTGAGCGTATGTCTTGATAACTAAGCAAGTTGTTTTTCTAGACATGCGTATACAGCTAGTATACGTCATGTTATTTGAGATCGCGTTTTGTTAGCGCCTGTCACCCTATATAAGTGTATAAAGATCGTGTCTCAGGTGAGACAATGGCCCACGTTATTATCTACGAGCGTCATTGTTTCCACATAAACACCTAGAACTTGATTCACTTGTCTTGACGAGTTCCAGAGTATATTAAAGCTTACACTATTGTATGCGAAGAGCGTCGCTCTAGTGACAACAAAACGCTTCATCATTATCTGTTCAAATCTTAGTGCACGAAGTTAGACTAGTCAGTATACATTTAATATAGTCAAGATATAATAATAGTAGTTAAAGAGACATTCCTTCTCCAGTGCACGTATTAGTCATTAAACACATGATTACGTTATCTTATGTATACTTGTATCCACGGAAGAAGCCTTTCGTCTACCAGGTGACGAATAACATAAACACTTCGGTACTTATAGACAAGCTTCTGGAGTTTTGCACGTTTTCAAGGAAAAAGGGTGTTCCTTATCTAGTGTTGAACAAATCTAGTCCCTCAAAATACTTTACAGCTATCAGAATAGAACGCTGATATTTGTGTTGATCAAGTCGGGATACAGTGCTCATACTTCTTTCGTGGAGACAAATATACATCATCACACGCAACTGGTGAACTGTGTGATCTATTATTTGAAGGAATTACATATTTTCATTGGTCAAAACTTTGATTCATATATATTTCATTATCATCATATTTCGAATTGTTATTAATATTTAGAGAAGCGTAAATCAATATTCATCCATCTCTACAAAAATACAAGTTTATTTTCTAGACTAGGGTCAGCAAACATCCCGACATATTCCGCATAGCCCGGCATCACGGTATATTAGTAGGTGGTATATAAGTATGGAAAATTAAAGATATACCGGTATAACTTTATGTACATAATAATATACCGGGAGAAGATTATTGTGGATGAGTTTAACATACAAATATACCGGTAGAATATTATGTATCCAGTATATTAATATGTGCATGCTGAACATAGCAATAATAATATACCGGTGGCATGAAAAAAACCCATGCGAGTTGTCTGGTGAAAATACACATATACCGGTAGATGAGTATGGGTTATGGGAAAATTGATTTCATTACTTTCCTTGAAATATACTGCAGAAATTGATTGATGTACTGCCGAATAGTACGTGATAAGTTTGATATGGGGGGAATATTTAAAAGTAATTATTCAATTGTTTACCCAGTGTCACAATAATGATATACCGGTATGTTATTATTGTTGTCATTTTTTGAATGCTGTGAGATGATGGGAATATTTTCCAATCTATAACATGTTATACGTGATTATACACTTTTTGACCCAGAGTCACAATTAAAATATCCCGATATATTATTATTGTTGTCACTTTGATGTGCCTTGAGTTGATCAGTTTGATATGGTGGAGAATATATTCACATATATTACATATTATACGTAATTATACACTTTTTGACCCAGAGTCGCAATAATAATATCCCGGGATATTATTATTGTTGTCACTTTGATGTGCCTTGAGTTGATCAGTTTGATATGGTGGAGGATGTATTCACATATATAACATATAATAAGTGATTATACACTTTTTGACCCAGAGTCGCAATAATAATATCCCGGGATATTATTATTGTTGTCACTTTGATGTGCCTTGAGTTGATCACTTTTATATGAGGGAGAATATATTCACATATATTACATATTATACGTAATTATACTCTTTTAGACACAGAGTCACAATAATGATATACCGGTATATCATTATTGTTGTCGTTTTTAAATGCTGTGATATGATCAGTTTGATATGAGAGATGATATTATCCAATCCATGACATATTATACGTAATAATACACTCGTAGACCCAGAGTCACAATAATAATATACCGGTATATTATTATTGTTGTCACTTTGATGTGTCTTGAGTTGATCAGTTTGATATGGTGGAGAATGAATACACATATATAACATATTATACGTAATTATACACTTTTAGACCCAGAGTGGGCAATAATAATATCCCGGTATAATATTATTGTTGTCACTTTGAAGTGCTCTGAGTTGATCAGTTTGATATGGGGAATATATATTTACATAAATTACATATTATACGTAATCATACTCTTATAGACACAGAGTCACAATAATGATATACCGGTATATTATTATTGTTGTCATTTTTGAATGCTGTGAGATGATCAGTTTGATATGAGAGATAATATTTCCCAATCCATGACATATTATACGTAATGAAACACTTGTAGACCCAGAGTCGAAACAATAATATAACGGTATATTATTATTGATGTCACTTTGATGTGCCTTGAGTAGATCAGTTTGATATGGTGGAGAATGAATTCACATATATAAGATATTAAACTTAATTATACTCTCGTAGACCCAGAGTCACAATAATAATATACCGGTATATTATTATTGTTGTCACTTTGATGTGTCTTGAGTTGATCAGTTTGATATGGTGGAGAATGAATTCACATATATAACATATTATACTTAATTATACACTTGTAGATCCAGAGTCGCAATAATAATATCCCGGCATATTATTATTGTTGTGTCACTTTGATGTGCATTGAGTTGATCAGTTTGATATGGTGGAGAATGTATTCACATAACATATTATACGTAATTATACACTTTTAGACCCACAGTCGCAATAATAATATCCCGGGATATTATTATTGTTGTCACTTTTTATGCGTCTTGAGTTGATCATTTTTATATGAGGGGGGGAATGTATTCACATATATTACATATTATACGTAATTATACTCTTTTAGACACAGAGTCACAATAATGATATACCGGTATATTATTATTGTTCTTATTTTTAAATGCTGTGAGATGATCAGTTATAATATTTTCCAATCCATGACATATTATACGTTATGAAGCACATGTAGACCCAGAGTCGCAATAATAATATACCGGGATATTATTATTGTGACTCTGTGTCTACATGTGTATCATAACGTATAATATGAGATAGATGTGAATATATTTCCCCACATATCAGACTGATCAACCTACAGCACTTGAAAGGGACACCAATAATAATATACTGGCATATTATTATTGTGACTTTGGGTCTACAAGTGTATAATTGCGTATGATATGTAATCGATGTGAAAATATTCCCTTCATATAAAACTGATCAGCTTACAGCACTTCAAAATGGAAACAATAATAATATACCGGTATATCATTATTTTGACTCTGGGTCTACAAGTGTATTATTACGTATAATATGTACTAGTTGTGAATATATTCCCTCCATATCAAACTGACGAACCCACAGCACTTCAAAGTGACAACCATAATAATATCCCGGTATATCATTATTGTGACTCTGGGTCTAAAAGTGTATAATGACGTATAATATGTAATCGATGTGAAAATATTCCCTTCATATAAAACTGATCAGCTTACAGCACTTCAAAGTGACAACCATAATAATATCCCGGTATATCATTATTGTGACTCTGTGTCTAAAAGTGTATAATGACGTATAATATGTAATAGATGTGAAAATATTCCCTCCATATAAAATTGATCAGCTTACATTACTTCAAATGGAAACAATAATAATATACCGGTATATCATTATTTTGTCAGCTTACATTACTTCAAAATGGAAACAATAATAATATACCGGTATATCATTATTTTGACTCTGGGTCTACAAGTGTATTATTACGTATAATATGTAATAGATGTGAATATTTTCCCTCACATATCAAACTAATCAACTCACAGCACTTCAAAGTGACAACCATAATAATATCCCGGTATATCATTATTGTGACTCTGTGTCTAAAAGTGTATAATGACGTATAATATGTAATAGATGTGAAAATATTCCCTCCATATAAACTGATCAGCTTACATTACTTCAAAATGGAAACAATAATAATATACCGGTACCTTATATCATTATTTTGACTCTGGGTCTAAAAGTGTATTATTACGTATAATATGTAATAGATGTGAAAATATTCCCTTCATATCGAACTGATCAGCTCACAGCACTTCAAAGTGACAACCATAATAATATCCCGGTATATCATTATTGTGACTCTGTGTCTAAAGTGTATAATGACGTATAATATGTAATAGATGTGAAAATATTCCCTCCATATAAAACTGATCAGCTTACATTACTTCAAAATGGAAACAATAATAATATACCGGTATATCATTATTGTGACTGTGGGTCTAAAAGTGTATTATTACGTATAATATGTAATAGATGTGAAAATATTCCCTTCATATCGAACTGATCAGCTCACAGCACTTCAAAGTGAAAACAATAATAATATACCGGTATATCATTATTGTGACTCTGGCTTTACATGTGTATTATTACGTATAATATGTGATAGATGTGAATATATTTTCCCACATATCAAACTGATCAACCCATAGCACTTGAAATGGACACCAATAATAATATACTGGGATATTATTATTGTGACTCTGGGCCATTATTCCGTTTACCCCGTACTAAATCTGGATATTTTCCATCCTATATCGAACTGATCCACTAAATTACTTCTCGGCAGACTATCAATCAATTTCTGCAGTATTACCCAAGAACTGAGAGGAATTGATAACTCAAAAACCCACAATTATCTCCCGGTATATGTTTATTTCTATCATTTAGTTGTAATGGGTTTTATATCCATTTGACAGTATATCTTTATTGATATGTTCATGTACATTCAAATATACCGGGTATATAAAGGTCCCCCGGTATATTTGTATAGCTCAAATATTCTTCCACCAGTATATTATTATTTGCATCAAGTTATACCGGTATATTATTATGTACGTAAAGATCTACGTCCATCTTATCCCGTTACACCGGCATATCTTCATATAGTCTGCCATATTTTAAATACTTGGCGAATGTACTAAATTAATGAAATCTAACGTGGCACGTACTAATCTAGATTGCATAAGAAAAAAAAACAAGTTGCAATAGCGTAGTTCAATTGATTATAGTCGATAGTTTTCACTTTGTTATTCGATACGTGCTTCTCTATGGATGAGGCCAAACGAGTGGGTGGGATATCTGGGGTGGTTGAGTGGCGGTGGACCAGGGGGGAGGGTTGGGGAGGGGGTACGACGTGAGAGGAGCTAAGTTCTATCCCTGTGGCGAGATGACAATCCTGGCCGGCCTGTAATCAACTTGGATCAGAAACACAAACTCTGAGAATCTTACACACTTAGCTAGCTGAAACTCGGGCTGCAACTTGGGTGTCGATAGTTGGATACGTGATCAGAAATTGTAAGCGTATCATCGCGTACAATGTAACATGGGAAATACTTATACAAGATACTGGATCCATAATCAAGTTAATTGGTATTATCTACTTTTATTCTCTGAGGATGGGGGTAAATGGGATATGAACTGACACAGATAAAGTGTGACTGACTCAATTGTATTTAGTGGATTATTATCCTCAAAAGTCAAATACACATCGAATGTGTGTATAGTGAAAACGATTATCTCTTACAAAATACAGATTAAATATTCTTCTAACTTTCCAATGTTCAGGCCAGTCTTCACTATTTTCATTCATACAGATCGAAGCTGAAATTTAAATTCTCATGTTGAAATATAAATTCAGCACAAAAATAATTTTTACATTCATACTGAGTATAAACTTTTCGAAACCCAGTCAAAATATCATTTTCTTCATTGTTGACATCAACACCAACCACTGAATGTTTTTTTAACTGGCAAACACAATGAAACTTGTAGAGCTCTGTGGTGGATAAACGAGACTCAATCAACGTCCTAGGAATAACGAAATTTAGTAATCATAATAATATACTTCTTTCAATAAGTGATGTCGCACATTGTTGTGATGAGTGGAAAACATTATTCCTTGAATTGTGTAGTCCCAGATATTTTCCCCCACCAAAATGCGAATGAATACGATACGATACAATGCAATCACATAATAGTTTGTTTTACCCCAAATTTCAAGTTTTTGCGGTTATGTAAGCACACAAGCCTCTTCTACTTACATTTGTCAACAATTCAGATCGTTGTTGAGAATTGGTTCATTTCACTGGTGTAGTATTTCTTTCAGAAAGGCCTGTTTTTGTTTCATCATAAATCGCTGTGATGAACCATCGAATATTTGGAGGTAGCTATTTTCAATTATTCCTAGTGGTAGGATTCTACTCCGTTCTTCGCAACAAGGATGTTAAAAGCCGAATGAATTTGTGTTTTTTTTAACGTTACTTTTCGTCTTCTTCTCAAGGTATGCTGAGATTTTAATTAACCCAACATGTATAATTTGTCATCAGATTTTTTTTTTCATTCACAATTCAAATATTTCATATCTCAACACCAACATTCCTCAGAACGCTAATATCGGGGATTCGTAAGAATCCGTAAGTATTGAAAATTGCCGTATAGAAAATATCTCATAATGTGAGCCCACTCATTTACGTTCAATGTGTAAATATCCATCTTTCGGAATTTTCAGTAGACTGTATCTTGATTGTTTTAAAATATCGGAAAGCTTGTAATTAAAATTGAATAATGGATCAATAGATGTGATATAATATAATTGACTCTACTCCTTCAAATGATATCGCTATATAGGTATCATTGAACTATATTGACCGTGCGTGATTGTTGATTGCGTAGTGTGAATTTTTATCTTGAAATGGGAGTTACTCCTATTTGAGATGAGGGTTCATGATTTTCTCAGCAAGGTCGTCAATAAATTTCAGGAAAGAAACGTAAACTTACGGTGGATCCGGTCCATTAATAGCATGGTTTCAAACTTTCATCATTTCAGGGAAAACAATAGTTGTTATTGTAGTATTGTTGTATATTCTCTTGTTCCAGTTTAGTGGCTGCGTGGCTCAAACAAAGAATTTAGTTTCTGTGATATTTTGACGGAGGTAAAATATAAAATTCGGGTTATATTAATGAAGGCAATACACTCGGACAAAGATGTTACTATATACTACTTCGTAGTGCACTCGGACTTCATGTGAAATGATAATTATTCTAAATAGTCGGTCGCTTTCGTTCATTTCCAAGTGTCTTCTGTTGTGTTCATTTCAGTTTTGCCAAACAGCCAGATATGGTAATAATTATTCGACATTTTCGACTCAACACCTAATTCTACCGCTATTTCTGTCAATTGCAAAACAATTATTTGTGCAACGAATATGTATTTAGTGTTCATATAAACAATTGAAATTCATCCTCAACTGGAAATAAAGCAACCGCCATGATCGTTTCATGCTCACCTATGATTCACCTCACTCACATATAGACGATTCGGTTCGATATTTCCTTATAACCAGATGAGAATATGCTTTCTGTAAGATGAAAAAAAAAGCTTGTGGAGCTATATTACATAAACTTTTGTCCTGCTATTCAAATTGGGTAGTAAACTCTTATTCTGCCTTGGAGCCGTACTTTCTGGTTTCCATCTATCTTTTTGTCTTTACGTTTCCTTTGTCTTTGATACCATGCATAGAGAGGAATGTTCTCAATCTGGAACCTATGGGCGTTACCGTCAGTCGTTGACGTTGCCGATGCTACCTATAGTACGTGCATAAAAACCAAATAAGAAAACGATTCCTGAATAAATACTTCTTTTAGCATAAAATCGAGACGATCTGTATTATTTTAGGTACTTGTATCAACGAACGAAGACCTTCGTCTAACAACTTGATAATTGTAATAACTTCGGTAATGATCTAATCCAACTAAAATTATATATATATATATATATATATATATATATATATATATATATATATATATATATATATATATATATATATTCCATAGCCGATGATGATCTCAGTATTCTGAATATCACTCATGTTGAGAAAAAACGGACATCATCTCTAGTTGAACTTTCCAATCTAGAGAAAAATGGGTATAATAATTATAATCATTGAGAAAAACCATGACTTTTTCTTCTCATTTCTTCATTCGCTTTGAAACGGTTAACAAAAGCAATTATTCCTTATACAAATCAAATTCTTTTGAATTTTCATTTGATAATGGCAAATTAAAAACTGCAAAGAAAACTAATTTGACGACGTTCCATTTCCTTCCATTTCCTCTCCTATCTTCACTACAAAGGGTCCAATAAGGATCTCTGTGAAATCTATGACGCGCATTCAGTAATTTTAACAGACATTCGCAAACATTATCACCACCGTATTGAGACATAGTAATATTTATTTAATTAATTTGATTCATTTTAACAAATGATTCATTTCATCTTTTCTCTCTCTGAAAAAGTAAAAGCATTCGGTTCATATTGGAGCTACTCTCGTGTTAAACTTATATACGCGCGAATTTCAACTTTCCTATCCACTAAGTTATCAGGCCTACATACATAATGGGAGAACTGTGACAAAACAAACATATCATCTTCTAATTTCTTCTGTTTATTACTTATTATTATTTGTTGCGTGGGCGAAAAGACTCGGTCTCATCCTACTTGGAAAACGAGTGTGTATCCATTTGTTTTTGGTTCGCGCTCCATAGATCACATGGGAAGTAAAATTTAACAAAACTGTCATTGAATCATGAGAACAAAACGAAATAATGAAAAACCTCATGAGAGTAGCGAAGAAAATTTTGTGTATGTATTTCTGTTCAACAGATTCAAATTTTCTCGGAATCTGAGCACTAACAATTTGGTGCTCACATTCCTACGTTTTTGTACCATCCTACATTATATATTCGATACAATAATATGTATAATTCAATAGCTTTCTATTACCTTTCTTTTATATCATATCTTCGGGGCCTGCGTTTTCTTAGTATTATGAAATACACTTTATTTGAAATTCGGCTATTCAAACAACTATTGTTTTCATGTAAAGATACTTTCAATCATAATATGTTGCTCTAATACTTTGTTCTGACAATTGAATGAAAATCCAAGAAGGGGCTTCAACTTTATCAAAAAAATAATGATTGTGTTTGTCTTCCTTTGAAGTTTGAATGACGCTTTTCAAACAAGAGTTTGTTCTTTATGTGAAAATGAGAGTCTTCAATAAAATGGACGACGCGATAGATGTTTTAGTGCATCAACTTCTCGTCGAGTTCTAGGAGAGATGTGTATAAGGAGCCGCAAAAATGTCGTTCACGAAACTTACGAATGAAAATAACAAAATAATAAAATCATCACACGAGCCGACTACAATAGAATAAATGTAATACGTCAAGACAAAGTTTCGTATAATTTCGTTGCCGAGTTGTTTGTTTTGAAGTTGTTGATTATTATTTTTATATTTGTAGTGCTTGCGTGACTGCCACATTATGCGAGCATGCTACCCCATCATCGAAAGGTGCTTCTCATTACAGCAACAATATAAAAACAATTTATCAAAATTGAGAAAACGTTCCATTTTTCTATAATGAGGGACAATATGGCAAAAGCCTCGTGATTTTCAAAGTCGTTCTTCCGACTTGACTCATATTCTCGAATGACTCTTCTCCACAATAGAATACAATGCTTTTATCCGAGACATTTTCTTTGCACTATTCTTTCTTTACTTCCAATACAATCATAATGACGTTTCAGTCTTTTATATGATTTCCCGTTTCCGGAAAATGACATGTTTCGTTCCATCACCCCTCTTCCTACTCTCGCACACAATCAATTTCATTTTTCTATATATCTTTCTCTATTATGTTTGCTTTGGTACATTTGTATCATTTCTAGAGTCAAACGTGAAACAACAAGGCAATACCATACAGTTCAGATTTCCTATTTCCAAAGGGAGTTTTCATTTTCATCCTCCTCTTATTCTGTATACTTGTATATTTTCCGTGTCTTAGTATGAACCACTATACTTCTAGATCCGATCGATCCTTTCAGATCCGTTTTCGGGTAAATACGAATTATTTTCTCTTTTTTTAGGCTCTTTCTTTTGTTTTTTTCTCAACAAAAATGAGTAGATATTTCCCGACCACAGACCTGTCAGAGACTCATGCCGTGTACATTTGTTGTTCTTTGTCTTACTCATCCAGCTATTATATATCATTCTTTATTCGTCTCTATTTTATTGCCAATATATTATTTGTCCTCTTCTTTTACGTTCACTGTCTGATCACTAGTGCAACGGAAACATGCTCAAAGTGACAGTCAATTCAATAATGCCAACCGATATTTGTTTCTTTTTATCTGTCACACTTTCAAAGCGGTCGACTGGCTGTACTCCGGTGTTGCGAGTGTTTTGTTAACTTGACAGTTCACATGTTGTTGTTCCACAACATGTGGAAGGATTACTTTAATAATTCGATTAACAGATTTAAAATGATCTGTATATTTTAAAGATCGTATGACAAAAACGTCCAACTTTATACCATTTGAGTAGAAATATATCACTAACATTTTTTTTTTGTTCTGAATGCGTAATTGGAAGAGTGACACTTGAAATTCCTCAACCATTCATATCAAGTCAATGTGATATGAACTTATTCAAATCATTGTAGAAAACAATCTTATGCAGAAAATACATTTTTCATTCCGTTTATTCTAGTTTTGTTATTATTTCAGTCCATATCTTTCAGAAAGTATCGACGTATTGAATTATTGTGTTATAACTCAATAGTTTATATTTCTAATATGGTTAAGTTTACTTTCTGGAATGAAAAAAGAGTTTCCTTTAAGTGAAAGCATTTTCCGCCAGCTTCTGCTTTTAAGTGTGTTTAAAATAGTTGCTGCCTACTTGTGATTTATGCTTCTTCGTCGTGCGGTTCGCTATTGACCTACTATGTCGGTTGGTTTGACCTCACCCTGCCCATGTAATACTTTTAGACCTCTTGATTTATAGGGTTGGCAGATTGTGTTAACGCTAAATACTGTACAAGTGAGAAAGCACGAGTAAATTAATTAAAATTGTTTAACTGATGTAGGTTCTACTTTGAGCAACATCGAAAGTCACTGTAATTATTTCAACATTTATTTATAATGATATATTTATAAGAGTACATTGAAAAAACATGAGAATCAAAAACAGAAATAGTCCTACATTTCAATTATTTTTTTCGAAAATTGTAATAATCAAGAAGTTGAGGCATCACGATAACTTGAAGAATGTAAAGGACATCGCCTGTTTTTCGACAATTTATCAAAAGGAAAAGTTTTGTTCGTCTAGAAGCCATTCGACTCCACCCCAAATGAAAAGAGATATTCTCGTTGAATGATAAATCATTAATATAAATGACTTCTCAATGTTGCCTCTTCCATTTAAATAAATAATATACGGACGAGACTATGTAAACGAGACAAATAAATATAGCCATGAGAAGAGAATTTAATATTTGAGCTTCGTATTTCTTATAATTAGGTTTCTTCAGTGCCGTCCGCTTGGTTGAGACAATTGAAGCAGTGTTTTGAAATCTGGAGGTTCGAGTCCAGCTATGGGCATGGGTAATTGTTATCGTCCTGTTGCTCATTCGTACTCATTCGTATAATACCTAGCTTTTGATAGAAGTCGTTATACGCACTATTAGGGAAGAAAAAAGAATTAGTTTATATTGTGAGAGGAAAGTAAAACTTTGGCTCTCCCCAATTTTTCTGGCAAAAATATATAATACAAATAGACAACAATTTATAACTGGCAATACATTTCGTATGTTCTGCATTTCTGGAATTTTGATTTGGGGTGAAGATTCATAAATATTTGATTGGAATATTGCTACCAACCGTGAATTCCATTATTGGTGTTCACAGTCCACACCATAATATTGTTCTCTAATAATTCCATAATCTTATGTCAATATATTTTAATGGCCATTCTGGCGTTGCCTCGTGTTTTGTTTTCACATCCAAATGAAGTAATAAATCTCAAAACTGAATGTTTTACCGAGGTGTGAACTCGAATCAGAGTGAGACTGGCTCCCAAGTCAGAATAACCTCAACTCCCGGATTTGCTTACACATGCCCCTAACTAAACCATATACTCAAATACATTCGTCTTTTTGTCACCAAGCTTATACTAACTAGCTATTCCCCGTTACAAACTTTGCGCATAATATAATTCTCTGTCGTATAGAGACCCTAAAATGACCTTACTACGGTTAGCCATCACGAGAAAATAGAAACATTAATTGTGTTATAGTTTCTACCTTTCTGTCGCCTTCTACCCAGGAATATAGTAACCAATTAAACACCATACATCCCGGCATCCCTTGAGATCAATAAAATGTGTTATTCATGAGATACCCACCGTGCGGTCAGTATGACAACTATAATAATAAAGAGTTAGGTCGAATAAAGTGTTTTAAGGGTCGGGTACGATAAGAGACAGTGTTCAACAAGCTAGACGTTCTAGATCATCCGACTGACTGGATACAATCAATCCACTCTTCGTATACTTTTTCAAGTTAGTTTCACTCTCTTGTCTGTCTGTACAGTTAGGAAGACGCGAGCAGTAAGGATGATTTCACCGGTTCGGTGATTTGTTCAGTGTGAATGGTAAAGGTTAAACTAGTGGACTAGCCAAGGAAATGGTTGATGTTTTTTTTTTGAAAATAATGTGGAGTTCATTTTTCTTTCTGTTCTTGTATTGTGAGTTGTAAAACACGCTGTATATGTATATATATATCGATCGTTGGAATAAATAGGGTATTGATATGACACGTGAAAATGTTCTTTCTCTAGCAGTTACAATGAATTAGATATTCCATCATATTATCCTCAAATCACACAATGATATACATTCCAACTTCATTCAAACGTATCCTGTTGGACGATGAGAATTTCCAACATTCGATATCCGAACGGAAACTAGACATTCATATTAATTTCCCAAATCAACAAAAAATCAGTGAATCGTGAAAAATAATATACATAAATAAATCAAACAGATTTTTGTTGCAAGTTTGTTTTTATTACCAAATCAATAAATATTTCATAATATTCATCTTGTAAGCGTGAAAGCCTCTGATTCGAATACAACTTTGGAAACAGAAATTGATAAAATAATAGTACTGATAATAACTTCATTTATATAATGTGTTCTAATGATAGTTTTTCATATGTGGATTCCCAGCTGGTGATAGTAGTAGATAATGATGTCTGTATTGTGACCACGGTATGAAGAAGTTGGGTGTTGCATGACACACGCTATATAACACACGTAAATGGAAATAGTTCATGAACCATCTTCTCAACAAAACTATGCACGCATCTTTCAGTAATCAATGATGATCAACATTTGGGCTGATTATCACTCAGTCAATGTCCAGTTGAGTTTTTGAAATACAAATATTTAAAACTTCAAACAATCGGTTGAGTTTCTGGCAAGGGTCTGGCTTTTATTCTTGTAACCGAATATGGCAGTGATCAAAATTCAAATAACAAAAATCGTTCTCTCAAAATATATCGTACAATTAGTGTTATTTCTCGGAATGAATTTTATAAAATTGACCAATTAAAGTAGCGCCATTTTTAAAATAGTCCGTCGTATGTTGAATAAGATATCCACCAATGCATTTTGAATGAGTCTCATATTTCGTATATATACAAAATTCAGTGTGAGAATGAGAACCTGATCCACGTTGGTCCCCACCAACGATATTATTTCATCATAAATGATGAAAATGTATAACACGTTTTCACAGTGAAAAAAAAATCATCAACATTGTAATTATTTACTTCAGCAAGATTTTTTTCTTTTTGTATTTCCTTCCATTTATTTGTACACGACTTTAATATTTATCCTAGTCAAACAAATACATTGAATACTCATCGATGATCAGCGAAGCGAACTGTGTCAGTAGTCACTCTACGTGTAGGGTGATCAACGTATCACGTATGTATGCTACATCTGTCCATCTATGTTAAAACAACACACAAAATACACTATACTATAAATAAAAGTTAACCCATGAATACGGGTTTGAAATCAATATTTACCATTGATGTAGATTATTTTATCGTATTTTTATGCATTGGTGATCCTGGGTATTTTCGGAAAACTGATCGAGTACGATGAGTTATCTAGTCAGATGATTGAAAAACTATATAGTTGAGTACATCTAGCTACCTAATATATCGACAGTAGTATAGAATAAATTCAATTCCGTAATAACGTGTTGATTGAATATTTTTCCGAGTTTAAATGCAAATTTCTTCCGATATGTTGTATGCCACACATGGAAGATTAGATTTCTTGATGGAGATGATTTGCAATGTATGATTGTACTCCCAACGACTAACTCACGTTCCAACAGGAAGTAAGAGCGGATGGGCGGATGATAGACAAGTGATCTTTTGACAAACTCATGACGACTCAAACGATACTTGAACCCTCGCTAATCTTGACCTCACTTTTCTAAAGCAGTATCTTAGCTGGATGAGCTACGTTGTAAGTAGAGATGGAGATTTCTTTGAGAAGTAAAATGTTAATCCCGATTTGATCACCTTATTTGAACATACTTTTCTATTCTCATTGATAGTACACAGACAGTCAATGCGTAACATCTCTTTATAACCTCAGGCTTAATTGGTTCCCGGCGCTTACATCAACTCATACGCAAATAGACTGGTTCCAATCCTGTGATGGTGAGCACGCCGCCGGAGGGAGATTAAAGCCCCCCCCTCTCCCATTTTCCCACCCCCATCCCCCACCCCTCGCCCACAAACAACTCGACTAACTTCCAAGCTGAAATACTTTTCTCTTGGTTTAACTACCCGACGCCGCCCAGTTAGCCTAGTTAGCTTTCACGTCCTTCTCGACGCGGTCGGCTCGCTAACTTTGTTTAGTTTGTTTGCCATTGGTTTGGAGTATACGTAAACACAGATTACAAATAACGTGTTGCTATTGGCTGGAGTACGTCTACCCAGCTAGTCATTAGAACAACAATTTCTACTTATAGGATGATTATTTTGAGTCGAAATAGCTTTGATAAGGAAACATTTGTTTCTCTGTTACTATAGGCATTTAGGTTTATGTGTACAGTGTTCTGAAGTTAAAAAGTTGTATTCGGTCCCATCGTTTCATTGAGTTGATGAGTGAGTGAGCCTCGAGTCAAGATTTCTGAATAATAAAACCTCTATTCCCAGTTGAATGAAGAGAAATAATAATTATTTCGAATTTTAGAATTGTCAATTACAGAATTTTGAAGTTTCACTCATGGGGATTAAAATTCAATAATTTTGTTATTTCTGCCAAGTTTAAATTGATAAAATCATTTAATTTGTTCGTACGGTTTCTAGTAATTCATTTTAAATTGAATCTATTACATGTTGTGAATTGACAAATATATACTATCAATGGAATATTCTTGTTTATCAATTCAATAACATATAATCACATTCTGCTCTCACTATATAATCAGAATTTTCCATACGAAATGATTGTTCCTGCGTCACCAACATTTGTACTACTTGAAACAAATAAATAGTTTTTTCGTATCACGAATATTTTCTCTCTGTGCATTTTATAATAATATTCAGTATAGTACAAACATTCTGCACTTCCTCTGTTACTCGACTTTAACCTTTCTTACGGAGTGAAACTTGAAGGCATTCAGTGACAGATGAAACAGAAAATGTTCTAGACACATTCACCGAACATTAAAAATCGACCAATCCCAACTGAAGTGTGAACACAGCATTGATATTTTATGAACTGTGAATGTTTGGTTAAATATTAACTTCTTTTATCTTTCATCGTTAATCATTTGTGACGTAATCATTGTCATCATTACCCACTTTTTACAGAAAAACAGGGAAATGGCACGTGACTACATGCATGAATTGAACTATTTTTCAGCTGTTTTCATCAAGAACGTCAATATTCAGTTGAGTGTGAATATATTTGAACCTTTTTCCAATGGTCTCCATGATATGATATGGTACTTGTCCCTTCATCAAAGTACACTTGTTTCAAAGTCATTAATGATAATGAATGATTAATGAAACGAAAGGAGTTTGTCATTATGCAGGACATTTATATATTTCCGATGTATGTATATCAATTAGAGTAGTATATAATATATTCAATTAGATGAAAAATGAAAAATGATAGTTCGTAAAAACCGGCACCTCCACCGATTTCATCTGTTGTCTGAACATGGCTCGATCAACTGGGTAAGATACCCAAAATACATTCACCATTCATCTTTATGATTAATTTGAAAGTATCATGTAATATGTGTATAGAAAACAAGAATTAAAAAAAAAACGGCACCTCCACTAATGATGTACGTTGTGTAGCGCTATACAAGTACAGCTATAAGGTAGTGTTCAATTACTCGATGATTGGTTCAAATATGGCAGTCTATGTGAGGAAAATGACAGTTGGAAAAACCAGCAACTCCACCTCATGGTTTACCTGAATTGACTCGACTTGAATAATAATATGGAAATATAAATTACAAATTGTTACAACCATTCATTCATTTCTATTAATTTCTAGATGACCATTTCCTCGAAGTTGTAATATTCGTTCAATGTATTATCAGTTCTTAGTGTAATAGTGGTATGTGTACCTACAGCGATAAATCAGTTAATCGAAATAAAGTGGCCGCACGCCTCTGCTGCGCATGTCAATTTGCACGCCTCGAACTCTAACCACCAGATTTATCAAAATATCAGATTAATTTCTTCTTCGTCTGATTTATAGAAAAAGACACTAGGTTTTCACCAACATATTATTTCAATGAAGTCTAGATATTGAACTTGGTGCATGATTCTCATCTCCCAAGCTCCTGCTTACTTCCACCAGCCAAACTTGAAGAATAGATTCTCTAATTAAACAATAGTAATGTAATCGACAGTTTGAACAATAATACTCTCATAACTTGAGTAGAATATTATATATCACAATGAGAAGTATTGTGTGACTTCGTGTACCATAACACAATTTATGCATGGATATATATGTATGTATACATGTGTGAATATATGTCTGTGTTATCTCGTACCATCTTTCATTCTAATAATGTTAAATAAATGAGGTACAATGGTGATACAGGAGCAGGCATAATAGAATGAAAAGACGAACAGCCAAACGAATAAAGAGATCCATGTATGGAAATATGATATTCGTTATGTAACAATGGTGTGTACCCTAATATCAATCTTTAATAATCTAGCCATTGTGTGAACTGCCTCGTTGGGGATGGCTTGAGGGACGAGGAAAGACGGTGTTTGAGTATGAACGAGAAAGTATGAGATATATGCACACAATGTTGATACATCTTCATTAAAATGATACTTATATGAAGGAAAATATGAATTGAATGCATCGATAAATTATCGTTAATATGCGCTTCATTGGTATTACGTTTTCAAAATCTGAAAATATTAAAATGATCTGAAACGATCGAAAAATGAATCTGAAATGATATTTTGTTGATGGTGAATAATCATACGATCAGCAGGTTTGATGTATGAGTGGTTCCGAATGAATTGATTCCTCAATATCAAGATAGGCCTATATCATATACCAGTAACCTCAGTGGAGATGTAAATGCCAACAATGACTTTATTGCCCTTGCTCTACAATGCATCACTTCACTTAGTTTACTTGGTGGGATAAATTTTTTCCCAATTCTGAAATGAGCAGTATTAACTGAAAGGCAAAGTAGATGATGTTTCTTGGGAACTTCTCTAGAAAACAAACATCCTCAAGACGCTGATGAACTTTTTGTTAATCAAACTCAAGAATTGGAAAATCTTGAAATCAACAAGAAATTTCCAGTCAAACGTGAATGGATGGAAGAATCCAGGTAGAAACTTTATGATGAAAGAAATCTTTCGAAAACATCAATTTCTTCAACTCAACATTCATCAAAAATTTGTATTGGGAACCGCACGGCTCAAATAAGCGTTTCTTATCTATCTGAACTGTACGGAAAAAAGAAAAGGTGCCCACGTGCTAGTGAAGTTTAGTGAAGTTTAGTATGAAGGAGATGGTCGATCGTGTTCTTTTCTAATGTGAAAAAGAGTAAATATACCATACCTGTGACGATTTTATAACAGTCTTATATTAGTTAGTATATGGTACCACATATAATCTTTCTTGATCTGTTATTGGATGTTTTTTAAGTGCTTTATACTTTTTCAGAAAATTGTAAATTATATAATCACTTCTAATGTTATAGTCCAGAATAATTCTACTCATTCGTATTCACAATTCATCTCATATTCTATGAATAATATCATGGTCCATATAATTTAGAATTCGTTACCAATTTATCAAACAACTGAATTATTACGATATTTTTCCCTTATTTCTTTCCCAATTTTCATTTTCACTTACAAACCTTTCTATCTCAATCCGTTGACTTTATATTACATACAATAAAATATACAGGATGAGACGGTGCATAAGCGCTTTCATAATCATTTTTCTCCATCTCCCCCTTCAATTGATTAGATTCTTTCTCCCTCTGAGCTCCTGTTATCGCACGCATAAAGGATTTTGAAATTTCATTTTATCCGAGTCATTGCTTCCTTTCTACTTGTTAGCCTCCGTTCTAGCCTTTTCGTCCATGCGGTATAAGAAATTGTGGCGGCTGAGGGTTGTTGGATTATGAAACCACGAAGGAGTTGGCAAGGGCGGTAAAAGGGGTTAGTGAGGGATAAAGAGGGGAGGTTAAGATTGGACAAGGGTTATCCAGAGCTGAAAAATGTAAACCCATCACTAATTTTGATGACCACTTTACTTCTATCACCCATTGTACATATTATTTTAACTATAAAATGTCTCTTCACAGTCGGAAGTATTTTCAAGCTTTGTAATGTACGAACAGATTCGTGTTTACGTAATCGTGTTTACTCTTTGAAATTCAGTTGCTACTTCCGTTAAAATGTTTTTATCTCACAATCATTATTTCTTCGAAATGTTACAGTTCAGCAATATTGTAAATATTTTGATACGCGATTTTGTGTATCACAAAAATTGGATGGAAGTTGAGACGTCCACTCGGCTCAAATCGGGTCGCTATCAGTTTTTTGTTATCCTCTTGTTCTTTAGACATAACAGAGTGCTAGCAAAACCGACGGGTATACATGCAACTTCGTACAAGCAATAATGTTATCCCACCTAAAAACTACAGTCTCGGGTAACAGTCAAGTGAGTCGTTTATTAGATATCAATTTATCACAATTACAAAAATACTCGTCAGAAAGCATATAAGAAAGCATGCGGGAAGAAAAATTGAGAATAGTTCTGAAAGAATACCTGCACCGCTACCTCAGTGATGCAACGCATGCTTCATATAGCTGGGAGATGGTGGTGGATCGAGCGTCGGTTAGATGCCCGCCGGCACTGGCCTTGTTCCTTGAAGATTTTTTTGAGGTTTCCATATGTGGCCTTGGGAAATTCTGTAATGATTTCCACAAAGTGGGCCTTTACAGATTTCTTTCCACTGTCGTTTCCCCTACTTCAGAATACTGGCTTCATTCATTATCTCTTCATCTTATCATTCATATATCCGCAGCCATTATAACTAAGTTATAATAACATTGGGTCGTTCAACCCAATATGAATTGATTAAAACATATTTCAGAGATGAGATGATCAGTGGTTGTAGATCACAAAGACAAACCTGATTCACAAGTTTCAAGAAAATAAGGTGCGCTCATTTTCAAAATCAAAGTGAGTGAATTCAGTGTCCATCTCATACACGTCTCAACACATAAAACTATGCTACATTCGCCTACTTTCAGATAAAAATCCATTCATATAAATCCGAATTGGCTATTTACGTACCACCTTCAGATCACAAACACAGCATTTCCACAAATCCAATTTGACATACATTTGGAACTATCTAAGAGATTCTTGTGAGATATTGAACTACTGGTATGTCTGTTAATAAAATAGGTATGAGATCCTTCTGTATATACGTCTATAGCCAGTGCACAGGTCCATATACACTGTTCAAAAGAAGCATCCAAGTGTAATGAAAGAGAGAGATAGAAAGGCATTATAAAGGGGTTTACACAAAGATAATTAATGGTTGAAACCAAACTCACCCCTGAAAGAATGAGCCCTTGAATAATAGATCTTGACTATATCGACGGAGATTAAAAAGAAACGAGTAATGATCGACCAACCTTTTAGAAACCCTCGAAAGTACACGCTCCGTGTTAGTTTAACTAGAAATTACTCTGAATGTCTTGTGGTGGTCGTTGACATTAGTCTCGCTGTGTCAACTTAATTCTCCTCCACATGATACATTGACCGTGACACAGTTGTATCAGTCGTGGTTTGTGTTTATCCTACCACAGCGAAAAGGATTCATTCTGCCAGTGATACTAGGTTTATACACGTCTGAGTCTTGTACAGCAAATGATCAATTAAATCAGTTTTTTGAAAGTGTTTGATGCTCATGGAATAATATGTACATAGCAAAAATTGATTAAAAACGTGAGACATACAACTGATATGATGAATATCATAAACAATTACAGAAAAGTTATAGGAATCCCGATTTGACAATATTAAACCACTCCGTATGAACGATGCCCTTATAACTTACGATCAATGTTCATAAAAGATTCATTCGAAAGTCATTTTCGATATCCCATTCTGTATATCTTGTGGAAAAAGATATTATTGATTATTGTCATATTTATATATTGAAATATTATAAAATATGCAGAAGTTTGTTTAAAGTATGTGTGTAGTTGTCGTTGGGGATATCCTCAACAGCCAATCAGATGTCTAGAAATGGTCATGTGGTATGATATAAAACAGCGGGAAGACATCATTGACGGTACTTTGCATGGAAACGAGGCACCGTTTGGTTCGCTCCCTCGTATTCCCATAATACACCGAAAAACCCATGCCCCTCTTTCGACTCTCTTTCGCATAGTCTACGTCTATGAACCAGTCTCTCGGGTTGGATTCCGCATCATGTCATCTCTCCGTTCGAGCAAATAACAACGGAGTAAAACCTGGAGAGCAAACTTATTCAATCGTTCGTTGTCTTCTTTCTAGCAAAGCAGACATTCAAAAATGGTATTACACAAATGTTAGGTCTTCTCTACATCAATTAGAAACATTGTTTACAATTCAATAATAATATGAACATCATTTATTTTCACATGACGTCAATTAGCTTGTTTCATGGAAAAACTAATCATCAACTTTGCATCACTGAAATTTATAATTGCAATAAAATCATATAATATGATAATATAATCTGTCATTATTGTCTCACTGTCGTTTATTCTGACTCATGGTAATCAACTAATCATCAACACTTTCAACACATTCATCATTCCAAAATTACATTATACGCTTGTTATAAGAAAAATAATGGATCTGTTGATCTATCCTCAAAATATTGATTAACAATTCATATTCATCTCTCAGTAGTACATACCCCTAAAGCTTTCGTCAATAAATCTCGGTCACCAAAGGATACAAGTTAGATAGTTATAATTTAATCAATTATCGGTTCTTTGATAAAGGATTCACAGTTATACTTCCTCCCCTAAAGAGACCCTGGATTTCAATTTAATTTATTGACGAGGTTTGCGAGGAAGTGTGTGAGTCCCTTAGGAGGAGCGTACTCATGTGCGTGGATTACAAGTCTCACGGATGGGTGGGGGAGGGGAGGGGGTGGTGGAACGGAAAGGGGTGAGATGGTAAGGGTGGCACACCGTGTGTTCAACTTTGCAAGGAGAGTAAGGATGTTGCACTTGAAGTTTTAAGTCCGACTGAGCTTAGGTATATAGAGAATACCATGTACGCTTATATTATCATGAATTTCGTGTTATTTATTGGATTCAGGTATATGGATTATATCAAAGTGATTGTAGTATATGTGGTATAAAGTAAAGAATACAACAGGAATAAACGTAATGAAAAAACATTCTATCTATCTTCTATAATATAGTCAGACAATTCATGTGAATGTATGTGATGATTTTCATCTTTCATGTGTGTTTGTAACTAATCACGTTTCCGATATGTCCATGCTTTTTTCTTCAAAATGTATCCTTCAACTTATCTTATTTCTCGAACGTTTGCATTAGTATGTATGAAATGTCGCACAATCGATTTCTCCAAATATCAACCCAGTTCTAATTAGGCGTAAGAGTCCACGTGTGCATAATGATCAAGATACCCAGAACTTGTACAATGGGTACAAACAAACACTGTGTCATAGAAACAAAGTGTCATAGAAGGAGCGTGGAGAACTTGGCTAAATCTCATATTTTTTAATTGAACCTTCGAAATATTTGACACACGTCTATATTCTGGCATCCCAATGCACGACAAATGTTTTTTGATTATACTGGATCTACATGTTCTTGACGCCAACAATATTGTGAACACCTATTGTGAACATAGTGGTACAACGAAGGAACCAAACTATTCTCAACTATCAACTGGCTTGGCTTGGATTGGATAGTGGTAGAGTAAAGATGTGTAGCTTCAGTGCAAATCGTTATACCAACATGAAACTCTTGGTACGCAATTAGAGACGATAATTAGAAAACGATAAGTTTAATTTTGATGACCTCAAGCTGGATAGAATAACTTTCAGAGTGAGTTATGGATTCAATAGCATTGCGCTTGCAACTGAAAATCATTCATGTACCCAGTATAATACGAATGTGTCTGAACAAAATCAGTATCTTATATTTTTCACACTTCCTGAAAAATGAGTGTGCAAAAATCAATGTGATGTCCGGATCCCTTCGATTGAATCTTCATAAATCTTTCAATTCAATAATCATTACAAATCTCATTATTATTATCAATAAATTCTTGTGAATACATTCTGTATTGTGTATACTATTATGTTGCTATATCTTGTGTGTGTTGAATATCTTGTAAATTCAATTATTTGTAACCTTTCAAGTTCTTGACTAAAGTGTGTTTATTTTTTCAGGTATGTACTGTGGAGAAAACGCGATTGTATTCTATACATCTCGACATAACTCAAGTGACAGCTATTGTGAGTACCTCAAGGTGTAATATTATGATCAAATAAGTCATTTATAACAATAGCTATACGCACACATCGAAACTAAAAGAGAATTTCAATAAAAGCTTATCCCTACGCTTCCCGCTCACAATCCTGATTTTATTTATTTTTATTTTTTTCATGTTGTTTAACGTCCCCACCAACAGCTAGGTTATACGGGGGTGCGAATGAGCGGATGATAATGAAACGATGAAGTGATGATAGGTGAAAGGACGTTTATAAAAACCCATGCCTTATGCGGGACTCGAACCCACGCCCAACGGTGACTTCAGTTACTACCGCTTGGCCACCGGGGCGGCTCTGAATATTTATATAACTTGAAATTCAGGAAGTGTTATACGATGAGTATAATACACGAGCAAGTTTGAGTATAATGGATCAATATGGATGATATTACTTGACCTAACTGTGATTATTAATGTCGAGGTGATTTTTTTCCCATAAAAAAGGTTATAGGCCTACAGATTGATATTGATAATATGAAAAATTGATGTATTATCAATTATGAAAGATAATTTTAGTTAATCTTTCATATTGTTGCATGAGTGGACAACAATCTTCCCCAAAATCAAAATTGTGTTTTCTCATCACAACTTCAATATTTCAGACCTTCAATACTAGTTTGCTCGCACCCAACTTTCATATTGGTATGGTAGCGTACCACACAATTATTCATTCATTTTCATTCATTCTCGAAAGTAGTACTTCATAAGATTGAGTGTAATTTTTCTATGGCATATACTTACAAGCGGTTAGTCACGAAGTATTAACATCGCGGCGTAAAGGCATTACTATATTTACTTTATTTCGGCGTCGTTGAGGCGCCGCAACGACTATCCACTTTCGGCATTAACCGTTACGAACCTTACAATTACGTCATACTACTTACTTTTAATTGGATAGTATATGATTCTATGTAGTACGGCTTTGTATAACAAGTTAATTAAAAGTCGTCCCAATGAACGCGAGAACATTTTATAATTATACAATTTGTTCTGTTCAAATTAGAGTTGTGTTCGTTTCATTTTTGTATGGTTATATATATATATATAAGTAATTGAGTGAGTAATTGAGTGATACGTCAGGTTTGGCCAGCCGGCATCTATGCATTTGTGGCCCTAGTTTTTCTGATGGTAGATGTTCCACCAGCCTGACCACGTATTTTTATGTGAGAGGAATAAAGATGATATATATTTTTTATATACACACATAATTATATATTTATATATATATATATTGTCACATAACCTTACCTGCCTTTAGATAAGCTTCCTCCGAGCTTTCATTTCGGCGAAGCGGTCTATGACACAGTCAATGTCCATTTGTTTAGCCCTAGCGGCTT
Organism: Brachyptera putata; assembly: GCA_907164805.1. Lineage (NCBI taxonomy): Eukaryota > Metazoa > Arthropoda > Insecta > Plecoptera > Taeniopterygidae > Brachyptera > Brachyptera putata. The sequence continues at coordinate 23,720,302 of OU015464.1, read as the reverse complement.
CTATATTCAACACAGCCAATTCCGTGAGTCTCTTTTGGCCCATCGAATTTCTTAAATAGTTTTTTATAATTTTTAGTTTAGAAAACGACCTTTCGGCCCCTGCCACACTCACTGGCAAAGTTAAAAACAAAAGGAGGGAAGTACACACGTCTAAATGTCCCGAAGATAGAGCAGTGTATTGAACGAACACCAAGCTGGCTAATTCTAATACAGTTTGCACTTTTCGAATTTCTAAAACCATGGTATTTCGAAAAGTAAGCAGCTGAAGCAGAATACTGGCCTTTCCGCGAATTGTTTATGGTTATGAAAATACAAACTATATCAATATTTTATTGAATACATTTTCGAAAGTTGGTTTTGAGTGAACATGCCACTCAAAATGATGATATGCAACAAGCTTCGTAAATATGAATAATTTTGATGAGCAAATAAATTGAATGGATTTCCGTGAATATATTAATGACTTTCAATACGAGTGATTCATGCTTATATCACCGGCGTTTACCTCACAACGTTAATGGTAAATAGGCTAATTCAATGCGTTTATAATATATTATACGCTCAAGCAGTGTGTACGTGTAAACCGCACAAGGATCTTCTAACGTAAATTATGAATGCAATTTCCTCTTCAAAGTGCAACTATCACAGCGACTTGGCTGCCGTCCCTAGTTTACTGTTCACCGCACAGTCTAGTTGACATAGGTCAGTTATTCTAACTAACCACAGTTTAACCCCAGTCATCCCTGAATTAAACATAAGTCTTGTCATCATAATAATATATACAACAAGATAAAGTTAGACGTTTCAATTAGATGCACTTCATCATTTGTCACGTACGAAACTTGTGCCCTTGTAGGAGGCCGGGGCTCGATCTCCGGTCTCCGGTTTCACTGTAGGATTTCCTGGCATACGATTTATTGTCGTTTTACGTGGTTGCACAAGACATATTCTTAGGACATGTTAAAAGGGTTAAGGCGTTCATGCCTTTTGTGCGAATAGAGTAGTAGTAAAGTATATTCAGACCTCTTCTTTCATCCTGTTAAGTCTTAGTAAGCTACTAACTACCGTTAAAAGGTAATCCTTCTGAAAGCATTTCAACAGTCTTAAAAACGCTTTTCTTTCTGAAATTCCTAGCTCTTGGTATACTTCTTACGTGTGTACGATAGGCCTTAGTTGAAAAATTGACCCAACCATAGTTTATCAAAGGATGGTTATCACGGCTACCACTACGCGTCTAAAATATAGGAGTCACAGGCCCACATTTTTGGGATAATAAATATGAATATATATATATATATATATATATATATATATATATATATATATATATATATATATATATATATATATATATATATTCATATATATATATATATATATATATATATATATATATATATATATATATATATATATATATATATGTGTGTTATATAATTGATCCAGGCCCTATATTTTGTAAAACAATTGAACTGAGGAACAATCAAGAAGGAGTGTATTCTGATGATCCCAATCAGGTGGTAATAATTTTGACGTTGTGATCTGTGAAAAAATAAATGTTTGAATTTGCATAGAGTTCATTCCATGAAATGATCGAAGGAAAGTATTTTTTATGACCTCAAGTGTCCACTTTGTGAGAGGTTTCGAGAAAATGATGAAATGTGCTGCTCACAATATATTTAATCTTTCGAAAGTAATCATGAAACCTACCGAAAAAATATCCCACTTTCATCTATTCACCCTGATATGACGGCATTTATTTTAACATATGATATTTTGTGAATGATATCATATTTCACAGAATCAGCTAGCAGATACAACAATACAAGTAGGGTAATAACTATAAGATAACATTATATCATTGTACCCAGCCAGATAAATAATAAATTCAACAAAAGATCCACTATATTTAAATTCACATCTACAATGAATGTTTGAGAATGAAATATCATCAGCACTTTCTTGCGCACACTTTATAAAATGAGAGAAGCGTACACACGTTGAAACTATAAACTGTGATCACGGTTTCTACAACGTAGCCATTAGGCAGTGATTTATCGTGACTAAAGCGTGTAAGTAAGAAATGTCGTACGAAATGAATTATCTTAGATTTTAGCTTGATTATGTGCGTATAGAAAACGCAATCTATTCCTAATGAGAAATGGATTGCCGTGTTGCTTTCGGGTGCCCCGCTGCTTTCTTTGAAATGATATGGTCACAGCAATGTGTATATTAAGTATGTAGGCCAATATTATTAGATTTGAATTCAATTGTTGAATTAAATTTTCCAAAAGTTGGAATGTTTAGACAGTTTGATACTTCCAGCAGTTTTTAAATATGCAGTGCCATACTATCAATGTACCTTTTAACGCGAAAATATAATAATGGTCTCTTCTAGTAATATTACGGCACTTCCACCAAAAATATCGATTACATTTCATATTTTTCTCCACATCTTCTGTTACCCATATAAATCTGAAGAAACCTCATTTAATTGTGTATTTTCACTGAAACCTTGTGTTTTTTCTCTCAATTGAGAGAAAACCTGAGAGTGGTTCAAAAATGACCATCAGGCTCGAATTGTTATTATTGCTAAAAACAATGTTTGAAGCTGGAATGTTGAGACGGTTTGTTATATCTTATAGTTTGGAAATAACTAAGCAGCTGCTATACTATCAATATTTCTCACAACCTTCATCAAAATATATAATCTCGTCTGTCAATATCACGGCACTACCACCAAAAAAAATATATATAATTTATATACTTTGCAACGACTTTTGTCATCCATTCAAATGTGGGGAAACCTAAATCAATTGCGTATTCTGACAATTCCGACGGAAAACACAATGTTTTCATATCATTTCCTTCAGCACAAGTCTTGTGCTGAGGGCTGAGAGTACATGTAAATCAAAATTCACGAATGAATTTACTCATTGAATGGAATTGGAGGAGTCAATCAACCAATCCGATACTGAATCAAGAAGTGAATCGAAGACATGGATCTAATACACAACTTTGACATGTTCAAGGACCTTGTTACGCCAGTAGATACGTCATCCAATGCAACATTATTATATCAAGAACCTGGACCTTCACCTAATGAATAACTTGAAAAACTTCAAAGGATTCATTTTCTGGAGACTATAGGACATTTATTGGATAATATTGTCAATATATCTGGTTACTATGTCATCAAAACAAGACATTGTGTATCTCCAGAGTCCCAGCTCATATCATACGGAGGGCTTCGATATATGGTGATAACTTATCGCAGTCTATAAGAGATCATGACTCTGTAATTTTATTGAATTTCAATAAAAACTATGACTCGCTCCGTATGAACATCAGACGATGAGAATTCTGGTCTCAGGAGGTAGTGAGGCATAGGATATTATCTGAAGTGGTTTATCAAGTAATGACCCTAGACATAAGGTATATAATATTATCTGGGAAAATTAGTCCATACTCCTTATGCCTCCTTATGACTCCTTGTGACATACTCCTTATGCCATAGCCACATCAAGCCATCTCTGGAAGTGAAGTTTTTGAACTATTTGATACCACAAATTAACAAGTTGAACCTCGACCTTCAACCATACCCACAAACTAAACGTATCAGTTGAACTGATATATAATGTAAGATGGTAATACTAATCTTGTGAATACTGTGAATAGCTGAGAGATGGAAGATCTTAGGGTTATTGCAATGTGGATATAACTTCGATCACCTTAGCCCAAAATTAATGTTTCATTCTATCTCAAAAAGCACCATACAAGTGGTGCTTCCATTTCCACGCCAATCTAGGTTCCAATTGATTACAATTTTGTGCACTTTTTGAGCAAATGTTCGCACAATTTATGTTAATCTAGGTTTATTTTTGTACTCCATCATTTCGTAATCATCTTGAAATCTGCGCAGCTGACAATTTCGCCATTATGTACCGATTTTGTGCTTCGGATGTGAAATTCACTGATTTTTGTCAGAGCGTTTTCCGATTTTCCTTCAGAAATAGCCGTTTTTTTATAGATGTAAGTGAAAGTTGTAATGAATCATTGCATGCATTGTTTTAATGAGTTTACAACAATGTACCCCGAATTTTTGTTCTCAAATCACAACAGCAACATAAGTTTGCTTGCCCCCAACTTTCTAATGACTATGATAATTGACGCACATTAAATATATTCTCACAAACTGAACTTGAACTCGGAAAACATGCTGAGTATAGGCGAGAAAATTCGTGCAACCTATTTCAGAGTAAGATGTCGAAGTGTGAATATAAAGACAGTTTTACATAGAGTTGAAGTACTTTCACAGACGTTGTTTTAGTTTAAGGTTTATTCTGTTTCCAAAGTTTTGATGTTTGTTCCGTTGTTGTAAGTGTATAATCCAAGTTTGAATTACAAGCCTTTTTACGTTGAATGTGGTCGGTAAAACTTCATAATATCAGTAAAATATACTATTCTGCAAATATGGGCTGTGAAGTATGTATGTTTTATCATTTTGTTTCCTACTTTCATTAGAGCACACACCACATTTTTTAATAGTATTCAACCACTCCAGTCATGTTGGGGTTCATACAAGCGGTCTAAGTATGAGTAACACGCGCCCGAACTCGAACACGCGCCCGTCTGATGCACAGCATGCCTCTGTGCGAGTAGGTCGAACGGCACCACCATCGTTATTTTCATATGAAGAGAGCAAGCTGAAAAAACTTGACTTCATCTACAGCTTACTTGTTCCTTATACACATTTTCAATTTCCACCGTTTCGATTTCGAATCAACTTGCAATTCTTTCAATAATATATAGAAGATCATTCGAATTGATATTCATTTTCCAGGAGAACTTGATATATTTTAATGATACACTCAAACTGCATCCGCTTCATGTATAAATGCATCAATGCAGATGATTTTGAATACTTGTATGGAAATGAAAGTATGAGTATATAGGTCATACATTCACTTCAAAACGACTTTCATGAAATAAGTTTCTTTCATCATTCCGCGGAACACAAATAACTCGTAGAGCATCCTGACTTTCGCAAATCGAGTAATTTGGAACATAATATAAAGAAAGCCTCTAGGGAGAAAATATTGTTATAGATGAGGAACTTGTGATGACCTGTGTTATTTCATTCATACTGTACACACTCATCTTCGAAATCTAAATGAGCCAAGTGAATGTAACTTACACTGATATACATACAAAATTCAAACCGTGTCTTAGGGTTGTATTCATGGAAAAAAATCGTGTACCTTCTCAATGATGGTATGAACGCTACTAAGTATGATAACTCAATACAGAAATAGTTATATAACGTTTTTGGTAGATATATTTGTTTTTCGAATCGTAAATATAATCCTGAAATAACATTGATCTTCAGAATGTTATCGCTATACAAATATAACGCTGATGATTGTTTCATAATGTTGGTAGACGACCTTCTTCTCCTACAGATACAAGTATATGAATGCTAATTTTTATGACATGTCTCTATAAAAACAAGCGAAAAGAAATGAAACGTAAAACTGAAAGTCATCAGTATTCTTAACAGTCAGCTATTAAATACATACTAATTTAGATGATACAATCAGATTGAACGTAAAGTTCAACAGTAGTTATATCAAATGTAGTGGGCTGTTTTATGAGTTTTTTTTATGAACATAAACCAAAGCCATTCAACCTAAATCCCGCCCATTAATCTCTATAACATTGAAACAAATCTCTGGAAACTAAATTAACAGCATTAGGCACTTACGTCTGAGCAAATACATTTCACTTATTTCACTTGCTTGTTCATGAAGAATGTTGTTTCAGATTATTGTTCGCGTAATGACCCCACCCCCACCAACAGCTAGTTTGTCTGGGGATACGATTTATTTTCTTCCATACTACAGACCACGTGCTCATAACAAGCATTAAGAAACTAGAGACATTGTTGCGTGTTCCTAAAAGTTGAATTCGCGTGTCAAGAAATTCTCATTAACGTGAAACGTAGCCTCGTCTACACACTATTGCACGTGATTTGCCGAGTGTGTCTGAGTGTGTGAGCAGAGAGAGTAGACCTCTTTCGACAACGGCATGCTAAGGAGGCGTCAGCAAAGAAAACCCGAGCTATTATATATTTTTCTTTTTCCCAGTGAAAGTAACATCTCTGTATGATTACTTACAAGAAAGCAAGCTGTGGCACAGTGGTAGGATGAGTGCTTCTAGTGCGATGGTGTTACGATTCAAATTTTGAAAAAATAAACACGGAGAGGTGATTTTAGTTGCCGGTCATATAATTAGTTTCCGAGCTTTTTTTTGTAATTCCATTTTCATCAGATTATCTCTTTTTATTTCGACTTTGCTCGAAAACACTCCGTTTCTCTGTGATCACGCCACTTAAGCACAATGTTGTCTGAATATAACTGTTCCATAGAGGGTTAATAGAAGTGTCGGGCTTTGACACTATACTGTGCGCGTACTTGCTCTACAGGGGGTGGCTGGTGTGTGTATAATATGTACTCTATACCTTGCGTCGCATTGCTCGGTGCGTGCACCACATACAAACTGTTTGAATTATAGATGGCGTTCTTGTGTATATAAATGCGACACCTGTTTCTCTCAATTCTGGTGCCGTTTCCTTCACATCTACCGTTAACTAGAGCATAAACAACGAATTCATAATTGATAATTATAAGAATTTATTAATCATACCTTGTTAGACAATTAGTGAAGTTTCAGAGGAACATTTTCTTCATGCTGTTTTGGATAATCATCCTGAAACAAGGTGTTAGTAATATTGGGTTTAATTAAGCGTTATTATAGTTCACATGATTTCACATGAATGTAGGCAAAGCAGCGCCTCGTGTCGTTGATTATAATTTGATTTGATTTGATAATGAACTAATTGGAAGTATATTATCAGTAACTAATGAGTGATACCTCTATATATAATTTTTCCGGATAATTAGACTATATCAAGTCATTGTTATTGTGATGTAATTATCACTCCCTCGAAAAAGTAGAAAAGTCCCATGAAATTGTAACTCCTTGCCATTGTTGGTAATTGTTGATGATTAATCAATTATAACTTTGGTAAAAAAATCCGTGATATCTGGAAAAAAAAAACTGAATCATCAATATTTTACTAACTTGTACACAGAACAATCATATTCTATTCAAATTTATCAAATTACTAGTATTGAGTAGATAACTATTTTTATCAACTCATGTTTACATATATAAAACGATTCTCATTGTAAAGTACTCGTAAGCGGTAATCAATAATGTTGTTGCGTGACTTTTATATCTAAACATCGCTAAATGACATCCTCTGAAATCCTGAACACAAAAAATACCATTCTCTAATGTTTCGATCGCTTTTACTTCAGCACCTTATACAAACGTTTGACAATATTTTTCCTTCAAAACTTATCACTCACTTGTAATCTAAATAGCATGTTTTGTATGTCAAGTATATATACCCCAACTTTTTTAATACCCTATTTTATCCCAAACATCGCTTAATTTTATCTAAATTCCATGTTGCATAATTCACTATGTATATTCCGGTCGTCGTTATGTATGATTTAATTTTGAAAGTCAACACGCATGCGTGAGAATCAATAACACGCATGCACTATCGCAAATACTAATGTTGAACCCGATCGACTGTCTCCCCTATTCTTTATCATGAACGGTTGAGGGTGTTGATCATGAAACACGCATACGTCAACTCAACCACACATCGCATTTGACTACCAATTAGCTGTCAACCTGTTTCCTACTTTTGCTTCTCCTAATTAAACCAGTTTGTGATCAACGCACGCGATCTTTATAACTCATCTGGAAGCTTTTCCTCTCCTCTCGCCCGATAACCAATTACGTAAGCCATGTACCTCTATGGTTGCACCTTCCGCTTTTAGTTCGATAGTCTCCTTCTCTCGTAAAGCTGCTCTTTGGAAGTCTTTAATCAATATGCTATACCCTACATCATTCTTACGTGAGTAGATACTTCGAAGGGATTTGCTGTTGTTATGCATGCTTATAACTTGCTTCGTTAACATGTGCATACATGCAAATTGTCTCGTGATTAATTAAAACATGTACGATATCGAGTATATATAATGCATACTATTAAAATACTAATTTATGTATTACAGCACAATAAGAAAATCTCGATCTCGAATAAAACTCTTCGGCGTACAATGTATGTACGTTTGAAGCATTGACGACGAATTATGTATTTTCTCCCTATCTCTCCTTTAAAAGAGAGGAAATTTTTCAGCTTTGTCCCATTGCGAGATGAGTTTTCTAATGCGAGATATAAACCCTCGAGAATTGCAACCCTTTTTTCCATTTTACACAAAATAGTGATTGCCTTTGGTGGTCCCAATGGAATCGTATAAAATGTACTTTATCCTTCTGTAGTGGGAAAATAGCTGCTATTATATGTCTCACATTTAGTTGAGGATGGTTCCCAAGTATTTTCCTTCTCCTTCTTCTCTTGGATGTATATGTCTACTCTTTTGTCACGAGTATAGTGTGGCTGCGGCTAGATACACTTGTGGAAGCCCTATAACCTGAACTACCAGTACTTGACCTGATTGGCTAAAGTGGTACGCGGACGAGGGTGTATTACCAGGGATAGTGCCGGGTAGACACAACAAAAGATACATCCGGTACCATTCATGTCGACTTTTATGTAAGCAGGATTAAGGTGATATTGATTAGCTTTCAAAGTTACAGTGAAAGATTTTTTATTGTGTGAAATACTAGGAAAACGCTCTGAGTGACGCGGGGTTGAGCGAGTACGTGCGTTGAACGATTATGGTGACTCGAACGACATGACAACTGCATTGTGAGTTTTGTGGAAAAAACAGAGGACAGTACACAAGAAACAATGTGTACACATCTGCTGAGTGTCAGTTTGATCAGGAAATCGACCTGACCTCTGACCTTGTGAGAATGAATATTGGCGTGAAAACATGTACAATTGAGTCCTTACTTGGTCAAGAAGCAACATTCAGAATTGTTTTTGAAATTTGTTGTTAGTAGTACATCGCGAATGACAACTAATGAACTTTTTCATGGAATTATTCTGTTTTTTTCCGCTTTCTCACGAAACTTTTGATAACTTCGAATAATTTTTAATGGCAACTTATTCACCGAATTTAGGAAAAATAATTGATAGGAATAAAGACCACATAAATCTTGTACTGCAAATATTCTAAAAATGCAATGAAGAATAGTTCTAATAGTCTCATACCAAATAGAATCGTGTAGTGATGAGGAAAATTATGTTCATGCTGAATTCTGGCAAACCTTCGTAATAGCTGTCAAGTGGAGTTGTAATGACACACGATTATAATTTCCGAAGGTAATCGGAGATGCCGTTGCTTTTGTACTGTTTAAGTTGAATCACTTTGGTTGTTATTGAGATATTCATATAGTTTCAACTGTCAGTTTCTCAAATAACAAAGATTCTGAAGATTTTTATCATTCTCCTGGATTGAAGTAATATTTTTTTTTTAATGTGTACGAAGTGAGTAGCGTATCGTTGTCAATGAATGTAAACTCTTTTACGTATTAGTTCACTAAATCATCAGAAATATCACTCCAATTATTGGATCAATCGATATGCATGATTAAATATATGAACAAATTACATAGTTACATGTTACAGTTACAAAATCATCCCATTAATAATACAATCACACAAACAACATTCCGGCAAACACAGATTAGGGGTGAACACATTTAACAAGTTGGTGGGCCTATAACTACTCGAATTAGGATCGATTTTTGTTCGCCTTGATCTTGTTATTAGTTTGGTAACACTTCTGTTTCCTGCTGCCAACCTGAACCACGTGGAGACAGATTGGATTACAGTAATGGCATTACACTAATCTCCATCTTACGTGAAGAAAGTCTCGGCACTGAGCCACATTAAACGCATTCCATACTACAATGAAACAGTTCACCTGATCATGACGATGATTAGTGTTTGCTTGACGACCCCACTAACAGCTAGATCTTTTGGGGGTTCGAATGTGTGTGATGAATGAATGCAGATTTTGATGGAGCCCGCGCATTATGCGTTGACTTCAGTTTCTAGTGCAGTGTTATCTGAATGAGACGGTTAGTTGTCCAGCATTTTTTTTTAAATTGTTTTGAATTTTAATCCAACGTACTATGACAGTGGAATCGTCACTCAAAGTGGCAAAATGAAAATTAGTATTTTGAAAGATATTTTTATTCATGTACATTTGTTATAGAAACTTTTCCACCTAAATTGAAATTATATGAAAATATCACTCGTAATTCAATCGTTATGAACTCTTATTTCTTCCTGATTCTTCTTTTTCAGTGCGAGGAAAGTTTGGGAATAAATTTTAAAAATAGTATTGTACTTGAAAAAAATCGAAGTTAATATGTTCATGCCCGTACAGCGTATGTCACCGTAATCCTGAATTTCGGATTTATCAATCATGTTAGATATTATGACATTCACCTGAAGAAGGCCCGAAAACATATGTTTCAAACTCTTTAATTTTTGATGCTAAGAAATTATCTCATATAATTCATGTTCATTCATTGTATCGCCCAATGATTGAATAGGGTACACAATATTTACAATATAGACAATATATACACAATACAGGCAATATATATATATATATATATATATATATATATATATACAACATGTATAACAACTATATATACCTTACCCGCGAGCTGATACTTCGATACACTACTAGAATTGGATAATCCTGAATAGATGAATATTGAATCGAGTAACAAAAATACAATGTCACAAAGCTAACTGAAAAACACGACTGCCACACATTCCCTCTTCAAACCTCCTTTTATTATTTTCATAACACTCCAAAATATCGCCTTCGATCTCGTCTAGCATTCGCTTTTCCTTTCTTCTCATATTATATATCCAACGTCTAATCCTTCTGTTTATTCTTTCGATCTCTTATACGTCCTTCTCCATTATGCATTACATCTGGTTTTATCATAGTCTTTCACTATGAACTAAAGTAGATTACATTTTCCTTCCATTCTCTCGCATTTCTCACATTGTTCCAATGATTTAGAAGACAGCTTAAAAAGCGTTCTCCCAAAGTGCTACATTTGATACACAAATGGAATGAGCTCATTATTAGTGAACAACTCGTATTAAGTGGAATGAATCAATGTAGTAGTTTGTTTCATGAAGATCTCTCTCATTAGAAACTAGACTCTGCATAACAAATGAGTTCAATTATATTACCGTATACCATTTTGACTATTGCCGAACTTACAGTTTTTGAGCATCGTCAATTATCTGTATAATATGATCTTTTTCAATTTGTAACTATCAATGGCTGTACAATTTGAATCAACTACGATACATGATCAACTATTTCAACTATGATACAATTAAAGTTCATCGAACACAACATTTAATACGAACCCCGGATCAAACAACCATGAAATACTTTTAAGAAAATGTACACGATGTAGAATATCAGAATTTGTGTAGAATATTCATGAGCCACTAGAATTCAACACTTCGGAAAGAACGAAAAGTACTAGAGCCAACTAGTAGATGTATAATGCTCTCTTATCTCACACTTCATAATTAATTTATTATGGATAAGTCAGTAATTCAACGTTGTGCATGGTTATACTTACTAACTAGATAGTTTAATTGAATGCATTTGGGTCACCTAGTAGAGATATTCCAACTGAAACTATGTAAATTGCTTGCCGGGATCTCCGAGAAATTTGATGAGGATTGACTGTTGAGATGGAGTGCTCTATAGCATGCGATTCGATGTTCGAACTTATCACGCTAAAATCTACCCAGATCAGAATTCATTTTAGGTATGCATTTCGATAGAAAACTTGGAATTAGACTGAAATTCTGAAATGGAGAATTGGTTGGAAAAATAAAGAAATTAACGATATTAATATTGAATTATTATGTAAATGGAATGCAATTATGGCTGGGAAGCAAATAAGTACTAGTCAGATGAATGTGGTATATAGTTGCACATGGATGTTCATTGCTCTCGCTCCGTTTATCTAGATTTGCGCAACACGAATGATATGTCTTGAGTTCTTGGCATTCAGTATGGAATTATCAGCAGGTATTTTAGGTTTTCACAATTTTTCAGATCCAAACCGACCATCGTTTATAGATCTGATCAACAATTTATCGAATATTCCCATTCGATATGAATCGAATTCCCAGAATGTTGGAATTGATTTCGATCCTGTCATTGGAATATCATCGTGATATATTTTACTTTGAGACTTTTGGATTTGATTCTAATTTTACAAATAATAGATAGATAATCAGAAGAAGAATGGAATTCAATAATCGATTGCGTAATCTGAACCTTCTCATTTGATCGTGAATACTTTGGAAAAAATTTGAAATGAAATAATTGATTCAACCTATTTCATTTCTATACGTCTGCAGTTTGATTAAATTTACAGGACGCTTGACACAACAACCAGTAAATGTAACTTATTATACGTCTCTACCGCTGCAAATGACTATGGAACTTAGATTGGATAATGCCACCAAACGAGTCATTTACCATGGCAAGTTGTGTATAGTCTACTACTGCTTCCTATATCTCCATATGGCTATATAACAAAGAAAAAACTCTCATTGAAGTGATCAATTATTATGATCCAAGAGACAGCAACATTGCTATTTATTGTTGCACTACATCAATAAATTCTGGGAGTAACCACGGGCAAACCATAGTACTAGTGTCTTGAATCCTTAGAAGTCTATGACGCCGTGAGGGTCCAGAAATATTTGTTTGCATAGTAAAAGTTGATTAATAAGCTCATTGTTATCAACTTTTGTATTGCCTAGTAAGAGGATGAACTCGTATTATGTTTTTATTATGAATAATATTCTTCACTGAACGACCCCACCAACAAATAGGTTATTTGAGGGAAGAACCAAACGTCTGAATAAGTGACATAGTCTGCATGTTAGGGTTTCGTCGACAACGATGTCATTTGGCGCCTATGTGTCACAATCTCGGAACGAAAAATGACCACACTCGCTGTATATATATATATATATATATATATATATATATATATATATATATATATATATATATATATATATATATATATATATATATATATATATATATATATATATATATATATATATATATATATATATATATATATATATATATATATATATATTTCTTGTTCAAATCTCAATTTCAATTTTCTCACAATGCCTAGTTATACCATCAGATTCATAATATCACCAATATGTATAGTATTAGGCCTGTCAACATGAGAAATAGAGCCTTCAATTACTATGAATTGATGGGTCATGAATCATGTTGTGTAACGTATCTCTAGCCATATATGAAGCTATATGTAATCTAAATAATTATAAATTGTTCTAGTTCTAATAGCTACGACCACAATCCGACCATTCCGATACCAATACTGGAATAATATTCGCTCAACAAATACCATCCATTGCTTTGTGCGGTTGTCCTGATACAATGAAACACCGACAGATTCTGAACTACTGCGAATGTGTGGGTATGTTTCTCAGTATCTAGATTCTAGAGTTGTATCCACGGAAGAAAAAGGTTGTCTACCAACCAAACAAAAACAAACATCACAGTTACATTCGACAAGCTGTGGTATTTTCAGGGATTTTTAGGATGAGATTCACTACTAGAATCTCAATAACATATTTCAAAGGAGTTGGAATTGCAACTTCAGCTAGTTTCTCTAGAATTATCAGAGTTTTCACAATTATTCGGTTGGTAAACGACATTCCTCTTCCGTTTACAGAAGTATCGAGTTGTGGCATTCATCAGCCAGGTCAATAGTTCACGTACACCTTGTATTATTGCCACAGTGTGTTGACCGTTTCTACTTCCTTCCTTCGTTCTTAACGTGGACTTGAAGCACTCAAGAGCACGGTCTTGGCCACTTCCGGTCACTACCCCCCCTTCTCACCATCCCGTCAAACATCCTTCACTTTCACCCACACGAGAGATTCATCAAGCTCTCTATTTCACTCTATCTTTCTCACTTACTCATTCTCTCTCTATCTCTCTCTCATTCTCTCCATCTCCCTCTGCCCTTATCTGTATCTGTCGTTATTTATCTATCTCAGTCTCACTCCTCTCTCTCGCTCTCTCTCTTTCTTTTCTCGAGGAAAACAACTCTTTCATTCACAATGTCATATTTGAGATGCAAAATATGCAAAGAAAAAATGTTTTCCATTCGGAATATTGTACACAGCTTGGTAGAGATTTCCCTGCGTTCAGAAATATAGTACAGCATCATTGAAACAAAATTGGTAATTTTTTTATTCATTTTGAATATATGAATACCTCTGTTATTCTATTGCTACTCACGTTATTCTTTGTTTCTGAACTCGAATATATCACATTTTTCCATAGCGTACAGTTCCTCCTCAACAATAAACTCAGTATTTTCTATAATTTGAATTTTTTTACTACTCTACTTTCAAATGGGACTCCATTAGATTCGCACTGTATGAGAGGTAGCGACAATAGAACGAGAGCTCCGTGGCATGTGCCTCACTTATGGTATGATAATGTATAATCGTACTAACAACAATAAAAAATGAACTAAATTAATTAGAAGATAGAATAAAAATGATCAACGTTGACACAAACAAAATATTTGTCAAGTCTTGAGTGTATGAATTGAGTATCTAATTGAGTAACGTTGAGTAAAGTTCTCTATAACAGCATGAACATTGTTTAAAAAAATGGTAGTTGGTGAACCTTAGGTTCCAAGTGAAATCATCACATACATGTAAAACAGTCGTGAAACAAACATTAGAAACGAACTTAATTTCATCTAGTTGATTTCGATCACATATTTTATAAACATATATTAAAATATCTCGATCTGGGTTCCTTGTCGACCCCTTGCTTCACCGCATAAATCGCTGTGATACCCTTCATGCGTGATAACCCCTGCCCCGTTGTAGGATCAATATTTAACCCCGCACGCCGCCCCCCCCCCCTCCACCAAGTCGAACAGTTGGCCTATACGTAAACCTAGCTTGGCTCTACCGCCGGTAAAATGCAGCTCCTGATCACACGTTTTTCTTTATAACCATTTATTGAGTTAACCACCCTACAATAAAGCTTTTCCATGTTACCTTGTATGGTACTCATTGTGAATATACCACATATCTGTTTTGCTTTATCCAACGGCTTCCGAGATATACGGTTAATTGATACAAATTAATGAAAATTGATCGATACGCCTCGATCAGTTTCTATAGCAGGCTAAACTGTCAATGAAAAGTCCAAGTTTCGATGGTTACTATCGCCGACCACCCTGATAGAGCTTTTCGTTTCTTTTCTAGTCATCGAAATAAATATTTGTATGTTCTCTTGTGAGTTGACTACGACCACCACCTTCTCACACTCTCAAACAATTAACGAAATAACACTACGTTTCACCTTTTCCCACCACCTCATTCTTCATTAAACGATACCAGTTGATCTTCGTCATAATTACAGTACAAGTCAACAATAAACGTTGATTATTTTTTCGGTTGCGGACTTAGATATAAGTATGGATCTTGGTATTTTTCAACTAGATTAGCGTGATCTAAGTTTCGATGCTAATTGTATTCTAAACGTATCATTATGAGAACAAGATGGAGAATTGAATTTTTCTGATAACGACGTGAACCGTGTATTTGATTTGATTGTGGCACGCTAGTCAAGTCGAGACAAAAAGTCGCATTATATTCCAGAAATGTGTGTATATTGTTCTTCATTCAAGTCATAAACGAATTATATATAATACTAAATCAAATATGTACTTGTCATTCCGTGCCGAAAAAATTCTCATATTTGAGGATGAGTCGTGTGAAGTTCAACCACGTTCTATAATACGTCGTCAACTACGTATTTTAGTGATAATTTATATATTAATCTTATGAAAATGACTTCGAATTCTGCGGTGTAGATATTTTCTATCTTCAAATGAATATAATAAATATATTGGTATCGGATTAAAAGCTCACGTTGCATCGATCAATATCATGTTTTATTGGTGTACTACAGGAAAGCTAATTAGTCAGCCTTAGGGCACTGCAAGATGCTCCTTCTAAATCTCTTCTTCCATATGTCATCAGTGAAATACGACTTTTTGAAAAGGTTTTTTGTACTTCAAGTCATTAGCTTAAGCCTCACTTTGTGTGATAAATACGATGTATAGAAAACAACCGTATTTCAAAATACAAAACGACAAAAAAAACAGAGAAATGCAAACCTATTCAATATAAAAGGACGTCGAAAATAAGGAAGAATGAAAAGCGTCGTTTGTCCCACAGAAACTCCATCAAGTGAGAGGGGAAGGAGTCGTGGCGGCAGAAGAGGGGGGGGGGGGGGGTTTAAAGACGGGGGACCGTGAGGTGGGTGAGGAGAGCTCACTATGACACAAAAGACGACTTTCTGATCTGGAGCGTAAGAAAACATCACACGAGTGGGGCATAAAGTAGTCATCACAGTAACGGGGTTACAAAAACAAAGTAGATGCGATAGTGCACTTAATGAAACTCTCCTACGTTGTACTATATAATAATATGTACTACGCAATGATGTGATAGCATCCGTATGGATTAAATCACATTCATTATTGATGATGATTGATGTGAAAGTGATTGTGTGTGATGTAACGATTTACTTCCTATGGCTGCAGTAATTGACTTAGCTGAATGACTTTACTTCCCCCCAAGTCGATGGAAGTAATTTGTGTTCACATATTGGTGGAGGTGCCAGGTTTAGTTTTCAGAACTTTTCGAACAAGCAGCGCTTTTATTTTCAAACTTACGGAGATTATGATATAATACCCAATCACTTGATTCATTCAAATCATGAATAATTAGCAATCTATCATTCCAAAGGATCATAAATCTGAAACACTGTTATAGCAAGTCTTTAATGTTCACCCGATGCAAATCATGGAAAAGGAAAGAATTAATACTCACTATTGGATGAAAATGGTTATTTTATCTTTCCTTCATTTTTTCTATCTCAATTATTATTAGTTATCAGTCAATTAGGAGTTATTAGTCGAGTGAGAGGTATTTAGAAACCGAAGTGTACATTGCGAAACAGCAAATGTCATGTGAAGTTTACATTCCAAATTATTAATTGTTGACTCGTAAACAATGTATGCAATATATACATCTTGAATGACCAAAGTATTTGCACTCAGTATGAATGCATACCGAACATCAAACAGAATATCCTTCAAATCTTTCTGATAATACAATTAAATAAAGTTCACTCCGATGAAATTCGTCGTGCATTCTGCATTGGTTAAAATATAGAAGAACTTACATTGTACTATCATTTCTCTTGTTCAATTGGGGGGAAAACGGAGGTCTGTGAATTGAATTGACTGTAAATATGTTTAAAGTTAACACGTCTCCCCGAGAATATGGACCAATAAAGTTAGACGGTGTGCGTTGTGAAACTGTACAGAAACCCAATTCCAAGTTGTCGAAGTGAAGCCATTCTACATCACAATTCCTATTGTCTTCGTGTCATTTTAAGTCAACTGGAAAATGGGGAAGCAAAACGTCGGCGAATAAAAACTTTTCAATACGATTTATCTTGAAAAATTCAGAAACTGGCGGACTTTTCCATAAATGATTTATTACTTCCGAAGAGGAACGCGTTAAGAGAATACAAAATATAGTGAATCCTAAAATAATGGGATGAAATTCTGTATTCTTCATTCCATGATGCTTTGAATGATGAAAGAGATTGAGCTTGAAATATATTCATTTCAACATTATTCAACGTTTGTAAATTGCCATCTCTTTCAGCTTCTTCAAACTAAGATCAATTAATATTTAATATCACTTGTTGGTTGTAATTGAATAAATTGAATTGTTTGTTTTTTCATAAAAGCAACACGAGCAATAATACAATATTACAAAACATCAATTATCATTTTAATGTCTGATTAATTCTTACACCATTTCGATACAGCCATATTCATAGCCATATCCATGATATATATATATATATATATATATATATATATATATATATATATATATATATATATATATATATATATATTTCAATTAAAATTAAGCTACCATGCAGCCCATATTTGCTCTGATACCAGCATTATCCTGTTTGCAATATGTCATGATGTGATGAAGACCAGAGTCAGTTTCTTGTTCATTTATCGAGCAACAAGGATAGCTGGACATTTTGGATAGTCGCCAATTAATTTGTCAAGAGAAAATCGCCACGCCGATAAAAACGTCGGGAAGGACGGGGAGCCGTTCGTTCAACGTTCAGTTTTTAGGCGAGTTGTTAGGAGTTGAGCATTCATCACCCCCGACTCCTTGCATCCTCCCTCTTCCTGTCTCTCTCTATTCCTCACTGCATCTCTCTCTCTCTCTCTCTCTCTCTCTCGCTGTATCTCTCCCACCCACCCACTAAACGAGTCAGTCACTGCCGGGTTTGCCGTTATCAAGAGCTCGCCATTTCCTACAAAGTGCGTGACGTAGTGGACGAAATATTGTCAAAATCTCGAGCAAGTAATAATTTATTTTGTAATATTACTGAAGCAAGAAGTCATGCGAAACAGTTGACTGAATATGCGAAAAAACGTGTAGAACGGGGAAACACGTAGATTCGTTACAGCCATGAATATATTTCATCAAAAATTAGGAAACATATTCGAGATCGAAAGCTCTCATATTTCATTATTCTTATTATTTCTTCATTACTCTCGAACTTGTGATCCCTTTCAACGGAACTAGTTTTAATCCGTTTCACACCGGTTGCTGGAGTTTTTAACCGAACATCATCATGTGTATATATTTATTCGAAAATGATCAAAAATCATGTACCAGAAGGTTAAGTGACATGATTGATCAAGAACCTCTGCTAGAGGTTCGGTCAAACCACACATTCACTCAAACTGCAGTTAAGTAGTTTAGTAGTTGATAGGAATATTACCTTGAGGAATATCCGCATTATTGCCAAAGTTCGCTGAGCGGACATGGCACTACAAGAGAATGATACAATCGGAAAAGTCATATTTCTCCCTCCCTCTCACTCTCTCTCGCTCTCTCTCTCTCTCTCTCTCTCTCTCTCTCTCTCTCTATATATATATATATATATATATATATATATATATATATATATATATATATATATATATATATATATGAATATATATATGTGCGTATATATGTGCATATATATATATATATATATATATATATATATATATATATATATATATATATATATATATATATATATATATAATTATTATTATAAAGCGTTGTCATAGAAACATCAGAATGATCATCAGTTATGAAACTCTTCTCACGCGTTCTATTTAAATATTCAGTTATGAAATATGGATGTATGAATGGACACAGTTGAATGAGTTGCTATCGGAATGATAAACGTTCACAGAACCCCGTGCCGTGAGCGGGTCGGTCGTGGGTAGTTTTCCAGCAGATATATTTTGAAAAGGTACGTGTTGAAGTCAGGGAAAACTCCTTGCTGAATATTAGGCTGAATATTAATCGAATTCAAAACTCAACATAGTCAACTGTATCCAGCAAACCTACCAAACTAATATATGTTCATTCATGACATTTTAAAACTGGGAAAACGGCTCATGCGATTTGATTGAAACTATGAAATAATGTGTATCATTCATGTTTTCAGATTTCCTTGAAATATTAAATCGTTTCTGAGTAAATACGTTTTCTATATTTTTCTCTCTGGGTTATGAGGTTTTCCAAATCTTCGAAAAAAATTTCCCCGAAAGTTATTCGAGCAATTGCGTCTCCACACTATAGGCCTACAGTATCGATGATGGCCAGATAACATCAGAATACTCTTCTTTTCTCTGATTTGTGAGGCGCGAAAAAATTAACCTGTTAGTTTTCGAAGTTGGGCCTATACTACTCTTTGTCAAATATATTTTCACATATCTTTCACATTTGTTCACACTTGCCCCTCACTCGATGCATTCGTGACGATCAATTCTATTATAATTGAGAAATTAGATGGATAGAAATACCTATTAGATGTTGTGGTATGCATATCTAAATATTTCTAGTGATGTTTAATACTACAGGGAAACAATAACATTCACTATCCACTATCATCGTGTTATCCCATTTTATCTAGTGGTTGTCACCTAGTTTGAGGATGCACTCTTTTTATGCGCTCTTTTGAAATAGAATGTTTATTTTTCATAGAATGAAAATTATTATTAATAGGATCTATGCACCAGCTCAGTTCTGAGTCGTTTTATGGAATGTAAATTCCCCTGTCATTTTCTCTTTGATAACAATAAATATTCAGCCAGCCTGGTATACGATGTTAAAGTGCGATGATAGAATATATACTTTCCATAATGGATGTTACGGCTTGACTTTTCGACAGTCTTTAATCACTGATAATGGCCCGCAGTTACATTCGGCTCTGCTCGGCAAGTAGATGGAAAAGGACGAACTATCACGAGAGAGGGAATGATAAAGGAGGGGTTCAACGAATCAAGATTTATGACATTGGCGCATCAGACAGTCACGCGCCCCAATCGTCAACTTCGTATTCCATAAAATACATTTTGGGTTCAATTCTGACAGAAAGATTTTATGATATTGTGGAATTATATTGAAGTAATTATGTTACTTTCACACATGACAATAATGAAGTATTACACATTCACAATTGTGTTATTGTGTCAGCTGTCGATAGTAAAGTATGGAGTGTACTGTGGATTCTGTTGTTGAGAATGAATAGAAAAGCAAACCGATAACATATATCAAACGTGAACTGTGGTCAAAAGATAAAATGAAATGAATATGAAAATGTTTTCATATACGTTTACAAATACTGATATCATTAAATGATAAATCATCTCTTATTGAGTATATATATATGTTTACTGGTGTTAATAGAATAAAGTGGCAAAAGAAATAATGGATGCCCTATAAGCTAACTTGTTCCGTATAAATATCTACATTTTGATGTGATAATTGTTTGTCCATCAAGTCCAAACTGGGTTGTATTAGTGATAACGTTCCAAAACCTGCGTCTCTTGGTTGTTTCAAGACATCGAACACCACAAATGAATGTTTGAATTACAGCCTTCTCTATTGGATGAGACAGTCTCTTCTTATGGAAAGAATGATCTGAATGAAGAAGGCTGTGGATTGAATATACACTATTGAACTAAAACAACAGTACAGCACTGTCTGGTCACATACACCTGTCAACGTAGATAACATTATTCTAGTTACTAATGAGTCCAGAAGAAATTTATATAATATAAAGCGTTATTTGTGATACATACGAACATTGCCAACATTAAGAGAAACTCCCAACGAAGCACTATGTACGAAATGTACATAACTAACGAATACATTTTTCGAAATAGTATTGTTGTAAATTCATTCCGAATAAGGTTTTCAGATAGAGAATATTCACTGGCATATTTATCATACAATTTAGGTATACATTTCCGCTTGAGAGATAGATTCTGCTTAGCAGCTTCCAATATTTGTTCTATACTGTTATTCAACTTTTATCATCAAATATCATTTTCTTTCTTGAACGAATTTGTTTTTAATTTTCTGAAATCGTATCGAATGATGGAATGAAATCTCTAACAGAAAGAGATATAGGTTTCATCAAACTAAATCGTAATATGGAATATGGATCACATTATCTGGTTTCATATGAAAATTGAAACTCAGGGTTAGATATATAATAATCATGTAGCCATTTCAGATTATACATAGTCTACATAGCCTAGTCAACGTGTTATTGCCAATTTGGAGTTGAAAAAACCTAATTATATAAGCAATGAGAATTTAATTACATATAGCAGAGAAATATAATTTATTCGTCCGTATTAAATACAGTAATTGAGTATGCCTTATCTCGTATAACATATTGATCTCATAGTTTAAAAAATCCAGCCCAAATACGGTACCACAATGTTCATGCCTGATCTAGTCATTGCACGTCGAAACGATAAACACATATACGCAATATTCGGTTTAAACTACGAAAATGCATAATATACCATGAAGGGTGAGCGAGATTTATATGGAATATATTGTAATTCTATCGTCTTGGTTTTGAAACTGGTGTCCTACGAGTGTCAAAGGCTTGTCAAAAAATGTATCTTATTTCTATCCTTATATTCCGTCTCAAGTTTACTTCAAGTTATTGGCATGAGAATATTTTCATTTTGTTTCGTAGGCCTACTGTTATTAAAATACTCTATGTTGATATTCTTGTTATTATATACTCGTTCCAGTTATTCTTTTCATTCATGAATTCATCTGCGGATCTGCCTGACCTGCTGTTACTAAAAACCATCAATTTCTGAAGGTAGATGATAAGATTAGTATAACCTGTGGAACGAGGTTGATAACCTGGTTGAACGAGCACAAGAAACAAATCAGGCGAACTGATAAAGTTCCGATTTGAACCCAATGGGAGTCGTCACTTACGCTCTTCCTACTGATTGCTCATTAAATCCTAGTCAACATTTTAAATCAATCAAGAGAATACCATAAAAGTTTCAATACAAATTGAAAATGGAATAAACCTACATTAAATTCATATTAATTATTGTTTTTGGAATGAAAAATCACATGGCTGTATGTATTTAGACAGCAGTAATGCAAACGATTATTTTTCATTAAAACTTCTCTCGTCGTGATTAATAGCTTTGACTGTTGGAAATTGTATAAAGAAGCACGTCGAGTGAAAATAGAAATCGTTTATAACTTATTCGTCAAGTCCAAGTCGTTTCCGCTCATCAAGCGAGAAAAGCGAGTCCAACGTGAAATCCACATTCAATTTAATTTCATTAAATTGTACCGTACGTTCGTATTTCACTACCACAGAGTGACGATGGAGTAAATGATATTGAAAATTCGTATTTTGCATTTTTGCTTCAACATTGGATAGAAAGTGTTTTGCTCCATTCGTATTCATTAATTATCACGGTATCGGATGTACAATTCGAATCGAAATGAATGAATAATTATTTGAACACACATCATTACGATATACATACATTATTGGTGAGCATGACGTCACAGTGATATTCAGACAGAAATTATTTGAGGCAGCTCTTTTCCGTTATTGATAAACATTTATCATCATTGAAGTGGTGAACAAAATATCAACAAATCTTAGTAGAATGTGAGATAGGCCCAAGAAACGGGTAATACCTGTAAATGTGGTCAAGACAAATTGGAAGCTTGAATGGTAATATTTTGAATGGATATGGCCACAGGCCGTGCAAATCCCGCACCATAGATATTTTCAATAATTCGTAATTGGTTCTACCTGATTATTTTATTTGATGAATAGGCCTCCTAGATGTATTGAACAACAGAGAGGGGTTGCTTTCAAACAGTCTTGCTCAAATAATCCTCGGCTCAATTTAAAAACAGTGACTATATCAAGATGAGGATGTTATTATAGAAGTAATGAACTAATATTACTCTGAATTGAGTGTTTCAATCAGTTTATGAGAGAAACTTCAACAAAACACAAACATACACACTTCCTTCAAGTCACCATTTCACTTTGCTGGATTATTTGAAATAAACTAATTTTATAACTCAATATATTCCATCATATGTACTTGTGTCATGGACCCTTATTCTCGACATGCATGAGATGCGGAATGGGTGAGATTAGGGTGAGATTACAATAGTTATATCAAAAAAGAGAAAGACGATCTCATCTAATTCCACAAATTACAGCTAAGATTTCTAAGAATCTTGATAATCAGAGTCCAAATATGAAATTTCACTCATATCAACGAAACTGAGAATAAAATTGTGTAAACTTTATTCCTTCGATTGAGAAATACTATCCAATTGAATAGAATCACTTCAGTCTGCAATACTTTCAGCCTCTTATATCAAAAGTGTTTGTTTCATATCTATATTTTCCCACAACTCCACGAAAGATTTCTGAAGTACTATTCTCCACAATTCCTTCTATTATATTGTTTGTTTGAACAGATTTTGATGAAGTATCTATATAAGTTGTACATTTCTGTTCATTTCGTAAATGTTCTACTCATAACTTGTTGATACTTTCCTACTGATTTTGTTTTTGTGAAATTTGTGAACGAATTCAAAAGAAGATTGAAACCTGCACATTTCAGTAAACGATCTTTTCTCTTTAGGCCTAAATATATCTATCTCTCTATCTCTCGATCACTTGGTTTCACTCTGGTGATAGCGTGCGCTACAATCCTCAAGTAGGCTCAAGTAGAGGGTTTTAGTTGAGACTTATACAGTTATAGAGCTTGCGTGTCATCTCTATGCATTCTAGGCTCAGGAAACATGTTTTGCAACTATGTCAGTGTTAGTCACAACCCTTCCGTTTTCTCACCGTTTCTTCGTTCGTAAAGAATATCAGAAAACCAATATTTGTCACTTCAACTTTTTTCCTTCAAGATTATATAATATATACTTTTTACGTAATGCTCTCACGTAGTTCATGCAGAAAAGGTGAGAATGTGTCCCTCCTTTCCTACAAACCAATCCCCATGTCACTCTTTGTACTATCTCCATCCAAACTGTGATGCTGACTGGAGATCGTCAATGTGTGTATTCCACATTATCTAAACATATTTGACCCTCTTCCTCCAGCTAAAATGTGGCAAGCATGTCCTATTGAGATTCTATCCAAAAGAATAAAGTAGTGAACTTTTTCTATAAACTATAAACCCCTTCTATTGGAATATCTCATTGCAATTGTGAAATTCGGACTCCAGATTGTATTCTGTTACATATTGTGTAATGTTGTGCATATGTACAAAAATGCTCATTTCATATAGTGCTTATCTCAAGAATCTATATCGCGCTCAGTGTTATCTTTATGATAAATGAAACTTTTCACTCACATTTCATCCAAAAATGGATACTCATTTTATTAATTTGGTATGCCTTCTGGCTTTAAAGGACTACATTTGCGATTCTAAGGAATCGTTCTTATCTTACATCATATTCCAGTTTATATGTTCGTTGTTTTCAACTTTTGATATTAAAAATAAGGATCAATACAGTTCATAAGTATTATTAAGTCCATTCAAATTAAGCAATATCGTACTGATGGTTGAAATGCCGCATTTTATAAAAATTTTCGTGAAAAAAATGTCATTCGAAAAAATTCAAATTTTCACCAGATTTCAATATAATAATGATACACATTATTCCGAACTTTCACTGAAATCCAATCAGTCGTTTGATATAAAAAATTATATAATGACAAAAAAAAGCAAGAGAAGAATTTAGGTACAGAAAATGTCTTTCGAAAAAACTCATATTTTCTCCAAATCTCAATATAATGATGATACAGATTATTGCAAACTTTTACTGAAATCCAATCAGTCGTTTAGATATAAAAACTTATTTAATGACATTTTTACACATGTTTTAAAGCTATTAAGAAAACCAATTAAATCCAAGCAACAAGTGTCACCAATTAGTGGAGAACGATTAAACAAGGCCTTCTTTATTATCGAAGAAATTTTTGAGTATGAGTAATGATTATAAGCGGATGGTCTCAAGGTGTGTATATGTATACAGCTGTCATCACGTCTCATATAGTAGTCTAATATTACAATATATAATATCAAGTATACCAGTTTTGAATACAGTCTTACTCGTCAATACTCGAACAGATAAGTGATGAAAATCTCATGGATATTCTCCCCAAAAAATCGAGATTATTGCTGTGAAAATACACGTTTCCAGTGAAAAGCTATCTGGCATGGGCCCCTTGCCTTCAAGCACAGCATAGCTCGATCTAATTATCTGATAGGAGTGACGTGGTTTTAAACTGATATCAGTTAAAACATGTCATCGTAGTAGTAACATAATCACAATTTTCAAAGCGAACTTATTTTGATACTAACATTGCGACAAGGTTATGATCGAATGCAGAAAAAGTTGGTCATGAAATCTGAATTTTGCCTAATCTGCGCTTATTTCGTCGAAATATGAAGAAATTTTCACGATGTTCATTCATATTATACATGCCACTCTCGGAAGAAACGTATCATTTCCTTTCGTTTCCATATATCTGTGAATGGTATTATATATTGTATTATATATTGTAATGGTATCATATGTTATACAATATATGAGATATAGGAATATACATTTACTGCTCTCCTTCATGTTTTAGTTCTTGATGAAGTCAAAATGTGAAGTTCTCAATTGATGAGAAAAAAATGAAATATAATGATCTGAAGATCATATGGTACAGTCTGAACAATCACTCAAATTCTGTTTCTATTGGTAAACTAGGTTTTCTATCATTTCTTGATGTCATCCATTAAATTATATGTTTTGATATGTTTCAGGTGAGAACAACATTGCTTCACTATCCATATCATTGATACAAGATGAAACCTTGAGTGAGTATAGTATTTTTTTTCGATTTACTGAATCTATTAGATTGTGACAATTCGTTGGTAATAATTTATAGGTGCACATTTATTTAATGATCGATAGATATAAATATAATTGATCATAAGTGAACCACATGAACCGTATTATCTGCATTGTGCATTGTGTATCAAACCACGTGTCAAACTATCTCCCATGTAGGGTGGATATACTGAGAAAATATTGGGTTCAACGTGTTCAGTTAAGGAAATATTATCTTCTCACATTTCATACTCTTCATTATTCTATATAAATTCACAGATCGAATGATACCTTAATAGAGGAATCAGAAATACGATATTTTTTTGCAATGTAATCGTGTATCCAAAGAACCGAACTATAACACTTACATGGAGATATGACTGAATATTGAATTTAAAGTTGACAGTGGTCTTGGAACCCGGAAGCGCACAAAAGACTCGCGACTTCATCTTGCAAAAATGCTGTTTTCATTCGAGATCTGTATTTACTCTGCTCCATCTAGTTTTCAAGTCATGTTCATCATTTGAAGATCTTTGCTAAACATTTTGCGTCCCTCGGGCTCGTCTTGTTCAATGAAACGTTCCGAGGGAAGAAAAGATAAAAAAATATATTTTATAATAGAATTGTACAACAGTTATGAAAAACGGAGAGAAATATTACAATTTGCCAGAGAGATGTCCAATTATGTATTTGTATATGATTTAATGGAAGATGTAATAATTTGAGACGATCCTAAAGATATTCCATATTACTTTTATCTTCTTTCTGAATATTCAATTCGAGTTCATATTTGTTAAACGTTCGCCTTTGAATGCGCTGATCGTGTATTTGCAACGAGAGGATTATCATCTGGAGCGAATCGGAGAGAATATATAATAGATAATAAAAATGTGTATTACATTAAACAATGAGTTAAAGTAACGAAATAAAATAGTATGGCAAAACACAATGTACTGAGTCGAGGTCACAGGAAACTCCATCCCTTCCTCTCAAGTCAACGTGTTACAAGAATGATACAATCTCTCTTCTCATTATTCGCTCAAAGACCTCATCCAACAGTTAGGCTATTTGTGGGTACGCATTATTGGATGACAATAGCAGACGATATATGCCTTGCATCATGAGAAACTTGAAATCATTGCCGACTTTTCTTCAGATTTCAAAATAGGGCTTGACCTTACTAAGCCAGATCGGAGACTATAGACCTTCAGTCAAAATAACTCATTATTTTCATTTAAATTATCATCTGAAATAGTGTTTGAATTCAGAATTGCGAATAGTATGATTATTTACAATTTTATTTCAGAACATCAACCATGAAATCTCGACTAGGTTACTTATGAACAAGAAATTTGCTGCCAATGAAATGATTTGTATGCTTAGAGAATCTCACATTTATACGTAAATGATGGGTTATTTCACATTGTCATTGTTCTTCTATCCCATTGTAAGCCAGTAAGCTATTAGAAGTTGGAGGGCATCCATCTTCAACTCTACCAACCCTCAAAGCTCACCAAAGTGAATTTTGATGTAATTTCAATTATCTTCTGTTAACTCTCTATACCAATCAACAATAGAGCCAAACAAACTTGATAAGTGAAATTCCCTCAAACATTGGCCTACTCATCATATTGTACCCTTGATACCCAATAGTTTGATTCAGCTGCGCAAATTTTCGTGGATTATCGATTAGAGACAGCTTTTTCCAACATATGACTGAAATATCGTAAAACTCTTGAAGATCTATTGCTCGTGAGTCACAATATCGAGACTTGAATCTAGTATCATATATATTCGGAATAATAGAGTATTTTATCATTGTTCAATGGTGATATTCCTTAAGCCTCAATAAAATGTCAACTATTTGAAGTTGGAATGTTTTATGCTTTACGATCCTAAGAACATATGGGTTACATGAGGGCCATGATGAAATTACGAAATGATGATGTGAAATGACTTGAGTCACCCATGTCTACAACAGGACTCGAACCCGAGCCTGTCCGGTCACAGATTTCAAAGTAGTTGTCTCATCTGTCTGGGCCAAACGGACGGCATTGAATAATTACATCTTCATGGACGGAAATTGTTCTATTCACAATGAGTGACGTTGCAATGGATTCAATAATAATTACTCACGGTAAATTTGTATTTTGTTCTCGGTTGAAACTTCGAATCAATTGCTTTCGTGCTTGCAATACAAGTTTGAATTGTATATATGCACCATCTCCCGATGTGTTTGCTAATGACATTAAGATCTAATACGAATTACTCGCATCAAACTGCAAATTACTTTGCTATCTAATTTATATTTGCTTGCTATTAGATTCAGCAATCATTTCTCATTCACGTTCACCAGTTGTTCTGGTGGGGAAATCCACATTTGTTTACGTATAATTGGATGTTGGAGTATCTGTCAATTTCAAATTATAATTCCGCTCACTTTAATAAGTAATGCGTTATTTTCCTTTGATTTTGTAATATACAGTAAAACAAAGCTAATAATGATAACACAAATTTTAGTTATGTTGTTTGCGTATGTTATGAATCATTTCTGCATATTACATTTTATTCTCTTATTGTATGTAGTTGTCCATTTACATTCTCTCTTTGTCTTTTTAATCTCTTCGTCATTCTTAGACTCTTTCTCTCTCTCTTTCTCTCTACATGATCGCGTGGCACTTTACTATAAGACATCTCAGGAGAATTATAATTTGCTAATGTGTGAGCAAACTTACAAAGGAATTAGGAAACGTGCATGTATATAATTCTGTGTGTAGCTTTGTTATGTTTATATAGATATTTTGAGATAGTTGAGGATAAGTAAGTTTTCTCCATTATGAAGATGAGACAATTATTATGTTAAGTAAGCAACTACAGTTTCAATATTACCATAATATCGTATTTTGAGTTGCAGTGTGAATTAGTACCATAAACTGAAGAAAACACTAGAACAGTTGAAATGAACTAGTTGTGAATATATAAATATATATATATATATATATATATATATATATATATATATATATATATATATATATATATATATTATATTCGCTGCTAGTAGTTCAGTTGAACTGATAAGTGTAGATTTTACACTGAAGTCTGAGGAAACGTGTAATTTCTAATCTGTTAAGGAAATGGTGCAAAATATACCATTAACATTTGACACTCCATGTTCAGAAATTCCGTGCACGAAATATATACTGATTTTCATCGATCGTGATGCAGTATCAATCTTGCTTACTTGCATCATATTGTAGCATCTGCAGTCTTGCACTTGGCACTTGGCACAAGTACTCCTCTTCCATCCCCTAATTGCACGTTCATATCCATTCGACTGTCACACCACATACTCCGAGCTCAACATTTCTCTCAAGAGCTGAGAAAGTTGAGTTTCGTTATTGACTGATTCTTAACATCAGCAACTTGTCTGAAGGCATGTGAAACATTCATCTGATGTCTAATAGTTTCTTGGAATGTTGTTCTGTGTGCATTTCAGTTGGTTCTACTTACGCGGTTTACCACCTATACAAATGCGTGTCAATTTAACTAAGTTAGTTTGTCATCATTCTTGTACATAAACATTGTCGATTAGTGAATGTCAAACTTAGTTCAGTAACTTATTCACGTATGGCTAATGTGATGAGATTGTGGATATCATTCGAAAAACAAAATGCACAGTCGTGTGTAGAAAATCCAAAATCCAAAAGTTCTTATTTTGAAAATTTTGAATGCAAAACTAATTTCCATCCAAAGAAAACGGAAGTCAAAAAAATGATTTTCAAACCATTTGTGCCTATTGTGTTTGCATTATTGACGAGACAACGGGAATAATCATAATGGTGGAGGAGCCGTACCGGAACGAATACAACGATGTGTTTCAATTCGAATTTCAATTAAACTCATACACACACACACACACACACATATATATATATATATATATATATATATATATATATATATATATATATATATATATATATATATATATTTCTATTTCTTATGCGGGCTTCTACATTGCATTATTATTTCTCAATGAACATCCCTACTTCTTTTACAAACAGAACCTTCAGATTTGTATTTCTTCCTTATGTAGCTTTATTTATTTTACATTGTTATTATCCATTAGGTTGTATGCTAAACTGTTCATATCTGGATGTGTAATGTGGAATAAAATTAGAATAAAATGAATATATATATATATATATATATATATATATATATATATATATATATATATATATATATATATATATATAATATTCATTTATCACTCATCCATATACAGATTCAAATTATTTGAGAATATATTCATCAGATGATATAATTGAAAATCTTTTTCTGTGTGAGGGTTCCAATGCCTCGAATTATGTAGGAATAATGTTATTTATAATTTGCAATGAAAAACTACAGAAAAATGTGTTATATAGAATCAGTCTTGGACCTTTCTCAGATATACAAGTGTTATTATGTTTTCTCCATTTCGGAGAAATCTTCAGCATGGATATTGCCGCAGGTCCAGCTGAGATTCGGTTTGATATGTTCCGAGCCATATGATTGAAACTTATGAAATACTAGTCAGGGAAAAGTTCCTTTATTTTTCTTCGCCCGTTGGTTTGATTTTCAAGTCTATACGATCGAATCCGGCTGGCCTCTGGACGTTACGTGCATAATAATAACGACCAGAAGAAGAATCTATATACGAACTGATAGAGGATGAATTTTGAAATAACACATTGGAGAGGAAAAAGATTTAAATATGTCATATAACATTCGAATCCTGAATGCAATACTAGAAGTTTAGTCAGTGAGAGTGGAGTAAGGATAGGAAAAAGGTCGTTCCGTAAACCGTGATGATTGCTGATATTTCTTCCTTATATCCGACCAGGAAGGAAGAAGGAACTATTCGTATTCGATGTGTATGAACCAATAGATATTGGTAAGTCTATGATTTTGTCAATCGAAATCAGTTTGTTTAATATTTTTCCTTCTTTGAGTCCCTTGTCTACGAATTTCCCTCTCCATTTTACAAGCAGTTGATGACCGGTTGTACAAATACATAAGCCCATTCAAATATTGATATTCGATTATAATTGTAGATACGGAAATAGCATATGATCAAGTAATATAACAAGTTCATCCACTGATTATGGCCAAATTCACGATCTTATATAAGCGAAACTATTGTACACATTATAGGTCCAAGTATCATGTTATATAATCCAAATACATGATCTATTGTATATTTAAGTAAAATGTAATGGTATCATTCCGTACAGGGATTAGATTCAATGAACTTCATCATTCATAATCAAATAATATATCATGTTGCGAAATCAAGAACGTGCAGTTGCTACATGCAATTCTGGGAGCGTTAGATTTTATTTTCTTCAACATTGGAGTTAGCTGTTAAACAATGAAGTTCGGTCGGTTGGTGACTTTATTTCCGAATCGCAGAGAAGTAAATAAGCGTATTATTTCATCCGTGTTTCATTTCCGGACTGACAGTTCAGTTAATATGAAACAATATCCTGGACAGGGAACAAGTCATGTGAACCGGAAAATAAATCTAATAATCGACGTGCACTTCCTGATTTTCCTTCTTGTTTCCAATAGGTTCCACTGGACGGTAAGAAAATAATTGACAGAACGTGGGATATGAAATATTGATGCAGGAAAGAGACCGATTGTATAAAATGACGCGATAAACAGAATTGGTGACAGTGGTGTGGATGATAAACTCGCTATTGGATCGGATATGCGATCAGTAATACTGAAAAGGGTTGCAATAATAAGAGAGACTGAGAGAAGAGATTGACGTAATGAGGGTTAGTAAGAGAGGAAGAGAGAGAAGAATTGCACGGTTATGTATAATGAACTCTGGCACAAGTCCCAAATCGTAACGAAATCTGTGCGCATCTCTGCTTGAAAACCAAGCCAAAAAAGCGCCATGGGAGAGATTTGGAAACGTGAAAATAAAGTAGCAATCACGTTTCACTCACTCCAGAGGGCTGAATCAACACAGTGAAACGTAGAGATGTTAGCGAGAGTGTTTGGTCGCACCGACGAACGAGCTAGAGATAACTGTATACAGACTTATGAGATGCTGGCTCATACACTTCAAAATATAGATTTCTATAGGCATTCATTTGCACAAAATTAAATCTGAATCATGAAATAACTTCAATTCAATTTACATATTTGTGTTTCTCTTTCTCTTTCCTTCTCTCTCTCTCTCTCTCTCTCTCTCTCTCTCTCTCTCTATCTATATATATATATATATATATATATATAGAGAGAGAGAGAGAGAGAGAGAGAGAGAGAGAGAGAGAGAGAGGATCACAAATACGTTAGTTAAATTATATGAATATATATATATATATATATATATATATACATATATATATATATATATATATATATATATATATATATATATATATATATATATATATATATATATATATATATATGTGTCTCATTTATTAATATATGTGAATATACATACGTTCATCGAGTCTTATTGCTTCATCCCAATCTTGTGTCAAATAAATTTGAATGTTGGTTGAATAATCGATTACTGTTGGAGATTATTTTGTATGTCTGTCACCACTTGGGAAAATTTAATAAAGAGCAATAATCTAGCCTTGATAATTTGACATATGATTCGTATTTCCATTCGTATTCTCAATGATTTCATTATTAAATTTCATAAATTCCCGTAACACAGTGCTCTAATAATTTCGACTCACCCACTCTGACAAACATCCAAGTCTCTAGATATCAAAGAGATATCTTATTTAATAAAACTATTCTTACGTCTATCAAGACGCTCTGTATAGCCTAACATTCATCTCGCACGGGTTCTAATATCCTTTGAGGTGATGCAATATATACGAATGTTTGTGTGTGATAGTTTCATTTGCCCGTTCGCGTTATTTGAACAGCAACGATGAGTTAGCTCTATACACGACGACTCATTCACACGACCGATCCACCGGAGCAGAGCCCGGAGGATTTCCAGACTCTGATATGTAGTCACGTGCTCATATCAAACTTGACAAAGAAAAGTATTCAGGCCAAACAAACGTTACTACGGTTGGACGCTTTTGGCGGTTCGATGCGCGGAAAATTAAACTATTTTTAGTCACTTTTGTGACAATATCATTGATGTAGTATACATGGGTGGACGTTTGAAGGTGGGAAGAGGGATGGGAGATGATCAGATTGTGATCAGACTCGAACACATTCACGGATATTTTTTTAATGGAGATCTGATTCTGCGTTTATTTGAAGTTGAGTTTATTCACTAATTGAAAATACATTGGGATGATCTATCAGTGATGATGTTTGCCATCTTGATCTATGTATGTTCGATTTCCAAACAGTACAGGAATATTTCGTTCTCGTTCCAGAAATTTAGGTTTTATTTACATTTAGTTCTATTCAATGGTTGAAAATCGTAATCTACCATATCACCACTCAAATTGAGTGTGTAATATGTTGTATGTGAAGTATGCCATGCTCCATCTATATATAATTGGCGTGACACGCATTTTTCATTGAAGTCTTTTAGATTTTCTATATTGAAAATTAAGTTTATAAATTGAATCATTCTTTCATTTGAGCTCATTATCCGAGCTCGGAAGTCTATTGTCATTATTTATTTCGATGATAATGAGAAGTTTGTATTTCATACTTGACGAGTCCCTAAATATTATAACAACAATAAAAACAAACTCCATGACTTTATCGTCAAGCCCTCGCTCTAATACTTCCATCATTCAACAATTTCCTTACCAAAACATTCGTTCTACTTCATCAACCAAATAATTCAACTCCATTAGCGTTGGCAACGCAGTCCAAATAATAATCATATAATTTTATATAATAACATGCAGCCTCATAGCCAGAAGCATTCTGTCAACGCTCTTCTCTAGTGCCCATGGACACCACAGTAATACATATTACTATGAAGCTTTACACAGTAATATAATCATCCATATCGAGGGGAAAGGGAAAATTACCTAATAATGTGCTTCGATACTCGATGTAATATTTGATATCAGTGACTATCTCGCATGCATGGATGGTTATTGAATTAGAGTGACACGAATCGAATTTGCGATAGCACAATGGTTGAAACTGTATGCCTCCATGTATGTATATATGTATGAATATATATATATATATATATATATATATATATATATATATATATATATATATATATATATATATATATATATATATATATATATATATCATCTACTGTAGAGCTATGTCAATAAGATACCAAAGTAATCTCACAGGAAGAATACTGCAGTTGATATTTACATTGAGATTTCCTCTACCGAACATACCCGCTTCCCTCCTTTCCCTCACCATCTCTTCTCTGGAACTATGCATGATACGTGACTACCATTGAGCGGCCGGTATATCACGGTCCCAGCCAGATATGTTACTAATGGCTCAGACGGTTGCTCCTCGGGCAAGCGGGCGGCATGGCCGGCGTGAGCACGTCACCCCGGGCAACTCGATTTAAAAGCATCCTGCAATCCCAAAGGGAGAAGGTGACCCCTTCCGAACCTATTCCCGAAACATTCGGGAAGAGCAGATTTATTAGATACCTTCGACCGGTCAGTAGACCCTTGCAATTTTTATTACTCTCTCTCACTATACCGTGCGTTCTTGTTCTCTGGACGATATACGCTTAACGTTCGTATAGACTTGGAAGCTTATAGTGTCTTCGTGCTTAACGTCGTCGCGTATAAATAACGCGGGCACATGTGTAGTGACAGCGGGGATGTCAGAACTGAATCTGGAATCGATAGATCTGTTTTATAGGACAACTTGGAGTGTTAGAATTTCGATTACTGATACGTCAAATTGGTATTGTGAATATTCTGTATGAAGCATTGAAATGTGTGGTGCATGTAGAGATAGGTAATGTTGATGATGAATTGAGACCAGATGGCATGTATTGATTGGTTTTGTCTACGTTGTAACTATAGCAATATATTAATTTCCCATATTATTGGTAAATATCTGAAAATGTTCGAAAATGTCGGTAGAATATACGCTTCGTTATTATGTATATGAAACATATGAGGGAAAGAAGTCCACTATCAAAAAAAAAAAAAAAGATTATGGTGTGAATAATGAGAGGAATTCAGGAATGATTCCGGAGGGTGGTCAAATTAGGTTCAAAATTCCGATGAATTCATCAACAAATTATTGAGAAGTTTTGAAAATCCAGATAAGTTGCCAGAAAAAATGGCACCTCCACCAAAACCTGAATGATCTCACGATACATATTCAAAGTGTATATGTCACAAGACAGTTATGTTCACAGTAGGTATTCTTAGTATTCTATCTAACTATATCACATTCTCATACGGTATGTATTCATTCAATATATGATATTGAAAACATTGTCATTTTTCGTACAAATTACTCAGAAATTATATCAACTCAATTTAAAACAATTGTTTCAGGTTGCATTTTGCATGATCGCATTTTGAATTTTTATCAGTTCGAATCACACAATTTTATCTCTCTGACCCGATAACTAGGAACATTTCCATCATATGTCTGAATGTTGATTATTGATAGTCCGTTTGATGGTTTATTTGATCATTGAACTTATTAATTATCTGACTTTTTCCTCGAAAACCTCAATTTTACGACTTTAACGAATTCGATTTACGAATTCTTCAGAGAATTCTGTTGAAAGATTCTAATATCAATTCCAATCAATGATCCGTAGCTTTTCCCAACCCCAGCACATTTCACACACAACACGATAATAAATCTAATATAGTCAATGCCCAACAATAATTGAACTGAAAAAAGTGATCATTCATATGTAACAGCACAGTCAATATAAATGAATATCATACAGCATTGTGATGTGAAGAACGAAATTACCGTGAGTGATCATAGAGGAGATAGGTGCACTGGTTCATCACTGACAGTAATTGCCAGTATATTGTACGTATTTCAACAGCGTGCTGGGAATCCTGAATAGCCTTGTTTCTGTGTCATGAAAATGATTACTGATGTATGGCGGGTGGTAGCACGACAGGGGGTGCATGCTCTCGCAAACTAACATAAGTATGCTCTATTGTACACAATATTGATTCATTAGTTTGATGGTTCGTGATTACAACGATCTCTTGTTAAACACAGGTATAATGGGAACTGATTAGGATAAAGTGTGAGCGTTAGATGCATGGTTAGTTATGCAGTTCTATGGGGTATGGAGAATAATAATTGGTTTCAATTCACATATACTTTGCTTTGTACATGTATTAATTGAAATATACGTGAACTGATCAAAGTATGTCTTTCGGATGTATTCATGAAAATAATAAATGTGAGTCCAATTTAAATTGTCAAAAGGTTATCAAGTTGATATTGGGCATATTGGTGCCCGTTGATTAAAGACGCTTTCACATTTGTACCCTCCAATCTTTTCAAGTAGTCCTAAGCGAAATTCTTACACGTCGATGTTGAATTATTGACAAAACAGTGAAAGAGACGACGATCGTCCGAATCCTCATTTCGCCTCCAAACTATCAAGTAGAATTATCAAGTTCACGGGTTTTTCCGTCCCGGTAAGTCACGTGATCCAATAGGTAATTTTCCATTTCGTTTCTACCTGATTAACTTGACTTACACCGTAACGAAAAAAATGCAACCATGCCAATATGAATCAGGAATTGGACGGATCACTTCAAATGAACTTTTCGCGAGATAGTTCATGCTGGGAATATGTAATTGAATAGTTTGCTCTATAGGAATCATATAAAATTTAGTTTTTTTGTTCAGAGCTACAGTTTTAAGCGACGCAAAATAACCACGTCGTTGACTTTCTGCTCAACTCCAATATTCATTAATTCATTTAGTAATCAAGCTTTCAAATATTGCCCATTTCTATCATTCATCCAATATGTACTATATAAAGCCGTTTGTATCAAGTGATGATTATTGAATTGAGAAAAAATTAGCAAATTAACTCATTATTACCCTTAGATACATGCTATTTTTGTAAATTAAGTTATAATTAACTAATTGTTATTTAATCATCAGTTGGTACAATTGGCACTGAGTGAAATACTGAATCACGCGGGTTGATTCAAATTTGAAATACTCTTATCAGTATCGAAGCTTTTATAAATAACTGCTATCACCCAAACGTCGTACAAAAATTAGAAACTCCATTCAAAATATCTTCATATAGGAACAACTAATTGATTATCATGCCATTGAACGCGTGTGCATTCGAGTCTCACATAATCCATAATAATATATATATCGTCCTGGCATTCGTACCCTCTAATAAAGTCCCTGTCGGTGGGGTCGTTAATCAAACACTAATCATCATCAAAACTATATAACTGTATGCAATTCAACTAAGTATATATCGGTTTTTATACGACTCAGCTTTGCGGTGGTCAGTCATGCCGTACTATTTGCGGTGAAGTTCCGATCATGACCATCCGACCATTCACTGATAAAACGTAATGGCAACCATTTACCCTCTGCCCATTATTCCGCGCAGCTTTAATTATTTGACATGGAGCCTCCATTAAAGGATATGAAATTAACAGGATCATAACACTATCCACCCTTCTCGACGCAGAACCCATCGGTATATACGCAGTCTGATCTCGATAACAGTTCCATAGCACAGTACGCAAATGATCGACAATAATGCAAGTTTAATTATTATCTGTAATTATGTCGATGGGCAACCAGCAAAAACGGGTTGAGGGTCACTTAATTTGCAATAAAAGTTTTATGAACACTTCTGCTCGACCACGGAATGTAGCGTGATTGTGACACTCGGGTTAACTGTGACATATATAGACCTGATTTATTTATATCACTTCTTCGTCGTCTAGTTATAATGCAGAGGGATGGAATCGTGAGTGTTGAGTTAATTCTGAATCTCGAAAATAGAATGACGGAAAGTCATTATCAAACTTATATGCTGTAATTACCAATTCAGTCGTGAAATCATGCAACGTATGCAGTAGATGATCTCGATATATATATATATATATATATATATATATATATATATATATATATATATATATATATATATCCCGAAACGTCGCGGAAGTAGAGCATATCAAGTGAGTGGAAAAACCGTGAAACTTACCGTTAACATTTATATATATATATATATATATATATATATATATTGGAGTTGTTTAAACACGTCTGACTCGGCTTCACCATCAAGCGACTCAATATAGAGTCTTTGTTGACAAAAACATCCAATATCCATTCCAAATTTGATTTGATCACATTATTATTCATTCCGTTGGATCATTGAATACAATAAATTCCATTTCAGATCAATCATATTCTTCCATGGAGAACATAGTCCGTAAGATATATCTGCTCCTATAGAGAACATAGGATATCTGAAACGTTATTTCGAGACGATTGTTATATTGTCAGTCAAGTGAATGTCATATTCGAATGGAGGTTCTATGAAATTGAATGTTTTCAGATGTTTTAATCAATAGTCCGATCATTTTGTTTTCATCAAAATGAATGGATATGCACACACCATTGTAAGGACAAATTATATATATATATAAATATATATATATATATATATATATATATATATATATATATGTATATTATATATATATATATTTATTTATAAATATATGAATATGTATATGTTAATGTATATATATGACTATATGTTCATATATATATATATATATATATATATATATATATATATTAAAAAAGTTCACGTCATATTTTCCTCAGTACAATTCTTTCCACCGTGTTTGTCATATGATTCATGTTGTCTAGCGTTCTCTAGCTGCTACTTAAAAATGGTCTCTCGACCGTATTTCTCACACGATCTTTCACTGTTGATTTAGTAGCTTTCTCTCTGACGCGTTCTCCGCCACACCATCCCGACTCCAGAACTACTCTCTCAGAAAACCACCCCCCAAAACGCTCTCACACACACACACACTCACACTTACACGGATATATATACTGCACTCGGAACCGAACCCAGATACGTGAGGTGGCTTCAGTACATATATAGGTACTCGCGAGAAAGATTTAGCACGTTATGAAACTTAGAAGACGGTCAAGCCTAGGTGGAATGATGCTACGTGAGATGCGTTGAGCCGTTCCTCATCATACTCATGTGGTGGTTACTGCATCATTATTTGAACCGAATTAAATTTCGTTATATGACCCAATGATACGTCATATTTCTTGACTTCTTCGTTAAGTGAATTGTTTCTAATATTAACATTAATTCATTATCATTGATTTTCCATCTCTGAATGTTCTAGGAATGATTCACATCGATAACAACTAAAAGTAATGTATTCTAAATAACATTTATTCAAATAACATCATTCTACAATATGAGTTTACAATTCTATATTCTGAAACTATACACATGTTCAATGTGGGCTCATTGCTTATGTTCAGATTATACGAAATTAGGATTGAAAATTGATTCTCGCTCATTATGTTACTTGTACGATCGTCATTTCAATTTGGATCTTTATATGCATGGACCGTTACGTCTTGTTCCCACTCATGTTGAAAGTCTTATTCATCCCTTGCAGAATAGTAATTTAGC
The DNA here is from genome assembly GCA_907164805.1 of Brachyptera putata. NCBI lineage: Eukaryota > Metazoa > Arthropoda > Insecta > Plecoptera > Taeniopterygidae > Brachyptera > Brachyptera putata. Next base: position 23,680,130 of record OU015464.1, on the reverse strand, counting down.
ACCAACTTCTCATTTGAAAAATTTGACAAAATAGACTGACATGAATAGATTCCCTGACAAGTTGATATACCCGGCACCTCCACCCATCTTTTAGAGATCGACACTTTTTGGCTCTGCTCCTCAACCTGTTTTAAAAGTATATGAAATAAATAGATTGGAAATAATGTACATGGATTAAACTTTATCGCAAGATTTGGGTGCTTATATTTATCTATTTTGTTGTTAACTTATTTTGTTTTTCAGTTATTACACTTTTGAAGGTCCATTAGCTTCTGTAACTTGAAGTTAAGTCCTCTAAAGCTAGTGATTTAACCATAATAGAGAACATACTTGTCCCAGTTTTGCAAGTTTCACAATTTATACGGATTCTTTTCCTTTTCTTGAACAATATCGTATTTTGTGTTTGAATAATGTGTTTATAGCAGCTATGGCTTCACCTCTTGTCTTCAACGAAGTGGGGGATCTGAAACATTTCTGCATTGAAAACTGTTTTGCATAGTGTTATATGAGTAATATCATTTATTCCATATTCATATAGATACGAACTACAACTACCATTGAGAGATCACACTCGAAATCTGCGCTTCCTTCAGATTCTATTGGTGAAATGAAATATCTCAACCTAATGGGTATATGTAATCTCAAAGGTGATTCAATGTAGATAGAAAAAAAATGTTCTCTAATTTTCGGGGGTTTATCGAAGAAACAGCTATAATCGTATATGTTCGGATGTGGATGACTGAAAGATTCATTTAGGCTAATATCGTAAATTGTCAACATTATTTCTAGTTTTGTATTACGATTCCAGCGATCAACTAGTTTATTTGTCTACAGAATCGTATAAAATATACAAGATATACTTGATTTACATTTTGAACCAACCGCTGCATTTTTTCATAGTTGCACAAGTAACAATTACCAGTTATTCAAAGGTCTCTCGCCTTATACAAGAAATCTGTTCACGCACCATTATTCCCGAGCTGCATTTGTTGGCAAAACGTTGTACAGTCTAATAAACTTTATGCTCTCATCTCTCCCACACCACGCAAATACTGTGTTTTGTCTCTATGCTAGGTGCAATTTGGTCCTGTAACACGATTGTACACTTTATTGTACACACATACACACACACCAATATATATATATATATATATATATATATATTTTTTTTTTTTTCAATGTTGCTTAACGACCCCACCAACAGCTAGGTTATACGGGGGTACGAATGAGCGGATGATTATGAAACGATGAAGTGATGATAGGTGAAAGGACGTTTACAAAAACCCATGCCTTATGCGGGACTCGAACCCACGCCCAACGGTGACTTCAGTTACTACCGCTAGCGATAATTGACTTAGCCACCGGGGCGGCTATATATATATATATATGGTAGGATGTTTTCTTCGGTTGTGCCACGTCTTGCAGTTAGCAAGACGTTTGTAGATCAGCGATTCGATCGCTGATCTACAAACCGAGAAGACCTGAAGATGATGGGTGAAATCTCATCGAAACGTCGTTTCCCGCTAACTGCAAGACGTGGCACAACCGAAGAAAACATCATACCATGTACCATCGGCCACGAGAATCTCCGTCAACACACACATATATATATATATATGTATATATATATATATATATATATATATGTGTGTGTGTTTTCACTTAGACGAACTTCCAAAGGAAAACACTCTTGATATTATGTTGCAATATACACTGAACGACAAAGAAAAGCTAAACCATTTTCTTAACTACTTTACAGTGTATTACTATGATAATAAAAAGGAACTATAGGTATAGCTATGATCTCAAGAATGCATGTTCTGCATTGAATATAAAACCTTACTCCATGTTATAATGTTTAACAAAGCTTATAGTATGTTATGCTCTGATGCGACCAAGTGATGTTATAGTTTATAAATATACGAGCAATATCCGAACGGTAATGGCTTGAGTATAGTACCTATATACATTGTGAATAATTTAAAATTTTGCTGAGGGAATCATGACTAAACATTGTTCTATTATGATATGTTTCAATAATCTCAAGTTACTGTACTCAAGTTACTGTTCAGTACTGTGTCACAACGCATAATAACAAAACATAATATTGACTCATTATTGTTGGTTGTGACGATGGTGGTGTTTCTAGAATGTAATTATTATTTCATTTTAACGTATCAATAATGCGTATCGAATTGAAATTTTGTGACATATTTACAATGGTAATTGGTTAAGGCCCGATATTACGAAATACAGGCTCTCTTATTTCGACCTAATGCAAACAAATCGCAATGCCATCAGTTGACTGGAAGTTGAAGGTAGACCTGTCTTGATGATTCCAATAATGACGAAATTAAGATTTTGCGGATTTATTGATTATTTCTATATATTTGTTTCGAAATTTTAACTCAATTTTCTCTCTACAACAAAGAGAGATCGATCTATATGGAATCGATCACGTTATTTGCACCTTCCTGAATCCAATATTCAGTGGAACTACGCACCTTTTCAGAGTTTTTGTTCAGTCTTCTTTAAGCAAATAACGAAATCAGACTTGAATTAGGCCTACCTCTGAAGTTCTCCTGAACAAGCCTACAGGCTTGCTCACATGCAAAAAATTCGTTCAAATTTTGGAGACTTTTACTTAGATGAAATAATTATTTATTGCGGTTACTTTCCAATTCCATGATTCCATGAAAACTATGTTTCTCAAAAACAGCTAGAATCGAAAATGTTAATATTCAAATGATTCTAGGAGAATCAGATGTGACATTGTTCAAACTCTTCTATCGACACCTCAAAAATATGTCATCACCTAATCAATTATATATTTGTAGGCTATATCGTCATTAAATTCAATATAGGGCATAAATTGAATTACGACCGTCAAATATCATCTGTTGAACAAATTAAATACAACTTCTTGATCATTTTATATTTAAACTCCATCTTTCACAATACATAATATTTATGTCAAGATTTTTCTCATCCACTTGAAATACAATTTGAAAACTACACCCTTTAATTAACTAAAGACAATAGACACTTTTCAGAAAACCACTAGATTCACCACCGTAACAGAGTGCACTCCTCACGTAGATAGACGGCGACGTCTCAATTACGACGCCAGCCGTCGAAATAATGTACTTCCCCATCGCGTCTAATGTACTAATTTTCCTCATCGCTGATGACAGTCTGTTTCAGTTCCCATCGAACTGAGTCAAGAGGTTTCAGTCTGCCTCCGTATTTCAGGAGAACACTCTGTATTAAGAGTTTAAATAGGTATTTTATCTACTCTCATATTCATTCAATATATCCTCACGATACTTTTATGGTATTTAAAATTGTTTTATTTTGTTTATACCATTCCACACTGTTCAATTTCAGTTGATGCAATAATTATTATGTTGGTTTGATACTGAATCGTGTTTTTTTAGCATTTTAATGGTTGTTATTTGTATGGTGAATTATGAGAACTAAATGGTGATGACAATTCTATTGGGAAAACGAAAAAGAAATTCGTTCTTGGTGGATGGAACAGAAAGTAGCGTAGTATTCTCAATATGTGTTTGAATTCAAGACGTGATTTTCAGACATGTGGAACTGTTACGGAAGAGTGCTAATATAATATATGTACTATATCTCGATTGGAAAAACTTGTAATGCCTATGAATTCAACTACCACCCACCCACCACCAACCAGTACTGTATGCATATAGGTGTCAAAGCGTCAATTCACATATATTTTCATTCTTGTCCTTTATAGTCGCAGTGATTTAAGCACGTTTTCTAAATATAGCTTGATCATTAAAGCAAACGTGAACAGAAGCATATTTTCGAATGCTTGCATTATTCCATTTTATGCATTCGAGTAGATATTCTCCATAAAAATATAAAACTTTATGTTCATGGGTACACCGAGAGTATAGATATGGCATCCAACGCACATGAAATATAATTCGTTGACTCGTTTCATATATACTGCTTTTATAGCCACGACCTTAAAGAAAAGGAATCAATCTTTCAGCACAAGACAAATAGTTTAGTCGTAACAATTCACACCAAATCGTTAAAGCATCGATATTTTCATTTGTTATCGAAACTGAATACTATACAGTTCAGTAGTTAGTGTATTCCAATGCGCCTCTTGGGTATTCGACTGTAAGCTGTATAACGTTCCAAGATAAATCACTTGGCATGCAAAGATGTCTCGGGCTAGGATGCTGTGTATGCCATGGACCAAGCACCATGGCAACGCCTCTTGGGGAAACATCTTCATCCGAGTCACTCTCTCTCTCTCTCTCTCTCTCTCTCTCTCTCTCTCTCTCTCCCACTATCTCTATCTTTATCTCTCGACCTTTTTTCTCTCTCATGCACATTGAGTCTCTGGAGTCAACGCTTTCCGTATACCCAAACAGCCCAGTGAGCGTGCGTTTTAAACCAGTGCTCTAGCATCGAAAGCGTGTTGTATGCTATTTATTCGTCAAGATGCACGCACAGGTAACTTTTCCTTAACGTTTGACTATGATTCATAGACTGACATAAATATCTCAGGTACATGACGGTGTATATCATGTCGTGGTATCCATGCTTTTCAGTTCTTAGTCAAATCCTACTGAAGGAGAAAATAAACAGATTACACCTTATGGAACTCTTCAAGTGCCGTTAATCTGTTGTTGGAACAAGGAGATAGAGTAAACGCCGTTATTATTTTATCTTTACAAAAAATATTAGGTTGTGAATTTACACTCTGTTCACTCATCGGCATCGCATTGCGATTTTAGGAACCTCATAATTTTCACCAAGTTGCACCGCATTATTATTTGATATATGAGTAGAGTCATTTTCTGTCACAAACTAATAATTTGTAGGCCACTCTGTTCAAACTCTTATCCAATCTATAATAATATTTGTGAAATAAGATTTAAAGTAACAATAAAATCTCAATTCAAGAATTATATTTCTGAAAATATCATGTTGTAACGTTTGACTCCATTCTCACGTACTCACCATTGTGTTTCAAATATAAATAACAACAAGTAAATATAATATCTGCTATTTCCCTCGAACTGATCGTTGGGAAAGTTTTTCAAGAAATCTTTTTATCGTGTACATGGCTACTTGGAAGTTTCAACCCACTGCAATGAGTTCGAAACGTAATTACGTCGAGCACATTCACCACTGAATAATAGACTTCATATCCTGGTTTAGTTGTAACTTTTAACGACGTGCTCGAGTCTTGTGGATGCAGTCAACGTCTCGTCTCGCAGCACTGTAAGTGCAGCCATGAGTGCATTCTCTGGTAATCTAATGGAACATTCTTTTTTATTATTCAGTGAATTATATTTTATTCTATTCAGCAGGCTTCAGGAATGTGAGATAAACAACAATGCATATATTTTATTATATCATTCGTTATTTTAGTGGAGGTGCCGGTTTTCCTTCTAGCATGTTTACAGAATTGTACGTGAATAACTGATGGGAGATGGCATGTTTTTCAGGTTACCATAGATATTAGAAAAATGTATAACGGCATACAGATAATTACTTAATTTGCCACTGACAACACGAATTGGAGAGCATTGTTGTTCACGTAGCACAACAATGTGGGACATCTGTCGTAGGTAGATTATATATTTGATATTCTGAAATATGTCTTCTCATTTGTTTTGATCAAATCAGCTCATTTGTATCAATGAATATAATGGCTGTCAAATTTCATGTCTGTCAAATTGTATGAGAGATTATTCGAAGAGATTGTGGTGAGAGAGAAATAAATGGTTGAAATGATCTCAACGAATCAAGGAGAGTTATTAGGCATATTCGTTCTAACTAACAGCAAAATAGAAATGATAGTTTGTTTTAATCACACCAAAATTGAAAATATATATTGTCTGAAATAGCTGATACAGATACTGTCAACAACTCATGACCTATATTTTTATTCCCCACTAGAGTTTCCTCACGAATGATTCCCTGTTATCTGCAATTTCCCACAATATTGTTCTGGATAAGGTGTGGCATCCTGGGGGAAAGGGAATAAGTATAGTGGTGGTTTTGTTGGGTTGGAGGAGGGGTGTTGGTTTGGTGGAGGACGTCGGAAGCGTCTACAATCCCTCCGTCTTAGGGTTTACCGCCCAAGACACTTGAGATGTATTGCGACACACATAAATGCGAAAAGCAGTCTTCGGTTGGGTAAACACCACACTTCCAACAGGAAAACCCCGGTCGAAATCACCCGCATCAGTCTTGTCGCTTACGCTTCGCGGTTCCCGACATACCACGATGCGCGTGCAGCCGAATGTTAAGGATGGACAGAAAAACGTTTTACTTCTAATATACTTGTTCCTGAACGGGTATGACATATAGTTACTGGTTAGTGTGAAGATGGATATCATTTTCGAAACCACCTGCACACTCATGTAGAACAAGACCGTATCACCGTATCCGAGATTAACACATAAATATCTTCAACGAATTTACTGGTCGTATCTCGAGTTTATGTGGTAGCCATAGCAATGTATGATAATTGAGTGTCTTTCTCCAGAGTCTTTGCAGTTCGTTTTCGGTTAATTTTCATGAAAAATAACTGTCAAAAATGAGAGTGGAATTGTTAATAATCGCCATCTTTTTTTTTATATTGTAAAACATTGTGTGAGATGGAAATCTATTTGATAATGCCGATTTTTGAGGAGATGTATAAACCTAGTGAAAACTGATATTTTGTTTTCTGTGATTTTGTTTCCATTTATAATAATACGTTTTATCATAGGTCAGATCAAACTTTCTGCATCTTATATGCATGGACATTTTTCATTCATGGTATCACTCAGTGAATATAGAATGTAATATTCTCTAACAAAAAATGACTTATTATACTTGAAACTTTCAAACGAATCTCTACAAACTTATGACCGAACTTGATTTATTTGTCATGTTCTTTCAAAATAATTGAGTTGTCCAATGATTTTCACCGATATAGACCTGGTTTAAAATGCTGTAGAAAATACAACGATCTTCTGCGTGTGGAAATTTGCACGAACAAATTCTCGTCATTGTAGCTAATAATGATATAGAGAATATTGAATAACATAATATATAGATAGATGAATTGATTTCTAAGTCATATTGTCAAACAGCCAATTAGCGAAATTGCACAATTGAGTTTCCAGTTGGCTCAGCTGCAGTAACTGTATGTCTTGAATCTACTAAGAACATCTCAGAATAATGGGACTATAAGAATATCGCGAGTGAAAATATGTGGCATTGTATACCCAGCTCGCGTAGATCGATACGATTTGTTTAGCAAGAATTATGTGTTTCAGTTTATTCACTAAATCCTAGCAACTTAGTTTCAACTTCTTCATGATGTAGTAATTTTACGAGGATAATTTTACAATTTATTTTGGTAAAATGTTTATATTATCCGTACCTTATCATCAAATGTTTGATCAACCTAATTACTTAAGGATTAATTATCATGAACCATATTATTTCACTTATCGTGATTCGAATTTAATCATATATCCAACAATATGTCACCATTTGCTCCAAACGAAGAACTGCATATTAAGTAGTGAGGAATATTTACATTAGAGTGTGTTGTGTTTGAGCACATAAGATAAAAATGGTAATGTGGATGAATGGTACGAGAAATTACCCTCGCACAAGAAGAGCATGGTTCTACCTAAAATGTCACCCTCGCTAAAAGTTTCATTTTTAATGCGTGCCCCTATTCTTGTTATATTCTTCAGCTTATCCATCACCAAAGACTTTCATTTCAGTTTTTCAGGTTTTTCATAACGCTATTCCTGGAAATCGCGTGTCGTAGTTTTAGCAGTACGAGTGTTACGCTAAGACTCGAATTGAGCATACTTTCGGGAATATTTTATTCAATTCAATTTGATATACATCTTATGCAGACATAAAACTTAATATTGTGATAAAATAATAGAAATAATATTAATAATACACATTTAGATGTGTGAATGAATACACAATAATAATGAATATGAACCACATAATGAAACACATAATGAATATAAACCTACAGTAACTCATGACCGAATGAAAACATTTTATTTTTTAAGATTATTTCAAGTATTTTTTTGTTTGGTTTCTAGAAATATATGTTCACACAACATTCCTAAACAAATATTTTCTTACGAAAAGATGTCAAATGCAATTTGTCAAAGTTCGGAGATTCTTTTGTGCATCACATTCTTTTTGTTATCGTCTGCGGACAAGCAAGAATTGGTTCGAATATTTCCGTGCCACACGATAAAGGAAATGGGAAATACAAAACTCATTTAAAGACTATAACAGGAACATTTTTTTATTTGATTAAACTACACTCAATATATCTCTGTGGCGTTGTTGTACGGTCTCCAGCAGGATGTTTTATCTCTATTCTTTTCTTCTCGAACAAGTTGAACATTCTTAATTTACTTTAAATACACATTCTGTAAGTTTCGCGAGGAATGTTTCACCATCTTGACCTATATGTCTCATCTCACCAAAAATCATTGTTTCATCTACATTTTTTCCTTTTGAAATAATTGCTACATATGTGTAGCAGAGTTACATATTATGTTCGCCAGGTGACCCAAAACGTCCCACCCATACTCAAAACTTGCCACCTCTCGTTCGGATATTGATGGACTTATGGATGTTGACACGAAGACTATATTCGAGATTTAAGAAAGAGAACATATTCGAAATACTAACTCAGACTAATGTCCATAACATTAGGCTTGAATAAGGTGCATGGAGTATTTATGAACGTAATTTACAATGATTGTATCAACGATTTCTCATATGCATTATATATGTGGCCCATCATTGTAGTTTCACATAATATCTTCTGAATTTAATTCGAATTTCTCATTGATCCATTCCAAGGCTAGATATGGGAGGTTCACCGAACCATCATTCAAGAGACCGATGTTGTATTTTCCCTTTCTTGTCAACCATCCTGACTAGAATTATTCTACGAGACCATTGTCGTGGAAGCTAGTGAATACTATCGAAAGATCATTGATAATATTTCGAGAATGTCAATGATAAAATATATATCTAAATTCTGTTTTTTCGTATTTGTATTTAACAAATGAATATCAATCAAATTGTCGTGTTGGATCCACTTGTAGGTACACTGCATACCAGGATAATTGACGAATTGATTATATGCTCCCGAATAAATACTTGTCAGACAGGTAGAAGTATAATTGTTCCTGATGTCAGTAAACTGTGACAGGTCGTTAAGGGTTTATTACGTGATTGTGTTGGTCACCTTCTAACTTGTACCTGTGGATATACTCCCGATTTTTCTGATGTTGAGTGTGCGTTTCCAATTTTCATCTTTTGTACTTTGTGACAGAATAAAATATGTATGAAAAAGTTAAGGTGACAGGAAACGCTGTTCTGGGAGATAGTTCTTGTCGTCGTTTAAACTTCTGCGAATACGTGTTATTTTGAGTAGAATTCGTGTCGTTAACTACTTTATGCGTAACTTTATATTTCAGGAAGTCATGTGATAGACTTTTTAAACGTCTTTAAAGCTTCTCTACTTATCCATCCTACTTAAAACTAAGGTGAAACTTCGTTAAATTATAAACATGAATAATAATGCACACTCCTTCAACTTTTAGGGTTTTAATTTTAATTCTGAATTCATACGATTATATTCTAGTATGAATTCACTCGGCCGTTCGTTAGACACAGTGAGTTGAAGCACTGCTATGAAATTTGAAACGGGACGGGTGTTGGTTTGAATCCCGCTGTGGGCACATGTTTTAATAAACCCATCTATTCGTATTTCTACTCCATTATTTCATCATCAGTTCATCACCAACTCACTCGTATCCCTTATAACCTAGTTGTTAATGGTGTCTTCAAACACTATCAGTAACCAATAAGTGAGTAACAAAAAGTAACAAAAGTTACGAGTGAGTAACAAGAAATAAAGTGTGATGACGATAAGTATGCGAGCTGACCTGATAATATTGATATAATAAATCTTGAATAAAGTTGAATTTGAGTGAGCCGATAAAAGGCGTGTGATAAATTCAGCGAAAAATATAAATATGTACATACAAGATATATTTCCTCAATATTCGTAGACGAAAAATGATATTCCACATGACGTGAAAAGCTAAAAAAACACGAAAAGTCTAGGTAAACGTCAGATGAAAATCTACACACCAAAAAGGCAATAAGTAAGTTCCAATGAAGCAGGTCTCACGTGTGTGAACCTCATATAGCAATCAAAGAGTGAGTCGGGTCGAGTCGTTGAGAAAGGGGAGGGGGGGAGGAGGGGCCTCAAGACCAGGCGAGAGAAAACCATGAGGAAAGAAACTGTTCAAAAGTGACTGCGTGGAAAAGTTTCCTCAAGAAAAGTCAGGGCCTATTGGAAAACTTTTTATACTTGGTCTTCCCATAATAAAGTTTTGTGTTCACCGGGACAAAATCTTATAATATGATATGTGGCCGGGTATAGTCGTATCATATAATCCAAAAGCAATACGTACTATATTATTGGGAAAACGCCATATTTGAGTCTCGTCGGATGAGCGAACAAGACGTAAAAATGATATAAAATAGTTCAGGGTTACTCAAATCTGATCAAAGTTGATAAATTGATCGATTTGTTCATCATATATACAATAGTTTTCATAGAATGATTTTCATAATTGAAAGATCCTAATTAGGAGATTTTCTTAATACTCCGTAAATCCTCATTAACTTCCACAAACATTCCTATGCCTCCAAGCTTCAAATTCAATTCACATCATTTTTCTCTCTTTGCAAATATCCCGTACAACCTGGCGGTTAATTTTCTAACATTCATTTTTGTTGAAGTGTGCAATGAGAACGGTACGAATTGCATAATACATACGGAAGGTGAAGTTTTTACTAACCAATTATATAATACTAGAATATAATATTACTAAACTTTTCTACTACTTGACCCTGTACTCCCCGTTCCTGAGTCGTACCCTCGAGGCGTTCCTCACTTCCGTAAATGTTACCATTTTTATCATTTCTTATTCTCTTCGAGAATGAATATCCAAACATTTTTGTACGCACCTTACACAACAACTTTTCTCTCACGCCCACCTCTAAAATAAACAACTCATAAATAATCAAAACCTCCAATACTATCATCTCACTCAGTTCTTGACAAACTCCTTTCGTTACCAATACTTCAAAGTGATTTAAAATAAATAATTTGAGCTGATAGTACAATTTAATATTCTATATTGAAGAAAATCTCAACAATTTTTTTCTCATGTTATTTTCGCCATTTTTCTCTTGAATGAAGTGGAAGTTCAATGAAGTGAAGTTTTCACGTCCTTTTCTCAAATTCCTCTATGAATAAGGTGGAATGAAATAACCTGACAACATTACAACTTTGGTGAGTTCATTTGTTTGACGACAAAGAAATTACACGGAAAAAAAATGAAGAATATCTATTTATCTATACGAATAATTAGTCAGCACCTGAAAATCCTTTGAATCCTCCTGAAAATCATTGTGATTTGGTAACTATAGTCTTACTCGTAGATCTACATCCATCTAGTTCTTCATTAGGAAGAAAATGTCCCAATCGAAATGATTATTCGATCATAAAAAAGTCTATATTTCATGATACCTGAATTCAGATGTGAAAACACATATATTTTCACACTGAATACTGATGAATTTCAACAGAGTAAAACCATCATAGTGTAATGTGATGAATTTTATATTGATTTAAAATGGGGTTTGCTATGAAAACAATTCATAATGAAGAAAAGTACACGCAAATGCCATCATTGGATGATTAGATAGGCCTACAAATGACAAAGTTGATATGAAGATGATTATTCCAAATGGTAACTCAAAGAGTGATATATAGCTTTCTATCAATCTAGTTGAAATAAAACTTTATTTTTAAGAAGGTCTTGACCTATATATTGAACCTCATTCAGTATTGGCCAACAAATAACGCGTGTAAAACGTGCACAATGTGAATATATCGGTAGACGAAGCGCCATCAACTTATCTTGTAATAAATGCAATATCATTCCAATAGTCGTCAGTAGCGTTGTCGTTTCTCAGTCGGAACTGGAATTCGATTGCATTTCTTTTGCAATGGTCTAAAGACCACGCTTCACAAGACTGCAGGCTATGTATCTTAACATTCATGGCTACTCTTCTCCATGGCTTCCATCTCTCGGCGATAAAAGAAAACTCACATAGCTCACTCCGTTCAACGACCAAACGTATTATAGAAATAGCAATTCGGATACGGGATAACTTTTCCGATCATGTTCGTCTATTTGTTATACGATATGTTATCATCTTTTGTATTCGTTTCTGAAGTTTTTCGGAAAAACACAATCTTAAATATGTACGTTATGGTAGTTGTTTTCGACCTTCAAAATACCATTTATTTTGTTGGCGTAGATATTGGGTCAAATCCATATAGCAGACTTCAAGGAAGAAATATAATAGTAGAAATGAAAATGATTTTATATGATCATTGTTCAAAAGTTTGTAAACAATGACATGTCATTTCGATCAACTAGTATGAAATAGTTGAGTTTCGTTGAAATTGCTATTTTTGCTAAATATGTTGTAAACAGATTCATTTTGTGACTGAACGATTTGAGACGTTGGAAATATTATTCAGAGCTAAAACAACGTGAAGAAGTTATCTTACTGTGAGAAAATACAAAAATTCATCTGATCTATACAAATTTTTTCCTTGATAGCAAAAACTGGTACAGGCCTACTTGTATCCACGAGCGATGAGATCCGATCGATTGTCTACCCTATCCCACATTTTCAGCCCATCGGGTGGTTCGAACCTTCATATTTCATGGGTAAACCGTACGAAGTCTCCATTCCATTCACAAACAAAAAACTTGAGTAATATGATTGAAAAAACTCCACAGATCATATGTATTCATTCTTCAGTTACTTCAGATGACTGGAATGTAAACTGTCACATATCTTCAGTAGTTCATTTCTCTTTTCACCCAGAGAACTTGTATATACAGTACATTCATACACTAGGATACAATCCTATCACAACATCTCTGAATCCCTTCAAAGATTTGAGAATTCGCGATTGAATATTATCCACCAAAACTCTTCTCATGAATAAAAATATGTTATCGGATCAAATTTTCATATTACCATCCATGAAGTGGGTTGAATATCACAAACATTTTAATTGGATGAGCGATAGTGAGACATCAATTCGATCCGCAGGGTGTCTTGCTTTTTCTGACTTCCAAAGTTTGCAAAAGTGACAGTTTTGGTGGAAAGTGATACGAAATGTGATACATCAGATTTGAAAAACTGATGATTCAAATCCAGAATAATACATATTCTCAAGAATAACATGGTGAAGTGACTGGAAATAATTGATCTGGAGATTTTGGAATATTGAACTGTTTCTAGTTCTATGAAAGTCGGGAAAGCGATTACCAAGATATGTGTAGATTATTATTATTCATTCAAATATCCAACTTATCTTTCAACGTATATGCAGCGTTGAACTAGAATATATGTGTATATATATATATATATATATATATATATATATATATATATATATATATATATATATATATATATATATATATATATATATATATTCCTATATATATATAGGAACTGAAATATCAACTACATGGATTTTCGTTGTTTCGACCAAACCTTTTCATTTCGTCTTATCTTACCCCGTTTTTTCACCTCTGACATCGAGCATTTTCCTGAATTGGTGTAAATCAATGCGACGTTCATAGTTGACGTGATGGCACGCTATTAAGTGACACTAGATTTTGAGTTTAATGACAATCATTATTCTTAGAAGGTGTCATTGTTTGCCGCCGGAGGACTTGCGTGACAAGCCTCCGTGACTTTTGACAGGTGGTACGTTGTTCTGGTAATGAATGAAACGATTCAATTACAAGCAATATTCTTCTTCAATAGGATGCCAAGTTCAAATCAAATAATCTCAAATAACACTCTACCAGGATAGCATTGGTATTCTAGTTGTTACAGAGATACGTTTATAACTTAATATTCATTCATATATTGTTATTTTTTCATAGGCACTTCAAAATGAGAATATGATATAGGATACTTATGAACACACAAAAGGTTATCTGAAGAAATATAATTTTATTGTGATAACTTTGCAACGGCATGAGATATTAAAATTATCATGCTACAGTAGCACAGATCTTTTTGATTTCTTAAACGTAAGAACTATTCAACTTATGTGGTATAACTTTCGCTGAGATACAGCTGGAGATAAATAATATATCAGGTGGAGACCTATCAAAAAACTGTATCCGATGCCAATAATAATTGCAAACATCAATATCGTTCTATATTGGAAGTTTGATGACATTCCAATGAGGTCACTAAACACGGACATGTCCCTAAATCGATTCATACGTGCTCTCACATATACAAATGAGTACACAGTATATATTCTGTATTTGAGTGGTGTTGTAGCTTATAGTTATTTTAATAATTTATCTGTCATCATCCACCCCACAAAGAGCATATTATATTCAAATAATCACAAACACCTTAACATAAGTATAACTTCGTTCCAGTTTGTCGTCGTAGTAGTCGACAACCACAACTATACGAAATGAAGTGTATTCGTATGAATTCTCTCTTGATAAAAAAGATAATCATCCCCATGTCGGTGTGTCTCGACATCATTTCGTTAGCAAGTCCAGTTACCGCCCTTGCAACGACCAGGTTGGATTACACGGGACTCGCATCGTGGCTATAACTTGCATATACTGGCTTAGCGGATATGTTACATAGATTGAACTACCCAGGGAGTATCGGCCACACACAGTATTCATCGTGAGGGGGGGAGGGAGGGAGGATTTCAGCGAGGTTATGTATATATATAGAGTAAAGCTATGAATGTGATCACTCGGTCATGACAGTACTTGAAATTGTTTATTTTTGTGAACGATCCGATAGTTTAATTCAAATATAGAAGGTTATAGTTTTCAGAAACTATTTCAACACTAGAAAAAATATTATTGGTGTGCATTCATACATATTCATGTATTGATTGATTTTTTATATACATCCCACTGTACTGACGGTTGAGACCTATTGACGTCGGTGTATGATGTATGAGCTGGTGGGATGTAGATATGAAAGGTAATTATATTATGAATTTTTGAATAGTGGGAAGGAGTCGGTCGTGCCCTTTTGTTGGAAAAGATCCTGAAAATCGACCTGATCGACAGAGAAAAAACCGTTCAAGATAGTTAACCATGGTGGGAATTAAGGCCCAGTCTCCTGAATGACGGTTGAACATTGACTCAATGTTCATTTGTAGGACATTTGTACTTTTTGAAGATTATTAATAATTCACCCCATACGTACGAATTACTCGACTCTTTGCTAACAAGGATTATGATTTACTTTATACCATTGAGTCAATGTTTATACTTTTCATCGAAAAAGTGAAATTCATCAAAGTGTGTTTGAGTATCTCCAGTCCCAATATACAATTCGTATCTAATCCAAGATTAATTATACCGACATAATATTACTTTGACATCAGTAAGTGAACTAACAGTTTCTCATAGATTCTAGAATTGTGTAGCTCTTAAGACCGGTTGACCAGAACCTTACAGCATAAAGAACAGAATCACCTGCATAACCCTAAGTCTGTAATGGTCTAGCCACGAGAGCTTTCCTACAGATCTACGACTGATATGGAAGTGCAAAGGATTTGTGACTTGTGGTTCTTTGAGATAAAATAGTGACGTAGATGTTCAGAGAGGAAGAGAATTCATTGTAATTCGGTTTTCCAGTAGTGGTTGTGCGGTGCGGTTATGCATCGTTGCTCATTGTTATCATGAATTACTCGTACATGATGATACTATCTCATGAGTTTTGTAATATACTCGTATGTCCTAATCAGGGGATAAACAATTGATGTACGATTCCATTTAGAAACAGTTATATGAAGCAAAACTAAATAAGAGCTATTGGAAAAACTTATTTCAAAGAGCCAAATGGAAATGACCTAGTGATATTGTTATTTTCTCTCAATTATTTCATCATAGCGTGTACGTTATCATTCTCTCTTATACCTCCTGTATATATAAATATATATATATATATATATATATATATATATATATATATATATATATATATATAATTGAATTTTCAGAGATTGATTCAATTCGATTCAGTAACAAAACTGTGGTATATTTGTTATTTATTCCTAGAACCGTTTTGAAAATTCTTTCTCGAGAGAAACAACATACTTGCATGCATACATTCTTAGAAGTTCTCAAGTATATTGAGTGGAAGCTTGTGAACGTTTTTTTTTAAATATAGATCAGAATACATAATATAAAAAGTTATGAGATTCCTCATCGAAACACATTGGCCAAAAATGAGAGACCAATGAATATTCATTTGTGGACAGAAAATGTGAATAATTATGAACATTCTCTACGAAAGTGAGATGAATGAAATTGATTAATTCGAAATGAATTGGTTCAAAATAAGATCAGTATACGAATAATATCCTACCAACTTGGTGTATACCTTGTTTAGTAGCCATGTTGCCGCAGAAGCGAGAAAGCCCATTAACTCTTCACAAGAATAAATTAAAACCACACGAACAAAGAGTGAAATGTACTTTTAACTTCCTTCCTTTTCATGTTTCTTTCATTTCGGTTTATGAGCAAAATCTGTGCACATTTCGGGGCTAACTATTGTGTTTATTCAAAATGTCGAGTGTCTGAAATATTACACGTGAAAACGCTGCTGAAAGTGCTACTGAAAGTGCTACTGAAAGTGCTGCTGTGCCTCAGAATGTGTCGGTCTCATTCAGGATACGCACTATGCTAATGAAGTAAACCTTTTATTAAGTTACAAAATGGAAAACAAAAGACATATAGGCGTAGAGGAAAGTTTTATGAAGAAGTTTACTAATTCATCACCTGTGATTATAATTATGGTGAAAATAAAGAAGTTTTTTTCGTTCTGTTGAGTTATTTAGGAGTTTTATGGAACTTGGCGAAATCCTTGTTTATATATTTGTTGGAAGAATTTTTAATTATTCTTGAAAACTTACCTGATAAATTATAGTGTGAAGATATTTAAATGAAGTATAACCATCCTTTAGTTGTGACTCCGAGATTCATATAGCGTATGGTTATTTTAGTTTCTCTATTATATTCTTTAATTTATTCATTTATTCGTTCATATATTTATGATTGGTTTAACTGTACTGTACTGATGACCAAGATATATCAGTAACTTTTTTCGGTACTCAACATAAAATAAAAATATCATGTTTTATTTTCAAAATGTTCATTTGTGAATGGAACTGGATATAGGCCTACATTTCATCAAAGTGTATCAAGTTCCCGGCTTTTATTGTACGTAACTACTACGAAATTCAGTGCAATACAATTTACAGCATATACATTTATACAACACATTTCTTCCGGTCAATTTTTCTGTGATTTGTATGTGAATATTGAAGGTTGTCAGTAACTGATTTGAGAGGAGCTTCAATTATATTTCACCTTCAAATATATAGGAAGGTTTCATTCAATCAGCTCACTGCAAGATAGTATGAACTCACTCATCCCTGATGCATTTCCCAGTTTGTGGATCGAGAGTAATTCATATTATCCAGTGTCTTCCAGAGTGCGTATATCAACTTACTCCCAATTGTAGGATAGTGCACGAAAGCATGCAGTGCATGCAGGAAGTCATCAAAATGATTCTCATCAAATGAATCGATCGGTTTATTTTCCGGAGATATTAATTCTGATGGAATATTTTCAAATATGGTCAAACACAAATTGCCATCAAAATAATAAACATGGAATAGTACTTCGCGATAAAATGCTATGCCTATGGGTTATCGATGCTGTAACGATACTGATGTATGAAATAGGTTTCACAGCGTTTTTATTCCAGTACTTACAATTCCATAGACTGAAATATTTATATTTTTACATTCAGTTGCAAATGTTTGCCATTACACTAAAGTTTTATTGCGCATAATATCAATGAAGAGTGAAAATAGGTCATTTGTTTTGCTGGTAGACCTTCACAGAGGGTTTTCTGGCCTAAACGTGCTAAGCTTACGAATCTGTAAACTCACTGTACTTGTACTCGCGCATGCATCATTAGCATGGTGGGTGTATTAAGAATTGGAATAATAGTATATTCAAATATATATATATATATATATATATATATATATATATATATATATATATATTATGTGATAGTACCATATATTACGTTTCAATAAATATCATTGTACTATTATGTGGGATTTTTCTGATGCGCTGAAGTGTATGATGGCAAATTGTCGATTTTGTGTCAATGCTACCGCACGTATACGGTCTACCCTCTCACCTGTTGTAAACTATAGTCTGGTATTCCGAAATTATTTCGAGAATTATTGTTCAGAGATAATAGTTCTGACACATCTTTGAGTATTGAAATTCTCGAAAAATATCTTATGAGATTGAGCAAAAAAGCCCTACTGATTTGAACCAAATTTATTATTCTTTGTGGTTCTTATTCATTCACTGAAGTGTTTATTTCTAATTTCTATGAAAAATGAACACAATTGATAAGCTAATTACTTGTCGCCGGAGTCAGGAACGAGTTTGTATAAACCTGGTATCAGAGGTTTTTGGCATTATTTGATCAACACTTGGCGCTCTTATTAAATCATCACTCATTTCTTCTCCCTCGTGGAATAAATGAATCATAAAGAAAATATATCAATAAAATAAATTTCGATATGGTATTGGATCATATCTAGCGTTTGGTAACTGCTTATATGATGTAAGTCCACGCTCGATAAGCAAGGCAGTGTGGTGATTCAACAAGCAAAAGCAACAAGCAAGCAAAAGCAAGGTGATTCAAAGTAATTAAATGACTTCGCTCATGACCATATTCATCTTTCCATTCAGTATATGACTTTGACATTTCCGAGAGAGTAGAATTCCGTCTCAACTAAAATATCGAAAAGAATAAACCTATACAAAGGTATTAACTTTCTTTTTCAATCACTCACTATTGCCAATCATCGGACCAATGAGAAATCTTCCAAGATTAAGTTCCGACCAACGAATAAAAAGTGATACAGAAAAGCTCATGAAAGATACCAGATAATCCTTTACAAGGGTATCTTGTGTGGGGGTGATAGTGAGGGTGAGAGGGAGGAAAGAGGGGATTCGAAATGAATGGAAATAGTCGGCACGTGATGGAATTCTCAAACGAAACTGATCAGATGAGATTTGATTGGTATCTGTCCCTTTCATCTTATAATTAAAAACACTGGATAAGTTCGTGTCCATTTAACGCTATTTATAAAGTTTATAAATAAAACTGTTCAAGCTATAAAATTACCAGATATTCCATAAGGTATTGAGACTTTTTAATTAGTATTATTAATTTCATTTGGTTCTGGCGCCCATATTGGCCAGTCAATGCGTTTTCTTGGAAACCGAAGTCAAATCAGGCCTGGATTCGAGTTGACGTATGACACGGTTCCATGTGGACATTGTTCATAAACCATCTTCTGTCTGTTGATTCTTAACCTCAAAATAAGTATACGACTTGTGTACGATCATTTTTTCAATCAAGTTTTGGTGATATTTACACACTCCCCAAGTATAATATCAATCATCCGTAATAGTATACACATTATAGGAATTGTAACGGAAAGTGTGTTGAAAATTGTGTATAGGATTATATGAATATATCGTAACTTCACATTCAACTTTATTCTCAAGTACAAAAGCTACGTACACTCTCACCATATGAGTTTGAATCAAAGACACTGGTTTGATAGCCTTTATAAGAAATGTATCTCCGAATTTATTCAGTACGAAGCTGAATTCGATTATATCAATGCAATATACAGTTGTAATGTTATTCAGATAACATAGCAATAACCTTCGTACAATGACCTAAAGAAACGAGTTGATTTGAATCCGTTTGATTACTGTTCTAAAGTTCCGGAACAATTTTAGAGTATCAAAGGGAGTACTTTTGTCTCCAGTGTAAACGACGCTCATTATCTTATCTTTGGGTGTATGAGTTTTGGACGTCTCTTTTTTGGTAGCAAAAACTAATGGACTAATGGATGCATGGCCAGAAACTGACTATTATAGAACGGGGAAAGCGTCGTTCAAGAGTAACCTCGGGAAATCGGACTAGTGATGTGAGCCAATTTCCGGTGAGACGTCCCTTCCAATAGTATTCAAAACCGGGTTAACCCCTTGAATGTAATCAATACGAACTGTGAAATCAGAAATTATTTCAACTAGTTATGTGTGAGCACTACAGATTTACCGGAATAAATAGATAGTGATTCTATTCTACTTTCTTCATTATGAAATAGGGGTTTAACTAAAAATTATCAGATTCTCTGAGTAGAAGAAAATGGATTTGGATTCGTTCATGGTCATGAGGCATAGGCAGGAAAATGAAAACATTCAATCATGAATGATCATAGGATATGTTGGTATACTGATAGTTCACCACGAAAATTCAAAATTGAACAATATCGTTCAATAAAAATCTAATACATTTCCCTCCTATAGTGATTATTCTCAAGTTTTCTGAACGTATAGGTTTGAATGATGGCTTTCATCTCTCTACTTATTCTCACAAAAAATATTATTCCATATCTTATATTATAACAGGTCCGAAAACAATTGAAAATTATCCATAGAGTCTGTATATAGAGGGTGTGCGTCCCATCCAAAACGTGTATACTATGGTATATGCAAATACTTTGAGCGGGCATTTCGCCATCCCATAGCTGACCGTCAACTCCGTCAATTTGCATATCAATGAGTGACAATAATCTCATGAAAGCTTCATCGTACGCTGCGCTTCGTTGGTGAAAACTGGCATGCCTACGCGCAAACTACAGAAGAGGTAGTTAATTGTATAGGTCAAGTGATATAAGATGATAAGTTGATAACAGAGTGACCTACCACTAGTGGTCGTATTTGTGACTCCAATTTCCACCATCGAAAAGATGAAGTCAGCTAGAATTGAGGCATTTGATTTGCTTGAACCTACTGGTCTGCATCATTTCATGTATTCTTCATGAATTGGTTTTCATGTATTTGTGTATTTTTGCGTATCGTGTGAGTAGAAAAAAATAGAGATTATTAGAAATCCGTGATTCTTAAAATAATGTAACACAAAGTAAATGTGCTTTCTGGTGGATTTGACTATGATGATGAGGAAAATACAAGCCACTTCAGAATAGCCAATATGAAAGCAACTTCAATACGACGGTGAAATCTTCAACGATACTCAGAAAATATGATTCGCGGTATTTTACCACGTTGTGTATCGTACATCCAAATTGTTTACATATTCAACTGGTAATTCATTATTTCATATCCATTTCAGTTGAAACATTCAGGTTTATCTACAAACCCTATTCTATATGTTCGAACGATATGTTATATAAAATTACACCCATTGTGAAAAACTGAGGAGTGTAGAAAAAGTTGGCGAGTTAATTGAGTTTATATCGAATATCAAAAATTATTTCTAGAGGATTAAATAGTGAACATGAAAATATCAATATTTCAAATCGTCTTCATTGATGGAAATCACAATCATTCTTGAATGATTCTCTTTGCCCCAAAAAACGCATAATTCATAATATTAAATTCCAAAGTAATACGTGTGTGTTTGCGGTTTAGTGAGAGGGTATAAACCTTTTTCAATCGCATCAATGAAACCACCTCTACCAAAATAACGGCGTAAAATGAAAATTCCCTTGGAACGTTCCATACCTCGCATCCCACATGCACGCTGAGGTACCAAAAGACAAGAATGAAAACATTTTAATTCTTGCGTAAATTCAATTTATCGTACGTCCATCATTTAAGTGTCGCAATTTAAGCTGCATGCAGACAATGTGGAACGCTAATTTCGGTATAGGCGGACTGGAATCTAGTTACAATAATTAACGACGTAACCTAATTACAACGTAGAGAACACAATACCGCTCGAAATTTACATTTTGATTTTCAATTAGGATTTCCTTGGACACCAATAAATCTCCGACAAAATGCCTTTATTAGAAATTCTCCGTATTCATAAATTTTCTCCACTCTGGCACACATTTCAAAAATACGTATATGACCAATTATCTTACGGCTTACGATGATATGACAATATTAAAAACGCTAATTTATTCCTACAAGCCTGCAGCTATATCTCTGTATTTATATATACCGAAGTATTGATTCGAATATTGGGTTTGTGCTCTTCTAGTGAATTAATCCATCTGGCGAACTCATCGTTTTTATTATTCTAATATCATAGATAGCGATCTTCATTGAGCGGAAGTGACAAAAATCTAATATTCTCATTTATATCATCTACCCCATAAATATATATATATATATACTATATCTGGAGTTTTCATTTAATGTATTCGTTTTTTTTCGGATTATTTTTCCACTTGCTGAAGAAAGCATATTCAAGAGTTCAAGGATTTACGTTAAATGTCTTAGATCTTGGTCTTGCTCCTTTTTCTTTAATTTCATTTTGAAAGTATGCTGAATATGGATATTTCCTGTCTGTGAGAGAGGAGTGTTTATAATATTCACTGATGCAATTTTTTGGCATCTATTCAAATAAGTGTATATAACTTCTGTCTCTCGCCTTTTTTCTCAGATTGAAGAGTAGAAAAAACACCCAAAGGGAGTATAAAATGATAGTGTGTTTGACGTACAAGTACTTTGAGTAAGAATGTTTTATTTTAGCATAAAACAGGAACCAAGTTTTATTTAGATTTTCTCTGCTCTTACGTGAACGTGAAGTGTACTTTCGAGCAGTTTTTGAATGACTAACTATAACTCATCTTAGTAGCGCTATAATCATGAGAAAGGTCCTTCACCAACTCTCAGATGTTATTGTTACATTATCACTTACATGCAACTATTCAAATATTGTAGTATGTTGAGAACTAATGAATGAAATAGACTGAGAAAATACTATATATATATATATATATATATATATATATATATATATATATATATAGGCCGCCCCGGTAGCTAAGTCAATTATCGCTAGCGCTAGTAACTGAAGTAACCGTTGGGCGTGGGTTCGAGTCCCGCATAAGGCATGGGTTATTTTAAACGTCCTTTCACCTATCGTCACTTCATCGTTTCATTATCACCCGCTCATTCGTACCCCCGTATAACCTAGCTGTTGGTGGGTTCGTGGAAAAAAAAAATATATATATATATATATATATATATATATATATATATATACATATATATATATATATATATATATATATATATATATATATATATATATATATACCTATATATGAAAATACAAAAATCGAGTAATCGAATAATAAAAAAACGCTATAAGCAACCGAAATAATTGTATGCCGTTCGCTATTTATTGAATTTTTTTTATCAGCAGATGATTGGATATTTGAAGAATGGAGTACGTTATCATATAAAATAGAATATTGTTTATCAATTAGAACTCATACAGATTCTGTGTAACATGTGGGATTGTCAATAATCTTAACTACGAGCAATTTTCTTAACTATGATTGATACGTATGTTATCGACTTATAAACTAAGATATTTTTGGAAGTACATATCAGTCGCTGACTCATAATCTCTGATTCCTGAACAAGTTTTTTCCGAGTTACCCTCCGTTGGAACCTTAATGACAGGTCACGAGTGTTTCATTTTCATTTTCCTAAAATCCTGAATCATGACTTCATTCCATCTCTTCTTCTGAACTTTTTGACACACGTCAATTGATATCGATCATTGCGTCGTCAAATCCAATATAAATATGAATAAATCATAATGCAAATACTTCTCACCTATGTATGTATGATTCTGAATATGTGATATAATGAATATATCCATTATGAAGACCGTCGATGATAATTATTGTTTGCTTAACGACCCCACCAACAGCTAGGTTATACGGGGGTACGAATGAGCAGGAGATGATGAGCGAAAGAATTTTTACAAAAACCCATGCGTCATGCGGGGCTCGTACCCATGCCCAACGGTAACATCAGTTTCTAAAGCGGTGTCTTAGCTGACTGAGCTACCGAGCGTGGCATGACGACTCTCGTTCACCATCAACAACTGTGATTGACCCAGAATAATAGATATATAGATAGAATAATAGAAAGAACGATACATGATCAAGAAAATGTAACTAATTATAAAAAAAAAAAAATCTAGAGTTATGAGTAGGTTGAAGTAAGAAATTTGCTATGAATAGAATAAGCCATGTGAAGGTGTAATAATTCATTCTCTTCAGTTCGATTATATCTGTTTGTTTGTTTTCAGGTTTGGCCCAGAGAGATTTATCGGGACTTGTTGGCGAAACGATCACACTTCCTTGTGATGTCGATCTTGAGAAGTGCGGCGACATGCACAGCATCAAATGGTATCGAGGATCGTCGCGGATATTCGTCTTCAGCGAACATCCGACCATCTCCAGAGCTGAGGGCGACTACACTGAACGGTAGGTTCATACTTTGGTACATTCGTTATCATCGTTCGCATTTTCATGACATTCCAAATTAATTATATCTCTACACATATTGATCGAGAAACTTCATTTTGAAAACTTCGAAAGAAATAATCCTAATCTAGAAATGAGATTATGTAATGGACAAAATATTTAATCCCATAAAATTTTGGAAATTCACAGTGAATTCTGACAACTCAATCATAAAGTGTATAGGCCTACCTTGGAGGTCGAAAAATATTGATGATTTGCTAATCATTCCATTCCACATTCCATTTTATGTAGTAAATTTTATTTCTTGTTGACGAGAAGCCATGAAATTCATAGTATTATACAAATGCTACATCAACAACCCTTCCGAAGAAAATTGAAGCACTCACTCCAAAGAGATATAAACAAATAAATGATATAGAATAATTTATTATTCAACTCACTCTTCATTTTCTAATGTTGCTCTCTTAATGCATAACCTGTTGAAAAAGCTCGACATTTTCTAGAAAACTAGCTTCAGATATACGTGTACCGAAACTCTTTTTTGAAAAAAAAATAAAAAATCTTGAAGTCTTGCTTTGCATTCTCTGTGCACTATTCAATGTAATCAGGTGGATACGTAACTTGTATTCATCGAGACATATGAGGCTTATTCTCGAAAACAACTTTAATTACCATAATTAAAATTCGGTCTCGAACCACACTATTTAGACTGCACTCAAATACACTCGATACAGTTCCTTGCATTTTAATCATATTTATCTTGATTATATACATATAGCCTCAATAGAAGAAACGCACGAAACACCCGTGCAGTGGTGGGGCGACCGGATCCTTCTTCTTTCGTGATGGGTAATACTATACCGCATACACGAAACATTATTGATAATAAATGCAATATAATTAAGAACAAATATTTCTCAATGAACATGTCTTTAGCCGCCCTCCGTCCTCAGTTGCCTAATGCACAATTAATGCATAATTATATAAGTCACTGTTAGACCTGGGTTCGAGTATCGCATGAGAAATGGGGTATTTCCACTCAACACCTCATAGTTTCATCATTACCTGCTTATTCGTACACCTGAGTTACCTAGATGTTAGCTGGGTCTTCAAGCTAGCATTGATCAACCAATCCTTGCGAAGTGACCTCTCTTCTCTTCCATAATATACCCTGCAACCTCACTGACCGTTATATGGTACATATTTTATTTATAGCACAGTACATAAAGCGGTCAATTGAACAGTGTAGCCTATCATATTCATCTCTTTTCCACTTGTATATATGTTTGAATGTCCAATCATTCACTGCCTATTGAGTGGTAATAAGTCCTAAAGCCGATCGATCCTTGTGTAACTGTGCATGCAGACAGCTTTATTTGAAATGTTTTCCCCTGGTTCTATTTTAACATATTGTTGGGGAACAACGGGTGACGTGGATTAAAACAAGGGTGGTTAAACTGTCACAGTCTCAAACGTGGATTAGGCACTGATAACACGTCCGTTAAGCTATCGTTGAAAATAAACAGCACTATAATCCGCGAGGATATCTAAACGCATTATAATTCTGGAACTAGAAATGTTTCACATTATCTCGATCTTATTTACTATGATTGGATTTGCTATGTTTATTCAGGATTCATATAGACGGAAAATATTCGAAATGATGGATTAATAATACACATATATATATATATATATATATATATATATATATATATATATATATATATATAAATATATATATATATATATATATATATATATATATATATATATATATATACACACACACACACACACGTTTTCATGGAGATTATCTAAGGTGACAGCTAGAAAGGTAACTCTCGTTGAATGTTTTTCTGACACTAGCTCAGACCATAATTAATTAGTAAATCCTACCGGAATGTGTATATAGTATACGAACTTGCATGGACATTGTTACGTCACTGAAAGGGCAACGAAAAAGTCCTGAGGGATGACGAAGGGGAATGAGGAATAGGTAGGAGAATGTTGTGGTAGGTATATATGTATGAGGGTGAGGGAAGGGGGGATGGATCATCACTGCACACAGATTTTACTTTGTTCATTATTTACAATATATGTCGTTGATATGGTTATACCTCCCACCATTCCCATATACCATTGTTCACTTTTATCCATCTATCTCTTGTGTATATGCTATATAGGTTCGCCTCCCGTTGAATATACGCAAACCAATGAAATGTGAATACAGTAGGTGATTACTCAACTCGGGATAGAATTCATGTGCGTGGACAAAAAAAATGTATAAAAGGGGTTTGTTGAAAAATGTTTCAACGTGACGTTCGTGATATCATGTATATTCGGAAAATGATAATCTTCGAGATAATTTTTCAAAATTGTTTTCGTCACAAGTTATCGGATGTTCTTCTTGTGTGCTAAAAGATTATAATAGTATGATTGAGTCATGAAAAATAACTTAGATGTTCACATTTCTTGGTTACTATGTTATGTCCAATGGCAACCTACTACTTGAGGTGAGAGATTCTTCGTTGCTCAATGCATTAATTACAGAAAGTTTCAATGAGTTTTCATTTTTAGTGAAGAATTGTGTTATCCACATGTCTCTAATTACCAATCAATTCACAGACATATTGTGTATAAAACTCATACAATATTCCTCTCATCTTCTAGAAATTCATTCATTTCACTCAAACAACAGCTTTGCAAAATATCAATTAATCATTGGAACAGATAGCCTAAGGTCTAACTAATGAACTACTAATAGCTTTGGTTCTCGTCTATTCAAACTTGCCGAAGCCTGCTTGCTTCTTTAAGGAAAATTATTAGTTGGAAATTAGTTCGGTAACTTTGCCCTGATAGTGATGAAAGTGGTCGCTGGTCTATCTGCGTGAAGGGTTGGCTGAGGAGGGAGAAGTGAAAAGTCTAGCTGGATGTTGGTGGAGGGGTGAGAGGAGAAGAGAGAAAATGGGGGCGTTAAGAGAAGACTAATGAGGAGGTTAGAGAGTTGGAGAAAGAGTTACCACAATATTTCGACTTCAATTCCACAGCAAGCAATAACAAAGTTTCGTATGTGTCACAAAGTTAAAATTAGTGACGTGCGAGATTGATCGGTATGGTAATTTCACGTTTTCAACTTGAAAAAAGTGTTCGCATCAAGTTCTGCACTTTGAAGGAGAAATGTGAATTCTACGTGTTATTAGATTAGAAGTGAAAAAGAGGAAAGAGAAAGCTGTATGAAGAAAAAGATTAGCAAATTGACCTCACGATGAAGTGAACCCTTAAAGCTAAATAGTCCAATGATTTCCAGTTCAAACGAGATGAATGTTCATTAGTTCCAATTTCACGTTTCTGTATATATAATACACATACACATATACGTATCTTTTGGAGCAAAGCCAGTTTGAGAATATTGAATAATTAGATCAACGATGATTCAATATTAGCTTAGGTCTTTGAATTGCCGCTATCTCACAGCCAACTGCATAGA
Organism: Brachyptera putata; assembly: GCA_907164805.1. Lineage (NCBI taxonomy): Eukaryota > Metazoa > Arthropoda > Insecta > Plecoptera > Taeniopterygidae > Brachyptera > Brachyptera putata. The sequence continues at coordinate 23,652,045 of OU015464.1, read as the reverse complement.
ATGCGAGCCTTTTGAAGTGCCCTTAGGCCCCCACACTTGGTCATATTGATGTCTTGGTGGTCTCTTGCTCGTCCAATCAAGTTTGGCGCTAATGAATTTAGTGGCCTCGCCACACACAGAAGAGGGTCGTGGGTGTAAAAGGGGTGTAAGGGGAAAGAGGGAAACGGGGTGGAGAATGTTGCTGAGGAAAACACTAATCTTGTGAATCGACCTGTGTTTTACCACCGGGCACTTGATTAGGAGTTAGCTTGACCAGTGAGACTCGACGGTCATTTGTTAGAACGCCACGCTCTTTTATGCAGTCTACGGTCGGCGACGGTCGAGAAAGAGTATGGCTCGCTCGATGCAAGTATACTAGATATTTCATGAGAGGAAGAATTAGATTAAGTTAAAGACTTGAAGTATAGACGCCATCAGTATGTGTGTCGTAGTCCGTTGGGAATGGCATGGTATACGAGCCCGAGGGGCGACGTTCTAGTTAAGTAGCGTCGCTTAACCCAGTACTGTCTCTGTTGTACCAGATGACCTCTGACACCAGAATAGAAATCTGAGCGACGCATACTCATGACAGATTTTTTTTACGTTTAATTTATTCGATTAGGAATGAAAAAAAAAATATGGAGTTGCCGTTTTGAAACAATATTAATGTGCACTTAGGTTCTTGGATATCTTTACTCATCACTCATACTCATTCAGATGATAAAACATAATTATCATATACCACTTAGAGACGGTTGTACCTAGTGATGATTATTGAATTGAGCAGATATTAGCAAATTAACTTGTTATTACCCTTAGAGCCAATATCACCAATAATAAAAATGTGTTAATAAGGCTAATTGATCAATTGCAGTACAAAAATAACATTGGTAACCAAGGGTCATAACAAGATAATCCACTAATTATCGCTTAATCAACAAATTTATTATTCGCAATACCGGGTCTTATAGATACATATGCTATTTTCTTACCTTAAATAATGATTAACTGATTAATATTCAATCATCAGTTGGTACAATCAGCTTTTATCACAATAAATACTACAAAAAGTAAAAAAAAAGTATAATACACGTAAAAAGATTTCAATTGAATGAATTCTATAACTTTAACGATACCTTATACTCATAAAAACCTCAACTGCATTCGTAAGATTGTCTGGACTTAGTTGCTAGAAACACAAAACGTAGCGAGATGAAGTAGAACTTCTCTGAGCATGATTATTCCAGTGAGAAGGCAACATTAAAAACCAAACTGAAGCAATGGGCCGTGTACAGTTAGCCAAAGAAGTAACGTTAATAACACGCTAAAACTCGGGTTACGGCCAAGCAGCTAACAGAGCTCGTCCTGTCCCGACTAATCCGTTCGGCTTCCATACTCTCAACTTTAGCATTCATCATGGCAGAAGTTGCTGAGAGAAAATGAAGAAATTATTTTCTAATTACTGTTCATTGCCATGTAAAAATATGCAAATAAGCAACTAAGGCAATGCGAAAGAATATAATTGCGATAAGAATAAGATATTACTCTCGAGTAAACGTTTTACTTCGAAAGAAGTTAAGAAAAGTTTTTCTTTTCAGGAAATATACTAACTAGTCGAAAAATCTCTTTCCCCCGTGTTATCTGGCGTAATTATTCGCTGGCATCATAGAGGGGTTGGTAGAGGATATTTCACCTCAGAAGCTGTGTGACTCTAAAAATACTGTAGATAATCTTTGCTAGTCTTCAGGGAATCACCAAAGAATAAATTAACCTAATAATTAAATACCTTTAAAAGCTTTATATATTAACTATTAGGAAAATTTTGTTAAAAAGAGGCAAGACTTTAATATCTTCAAAGATGAAATTAGTAGGAGTCGACTGTCGCCTTATTACTTTAATACCGTAATATTATTCTTGCCTTCAGAATTCGAATATACTTCCAGACGAGTTGCTTTCAAGTCACGTTTAGGTAAACATTGTTCAGCTAATCTTATTGTTTTACATAAAAGTTCAAACATATACTCATACCGTGTCGATGATTGAATTACAAATACTTCTGTAGATCCATCATCTTTATAACATATTTGAAATACACCAATTTCTCTTTTCTCTTTTGCTCTCTCTTTCAAATTCCTTCTCTCGCATCATCCCTCTTTCTCTCTCACGGTCTCTCGTCTTTCACCCGTCACGCAATCCCATCCCCTTGCCACTCGTGTCACACTCACCCCATCACATTGCTGTATAAAAATAATGTCGCTCACATTTGGTTTGCATGCCTCGAGCGTTTACATGTATGTTTTATTAATGAGAACTCTTGCGCGTCAAACGCTCCTTGGGGCGGTCTCTCTCTCTCTCTCTCTCTCTATCTCTCTCACTCTCTCTTTTCTCTCTCTCTCACACACACACACTCTCTCTCTCTCTCATCGTGTAGGTTATAACGATTATGAAAAACGAAATCATTTCTATAGCACCACAACTCTCGGGTGTGACATCATTTACGTATAATATATGTTGGTAATGATCATTGATCTTGTTCTGTTCTCATGGGGGGAGGTGGTTCCGAGGGGGTGTGGGAGATTGTGTTGGGAATTTGAATCTGACTCGACGGTTGGTTAGTAGGCCGCCACTGCGCCACCGCCGCTGAACCACCGCCACCGGCTCCCCAATGTCGAATGTGATGTGTGGCTCCCATTAGGAGGCCGACACCGAGACTAGATTAACGGCTACATGCCACACTGCACCCCCCCCCCCCCCAAGTCATCTCCTTCAACCTCTCCCCTCCTCTTATTCTTGCCACCGCCCAGTAGATGCATGTCCGTACTTGGAGGCAGGAGGAAAGTAGTTCGTAAGACGTCCAAGACAGGTTATTGGAGTTGTGTGTGTTTGAAGGGTAGAGGGTTGTTCGAAGTTATTTCCGCAAATTACTTCCGCAAATACAGGAACAGCTAGCGGTAAAGTGAAAAAATGTATGAGGGCTATACACAAGAAATATTGTTTTTCGCTGTTACATCATTATATATGTTATGATGAAGCTTCATTCAATAGATGACGAATTGCTCGCGAATCGAGTACGGAAATGAGATGTTGGTGGAAGGGCCAGTATATAGCACTTCGTATCCATTTATTCAAATAATTCTATATTCATATCACATAGATTATGCATCCTCAGTTACGTTTATGACCAATATCACCGTAATAGTGTGCCTCCAATATCCGAATGGCATGGGTGTTTGTTCGCACAGTCTACCTCAAAGTTATCGAGTATAAGTAACATATATAGATTGAATAATAAACTAATATTAGGTCCATATTAGGAAACTAATAGATTGCAAGTACGGTACTGTATTACCAACCAAGAATAGTGGTATATACGATATTGAATATTTATGTCTGAAATAAATATACTGTGTATCTTCAAGTTTTTGAAAAATGGGTTTCTAGAGAAGTTCGTTAGTCCCCAGAGTATAGCCTATACGAAGTGGTATTTCGATAGCACTGATTAAAACTTCCTTATCGCATTACACTTTGTTTGAAGACAACTTTAAACAAAAATTGATTTCCTATTCGACAAGCAAATATTGAAGGTATATATAACTTGACTTAATTCATGACCTACAAGGGGGCTCACGATGGAAGAAAGGAGTTTGAGAGGAGAGGGTCATCCTGTGTGTGTTTGTGTGTATGTATGTGTGTGTGCAAAGAGGACCCCACGCGCTCGCTCAACTTTGCTTGCAGAGCAATTGAGCAGCCCCCCAGGGAAATTGACTATAATCACGCAAACTGGCTTGCGAGAAAGCTCTGAGCTCACAGCTTAAACAAACATATTGAACTTGAAGCCTCTCCCGTTCACTCACAGTTGGCACCGCATGCAGAGAGCGTCTGTACGATGGACCGTCAGGAAACCCCAGGCTGCTTCGCTATAATACGAGAGTCAAGTGATGTAAAGGCAATTCGCAGACACAGAACAACTCTGCGGGGAGTTTCTTGATGGCTAGTTTGTATTCAGTGGTCAAAAATTTACCACATCAATATACTCGTTTTGTGTGAGTCGTATTGTATAATGTGATTTGGTCCCATGTCGGTCTGTATTCCATTGGAGAATGTTGTTGAAAGGAATGACAAGGGAGTAGACCTACTGATGATAAATTGGGCCATCCGACGACCATAAATATATTTTGTATTACTTTGGTAAATACAATTTCGAGAATGAACACGGTGAACTATGACCATCGATAGAGTTGTTGAAATCGATCAATATTGATAGCATCGTTTGCTATTATAGATTTGTGATGAGGATCGTTTACTTAACTACTCGGTCAACTATAGATGGATGATGCTCACGAAACCCCATGGTTTATGCCGAACTCGAAAACATACCCAACGTGACGACACTCTCTTAAACACATTATACTGAGCCCGGTGAGAAGGTTTATAGATATGTTCCATGAATCATTTTTTACAGATACTTTTTTTTTTAATAACATCGAAACTTGATACAAAATCATTGTTCCCCTATTAAGGCTAAGGATGAGAGTAGGATCGTTTGGACGGGGCACCACAAGGGCGATCCCACCACCCCATTTTATTATTATTTTGAATTAAAGCAATGAACTTTGACACCAGGTCTACGCTGTCTGTGACCACACATCTTCGCCGCAGATAAAAGTCTTCAGTTGTCGAAAGTCCGGAACACAATATAACACAGATACTTATTCCATTTTTCATTAAAATAATTGAGGATGACGTGATATAATGGAATATGATAATAACCATCGAACATGGCAAAAAAATATGAAAACGTTTCAATATTCCTATCCAATCGGCTATGTTTATGACCGCGAGAAGATTTCGTTAATTGACGGTTAACCTTCAGAACGTAGTTAAATATATTTCCTCCTTGTTCAGGTTAATCGAGTACGTGTGTCGTATAGGTGTTACGACGGTCATTCATTATAAGCGCGACGCACTTTACATGAATAAACAAATCCAATATGACAAGTGTAGAACAATATTTTCCCAAAAATGTGACTTTATGATTTTATAATATGACAGTTTTGTATATTATATAGGCATTTTTGGCGAGAAAAAAAGGAATGGGTGAACCGGGGATGACGCGAGTGTCACGTCGTTCCACGTACAGAGTATAAATTATGACGGACGGGCAGGCGTCGCGGCGGCGAGGCGTCACGTACTTGATACGGTACATTTATATATCTAGCTAGTGGAAATTGTGCCTGTCGTCACCGACGACACACTCGCGCAAGAGGCACGTAGATTTGTGACGAGATGTAGTGGTGTTATAATGCTGATCGAGTAACCGAAGTCGATCACTGATGAGTGACTGACACCCTCAAGTTGTGATATATAGCACGTAAAGCACGTATATATTATACGTGTAATGAACAGGAACTTGGTAACGCACTGGCCTATTCTCTAAAGAGGCGACTTATGAATGTGAAGATGTATTCTGTTGTTACATTACGGAAACATTTATGGAATAATGGACGATTTCTCTAAAAAAAAAAAGTTTCTAGCTCAATGAACCGTTCAGGAAAACATAAGGATATACATAAGGATAAGGATACATCAGGATAACATAAGATTTCTCAACCCACAACATTATTCGTTCCGTTCTTCTACCTCTTCATCTTTTCCAATTAATTATCTCCATGTCTATCTTTCATCAGTCCTTGACTCCCACTAGACTTCTGATTCTCTCCACTCATCTCCCCTGTTAGCTGCCCCTTGCTGAACATTGATAAAATTGTTCATCTAATGATAGTTGAGTAATTTTTTCTAAATTCCTATCGGAGTATAATTAATAACATTCTTCGCGTCATCACCTGACTCTTACGGAACCACTGTGATGCGTTTGTTGTGATAGGTTCACATGTCCATCAACTGATTGCTATGAAAGACGACACTAACAACACTGAGTGCCAGCACTTTATACAATAATCTATCAGTTTTCAGAACATACTCCTCAATTTTCAAGCAGGACTTATCGATTTTGAGAATATCGAATAAAATCAACAATGATGGTGAACTACTGAGAATAATTTCACGAAGATTTCTACATTTTATAAATACTCAGTGCACTTTACTAACCCTACTATCAAAATCAAAAAATACACTTTCTCAATGTCTTTAGTATACTCCGATATTTTAGCGGTAATTGAGCAATCAGTACGACGAATATTAGTTTTGTAAATACTTAATTCGAACACAGTGAAAATATATAGCAATTTCACAGCATAATTTTCAAAAATGGTTACAGCTGGCAGTTACGTGAAAGTACAGGATTTACGGTTTATGTCGAGTCGATGATCAACAATGGATATTATGGGCCTGTATACATCCGTCGAACATTCGGTAAATATTCCCAGCAATGGATGTTAGTTAGGTGGAGGTGCCGGGTTCATGACTCGACATGCACGATAACAATCTATATCAAGTATCGTATTTAGAATTTTGTCAAAAATATCAATACTTTCCGTCAAATATAACGAACATTCATATCGTTTTCGTAATAACATTCTGAAAAATATATCATTGAAATGAAAGTGGAGGTGCCGTGTTTATGGCTCACAAAGATAACAATGACTGTTAATCCCAGTTTCACTGTTGAATATGACTATATGGCATTTCTATAAGCTGCAATGTGTAATAAATACAAACATAATGCGTTTGACTGTAACGAGCACATTATAAATGGACATTATATGCATGGATTAAAAAACAAAGCCATATAATAACTTTATTGGTCTACTGTGTACCAAAATGTTATTTTACGAACCAACTATAACATTTCCATGTAATGTTATTTCTATTGTGTTTGAAAAAGCTAGCATAACGTTACTCCATTCACTGTATATATTCAGATCATACTCAGAGTATTAATTAATTATATGAATGCATAACAACTATTTCTCTTCAATATGACTTCAATATGCCGTGTATTGTATCGAGTTGATGAGAATATTTCAATGAAAATTGGTGGGATAGTTTCTATATCTGGGTTCAAATTTGAACATTTTGATGAATATGATTGTTTCAATTCTGTAACTCATTTATCATTATGTTTCATCAATCCGTAATGAAATGAAAAGAAGTGAACATAACCAAAATCTTCTCATGAGAATATCATGAATACGTACCATGAATGCACGTATTCGTATCGAGTGTTCGTCTTGTATAACATGCTGGATTGAGAATATTAAAATTACTTAATTGACATAAAATCCAAGCAATCCAAACCCTGGAATCCTATAAAGGCGAAATATTCTCTTATGTTCACAAATTTTAATTATTATTATCATGATTCTCCTTTTGAGGCGATTACTATTTTCTAACACATTGATGGTGTATATCGTCAAATATAGGTCTCACACAATAATGATTATTCACAAGTGAAATAAATTCCTGAGTTAGACACGTTATACATGAATTTTCCCACTTAACTAACATATTTTCAAAATCCTATTCAACATACTGCCACTTTCTAAACTTCATCAAAATCAACGAAACTGCCCAAACCAACAACCACATTCTTAAATCACGATATTGAATTTTCCCACAGCTTTTCCAAAACCATTTATACATGTATAAATTGTTCTGGATATCCATTGTCTATTCTATATCTGCATACACCACACGTCACTGAAGGCGCGGGGGAGGGAGGAGGAAGAGGAGGAGGGGGAGGCATTATTGCTGTAATTTGTCCCGCAATTGGAGAGAAACATTCTGAATCGCCCATCGAATATACAGTTCTGTATACGTTCCCGATTCGACATCTAGTCAGTAATCGTTTTTCGTTTTTCGCAAGCGACCCGATCTGAACGACTAAATATGTGGGTAGGTCGTAGCGAGAGCGGGCAAGGGAGTGTGGGATAGCATTTTACTGGAATCTGCACTTTGCATTTTTATGAATGCTTCATTGCGTTGGCGTATTGAGTGTATATGACCCATTCAGTACTGACAATGCCCTCTAGACATTGAATGTTTTAGCAATGCGACCTGTAATAGGAATGGAAGATTGTGCACAAATGTACCGGGAAGAGAAAATTTCAATCCGAAGTTACATATACTTATATAAACATTGAGAGGGCCCGAGGACATGGTTGAATATATATTTCTCTCTTTGAGTTTTGAATATGGATTAGTCATTTTATATTTATTGTTCATAATTTTTTAATTACATTTAATATGCATCGTAGTGAAAGAATATGTATGGATATTCACGGAAGTTCATGCCATGTGTTTCTGCGTAACAAAAGCATTTTTAATGAAAATAGGGTATGAAATATTATTCCGAACAGACACTAGTGTCTATCGCAACATTTAACCCAGATTATAATATTTCTATTGTGAATGTATTCATCAGTACTGGTTTGATAACGTTCATTTAAACTTTATGTTAAACTGTGAAGTATGAATACGTTTACGTATGTTGATGGGTATTTTCACATAGTTGAAGTGCTCAAAACTGATTATTTTCATTTCTCAATTGAAACTCATGTCAATATTATTTATTTTCGAGGAACATTCCTGTGATGGTGAAAATCCATTACGAGATATATTACAATAAGTTGAGCAATAGAAGTATATAAAAAACAAATGGAACATTCATTCATTCATTTCATTTAATTCTCATTTTATTCCACATTACATATCCATTTAGAGAGTTTTCCATACAACGTAATGATTAGTAACAATGTACAATAAATAAAGATACATAAAGAAGAAAAACAAGTTGGATGGTTTTGTTTGAAAAAGAAGTAGGGATGTTCATTGAGAAATAACAATGTAATGTAGAAGCCCGCATAAGAAAGATTCTTGTGTGCGGGCTGACCAAAATAAAATATCATAGTTATGTTTAATTAACAGTTGAAACAGAAGACACTTATATGAATGTGGTTTAGTGACAATTGAAATTGAACAGAGTGAACATATTACGATTAAATTATGACTATGATGCAAAAAGAACACATATATATATATATAACACATATATATATATATATATATATTTATAGAACACATATATATATGATAGATGATGAATATGTTAATTTAAAGAAGAACAAAAAGTCGACCCATACTCTGTAGCCATTCACTAATGCCCTTTTTGAATAAAATTGTACTTTTAATTGTTCTAATGTCAATAGGTATTTTATTGAAGAAGTAAGGACCTAGATAATCCGCATGCTGTTGTCCAATTATTTTTTTCTTTCTAGGTATGATCAAATCATGAGCGGTATAGTTAGATGCAGTTCTAGTAAGATACGAACGAAGTGGGGTTTCCTTTTGATATAAGTGAAAGTTTTTGAAAATATGAATGAACAGCGTTTTGAAATATAGTTGTTTCAAATCGAGGGTATTCGAAATTTGGAAAGTTGATTCAGATGAAAATTGTAAAGGTTTATTTATTATAACTTTTAAGAGGATTTTCTGAATTATGAGCATAGGTTTAATGTTAGTTTTATTTAATCCTCCCCAACCGATTATTCCATGAAGTAAAAAGGACTCAGCTAAAGCTTTATAGATTGATAATAGCATGCTCCTATTCACTATACGTTTCAACCTGTAAAATACATACATTAAGCTACGAGCTTTCTTTACAGAGGAAGCAACATGCAAGTTCCATCTCAGATGATTATCGATTAGTATTCCTAAATATTTGATGCAATTGCTCGATTTTAGTGAATAACAGTTACAATTTATGTCTGAAGTACATTGGGAAGAATGCAATTTCAATTTCAATCTTACATCTGGCAAAGTTTTAGTGTTGATTGTGAAAGTTAAATATATTGTCTTAGATTCATTCAAAGTTAGTACGTTATAGTTGAGCCACTGGTGAATTAGTTTCAGAGAACTGTTAGCTTTTCTGAACACTTCGGACCAGCACGAGTCACTGAACAACAGTACAGTGTCATCGGCGTAGGTTATAATTTGACCATCTATTTTCAAGTCACATAAATCATTAATATAAATAAGAAACAAAATTGGACCGAGTACAGTCCCTTGTGGCACTCCATATTAGATATTGGTTTTAATACTGAAGGTTGAATTTATTTTGACTGTCTGATTTCTATTATCAAGATAATTTTTAAATAATTTATGAGGTAGGCCACGAATACCTAAACTTTCTAATTTGGCTAATAGAATATGATGATCAACAGTATCAAACGCCTTAGCTAAGTCTAGAAAGACACCCACGGTTTTATCCCCCCGATCCAAGGAATTGTATAATTCACTCGTGAGTTTGAGTATAGCGTCATTCGTTCCAAGCTTGGGTCGGAATCCATATTGATTTTTTGATAGTATATTGTTTTTATCCAAATAATTCATTAATCTAATTTTTATACATTTCTCTAACAATTTTGATATATGTGATAACAAAGAAATAGGTCTATAATTACCTAATATATTTCTTTCGTTGTTTTTATGAATTGGAATAATAATGGCAGTTTTGAGTGCTTGAGGGTAAATGCCAGTCTCAAAACAGAGATTAAATATATGAACGAGCGGTTTCAGTAAATACTCTTTAGCTGCCTTAATCGTATTTGTTTTAATATCATCAAATCCACTCGCTGAATTGTCCTTTAATTGAGTTATAAGATCTCTAACTTCAGACTCCGAGACTGGATTTAAGAACATGTTAGAGTTAGTATTGTAGTTATTATTTCTATTGAATCTAAACATAGGATCATTGCCTTGAAGTTTAGGTATTTGTTTTTCTGAAATATTTTTAGCTAAAATAGCTCCAACATTCGTAAAGTATTTTACAAATTCATCAGCAACTATCTGAGGTTCATTCTCGGGACTATACGCATTGCCGTCAACTATTATTTCATTCAACTGATTACAATTATTATTCACTTTTCTACCAGAAATTTCATTTATTGTAGACCAGAGTTTATTCGGACAATTTGAAGAGAGATTAATTTTATTTTTATAGTAAAGACATTTAGTTCTATTAATAAGACGAGTTAGAAAATTTCTATATAATTTGTATTTATCCTTCATATCATTAAGATGATTCCGATCATAATGAGGGCGTTTTTGCATTTTGATTATCTTTAGATGCAAATTATCTCTCTTTCTTATAGACACTATTAGACCGGAAGGGATCCATGGTTTTATTCTTCTAAATTTAGCCGAAATCGATTTTGTTCTGCTAACCGAGGAATCATTGATATGACTTTTGAATTGTATCATAAAAGAATCGAAAGCATTGTTGACATCAGTGTGGCTCATAGTTTGATACCAAGACTCGCCTTTCAATGATAGGTTCAATTTATCTACATCAAGACAAAAACATTTAGTTTGAGATTTAATAATCGAAGTTGAAATCGGATAACTTTGAGCTGCCCACCCTAAAAGTGTAGCATAATGATCAGTTACGGTTGTCTTGAGGACTACAGGAATAATTCTATAATTTTTAATTGATTTGAGAAAAATATGATCGATGCACGAGGACGTATTAGAGGTTTCTCTAGTAGGGGAATTAATACAAGATACAAAACCTTGTGAATATTCAAGTACTCATTTTGTGTTCTATGATCGGGATTATTATCAAGAATATTTATATTTATATCACCGATTAAAATGTTATGCGTAGTTGAAGGAAGAGTTGTTAACAAGGTACTTAGTTCTTCAATAAAAAGGCGTACATTGGTGGAGGGAGACCTGTAAATTACTACAATTGAATATGTTTCATCATAAAGGGAAAAATGTATGCGTGCCGCATTCGCATTTATTACTACAGTTTCTTCAGAAATCTTGGCATTTTTAATGCGACCATTGTTGATAAAAATTGCAATTCCGTCGAATAGGGTATATTTTGAATTGAAAAAATAAGTTGTATAACCAGGAATATCATGAGGGTCGTCAGATAGCAAGTGAGTTTCAGTTAATACTATTATGTCAAGAGAAAAAGTTAATTGTTGAAGATAGACACAAAACTCATCGAAGTTCTTTCGCACGCTCCTAATATTTAGGTGCAATATTTTGAAATGTAGATTATTTACGTACAGCGAGTTTATCTGTTGAGAGTAACAAACATGTTCATCAACTATGTTACGTTCAAGGGCAATATCGAACTCGTCATCAGAATCGACCATGAAAATAAAGCAGATAGATGAGACGAACAAAAATACAATCAGCTGTTAGAGATGAAAATAGAATGACTATATAGAAACGTTATTCTTATAATGTCGTTGGTATGTCCGAGGGTCTGGCTATTAGAATGACAGGGGTGTTTTCGCTCTTCCTTAAGAAAACCTTACCACCCCGAGTCCAGACAAATTTGTATCCAAGTTGTCGAGTGTTCCGTGCCAACCAAAACAGATTTTTATTGATTGTCGTCAAATGTTCGTTAATGAATATTTTATCGTTATTGTTGACAAACCCAACTTCACTTGCGATTAACGTTTGCTTTTGTTTCTTACAAGCGAGGATGTCTTCTTTTACTCTTCGGGAGTAGAACTTAGCGATCAGTGTAGGAGGGCGGTTCGATGCTGCCTTATTAGCCCGCAGCCTGTGACAGTACTCGATGTCGTCGGGGACTATGTTCGCACCTAGCGTATTCGCAATGTGCGTCACTATATTGTACGTATTTTCACCCTGACTTACAGGCACCCCTTGGAACTCTAAATTGTAATTTTTAGAATATTGTTCTAAATCATAATTTTCAAACTCAGATTCAAGTTTTCCTCCTTCAAGTCTTCGTTTTGTTTCTTACAGACGCTAATGTCGGTAAGAAGAGTTTCAATCTCAGAGTTTGGTATTATCATCATGATTCTCCTTTTGAGGTAATAATAATAATTACTATTGTCTAACACATTGATGGTGTATATCGTCAAATATAGGTCTCACACAATAATGATGATTCACAAGTGAAATAAATTCCTGAGTTAGACACGTTATACATGAATTTTCCCACTTAACTAACATATTTTCAAAATCCTATTCAACATACTGCCACTTTCTAAACTTCATCAAAATCAACGAAACTGCCCAAACCAACAACCACATTCTTAAATCACGATATTGAATTTTCCCACAGCTTTTCCAAAACCATTTATACATGTATAAATTGTTCTGGATATCCATTGTCTATTCTATATCTGCATACACCACACGTCACTGAAGGCGCGGGGGAGGGAGGAGGAGGAGGGGGAGGCATTATTGCTGTAATTTGTCCCGCAATTGGAGAGAAACATTCTGAATCGCCCATCGAATATACAGTTCTGTATACGTTCCCGATTCGACATCTAGTCAGTAATCGTTTTTCGTTTTTCGCAAGCGACCCGATCTGAACGACTAAATATGTGGGTAGGTCGTAGCGAGAGCGGGCAAGGGAGTGTGGGATAGCATTTTACTGGAATCTGCACTTTGCATTTTTATGAATGCTTCATTGCGTTGGCCTATTGAGTGTATATGACCCATTCAGTACTGACAATGCCCTCTAGACATCGAATGTTTTAGCAATGCGACCTGTACTAGGAATGGAAGATTGTGCACAAATGTACCGGGAAGAGAAAATTTCAATTCGAAGTTACATATACTTATTTAAACATTGAGAGGGCCCGAGGACATGGTTGAATATATATTTCACTCTTTGAGTTTTGAATATGAATTAGTCATTTTATATTTATTGTTCATAATTTTTTAATCACATTTAATATGCATCGTAGTGAAAGAATATGTATGGATATTCACGGAAGTTTGTGCCATGTGTTTCTGCGTAACAAAAGCATTTTTAATAAAAATAGGGTATGAAATATTATTCCGAACAGACACTTGTGTCTATCGCAACATTTAACCCAGATTATAATATTTCTATTGTGAATGTATTCATCAGTACTGGTTTGATAACGTTCATTTGAACTTTATGTTAAACTGTGAAGTATGAATACGTTTACATATGTTGATGGGTATTTTCACATAGTTGAAGTGCTCAAAACTGATTATTTTCATTTCTCAATCGAAACTCATGTCAATATTATTTATTTTCGAGGAACATTCCTGTGATGGTGAAAATCCAATACGAGATAGATTACAATAAGTTGAGCAATAGAAGTATATAAAAAACAAATGGAACAGATATATAAATATAAATATATATATATATATATATATATATATATATATATATATATATATATAAATTATATTTATACATGAGAGTACGATCGAATAATTCATCAGTGACATTGACATTTAACAATGAGAGTAAATATAGTCAAGAATGAATTCGTTCAATCATAGTAATTCTCAATTCAAGTTTAGTCCGTTTTTTCAATCTTAGTGATCTGTAACCAATGTAATAGTCCAGTACTTTCACATCGTAGACTGAATATTCTCATCAATGGAATGAAATATTTATTGGCATGAAAATTATATGATTGATATAGGTTGTGTGATGGAAAGGCATAAAAAATACAATGAACCAGAGCCAATATGATTTTCTGTTCCAAATATTTCCCGTACGTTGTTACATCCTAATCGAGAACATACAAAGGGAACCATGCTACATCTCTCATTCAACCATTATTACACGTCGCTTAGTGACTGTGGAACCCAGCCACCCTGAATCTCCCCGTCATAGACACCAATCCAGACTCACCCTTCTTTTCTATTGTATCTAAAACAACTTCACACCTAGTTAAGCTAATAATTTCACTACATATCTGATATTAGACGTTAGTCGCAGTCGCGCCAAGTTTGTAATATCCGGTAATCGAAAAGCGCAGGAAATGTGCCGGAGGGGTTATCCTACTGTAATTGGGGGTCTGATTGTGGATTTTCAAAATATAACTAGATAGAGGATGGCAATTACGTATATATATATTAACTTTCAGTTCACTTACAATCACGTATACGTTATAGTGAAATCATTGAACCTGCTAATTATTCAGAAAGCTTAGCCATGGATGTGAATTCTATTTGTAGCTTATATGTAATAATTCGATTTGAAATTCATTTAACTGAATGCATTTGCACTTTAAAGGTCAAGTAGGCATAACGCTTCGTTAGGCGAGTTCATGGTGTTGTTGGAGGGGTGAATATTGGTATGATGCATCTAGTAGTACACGGCCACTTCATTTCGGTTTTCCCGGTGGCTGAACAAACCCAAGAAGGAATCCTTTCGGTCACCCCCCCCCCCCTTCCCTCTCCTCCTCTCTCTCTCTTCTCAGGCCACACCTCGAGGGCCAAGGCACCGAATAGGCCTCTCGAGACCTATCCATCCTAGCTCGTAAGAAGGTCTCTTCATCTTCGCTTTCTATTCAACTCACTATGGTTGTTTGCGTTTGCGCCATTTTGTATTTTCGAATCTCCTTTCTTTTTTCCGTTTTTTTTTCCTTCTGCTTCTCTCTCCCAGTAGTGTATGAATTTTTCATTAGTTTTACTCGCTGAGTCGAGGAATCATCTGACGCCAATTGGTAACATCTGTCGAGAGGTGATCGAGTTCCGAATAGTGTTGGGCGTTGCGAGTAGGTCAAACGGAAAACTTTAGTTTGAAGATCGGATCAGAATTCAATAAATCTCCTCTCTAGTTTGACAGTGTTGTATAAGATACTTCCACTGTCCGTGGATTACACTAAGACTTTCTGCATGGGATCAATAATAGGATTTAAAAGATGAAATACTTATACTGGGAATGTGTTCAAGTAGTGAAATAAAAGCAGACTTCTGAAATAAAAGTTATACTTAATATTTAAAATTCGAATTAGATAGGGACTTTATAAAATTGGTATATCAAGATGCTGTTCTTTTGAGAATAACTTCTTGACCTTATTGCCTACGAAACGCATTACGTCTTCTAATGTTTAAACCATCAGTGAATATCATTTACATTGCTTCCTTCGTACCTACATCTTCTATGAAATAGACATTGCATTAATTTAAGCCAAGAAACGTTCTTTTGGATACGCATTTAGTGATTCTTCTTGTTAGCTCTTGGCGGGGTGTGGGAGCGGGATGTCGCGACACGAACGCGTGAGATAAAGAGCTGGAGAGTGAGAGAGCAGGAGAGGGCGATAACACCCTGTGTACGCGAGAAAGAGAAGGAGCGATTTAGATAGGATGGACTAATAACTCACGACACTGTCACTTCACCATGGAGAAATGTTCGTTGTTGTCTTGTAGCGTATCCATAAATCGTGGGTGCTTGCTATCCAAGGAAGAGCTATTATATTGGCTCGTTCTAATTGTACTTCCAGCGTCCCCACCCCCACACCATACAGCACTTAGGCCTATAATACAAGACACTTGGAAATAAGCCATAGTAGAGCAGGAGGAAGACGAAAACTCTTATGTGGAGATAAATACCGTCCTTTAGCTAGAATTAATGTTATGTGAATTAGCTGCCATTTATCTTTGGAATTCAATTCGACAGACAAGCATAAATAACACATTTTCTGAACGCGTATGACCAATTATACATGGATGCTAGAGACTTGATATTATATTGATAGATATCAGTATAGATTATAAACCCACTATGTAGGTTTCGTTTCAAATCGAACAATTCTCATCGGTGTATATGATAAACGTGTAATGCAATCTCTTCATATACTCTGTCCGTAAATAATCAAGATTATGAATCTGGTGATTAATTATTTCCAGTAAGTTTTTATTAAACATTTTTTCAAAAAGAGAAGCGAAGTAAGATAGATACGTCTTTTGTTTCGCTGAAAGAATGGTGGTCGTCTTAAAACTCTTATCATCGTCGAGCAGCGCCTTTTATTGTATCTTTATCTCGCACCGCCGTAAAGTTTCTCTTTCGCGTCTTAGCTCAACCAACAAATTGAAACAGCTTAATGCTTGTGGGATATCTGTCCGTCTGTAACCACGCTTCAACTACACCATAAGTACGATTAAACCTTGATGTATACAATCGACTTTGTATTGCTGCAGACTTTCTGTTGCATCGATTGTATTTTAATCCGGAATCCGATATTGTGTATTGATTTTACGTGAGAACGTTGGTAGTCTTTGAACCACATTGAACATTCCGGTGCCGTCTTAGTAGAAAGAGACTTGCGAAAGTAAAGTTCTTATCGGAGTGGCAACGTAACAAAACAAAAACATATATAAGGAATTGTGTTATTACATTTCATAAGTCTGCATGAGAAAAATGGCGGAATCAAGACAGAGGAAATCTTTTGGACACAACTCTACTCTCTTGGGAAGATTGTGAAGAAAAAACCACAAGAAATCTAAACAAAACGCAAAAGAAATGTGAGTCTACCGCGTACTTCCAAACCAGATAACTTTATAAACCTCGACTTTTGCTCGTTACAGAAGTTTACAATATTTCTGTAGTAAACGACCAAAGCTTTAGGATCTACCTCAGCTGACCAATGACGTTTGACGCATTTTGAGATCACAATCTAACAATGATTAATAAAACTATTTTACGAAACTCCCGAATCTCTCCATGAATTGAATGAATTTTATTTCAATTTCGTTTATTGTTTCTAATTCGACTTCCTACTTCACTGAATCCCACTGGACTGATGATGATGATTCCTAATGGTGATGGAGTATACAGATTATATTATCAATCTACCATCTGGTCAGTTAGCCATAAACAAAAATAAGTCACCTGATCGTGGTGTCGTTGAGCTAACAATAATTATCAACATTGTATTTATATTGTATGGCAGCCAAATATATTTTGAGTCAGAAGGGGGATACAACACCAATGACTAGAACATCTTTCATCCGATTTCGCTTCCAGCAATGAAGACTTTCTTCTGTATCCTCTCCTATAACTCTAACTCTTCGTCTTCTATCTCTTTTTCTCGTTCCTTGAATAATCTTCATCTATTACTATCTTTCATCACCTTCTGTCTTCTACTTCTCTCAACTTCTCCCTTCTGTTTGCTACCCCTTGCATAACGACCCCCTATCAGGACTCCCTTGGTCCTCGAACCATATTCTTCACTCTACACTCATTTCATTCTCTGCAAACATATTCTTCGTTGATCTTTCTTTATGCATTCTTATCGTTCTCTTCCCGATTGAAAGATAATATTCCATCCTCACTTCTTTCCTGATCGTACTGCTCTTTATCATCTCCATATTCGCTCTTCCTGATACGTTGCTAACAAACTTAATGTCTTCTACCTCTATCTGATTTTCGAATCCCCAGATTATAGTCCATATTATCACTTCGTAAGTCAATATTGGTAGGTGATGACACTTATAGATGATTAATTTTTCACCATTCGTGAATTCTCGTTGCAAATTAATTTACCGACTATCTGAAACTTCATGATTACTTCATGACTGAACTTCATTATTCATCTTACAACATCAATTATCGTGGGAGAAAAATATTATACAAATGAAGATTCTCTAAGAAAATCAGAAAAAAACTGCACATCGATGTGCAATTATCAGTGCGTGCAGAAAATGTGTTTTCAACATGATTTGTAGAATATTTCTCCATGAATACCTGGCACCTCCACTGATATCTCATTATTTATAGGGTTTTTGACACTAGCCTTTCCGTTTACTTTCTTTGTTGGAATATGATATCAATCATCATACATTTTTCGGAATCAATCTTTATTATGATCATTAATAATACAACTGACTATTCCTGCCCTTCGTTATTATCACTATACCGATACTCCCCATTGCTATACAATTGGTGGTTTTTGCGGGTGGATTCTGTAGATTATACATCCGGTAGGCCTCATTTTTATGAAGTATCAGTCATTCATATTTCTAAAAGAGAGCGGTTGTTTTATGGAATAGAATACCAGTACTAAGCATTCTTGTTCAGTGGTTTCTCTGCTTATGGCAAATATGTTACAGAATATCCAACTCAGTATCTTTTGTTTCCTTTTTCAATGATGTTAATTAGTATCTTCTTCACTGCCTGAAGTAGAAGCAGCTGAATAATTAGCTACATGAATAAAAAAATACTACTTTGTTTTCCATTCTCGAGATGTATATTGAGTGCTGTTTGCAAAAACAGCCACTCTCGTATATTCGAACGAGAACGTATTTTTACGTATAATAACATCGGCAAAAACACGATAAACATTCTCGTCTAAGAACGAAATAATCAAATGCAATGGGATATACGTTGTGTCTGCGTTATGCCTGTGACAGTAACTAGTTGAAAATATGAGCTTTTTCATGACTGTTAAATGTTGTAATCTAATGTAACGTTATATGTCTTGTACAGAACGAGTGGAAGAGAAAAACAGCCACAGGCTAGAAAACTGAATTCACTCCTATCGTTCTCCGTTCTAGAATGAACATAAGGTATAAAAGATCTAACAAACCTTGTCTGTCTGGTTTTCAAAGTTGACTTTCCCATGAATCTCGTCGACCGTCACAATGTTGCTGAAATGTTTTGACATCGTATACACTGTTTGTTGTTTTAGTAATTATCTAGAATCTTTCATTATTTTATGGTAATAGCTTACAACGTAAAAATACATTCTGATGGAATGTTTTCATATTATGCTTATCTTCATTAGTGTTATTATAAGAATATATATATTAAATAATAATATCGAAAATAATAATAATATCAAATCGCTGAAGAGGTATATAATATGATTCTATTGTTATATATATATATATATATATATATATATATATATATATATATATATATATATATATATATATATATATATATATATATATATATATATATATATATATATATATATATATATATATATATATATATATATATATATATATAGACATACATATATATATATACATACGGTATGATGAAAATAATATGAAAATATGTGAAGAAAAAAGAAAACTGAATAATACTTAACTCACAACTATAATATTCTAGAGAAACACCATGTTTCAATAAAAAGTGTTTTTGCTCGTTTGGCTGTACTACCTGAATGTTGAACAAATTTTATTGAATACCATATAACGAGAGAATAATCAGTTGCTCCAAATTATTCAACTGGTGATTTCCACAATCACAATTAATGTTACTTTGGGATTTAACCTGCGTTATGTTAATTCCTTCATCAATTACCTTATCTATTACACTCTTTTATTTCCTAAGCTTGTTTTCCCTCGCCCTTTGGCACGCGATTACCAGTTATCGCACGTATTTACGAGTAGCGAAGTAGTTTCGAGTCGGGGTTGCGAGCCAACCCCCCCCCCCTCTCCCCCACCAACCATATCTCCTAAACGGAGATCGGCTTCCCCTCACAATAAGGATTTACTCTGTGCATCGTTAGTTATACCCGATGCCATGGGTCACACGATTCAGTTAAGACGGACGTTAGGTCCAGTTGTATTTCACGGTGGTCAGCATTATTCTAACCAATCGACTGCTATCCCCATCCTCCTCTCCACTTGACAATGGTCACACTTCAAACATCCTAGTTAGACAGAGGACAGTCGTAGATATACAGAAAAGAGACCTTTCAATGTATATTTGTTCGATTTGTTTTAACAGTCAATTTGGAAATATATGTATGAGAGATAATTGGTGAATAACTGTGTTTATTATCATAAGTTTGTTTATCCTTCATAATTTGCTACTATTTCGAGAATAAGAGTTCATGTTCTCATAAAATTCTCATATTGTATCATATTGTAATTTGGGGTTTAATCATTTCAACTACAAACATATTTTGAGAAGTGCACGATATTTTGTATCATCACATCAAATCTGAACCTCTTGATACTCGAAGATCTAACCATTTTTGGCTGCGAAAGCATATCAATTAAATAATTCAAATATTATCTAGTGTGGAAAATGATCACACTGAATATATACATTCTATCTAATTGCGTATATGCGATCTATATTTCATCATACCTTCCAACTAACTGCGTATATGCTATCTATACATACTAATTACATAGCAAATAATAGTTGGATATACAAATGAACAAAAATATTTTCTGTTCCCCACTATACCCTCACCATCTAATAAGTGAATCGTGTTAACGATAGAGAGAATACGATACTCTGCCTCCCTCTCTCGTCGATTATCGGACGGGCAGCCGTCCCTCATCAGTTGATGATGGAGTTCGCCGGATCGGGACGGGCCTCAATTGCCCACTGGCCACTCATCACGATAAGGCGCGCCGTCGCGACGTCGATATTGAAACTCTCGTGAGTTGAGGGCTCTTTTACACTCCCACGGCGATAACAAAAGCTACGCCATGATGGCCCTAGCTATAACGGTGTATTTTATACTTTATCTGCCATATTACTAAACTGAAAAGTAAAACTTTCAAATTGGAAAAATTTGTAGAAAACATATCTTCAGGGAATAGTATGTTATAGTAACAACTAACAAGATACCCCGTATACACAACTAAATAAGAGTTTCCGAAAAAAAACAGTTTTTAAGTACATAAATAACTTATATACAAGAATAAATTGCTCTGTAGAAAATAGCTGGCTGTTTCGAAAATAGGCTATAAATACTTGATTGTTGACCATATTTGTATTTTTATTCGAAGTAACTGAAATAATTCTACTCAATTCAATATTTTATGAAGAAGAATATATAATCATATATACATATATCTATAAATATATATATATATATATGATGTGTTGGGTATTGTAATAAACAATTTGATATTTCTTTCAATATCTGCTTGCTTTTTTACCTTCCTGACAAAACAATAACGGTGTTGGTGAACTACTAAATATGATAAGTTTCAAGAAGTGTTATTTATTTCATAAAGAGCGTCTTCAAGAGTGTAGAAACGTCACCATATATCTTAAGAGTACGAGTATATCCGGAGTACGAACAGACGCTACTAAACCGACACGTGACAGGCGTCGCGACGACGATTCTGATTGTCATTTTCAGTTTTCGTTCCTTTTTTTCTGCGCTTTTAAATTGAATCCTCCCACCGGGTCGCTTCTTCATCTTTCACGTGACGTTTTCTCGTCTCCTCCGTTTTGGATTAACAAAATGTGACGTGTAGAGCCCAAGTCTTCTCGCACATGGATACTATATATATATATATATATATATATATATATATATATATATATATATATATATATATATATATATATATATATATATATATATATATATATATATATATATATATATATATATATATATGTGTGTGTGTGTATGTGTGACTTATATAGTACCCATCAAGATTCAAGTTCTGTTGTCAACGATGCTCCATCATCATTACGTTCGAACCACCTGGATTCAACTTGTGTTTTGTAACTTAAGTTTGTAAATCATCCCCGTGCTACACCCCTCTTCTGTTCACTTCCATCTCCTATAATACCCTTTATTTCCTCTCCTCTTTTCACCCCCCTCCACTTATAAGAAACTTCACTCATGTTTCACTAATGTTATATCTCGTTGTTTCAATTCATGTAGATTTATTGGGGTAGGTATTTGTAATGAGAGGGTTGGAAGGTGTCGAAGGGGGCGACCTGTGTTACGGGTAATAAAGCTGTATTTGTTTGGTATATCGGTCTCGTCTCGTTTATGACAATCGGGAATGGGATTCGAGTTCACGTTCCTTGACGACCTTTGCGGCTGGATACTCCTGAATCTGGAAATGCCAATGTGTCTCTTGTTTGTGCTAAATTTCAGTTCCACTGGGTGTTATAAATAAATGTATCTCAGCGATGATTTGCTCGGTTGAATATATATACTGTGAATTCATATGATATTTTAACTATCAAAAGTTGGGATATATCAAATTTCGTTTTAGAACTGTATCAGCCAGTATTTACACAATAGTGCTGATAACAGATTTAGCGTTACCTCTGTGAATGATGAATAGAATCATCCCGGTTCGATCAAATGGAACAATAATTTCAGTGTGAGATTAAAGACAGATTCAAAAACCATAGTTTAAATGTGTTGTGTACGAATTAAATCCCTTCAAAATCATAATTAATACATCGGACAAATTGAACAATCATTGTTAATTCCCATTCCCGAATTGAATCAATTTCTCGAAAATAAATCCGAATATTCGAAAAAAGAATAAAATGTATATCAGATGTATACTCTGTTTACTTTTATTTTCTATGAACACTGCACTGGAACTCTTTCTTTCCACATTCATCCTTGAATGTACCTCACGTCAACAAGTACGATATTATTTCTAGTTTTTGAAAAGCCTGCAATTGACATACAATCCAATCCAGTCAACGGGATCTCTTCTTTATATGCACACAACACTGCCTAAACACAGAAGCCACTTGCCGAGCAAGAAAAGCGGCAAAATTGATTCTAAATTGCTAGAGGGCTGGAAAAAAACATTGCCTCAGACATAGTTAATTGATTCTGTAGATTTGTAGTCTTCAAACGACCCTTTGGGAAGTGATCTTTCTCATCAACGACTAGGTACACATCTGCTGTAATTGACACTGTGATTATTGTGACTCCCTGAGGTTTCTAAATCATGTATGAAGATATCGTAAAATCAACCCCTTTGTTGGAAGGTTGTTCGACAAAACGCTATTGTAACCAAAATCTGTTATTGTGTGGAGGGAACTATTTGTTTAGATAACCTTCGGCTGACGAGAGATGAATAATTGAAATCTAGCAATCAGAGCACATATCAGAGTTTCAGCGTTGTCATTATAATTCGACGCGATGTGCCGAAATTAAATGCCGCCATCAGTATTGAACATGCAATCACGATGGAACGGGAGTGATTTTGTCGAGCCATACTGGATTGAATGTATCTCATTCATGAACCACATTCGTTTGATCTTTGTTGAAAGGTATATCTTGTATTGGTATTGTAGAAATAAACCTTTTTTAGGAACAGTAGAATATCAGTGAATTCACTTTAACTTGAATTTCAATTGAATTCGATTTATTTCCTGGTATACTCTCATTCCAATTTCGTAAACTTATGTTTAGTTGAACGATATTTTCTCGTTCAGTTCTGAAAGTATCTAACGGTTTTAACCAGATTGAAGCTTGAACGCGTAATATTTCCCAAACAACAACCATTAATCATAAATACTTATTTGTGTCAGCTTATTAGATTTCCCAAAACACTCAGGTATGGTTTGGCTGTTTCCTTGGAAGTTTAATTGAGTATGATAAGTCAATATGTATTCTATTTCTCAGAATAAAATCGATCATAGAATTGATACTTCCACTTATCTTAATTATTCAAAGTATCATAACATGTACACATAGAGTGGGACGTGGATTTTAAGAACCGACAGTTTATTGTATAATATGACTTAGCGGAAAATTGAGAGAAATAGAGGGAATTGGTGGGAAGAGACAAGAGAGAGAGAGAGAGAGAGAGAGAGAGAAAGAAAAAAAAGAAAGAGAAAATATGGTCCACCATCTTGTCTGAGTAGTAAGTTGTATTCAGAGTGCTTGCTATGACGGTTTTGTGAAAACAGATTGTGAGAGCTTACTCTCTCACTGTCCAATACCTGATACAAAATAACTTTTTATCCCATCTTCCAATAGATTTTAGTCATCATTACACTGCGTCGTTGAACTGAATATAAATGTTAATACTGAATACATTGTTAATACAATAATACAATAATAGTACTTTTGCTTTTCAGAGCCGAGCTGCATTACGTGGCGAACAGTACGAAGTCGAGTTTGGAAGTGAAGAATCTGCAAGTTGCAGACGAGGCTGTGTACAAATGTGAAATCACATACATTGAAGTCCGAGAGGGCTGTTCTGTCGTCCAATTCATCAATCTGACATCATTAAGTGAGTTTTGACTTGGTCGTAATTACATGTTTACCAATTGTATCACCTTTTATGTTGGTTTCTTCGCTTGCAGTAAGAAAAGTATTATTTGAAACCACATTAACATGCTGAAGAGAATGTAATAGCAGTGTACTTACTGAAACTGCTAGTCGATGTACGCACTCACACCACAGAAGGTATATGGGAGATTAGTAGTGAAAAACTTCGAAATTTTTCCGGTCATATTTATAGCCATATATCAATCAGCTGATTATTGGGAAAGTTACAGAGATATCATGTGTAACAATCGTTGATAACAATTTGATCCAATATGTAACGCTTAATCCACTAACAATCAAATCGATTCGGAACCTACTTTCTCTCTAAGCAGAAGTCTGTGAATACTTCCTCCATATACTGATCTTTTCTTAACTCAAGTGAGTAATCAATTGACTTTTCGTAAAACACATCCAGGGTTCTACAGGATGATATTTTGATTATTTGGACTTTGCAGGAATGTGATAAACATTTTCATAGTTTCAAAAATTATCAAACCCTCGAGTGTGTATCTAAATCACTTCTTTCGACATCAGTGAGCTTCATATTAAATGATTTAGTGCTCTTCAAACATTAATTATGTTTTTGCTCCATTGAAAAAAGGTTAGCGGCGATATAATGAAGCTCATTGAAGCTGATGATTTCAATTTATATTACAATTAGCAATCGGCGGGGCGGATCCGATCAGCTGCTTCCACCTTGTCCATTCACATAGTATCTCATTTATCCGTCAATCAGAAATCAGCAAATCGTTGAAAAGGATTAAAGAGTTGAATGTAGGATCACGCAAAACAAACAATTGAATTAAAATCACACTAATTGCTTCATCTGACGGAAATATGTGTTTCAATTGCATATTTAATTGACGGCATAGATAAATTTATGTCAGAATTGTCCTTATACTATCGAACCAGTGACGAGCACGGCTGAACTGGGTTCGATTCCCGTCATAGTCAATCAATCTGACATAAGTTCTTCATGACTTCTATGTATCGCTTAGGGGAATACTTGGATGGCTTCTTGATAACAAGACACGACCCTTTCATTCGCACACTCCCAAACAAAAAAATAATTAAGCAGACTTTTAACATCATCATTCCTTGTCACTCCATTCAAAATTCACCGACGCCACCTTGGTCATAAGTACAGTGCATCGTTGTACCGAATATAAACCAATTCCAACTTGAATATGTATCGAAATATCGATTTGATTACAGTAGTGTGGGCCTATGATTACATTCGTAATTATTTATGGATTGAGACTCCCGACCGTCCCGAGAGACATTTTTTCTACAATATAAAAAAATCGAATTTGTGGTATAATAATAATGGTAATAATGATGTAATAATAACTCGATATATTATTCTATTCGACGATATGTCAGGTGGAAAATTTTCAACCTGGGAAGTTTTTCCTCGAATTGTTCACGGAAGTATATTTTCTTCTTGAGTTTGTTCGTCAATTATCCCGGATCATACTTCTGTAATACCTGATGAGAATATTCATCTATGTAGTATCAAATTACACCATTGAACATATCTTAAGAATGTTCCTGAGTTGGATAAAATGATAAGCCGCCTGTGATAAGTCATCTACCATTGGGACATATATCAACTTCAACCCTTATTAGTTACGCGTTGGTGATATGTTTGACAATACAGAACGATCATGTGTGAGAGGATCATCATTGTAACCAGTACTCATATGTAATATGTTGCGGCTGATGAGCTTTATTACCACAATTAATGACAAGCTTTAATCACTAATTAGCAATGTTATTTTAATGCCCGTAATACACAATAAAGGTTGGTTGTTATAGTGCTGCACGTCCACCGGAATGGTCGTGTAGCATATCGCAATTAAATGAAATAATTTACGGGAGTAGTAGAATAGTGGAAATGTGTTTTATTGTAGGTATGACAGGGAAAATCTAGCAGATTCGTTTTTATGGATGAGAAATGAGATGTTATTATTTGACATTGTATGTTTTCCATTGTCAAGTGGAAAGGTTGCGAGATTTGAAAGTTCAAACTGAGACAAGTGGAATTAATAGTCGTTAGCGTATTGAATGATTCGTCATTCAGAAGGCTGAGGTTCGATTTTCGTTATGGTTGTGATCCTGGATTGAGGTTTTCATGGTTACACTCTGTCGTTGAGGTAGAGCCTGATATATCATTTCTTTTAATGAATCAACCTTCGAATGTATATTTCATCTCATCTCTCCATCTTATTGATCCATCACCGTTAACAGTGGATATTAGTTCTTATTAGAGCGCGTCAATATTCTCCTCTGAAATGTCAAAACTAAGAATCAGTGATTCATTTCATTCTTTCTCTGGAGATATGCGACTTATTCTATTGAAGGTGTCAACTGTGAATATTCTTGATACCCCACAATTGACAGTTATCCCACTTATCAAACGGATCACTGTATTTCTCTGGATACCAGATCATACTGTGGATAACACTGAGGCATCCGGTACTTGAAGTGAACTGAGATTAAGTTGCAAATCGTAAGATCGGAACTGTAGGCCTATACATATAATTGAATCAGTTTAATAATATTTAAGGATTTTTTGTAATCAAGTTTTTATCACTTTGGGAATAAACATTGTACATGTACATTATATACATAACAATTGTGCATTGTACATAACAACTGATTTAATTACGCCTTCCATTTTGGTATCCCGCTTTGCAGACAGCCGTCAAATGAAGACTTTCTCTCTCAAAATGATGTATAATCAATAAATCGAAAATTGGAGCAGAATATCTGATATTATTTTATGAATCGTTCATCTGAATGGTTAATGTTTGTATGCTTAACGGAGCTGAGCATCCATAACTGATTGAAATGCCTGCCAATTACCACTTATGTATTTTTGTTTTTCAATCTTCAGGTACTGTATTCAACAATCTGATGAGTTGAGCGAAGTGTGCTCATGTGCAGAATATTCTAGTATGTTACAGCGAACAAGTTGAAGTGTAATGCAAAGTTACAAGTTTCCTGTAAATATGACAAGTTAAGCCCTAAATGAGATTTAACTCTTTCAATAAAATACGTTCATTACTTCACCGCTTATGTGAAGCTAATTCAAAATCAGCTTAGATAGTTCTGAATATTTTACTCGTTTTAATGATTGAAATGAAGTACGTTAAAGTGAAGTATCAACTATATAATATGTAGCTATTTATAGTTGTTCATGCAACTTAGACAATATCTAATCATGAAACATGGCGTGTAATTCAAATTTAAAGCTGAATTATTGCGATGGGTTGATCAGTCGCTAGCATACTTACTCTAATGCAGAAGACCCGGGTTCGATCTCCGACATGGTACTGCTGAGATTCTTCTGTGGTTTACCTCCATTGTCGAAGTGAATACTGGGATGGTAATAGTGTACGTGGTTCACCATGCCACAACCGCATCCTATCCACTGTCCAAGACGTCCAAATAACAAACTGCCAGTCTTGTTCTCTCAACATCTTAGTAATCATTCGTCATGGTCAATGGATCACCGTTGAAACAATATAAATTGAATTGATTCGTCTCATTGATTGATTATTATCTTTATTATCACCTTGTTGTCGGTACTTCGTAGGGACGAGAATGCACTTATATACATATTCTAAGGACTCTAGCATACTCGAATTCTCTAGGCCTGAATATTCACAGAGCAAAAAAGTAGTTATTGGTTACTACTCATGGTATATTAACTTCCACTGAACTTTATAAAATCTTTCATGGTTTTATATATATATATATATGTATATATATATATATATATATATATATATATATATATATATATATATATATATATATATATATATATATATATTATTCAAATGATTCTGATTTCCGTAAGTTTTCTTTCTAAGTAGCCTATTATAAAGTCAAGTTCCATGAATACATCTCAAGATCACAAGAATTATTTTAATATGCACTCTCAATATGAGCAATGAGCATATTATATATTTTCATTTCGAAATGTCAAGCCAAGAAAATAATAAAAGTTTATTCGAAGATAGATTATAAGGATGCTAGTTCTTCTTCTTTTTGTGGCATAACTTTCTCACCGCACCTAGGATATTAATTTTTTATTCAGAGCAATAATCAATCAAAATTTACATTTTTCGACTTCGCCCTCGGTTGGGTAATCTTCAATAAGAGCGAGGGAGGACTTCATTCACCGTCTGATTCGTAAGTGTGAAATTGTCTCCTGGATCGAACTTTTATCTCACTGCAACTACAGTCAATCTAGACTCAATGTACGGTTCTGAATCACATCAGTGATTGTGCAGTGATTGGAGATATTTATATATTCAATAGAAAAAATGAAGAGTTGATGAAATTTTATATTTTGATTCGGCTTCTAGTGTTCATTTCACTTGATAGGATATATTTAATAAGCTGAAGGAATAAATATTCCATAAGTTTTACTTCGGAGGTTGTCACGAATTAATGTAATGGATCACGTCGCTAGAAGTCGTGTCCAAGTCTATAATACATTTTTCAAAGTTGTTTTTAATTCACTTATATTCAAATTATCACGTTACCATACCAAATATTCACTTATATTCGTTTGAATGTTTTTAATCATGATCAATATTGATAGTCACTTTCATTTGAAAACAGACTATCGCTTCTATGCTTACAAGTTAATAACTACACGTACTCAGCAATGTGGGTTCTGGTGTTTTTTATCTACATCTAATTCATCTCCAGTAATTGCGAATTCTGAAAAAGTGTATTTATTATAACAATTCATTTCAAATAAATATGACGAGTCAAAAGATATTGTGGTAGAGTTGATGATGGGAGGTAACGTGAGGGGTAGGAAGTATCTTGAACTAAAAAAAATGAGAGAGCTTTTCCCCCATTTACATGCAATTTCAATGTGACAGATGGTAGCACCTTTTATTTATTCTCCATCTGACGTCAGTTTTGCCAAGGCTTTGCGTGAACCGCTCCCATCGTTGTTTCATCGCAACTTTTTTTTTATCCCGGTTACGTTTTGATTAAAAACAGCGAAGCCGAAGAAAAATGTCATCCACTCATTTATTTTCACTCTGGAGTGAGAATGAATTAAGGGCATGACACAAGAGAAACTTTTGTGGCATCATCGTTCAACCAATAGAAAGGTTCCTTTCTGTATTTTTGATTTGACGATCATACTTCATTCAGTAACCTTCTGTTTTGATAATCATATTGAAGCTTCCGAATCGTAAAATGTATCCTGTATGAATGTGAATATTGAAAATATGAATGGTATGTAAATACGCTTAACAATAACAGTCAACCTAATAATAAATATGAATATGAATAAATTGATAAAATAATTGAATTCTTCATATGAAACCAGAACTTTTGTTCGGAATACTTTTCCCATGAGTGATGCCACGATGCCATGAGGTGCAAAATTACAGGTGATACAGGTTTTTGAAACAGCGTAAATATACTTAATTTATAAGGTTCTTACGGTTTCATCAGATTTATTTCTCAAAAATTCTGATCTTCTTCCGAAGTACTAGCTTACAATGCAAGTTTCTACAATCTGATTTTCAATATCAAGTATACACTTAATTCCTTATTTTCTTAAATTCAAATACCCGTGACAAATTTCAGGTGTTACTGAATGACGTATTATGCTATAGATAAGAGGGTGTTGTCATCAACAGACATCTAACTGTCGTATTCGTGGTTGTTGATCCCCTCACCCTCATCCCTCCCCACCCCCACCTCCTTCTGTTGTGTCTCGTGTGCAAGGCGTCGCGATGAATGTTTGATCAGACGGTCGGAAGGGTGGCGATGGGCCAAGGGTTGTCCGGAAAACTAGGGTGAACATATGGGATCTGCTTGCTGGTTGCTGCAGGGATGATTTGCTCGGTGTCGAAATGGATTATAAGAATGAAAGACATGGTTTGTGGGTGACCCCTGAGATTTTCATTTGTCTCTTCACTTTCCTTTCCTCCCCCTTCCTTTCTCCGCAACAATTCTATACCTTCCCTTATAAACCGTAATCGTAAAGTGTTTCGCCACAAATGTGCATGTTTTCTCGCGGGGATTAGTGCAGTACACGACCTGTCAATTGTACCACGGGACTTTTAAATATGGTCTTTATGATGAAGGAAGGAGATGATGTATTCATAAGGAAACGCCACGTTTGATGAATATGCTGATGTGGGATATTTTAATTGTTGGACATTCATTCTATGAAATAATTACTGCCCGAGTAGTCGGATACTATAATTGCTGCTGCAAAATACATTATTATTTCTGTAATTTAAAATGTTGAAATCGAGCTTTTGAGGCTTCGGGTTTATAACTGAAGTCGAGTTGGGCGTGGGTTTGAGTCCTACGTACAAAATACATTTTTATTTTCATTTTTTATTCACTTTTTTTTAACCTCTCTTCCACTTATTCAAACCTTCGAATAACCTTTCTGTTGGTGAGTCATCACGCGAGCTATTTTTTTCTTGAGGTTCGTGTTTTTTAATGTTTATATTTATTCGGTCATTGGATGCTATTTATTCCAGAATAGTGATTTGTGTCTTGATCTATTTTTTCATAAAAACGTATCTTTAGTGGTACAATCCAGCATATTCATTTTAATCGCAGGAATATATTGCAGACCTGCACTTGAATGAAATTGTTCCCTCATTACAATGGATAGATTTATTGGCATATTTGGAAAATGTTCAAGACATGACCGTATTGATGCAGTTAGGCCTATATACTCTCGATCTTTAACTTTCTTCGGTTGATTTACGACAAAATGATCGGTTTGTGTTCGGCAAAGGAATATCATACGAATTGGATGATTTCGTGTGTCCTGCTGTCAAAGTAAACGCCTCTCAATAGGTGAACGCTCAACAATACTTCTATTATTCATGTCACTTTCATAACTTGTCGAAAAAATCCAACGAATCGTAAGATTTTCCACACAAAAACTCACATTCTCAACGTTCAATCTTCATCACGATGCATTGATGTCTCGGGGCAAATATCGTTTTAAATCTCCATTGATAATAGTGAGATTTTTAGCCTCTCACAAGTTGGTAGTTCCCATGCACTGGCTTTATGATGGGTTGGCTTGCCCTACAATAGCAAGATCTCGTCTCGTCGGTTTCATCATATAGTCTGATGATAAGGTGGCACGGCAGAAGTCATCCATCATCACCTCCCGAGACGTCGACGTCGACGTCGGTGGCGTCGGATTTCAAAACCTGCATGCTAGCTGTTTTGCTTGGACGCCAATATCCTATATTCGAGACAGTTCTCTTGTGGTTATTTTTCCATCGTATATCTATGCTTTCTATTGCGTTCTTTTTTCAAGACATTTTTCATCGTCTTTGTCATCGAACTTTAGTATGTCATAATTTCATACAACTTGTTTTTATTTGTGTTGTTTCTTACGTTCTGAATATTAAGTTAGACATGAATGATTGGTCATATTCCGTATTATTTTTCAAAGCAAAGGTAATTCGACTAAATATAATTTGTTTAATGTTCAATTCCAATAACCTTCTGTGATAGCTTCATTAACAATGCACAATTATTTATACAAAATAACAATATTCCATTATTCTAATTGTCATATAATTTGTTATGTATTCATTATGAAATGTATTTATCCATTTCATTTATATCACTTTGTTTGTTAACTCGAGTTACAGTGTCATGTATAATTATTTATCTTCCATTATGTTCGAATCATAATTTGTGTTATTACAATTATATGATCTTTTATGTAACCCGTGATTATACGATTCATGAAGCTGGATACCTGTAATGAGTTATCCTAATGTGATTACATGGGCCTCACAAGTCACAACAGAGTGAGTTTTTTCTTCGCAAATTCGCAACTAGAAACAATAAAATCTGTATTCAAATCGATTTTCAAACGCGCTAATAATCAACTTTTCATAACTATTCACCCGGTCAAAAATAATTTCGAATAAACTTGGTAAATCTTCACCGTTTACTGACTTCATTTCATATCAGCGATTGTAGATATTGATACTCCATAACACACCAGAATCAGGTATTTATGAATAACTGAACAAAAGAATGTCTAACAAATGGAAACGAATCAAGTTGGTGATGAAAACGAGGTGGCGATGGATCTAGTTTGATAAAAGGGGGAGAAAAGGATTGATTCTCTTGAAACTTGAAATATACTCACAGCTCGTTGGGAGAGTGTGTTTGTCGAACGTGACAACGTCTCTGTGTAATAATATCTCGTCGTGAGAATCTCACCCCAGAAACCCAGACTTACACTTACGTACTTTCCTTGCAAATTGTACGTTGTGTTTGCTCACTACCTACACACAGTGACCGGACAATCTTTTGTCAATAACAATAGCGTGTAGGTATTTATTGTATCTCTATTGAATTTCCTCGAATTCCAATTGTTTGAAAAGAAGATATTATAGTATGGAAATAAATTCACATGCATATATGATTCCATTATGATTTTCTCCAGAACTTTTTACATTTAAATTGTATCGTAAAATCCATATGCTACGGAAATACAACGAAGAAAAGTCTGGTGAGGTATAATGAGTTCAATTGTAGTTCACGTTAAGTCATTTTACAAAGACGGTAACTTTAATGACTTATGTTAACTTATATTCATAGAAAGAAAAAGTTTTCCTCGTAACTGGCATAGTTTTTCTCATTTTCATGATCCTTTAATACTTTCATGAGCTTTCACAGTTCATGAATTCATGAACTCCGTGAATGCTGTAAGACGCTTGAACCAATATTTGATTTATGTGGGAGTTCGTACTGGTTGCGTTTCGAAACGGGTGTATAAGACGTGAAAAACGATCTTCCCTTTTTATTTCAGTTTTCATAATCATGTTAGAAAAAATATTTCACGTTTTCCTGTTCTATCTCGTCTTGTACGCAATCGCGGTTTTCCCAGGTCTTATTATGCATGATCTCCTCGCGGGACACGGTATGAGACTTAGCTCGCGAAACTGTGAGATCGGTTACCATCTTCGTCTTACCGCGTGCATAGGAGCGAGCAAAACGTTTTCAAACTTTCATAATATCATTCAGAAAGGTTTGAGAAGTAGTGTCTTGGAAAATCCTTTCTTCCCTAGAACCTTCCCTTCACCGTACCCCTTTCCTTCCGCCAGTCCTGTTACACTTTAACAGCGTATGTACAATAAAGAGCATTACGGGCACATCTGCGGGTATTCCTCTGGCAGGATCAAATATGTGAGATTTCCCAGCAGGTGCACTTATGGTGTAATAGTAATAGTATTATAACTATTGTACTATAATAAAGCAAGTCTACTCATCGTATGAATTTACCGTATGTTAGAGGTAATATGATATATCCATCTCTCTCTCTCTCTCTCTATATATATATATATTCATACTTATATTTATATATATATATATATATATATATATATATATATATATATATATATATATATTTATATTCACTGGATCTTACTCTATTCTCTCATGAACTATTATAGATAAATACGAAGAACCTACATAAATTTTATGTTGGTTCTGTATCTGGAACATTGGCATTCCTTTTCAATTCGTTGAAAATCGTTAAATGTCTTCCAGATTTCATCAATGATACGAAACGCGCCAACATATCTATGAAACATATCTGTTCTGTGAACATAAAAGTTCAATTTCGGATTTCACTATTTCTGTTGATTGTATCCTCTTGTCTATAGTGCAGGCAATTTGAGTATGGCAATATATTATGAGTCTACTACTACTTGTTGGTAACAAATTTCATACACACACACACATATATATAGGCCTATATATATATATATATATATATATATATATATATATATATATATATATATATATATATATATATATATATATATATATATACAAGCATTTATAAAATGCTCTGTTTTAGTACGGTCAAGTAATGTCAGTGGTATTGGAAAATGAAGCAATAAATTCATAGAAGATGGAGAATGCCGTTGCAATAAAATAGCTAGAAAAGTCATATCGAGAATAAATGGGAGTGGTACTGAAAGTGTCAGCATTACATCATGTTCCTCTGGCAATAAATATTAGCAACGGAACGGATCTCTTCCTTTTCGAAGCCTTCAGGAGGATTCAGGCTAGGGGGAGGTGGAGAGGTGGAGGGGGGGGAGAATAATGTATGTGGTAGCCTCATATCCGCGTGGATGAATTTGTTCCTTGGTCTCTTCTTCCTGTTTCTCTTTCGCACTGAGCTTTCAGGGAGGATGGCGCGACGAGAATAGCAATATGTATCGGACGTCACCTTTCACCATCTATCGCCACAATGTTTTCTAGAGTTTTGACAGATGAGGATCTGTGTTTGTTGCGGACGATTTGTTATCGTAGGATGCCGTTGAGTTTGATGAGGGTACGTGCTCTGGTTGGTTGCCCAGAGGGCTGGCCGGGCTGGGCAAGAGTTGCCAAAACTCTCGTATCGCTGCATGGCACCAATTTGTAGTGAAGAGTGTTGATCATATATAAACACGATGCTGAGTGAGAAGGCGATTTGTTTTGTTGCTATCATCAAACCTCAGTGACGTCGCTGTAAGAACACCGGGCCGTGACGTCACGTGAAATATTGCCACGCTTATACCTTGTTCGGATGTGAAAAGAACATAACACGTACTACCTTGCTGTGAAGTTTCATAGCGTATCGACAGACATCATTGAATCTTATACTTTCACTCTTGAAATGATCGCATCAATAAATTGTTATCAGTCGGAAATAATCCCTCAATTTAGTTTACTTCACGTGTTTAGTTCCCTGGAGATGAGTGACTCGATAATTCTTTCTTATTTATTGTTCAGGAAATTATCGTTCTTTTCTCTCAGTTATGAAGAATTGAACTTAGAAATGGAAAAAACTTGGAATACGACTCTCTGTCTTGGTCTGATGAAATCTTAACTTCAAAGCTGCACGAAACATCATGAAAGAGTGGATACTATAACAGAAAACGGAACTTATGAAGGAACTCTGGAGAAGATACTAATTTTTAAACACAAAAATGGTATCATGACAATCAACAACTCAAGTTTTCAGGATTTCCGTCATGTTATTATCCTTTTTATCATTATTTTTATCTTCATTATTATTATTATTATTATTATCATTATTATTATTATCAGTAGTAGTAGTAGTATAGTAGTATTGGAGAAGTTGTAGTATCAGAAGAAGTAGTAGTAGTATTTTTAGTATTAGTAGTAGAAGGATCATAACTAATTGAATTATATCCATGAATTTCCTCGCCTAGAACACATCTCAGTGCCAAAGTTATATGAAAACGATTATAGAAATGCAATGGTGAAGGATATGTCCCCCGACGAGACAATTAAAACAATCGGCCTCGTTAACATATTCACCCTTACAATGATTATGGTTTTCTCCTCGGAGTTCTACACTGTTCAGGCTTGATTAAATCTGTAATCTACCCCCAGGCTATATAACGTTGGGCGCCAGCTAGGCAATAACGTGCTAAGCTATTACCTAAATTACTCGCAATTGTTACTCACAAGGAATGTAATGAATAAGACATGGCTGACGACGTTTTGAGGAATTAATAACAGTTGTTATTCTGTTACGTCGTTATTATGGTGTGGTGAGAATGGCGTATTTTCATGATTTCTTATAATGTTTTTAATCGTATAATTCGAGTGTGTGTTTTATTTCCCTCTGCAGTTAAAATACGCGCTTGTGATACTGAAGTTACTCAAATTGGAAATATATTTCTGTATACGATATACTGTATATCTCATTTCACATTTATCATGCTACTAAAATAATTATTGGCGTTTTATATTGAGATATTATTGGAGTTTTTATTACTGTAATTCGATTTGTCATCTATATTGCATCTTCATTCATATCTATATCTTCAATAGCCATAAAATTCCAACATTCAAATTGCATTGATTCTTCCTTATTTGAATCTATACTATATATAATTAACTTTATTCAAGCGTCTTATATTAAATCCATTGTTCACATTCTGATCATCTCAATATATAGATTTATATAAAAATGTATGAAAACCAATTCAATAATTGTATGTCTTTCTTCTCTAAATATTGTGCGAGACGTTTTGTGTATGCCTGTATATGTAAAGCAATTCCTTTCTTCCGTTGATGATGGCTATAGCTGTGTCGTGTGTTTGGGGTGTATATATATATATATATATATATATATATATATATATATAAACTGGGGTACGTGTTCTGTATGTCATTTTACGAATATCATTTCGTTATGCGCTCATCTTTGTGTTGTTATATTGCATTTGACAGTTATATAGAGAGGTTAGGTATGTTCTTTTTAATTAAGAGTGACAGAGTGTAATAGAGACAGAGATCCACAACCAAGTGGGAAGATTCTTAAAAAGTACTTCACTTTATGAAAAAGTAAATAATATAGAAATAAAATGAATGAAAGAATTTAATTTCGCATATTCTCCACTGTTGAACATTTGCTCTATCATAATCTCATCACATATTATTATTTTATGAAAATATATTGTATCCCCTTGAACAGTTGAACGTAAATATTGAGCATATAATTGAAACTTTCGAATAATATGTTCATAGCAAGCAAGTAAACACTGAATTAATCAGCACAGCCATGTACCATAATGCTATATAATTATATACCTATATAATACCTTGATGACAATAATGTGGTACCACAAGCATATACAAAAACTATACAAAAAACGTGTTGAAGAATATGATTGAAGTAATTTTTCTACCTCTACATTTGCGATCACAGAATAATGAGAAAAGAATAAATATTCAAATGTTTAGGCCCTTATATCTATCTCAAAAAATGAGAATCATTGGCTGAATATCACGTAATAATTATATGAATTTTAGTATTCCTCTATACTCTAACCATGGAAGTGGTTTATAATTATATACATGTATATATATATATATATTTATATATATTTATGAGTGTGTGAATTCGTATAACTACATTTATGATACAAATGAATCTAGTATTGTATACAAATGCAAATAAATGAAATATTTCATTCCTTGGGTTGATATTCAAGTGATATTATACGTCTGACGTTGTTGTGTCCATGCGCTCTACCACGCCGATATCATAGGATATATGCTCACAGTGGAATATAGATAACACCAAACGTATCAATAAGCATTTCGCTTTTGTTATTCAGATTGCCGCACAGTTTTTTTTGATAAATCGCTAGATTATAAATCTGAAAAAACAGATTTGATTTTCTCACAGATCATAGTTGAAGAAATGTGACTCGGATATCGTGAGACAAGTATAAACCTAAATGAATTGATTGTATCCTGTTGGCTGAAAAAAATACCCCTTTTTATTTCTCTTGCAATCAATCTAGTCCGCCTTGTACTCTTCCCCTTTTTCCGATGATACGACTCCATTCTGTCATCTTCATTTGTGTGCTTCGTTCGGATCTTAGATATATATAAACTTCGCATTCTGGACTGATCACTCGTGTAAACGACACAAAAATTGTGCTGGCTGTTCACATTTACCACATTACATTCGTCTATCAAGTTTCATTCAACCGTAACTATATAAATTACGACATGTCCACAAATACCAGAATATAACAATAAACCTTCATATCAACAATTGTTATTTTTATGCGGGTCAAAGAGAATGCAATTGGATCTCTATTGTTTCAAAGAGAAGCATTATCCAGCCAATTGTGTACATGATTTATACCAATGTATTATCCTATCTTCACTCTAATAGCGAGCGGTTATATTAGTGTTGCCATAATATATAGAGTGAAATAATCCCACCTACCCATCATTATGTTAATGACCGCAGGGCCACTCTTTATGTAATTGGACCCGTTTATTTTGTCTGTCCTATATTAAAATATCTTATGGATTATGGGTCTTATACACTCTCACCCCTCCAGCTTTACGTACTCCTTATAGTCTTACCGTCGTACCTACCTAGACATTTTAATTAAAGAGCCGTTCTTAACTGCACCTTTTATTTCGTTAGATATATACTATTCGAGTAATTTGAAATGCTATTGTAGTAAGTAGACTCTAAAAATGTAATGACTAGTGAAGTCAAGGCAATCATAACGAGTTTAATGCTGCATTTGTTTCGTTCAGCGACAATAATGATGGTGGCATTTTTCTTAACACTGCATGCGGCAATTTTCATATTCCAACAGAAGTACGTATGTATGCACGTTTCAAAAGTATGAGTCAGAAGGTCTTGTTCCGAAGCATTCATTAAATATGCTCATTACCTCCATATTCTCTGATATCTTTCAATTATTTAGTCATGTGCACAATGCAGTGGTAAAGTTGCGCTTAACCGCGCAACCTATTGTCAAACAAGCATTTGGCATCACACAATTGGATTCTACTATTAAATCAGAAATATTTAAGCTCCTCATATAGATTGGAATTATCTGCGTACAATTTTCAGCCATTCATTTCATTCAGTCAATAGTCTACCTTCATCGTCAATGGCTGTGTTCATGGAATATTTATTTCACTACATAACATTATTTCCTTTTCATAGTTCCATAAAATTTGTCATTCGAGAAAAACAACTGAGTCGAGCCCATAGCATTGAATCAATATCGCATGTATGCGATTATATATGGTGTTCACGCTTGATTGAATTATGCTAGATGAAATTTTCAAGATATACATTAATTCAATGTATCTGGAGGTTAGCTAATATTGATAATTCTTTTCACAAACAATATGAACTTCTCTCGCGTTCTCACTATTGAGTTAAGTGGATGATGCCACTAGCGTAATACAGGAGAGAAGTATGCGTATCGTATATTGAGTTTCTATTCTATTTTCTCATATCGTGATGGAATATATTAATCACCCTGAGAAGATTTTCTCTCCATTAAATATATTCTTGAATATTCCTTTATATCCAGTCACTGAATCTAATAAGAAATCATCTCTTGTGTTCTTTCAGTCAAGCCGGAGTACTTGAAAATTAGTCGCGGCGACGGTTCCGAGCTTCAGAACTCGACTGTGATTGGCCCGTATGTCGAGGGCACGGAAATGACGTTACTCTGCGAGTCGGGAGGTGGTAAACCCATTCCGAGCGTCTCCTGGTGGAATGGAACCAACAAAATGAACGGTAAGATGAATATTTTTGAAAGGGTCTTATTTCGGCCAACAAATTATTAGATAACACAATTATAAACCACATTTCCTGCCACATCGTCAGTGCTCCGATGTTCGTTACTTGGTATTTAGGAAGAAAAAACCGAATCTAAAATGTAATTTTAAGACAGGATTTTCTCAAATGTGTTACTTGTCGGCGTTTAACTTTGATTCCCCGACTGAATGAACAAGCCAATTCAGCTCCTATTCCACACGTCTAGAGAACCTTGATAATATCTAGATGTATGCCTATCTATAGAAATACTTGACAATTTCAATATTGAATTGACAGTATTTTTGTGTTCGTCATGAAGCGATTATGACTGCTGGAATACACTATGAATGAATAATAGCTTCAAAGATTATCATCAAAAAGTTGTAACGGAAGTAAAGTGAAAGAAAAGTTATTGCCTCACGTCTTTCGATGACTAGTTGAAGTCAACTATGGAGTGTGTGATATTGTGGACATCACTTCCGGTCTCCAAAACTACACTTTCACACAAAAAATGAGTGCGACTCGGAACAAAAGTTAGCCTCTTCGTGTCTGTTTCGAAAACGACGCTTCCAGTCGACGCCTGATCAGATACTTGATAGGTGCGGCGTGGTGAAAAGTTCTACGAAGAATTGCTTTCTGGTTATCTTATTCGGCAAGTGTAATTAACAACCACTATGAACCAAGTCTTGTTTATCGCTACTGACACATTTTCTTGCGAGGGCTTGAACGCGAGAAGGAGATTAGTATTTTTATTCGTATAGATATATGGATGGAAAGAGCAATTATGGAGTGAGATAAAATGTTTACTAGTTCTAGGCGTGATGAAATAAACCAAGTAAAAAAGTATCTTGATGATGTATAGGACGGATATATAGTTTGCAGTGTCATAACCAAGTCAGTAAATCAGATATGAAGATTGAAAAGATTTTTAAATTATGTGCCCTGGATATGGAGATGATAATAACATTGGGTGCTTAGATTTAATGTTGATGCCTTACTTTACTTATGTTCTCAAATTGACCATCAGGTATGAAAACTGTGAAGACTTTGAAGAATTGCTATACAATTCAAATAATAAAATAAACGTGCGGTGGAAGTGCCGGGTTTGATACAAGCTTTTTGGCCGAGCTTTTTCTAATCTTTCACCATTGACCTACATTCAGCTTTCATTTGTTTGGGAAGGAGATGGATGGAATTATTAGTTACACTGAACTCTTTTTGCTGCTGTCATTAAGGATTTTGATACTTACGTGACCTAGGAAGAAATTCATCATGCACATTATTTTTATTTGTTATTCACTAGAATATACAAAAACCTCTTCCTGATAGTAATTTTCCATTTATAATACTCGATATCGTACAGCGTTTTCGCAGCTGAGCTGTCAAAAATATGCAATTGCTCAATCGTACCTGTTGACAATAGATAAACAATTGAAAATTTTTTCACTCAACGACCCCACCAACAGAAATGTCATTTGGGGTTATGAATAAGCAGGTCATTATGAAACTGATTACAAAAACTCATGGATAATCTTTACCCAAACCTGCGCCTAACAGTGACGTCAGTTTCTAGTTGACTGAGTTTTCTAGTGTCTCAAGTCACTGTGCTACGGAATGCGGCTCAGGTACAATTATAGCAATCGTTCATCACTATATACAGAGCCTATTGATCGACAATTTAATTAAAGAAACATCGTACAAAATTGTCGAATGATTATCTAAAAAAGAGTCGCTAAAATGGTATTCGTATACTATCGAGGAACAGGAGTTTTAGGAATGCGTACTTACAAGTTCCAAAGGCGGTGAACGTCGCGGCGGCGTCAAGACGTCTCAAGAAATTTCATTAACGCTTTGCCGCTTCCAGTATACCTCAGCTGCCCCCGACTCCCTTAACTCCATTCACCTCCCACCTCCACTCCGCTCCTAGCCACCATTGCTGAGCCTTCCACCGTTTTCATATACGAAATATCTAATTCACGTAATAGTCTAGCGGGCTTGGAGTCATGTACCCACTTCCTGCAATTGCTTATAGGAGATGAAATATCAAACCTGCTATATTTTCTCCCATACTTTCTCGAGGAGGAGCATTATATTGTGTGATTAGATCCGATATATCATGCTGAGGTTGAAAAAATCACAGTGATGGGAATATCTGAACATTTTCATTATTATAACGTGTATGGGATCTCGTTATTAATCTTCACTCATGTTCCAATATTAGACGGTGCTACAAATTACAAGCATAAAAGAATAATCAATTCCATATCCCATCCAGATTTTACTATGAAAGGATGATGTATTAGTTCAACATATTTCATAAACGTTACATCATATCTGTAACGTACGTACAAATTGTTAGTTCAAATCATAACAACGAGGTTCAGAAAATAGTAGAATCTAAATACATTCAATTATTATGATAACTAGCAGGGTCAGTAAGTCATGTATACACTAGCGAGTGGTTACACGTTTCACCTCCAGCCCATCCATTACGTTTCAACAAAGTGGTGCAGTACAAGTAGTATAGCCAAATGCGGTTACCCGTAGGTGCGCGACGACCGCCCTTATTATGTACAGTACCGATTCTTGTTTATCGTCAAGCTTTATTACCTGGGTTCTAGTTAACACAACAACTTTATGTTAGTGATATTTAACCTGAAACTGATTTATTTGCATCCTCTTTGACGTTATTAGCTACTAGGAAACGTTGTGCAGAAAACACAGCCGTTTGCATGGCATTGTTCCGAAACGCCCCCCCCCCCCCCCTTGCTATAGCTGAATTCTTAATGAGCTCTAGCTATAGAAACCATGCAAGCAGAACTGTACCGCATGCCGCAAAAAAACGCAACAGCCAGAGAAACATACCGAGAAGTAGTTTTACTCTCGTTGCTTTTATCGCATTTTCTTCTCATGGTATTCTTTTTTAATATTTGTTCTCGTTTTAATACTGGTGCAAGTCCTTCTGAATGCAGCTTTATGTTACGAAGATGCGGAGTAAGGGTGAGGGTGGGTGTAAGAGGGCTTTTTATAAAAAGGAAAACACAGTTTCAAACAGGAGGAGAAAAACAAGTAAAAAATGAAACTTTATGTATTCTTTTAGCCAATATGAAGTAATTAACGCTGTGGTTAGGAATACGCTCATGTTTAGACTATAAGGACCAATTTGCAAACACTCTTGGGTCATTATTATTCGCAGTTATACTGAGACAGAGATGAAGACTGTTAACCTCTAAGTGGAACAAATTAAAAAGAACTTAGGCATTGGTAATTAATGTTAGATGAGTAATTCTTTTCTCCAGAGAGATTCTATAAATTCTTGCAACCATTGTTTTATGTTTTAAAGCAAATCCATGCAAGATTGAGAGAACGTTCTCCATAACATATAAGTCCGTGAGAATCGTTCTTATAATGCTGCAATGTTTTATGACAATTTCCATGAATAATTATTCTGAATCATGAGTGTTAGGCAACCATCAGCATTGTGTGCTATACATAATAGCTTGGAAAATGCTATGCAGTTTTGTATACGTAGAAATTTTCAGTACTTATCGCTTTGATGTGAATATAACAAAATCTATCTTCATGTAATAATGTAAAACGGAGAAGATTTTAATTATTTCTTGGTCAAAATTTCATAAATACATATTATCATCAAACACGTCTGCAAGACGTTTAATGTCTGGTTCATATATTTCATCAAATTGGTATAAGGTTGATGAATTCTGAATCGAAGATTTCGAGTAATTAATTGGTATGATTCAGCTTATGCTCCGACATATTTCAAGAGTACAATTTTAATGTCAAAGAAATACATAATGTATTATTCGAGTTCTAAACGTCCAAAGCATCTCCTCTAGGTCAGTTGAATTGAGGATCCCCGTTGAAAAAACTAAAGTCAAGTTGAGCGTGGGTTCGAATCTAGCATTTGATCAACCATCAACTTATAAGTACCCTCTAAACATTCTGACTGATGTTGTGGTCGTCTAAGTAAAGAATAACCAGCAACATTCGTATTGCTAGACCACACTTTTCTTTACACCGTAGCAAAGTCACCTTTGACCCAACAAGAAGTATGATTCACTTTAATCTCTATCTCCTCCCGTCCGACCCCTTGCCTAATCGTCATCCACAAATCGTACTCGGAGAACGAGAACAGTCTAGCGAAATGTGTTCAACTAGACTTCCCGGGCTCTGTTTCGGATGGAATATCACCGATGTTGGACTTCTGCTCGGGTTGCCATAAAGTGTCCCCGCGCTTATCTCACTCCTCGATCTCAGCAAGCCCTCCTAAGTCTTCTGCACTGTCTTCTGGCTGGATACACGACTTGAACCCGTTTTATATAGTTTAGTATATAAAAGGATATTGCTCTACTTCTATATTAATCGTTGAGATTTATCTAGGATGAACTATAAGTTCAAGAAGAAACTACATACAAGCGATTGCTGTGTGACTTGAATTCTATTACCGCTTTTGCAAGTAGATCTTTATGGATAGTTGTTGTTGTATGTAACACTCGAGACATTAACAAACTAGAAAAATGATAAATACTAGTTTCAGGAAAGTGAGTAAGAAGTTGATACATCATTCAATTAGCTAATACGATCAATTTCTAGGCACAGGAGCCAAGTTCCGCGCCAGGACCACTGTTTATACGAAGTACGCCTACTATACTGCAATTTAACCGCCCGAAACGGGGTGTTGAGGATGTTGCATTCCCGGAACTGAAAA
Source organism: Brachyptera putata (assembly GCA_907164805.1). Lineage (NCBI taxonomy): Eukaryota > Metazoa > Arthropoda > Insecta > Plecoptera > Taeniopterygidae > Brachyptera > Brachyptera putata. Next base: position 23,607,413 of record OU015464.1, on the reverse strand, counting down.
ACTTGAGTCTTTTTTGTGATTTAATAGCCATAATCACACAATTTCATGTGCATGTATCTCATAAATGCGTGACCATTGTGGCCATCACACTATCTTGTGATTTTAGAATTTGAGATAATATATTGATTCTGTTGAATAGTTCACTTGTCTTCATGCTTCAGTTGTAATGAATTAAGTATTTTTAGTTTAGACCATGTCCGTTTGTTTATGCCGGGCGTGTGTGAGCTCTCAATTCGTTGATTGTTGAATGGTTGTAGTTTTTCGAACTTCTTATTTCTAGAGTAATAACTCGGGTTGCACCAGCACAGAATAATAATAAAATCCACGTCCCGAATTTACAGGTGAACAGTTTAGCTCTTATCGAAGGTCTGCTTGCTCATAATTATTATATACCATAACATATGTCTATAATTGAATCAATTGAAGACACTGTACTCATACAACATCATTATATTCAAACATTTATAATTTGTACCTCTTGATTATAATCACAAACTTTCTATTTGTATATTTGTAAGGCAAGCTTTTTATAATTTTTATAATTATATTATTCATATGTTAGTATCAATTTTATGTCAACCACAAGATACTTTTTTCTTAATTTTCTAGAATACAGTCTTTTTTAATGGAACGCACTCTGAAGGCTGAAACTTGTTCAACCTCCAGATGACAATACTTCATCAAACAAAATAAATCCCAAATTCTGGAAGAAGTTGAAGTGAGAGCCTCTCACCCATAATCAATGATATCACTCTCTTTTATGATGTAACAAATCCACCCTTGGTCAGAGTAGTTATGTATGCAAATATTAGTCATAATTTATTAGTTAATAGTACATTTTAACACCAACTTATTTATGGGCACTTAAAATCTGTAATAAACTTGATCGTTCATATTCCATCGCTTTTTATTCTTTCGGTATAGTCTATAATGGTTTGACGGAATGAGAGAGGTGTGTTGAAAATGTCCCCATAATCATTGAGTGTCAAGATTTTCTAATTTAGAATCGCCAATTATCGTTTGCTTTCTCGCCATTGCGTCGCCAACAGGGTAGAGGGAAGAGAGAAAATGAATTGAGTTTTAGAAGTGAGAGCGGATAACGATAAGAAAGACTTGGTGCGATGAAAAGAATGGAAGAAGAAGACAACGGAGAAAGAAATATTACTTGATCGTGCCAAGAATGGTGACAAGATTCGTTCAGCTTACTTGCTCCAGCAGCGTGTTACTTGGATTCGAGTTTTCGAACCCGGCTTTAAGGACAAAAATCATATATAATGAGCTAGAGGAGACGAGATTTACAGCCAACCAGCCAACCCCGAATCTACATGGCTAATGTAGCTGAATGCTGCTATATGTAGGGTTTGATCCCAGGCATCAGCTAAAGATATTAGGTCAGTGGCAGACGTTGTCTCACAAGTAAAGCCGAGATGCATGCGGAAAGGGCTACCAATTCCCCGACGAGGGATTGGTGGCCCAAAGTACTAAAGTAGTTGAGAGGCAAGGGGTTTCGTCGATCGAGGTAGCCCACTAAAGATAGGCTACACGTATGATTATATATTCAGATAACGAATAATAGTCATCAATAATATGTCATTATTCGTAATTTCGTAAATTTATTCGTAGATTTATATTATTTGAAAATTAAATTAGCTATTTCATCAAATGTATGTAAATTTAAACGAATTGGAGAGCGATCGATGCAGTGTCAAATTATGAATTGATATGTCCATACGTTTTTGCCTCAATTGATATCTATATTTTTCACTTGAAACAGACAGTATTGAAAAAGTAGTCGATTGATAGGCCGATACACTCATCAAGAGAGATGAGGCCCTATACCAATCTGTAGGGTATAGAACGTAACGCTGAGTGATAAAACGATAAATTGAATTATTGCTTAAAAATCCCTAAAATTGGTGCATCTGAAAGATTTTGGCTTGTTCCTTTCTTCGATGGTTTATTCATAATTGACACTTTTAGTCGAAACATTTTTTTCTCACAACTGATAGAACTGATCGTCCTTGAGAACCGAATGCAGTCTAATAAAAAAGATCTTATCGGTCACACAATCTAAAAAACACACTAACGAAACAAATAAAGAAAACCATCCTTTATCGATGAAAGAGAACCTCCGCCATTCTTACTTGAAAATACAATCATTGTTTTCACAACAGCCAATTACAGACAACCATCTTGATCTTATTACATCACGAACTCCGTCCACAACACAATCTATGAGAATTTCCCAAGAGGGTCTGTGTAAGGTTCTCATTAACAGTTTATCTTTGATTGCTGAATGGTTTATTTGCACTGTTACAGGTGATTACACGACAGAGAGCGGTGCAAACAGCGTCGGCACGGGCAGGAATCGGGTCCAGCTGACTCTCGGTCGCGGCGATCTCAGCGCTAAGTACGAGTGTCGGGCGAATAACGAAGCTCTCGAGACTCCAATGGTCTCTTGGATTGAGGTGGATATAAATGGTCAGTAAAACACACGTATCTCTTACAATAGGGTAGTATCATAAATCGGTTGATGCCATTTACTCTTTATGGGGTGCAGATAGCTAGGCAATCTTTGCGAGGCCTGGTAGTAAATCTGGATTTAGATTTGTTTAAATCACAAATTTTCAGGTTTTGAACAAAAATCAGGAGTGTGTGGGGCCTGAGAAAAATATAATGGGAAGGGAATTGAAAGTAGAAAGATTGAGATACAGGACAAGAAGTGTGTGGGTACGGGGGTATGAACCTCCGGAAACAAATGAGTAGTGAGCAAAATCCAAAGTGAGAGTTTGATATATGAATAGTCAGAATAAAGAACAGGAGAGGAATACCAAGGGTAAGTTGGGAAAAAGTGATGAAATGAGATGTAGAAGAAAATAGGATAATTGTGGGAAAGAGTGGAAAAAGAAGAGTGTTGGGAAGATAATGGAGGGAGCTTGTGAAGACGATGGAGCTAGGTGATGTTGAATATGGTGAGGGAATGTTGTGTCTGACAAAGCACTATCTAACCCGATTTATTTGCTCAGGATAGTTTGGTGATAACTCTCCCTCCCTCTAACCCGACTACCGTTACATTAAAGGGGAATAAGTTTCTTATTATAATAATATCCATCAATTGAATCAACTGAGCAGCTTCAGTTGAATATTCCTGAATACTCTTATCATGATAAAATTTTTCGTTCCAACATGCGTTTACAATTTACATCAATACAGTATACACATTGAAGTATTCAAAACTTCGCTCCCCCTCCCCCTTCCTCCTCCATTTCAGGTCGAGAGTAAAAACTGGAAAAAGGGGATTGGAAATAGTTTCTGAATATCATCAATTGCATGTAATTAATATGAATTGTGAGTAGAATAGATATAAAGGTTCAAATCTCTTGCTGAAAACACGGCACTTCCACCAAAATATCAGACATTCCAAATAATTGCAAAGTTGGTCGCGGTCAATTCAATTTCGATGAATATTCTGTTCAATCGGAGAATACCATAATGTGGGAGAACACTATATACTAAATTTGTTGTCATCATTTTTCATGTGATGATGAATTAATTTGTTCTGCTGGTGCTTCACTTCAATAAACTGTTGATGCTTGTTCTGTTAATGAGAAATACACGAAGTGAATGCAAGACTAACAATTCAGTGGATTGTTCTCCCAATTATAATCTTCTATATTTTCATAACAGTCGTAATTATAATTTGCACTAGCCGCGGGTGGTTGGCCTAAACACAAACAGAAATCCTCGAAAGTAACCCACCGAACACGAACACAAATAACAACCGTTTGTGTCCTAGTAATGAACATTATTCAGGTGGTGTGATTAAATTCATGACAAACTATTCCGAATTTTATAAACAAAAACTCGGCCAACGAAATGACAATCTATTATAATAATCACCCCAGCGGTTGAGTGTGAACTGAAACTCATATAAACTGGGTTCGCCAACAAGAAATCGCTGGCGATAATTGTGCAGAAATTGTCATAACTCTTGCTGGTTTTTGTGTTTTCCGTGCCGCGTTTTGTTTTTGTTGACAACACACCCAGTCAGCAACTTCAAACAAGCGTGAGAGTGTTTTCATGGATGTTTGGTAATTTTCTCCGCGAACCGGTTGCTTCTCTTTTGACCGAAACAACGCGTACCTACAACAATGCTTCATTATCTTCGTAGTTCATATTTCATTGGCTCATTGTTCGGCTACGAACACTTTAATAAACGACTAGTAAACCTTTTATTATCTCTTGAATCAATTTGAAAACCTTGGTTTCTGTGAGTTGATTGTTTTTTCATGCCAAAATTATTAAAAACATCATGAAACTATTCACTCTGTAGCGAATATTTGTGAAAATGTAATACCATGAAGAGACTGCCAAGCATATGATGGATAGGTCTTTTTATATTCACTATGAAGACTGAGTCTGTCATTGACGTGAAATTGCCGTTCAAGTGTGTTTTAGCAGTATAAAAAGGCAAGACGTTTGAGAAACAGACAGGCCTATATGGTCTTCACTTATAAATATGTAACTAGCTTTGGCAGCTGCTTGTGGCTTCATACCTAAAGTATGAATCCCGTGTGTTTACTTCGCGATATTATAAAGCCACGTACAACTTGTAAAAAAAATAAAAATTCACCTGTTAAAATTTCATGAACGGGTAAATGTGTGTATGTTTTAGTACATAAACTAAAGACTCGGTCGTATCGTATTGCAGTAGGCTATAGTATGAGTAAACTCAGTGATAATATTTTACCAAGGAACACTTAAATATATAGAAAAAGTACTGCTACGTGTACAACAAACATGTTAGTCACCGGCAACGAGTCAGTTAAATTATTATTAGGTATCAAAAATGTGTGTTTTTAGTACGTAATTTATATATTTATGAGCACTTCCGTCTCATCTTTGGTTCAGCTAGTTGACTTGAACTAGTGGGTCATTACATATAGCAAAGAGCTCTATAACGTGAAACCATAACTTGATGCCACAAACATCTGTCGTCATGCTTAACCTTTGAGCACTACTTGTACGCTGGCATGGGTACGTGGGGGTACGAGGGGTGGTGGGGTGAGGGAGCATTTAATGACCCGTCCGTCACGGACACTGGTCACTTCTTGAACACACCCCGACGTCGTTCAACCTCAAAACATGACCACAACACTGGTCACCATCGTGGACATGATAAAACATTAATTGCTTGTGTTTTGCTCGTAACTGCCAGACAGTTGCTTGGAATAACAATAATAGTAATGCTGTATGCTGCAAAGTATTATAATAATCCGTGTATGTGCTTCTTTAACTGTTTAATACATATTATTCTCGCCTTTACACTCATGATTATTAGCCTCGTTACAAACAACAAACCTGCAATTTAATTTCATCTATCCGCAATGTTTCCCATTCCAAAGAATTAAAAGGTAAACCTAATTGCTGTATACATAAACATATTTTTGTGTACTATAATGAAAGAGTTGCAATGAGAAATGTCAATCCAATTATTTTCTAGATTAGTCCAGTTTTCCTTCAGTTGTAAAAGTTTCCTGGTGAGTTGCAGAGAACTTCCATGTAACACGTCCAGTTCCAATTAGAATCAGTTGCAGCAATTTTATAGATCGAGGCTAACCCGATCAAATGTAGCGAGTAATTACGTTTGATTGGGGATGTGTATGTGTGTGAGGGAGAGGGGAACGGGGAGGACGGATTGAGTGAGGGGTGGGGTTGTAAATAGAGGGGAGGAGTGGTCGATCTTGGTTTAGCTGGTTGCAGATCAGCTATAAATATTGGTAGTACAAGCGTTACCAATAGTAATTAACATTTATCAGAACTGATGAAAACTTATTGAAAATAAGGAAATACGAGTAGCATATTACGGTATATACACTGATGGAGAAAGACAGCGAAATATTATGAAATATTATTATCAACAAATACAAAGCAAGTTCCAAGTGGTGTAAAAAGTACCGTGAGATAATCGTAGATACGTGAAAACATTTGGAAAAATCTCAAGAACAGCATGAATGTTTGAAATATAACTTCACAAAAATAAAACACCAACAGTAACTTGATAATTTTTTCATTTTTTGAGAACTTCCCTCTGAGCAATTCATGCCAGGTTCCTGAAAAATCAACATAACTTTACTCAGAAGTTAGTGAATCAATTTCGTAAGTACATATTTTCATTCTATGGGATATCATGGTGTTATATTCTATCGGCTATAATGTCGATAAGGTGAAAATTATCCAACTGACCCGTTATAAATGTACGCATAAATGAACTAAAAAACACGAACACCCCAACACTTCATTCCAGTGTACATATAATTGAGTCATATATACTCAAATCTCATCAAAACAAACTTGAAAAAAAATGAATAGCATAGCAATATGAATAATTCAAACAGAATACAGATTGAATCAAATTAACGCATATCATACCTGTTATTACAATATCAATTATACAAGCACAGATCACACCTTCCGGAGGCATTAATTCTTCCAAACCTAACTCCTATGTCCCGATCAATACGCTACTTGCCAAGGAGATTAATCCCAAGCATCGTTTTGTTTCATGAGTATTGCCCACCATTCAACTCAAGGCGTTAATACACGTTAAAGGCGGTGACCTGCGGTATTTGCGTTAGTGCCCCCTCCCCATCCCCCTCCCCTCAACGTCCTGCCCGATGGTCATGTTCCCACTATCTAGGCATGCTAATAGGACGGTCACCGCATCGTGATCGTAACAAAACGCTCACTCGCGCGGTTTCTGTGAGCTACTAAGCTGTTAGAAACTGTTTCCCTTTCTGTTGTTATCGTTAAGTACAAGGGACCGGTGAAAACAGCGAAACATTTGAACACATGTGCTCGGTTTTACCACGGCATTCGAACTTTTTTTTAGTATGAGTATGGGTGTTTTGTCTGTGTGTGAACCGTATATATATATATATGTATATATATATATATATATATATATATATATATATATATATATATATATATATATATATATACGGTGTATTTTATATGAAACACATAATCCCGGTGCAGTGTTTTTCCAGGGTTTTCACCAAAGCTCTTAAGTATGCTCTCCTATAGCATATATAAATCATACGTATTTAGTACTTGTTTATTTGCGAAGTCGATTTTGTTGTACTGTTTCGTATTCGGATTAAATTTATTACTACGGATGTCTCCGTTTCTGGTAAATAATGTTTTTTTGATAGCACTCATCGAACCGACTTATAAAAAGTTGAAATACGAATAAGCCCATCTACCTGAAAGATAGCACTAGTTATAAAATGTGTTTTATTTTTGATGTAGTATGTATTCATGCGTTTATATAACGTATTTCATTTTGATGACTTATGTGCGCTTTTTAAAGAAAATTGTCCATTTCAATTTTCAAGTTGAATATTCATTTTCAATTTTTCTTCATTCATTTTCATTTTTATTGAACTACTTTATATATGTAATTATATTCAGTTAAAGCTTGTATCTATCTGGGTTGTTTGTGTGCACGTTTAGATAGAAGAACCAGTGGATAAGATACGAACTGGAACAGTAAATGATACTTCAAGGAGGTATTCTAGTTATATTCTGAGATCAAAAAGAAAAGCCAAAGCCAATAATCATTTTACCTTGGCTGAAAAAAATGATTCTATGATACCCGTCTTCGCGATGTACCTTGTCACAATTTTTTTCTCATAAGTTTTTGCTATTGATATGAAATGTTGTGCACACTCAAAATTAGTGGAGGAGATTTCAAGATCACCCTCATGATCCACCTTGGTCATTCTTAGCATTTATTAGGGAACAATGTCTATGCTTCATGTTTTGTTTCATGTTTTTGGTGTTACAAATACCAAAACATATATCATGAATATTCGAAATTACAAAGACAAGCAAGGTTTTCTCCTCGTGCCTTGTGCCATCTCGACGTCGAATATCGTCTCAATGTCAATCATCGCCTTCAGTAACCGACATTTAGTTACACACTCCTCCGCTTAATTCAGCGCTCACATGAAACGTATCTCTACGACTGCGGTGAGAAAACTGCCGATGCGCATTTCTTCATGCATATACACAGTATACTCACACCGTGCATGCTTTATAGCTTTAGTTTCTCTTGTTCTTGTTGAAATTCAGTGAAACTCATCACACAGTTGAACCGCCCATTCAGCAACTATAGGCAGCCAGTGTTGTTTTACTCCGTCGCTGGTTAGTTCGAGGTTTTGCCACGCAAAGCAGCAGCACAAGCTAAAAACACTTCACTCTTTTCTGAAAGAAAATCCTCTCTACAAACTACTCGAGTCATAGATCAAAAGCAAACATGTATAAATCAAAACACGTACTATGTTGAATTAACAAATGAAAGTAAAATAAATATAACTATATATATATATATATATATTACTAAGCGGGTTCTTTATAGAAGAGAAAGAGAGATGTTGTTGTTGATTTTTTTCGTTTTTCTCAGCCAAGCTACAGATCACCCTTTTACTGGATACTTTATACACAATGTGCAGCCTTAAATGCGTCAACTTAAAGTAAACGTTAATGTATCATTGCGAAGGGGCGTAAAGGCGTAGCCCATCTCCCGCTAAGAATCTTCATCAACAAGGGCATATAGTCCTGTTGGACTAAGAAATGTGACCCGCATCTTTCAAGTGGGAGTTTTTTCTTGCGAGAGATTGTATTGTTACATAGTAAATTCTATTTAGTCTCTTTTTCTTTGTTTTGTTTTTGTTGACGATCAGTAATCATTCTGAATGATTCTTACTGATTGTGTATCAAAATTTTACGCCAAGTGTTATTTGAATGCACGATTGATCTATTTTGATGTAATTCATGTATATCATTCTCTGTATATCTCATGCAAAAATTCATGAAAATTCGAAAATTGGAAGTATTTGATCGTTTTTGGGAAGCATTTCAACTGAAAACAATAATTTTGTATTGACACCAATTACCTTCTGAACGGGTCGTATGAAAGAGTCGTATGAGGAGTATCTTTTTAGTACTATGACCCTTGAGTGGACTCATTTCCATACCAAAATTCATAATCAACAATGTCAATATAAAAACGAAAATAACACCCACTCTTATTCATAACAAATTCGATTTTACCTCATTATCTCTTTTATGAATTATTTCAGCAAAGTGAAGCAACGAGACAATAGCATCACTTTATTGCATCTTGCTTTCCCATTCTATTCAGTGGTTAACATCACCGTGAACTCTACGCCCCAAACAGCATCAATTCATCCATATGTCGACACAAGTACTCTGTACAACAGAATCGATGTTTATCAGTAAATGATTTGATTTACACGTCATGCATGAGTGTACTATGGATAAATATATATATATACATATATATATATATATATATATATATATATATATATATATATATATATATATATTGATCAATTTGATGAACGGTTCCACCGGATGACAGTTTATATACTATATTAAAACACAGAGAGTCCCCCCCCCCCCCCCCCCCCCCCTCCCCCCTTTCCCTCAACCGTCACTCTCGTCGCGTTGTCCCTGATGGCGAGACAGTGATTGGACGATGCACGGACAAACGGATAACACATGATACGCGTCATTAGGGCAATTATAACATTTTGTTGCGCAATATTTAGATTATTGCACTTGTGTGTTCGTTGCGCTATATGTGGGGAAAAGGTTATGAAATTGAATAGATTGTATGTAATAGTTCATGGATATGATAAGTGTCAATTCGTGTTATATTATGTTTATTTCTTCTTATACAATCGAAACTTGATACATAACCATTGTGTCCCAATTGAGGCTAAGGATTTTATTCGAATCAATTCATATGAATAATTGATTGAAATTCATACCGTATGTTTTTTTTCACACGAGAATGGATATATTGATACAACACATTACGTTGAAGTATGTATACATGTGGAGAAATATGAATATTTATCATTGAAATTAATATTTATATTAAAAATTCAAGATGATGTCTGCATCATGCATTGTACGTAGACACTAATTTGAATCGGAATGGTTTTTAATGTAAATTGATCAGATACATTCGATTAATAAGATTGAATGATGATAGCCTAGATTATATGAAATACATACATACATCGACAAGATTAAGTTCTTATGATTTGAAACAGTAATTCTATTTTTTGTCAAATATCGACTTTGATGAAATAAATCCCATGAAGTTTTCTTCAAGACGGTAACTTTGTGACACAGAAAACCAGTTCAGAGGAAGAAAACAAAATGACTAATTTACCGTAAAAGTCTAGCAATTTGTTATCAAGTGAATATATTTAAACGAATACACGTGTTTCCCTGGTAGCTATCTTTCACTCTCACTGGCAACTTAATACATTTTGTTGTTCTCGGCTGTTTCCCCTTTTTATGTTTTATTCCCTGTTTCTCACAACTTATTTCTAACATAATACTTTCGAAGAAAAATTGGGTGCTAAATCTGAAAGCATTCATACTTCATCCGAATATTATCCAGTTTTTAAACTCTCCATGAGAGTAAAATACTTTTGTGAATGAAAGCTCTCTCTGGCCAATAAAAACCACCCTCCGTAGCATAGTCAGCCAAGGCACCGCGTTAGAAACTGAAGTCACCGTCGGGCGTGGCTTCCATTACCTCACACGGCATGAGTTTTCGTAAAAGTCCTCTCACTTATAAACTATTCACATTTTTATTCTCATTTTCTTATGTGTACCACCAAATAACCTATCTTTTGGTGGTGTCATTAAGCAACAAATTATCGCCAATAGTAATGCAAAATATTTAATGACGATATAAACTCGGCACTTCCACCGTTTTCAAATGTTATCAGTGAAACAAACAATGTATCACTCATCGGATGAATTTTCGATAATATTCCAATGAACTATGTAGACATTGTTTTTTTCATCTACTTCTACAAACTATTTCATACTTTTCAACAGAACTGTTCAGAACTTTGCGCGTAGAGCAACGAACGGAAATATTTTAATACATTCATCCCATGCAAATGAGTTGGAAACTGTATGCCTACTGGATTGAAAATATATCTCGAAACCGGATTAACATTTACTTCAATCATTCATTTATTTAAAGGCAAGTAGATAAAATATTTGGAAACGAAACGTATCAAATTGGAGTGGCATCTCGCTATCATACTGGCTCAACACTTGATGAATGATTAAATAATTGAATAACACATGAGTAGGAATTACCGGCTTATTCACATACTAATGAAATAACAACTGTATGCCCACAGGTTTAACTGTAAATTCTTCAACCCAGATTAAAATTTACTTCAGTCATTTATAAACGCAAATAAATAAAATATTTCAAAAAAGAACCGTATCAAACTAGAGTGACAGCTCGCTATCACAGAGGCTCAACACTTCACTTTGTACTGAATGTACTCTCCAGAACGTGCTCATTGAATTTAAAATCACGTTATCATTCCAACATTCTATGGAACTGACTAGCAAAGGTCTGGTTATTATTATCACAACGGAGGAAGGAAATGAACAAGTTGCTGATTTGGTATTATAATGTTAAGTTTAACAATACACTGCTGAAGCTATATTGTGAGTCCTCTTCAATTATAGCAAGATAACTAACTGGAGCTGTATGCAGCGAGATACTATGTTCCATACACAGAGGTATACTCCAACGCGGCTAACAATACATTGTGTATTGAGAATTCAATACGGAAATAATTAAGTATACTTGTGGGCTGGTCTACTTGTATAATAATGTAGTGGAAGGTATTCACTATATACACAGAATGTAAAGGGGTTGCTTTGTCTTTATATTACCGCCAGCCAGGTGTATTGTAAATATACGTAAACATGAAAAATACACACATACATATATATATATATATATATATATATATATATATATATATATATATATATATATATATATATATATATATATGCATACCTCCAGTCAAAGTTTTTTTATATCAATTATACTTCTGTTATAACGCTTGTGATTTGGATTAGTATCATATCATAATATATTCACTGCCATTTTTAATGTCACTGTGGAAAAGCATAATATTCATACCTAGAAGTGTGATAATAATATACGCCGATGTTACGACTAGCATAAGTATGACCCACATAGCCCGTTGTAATGAAGTTACCTCGAAAACTGGAGTCAAGTCGGATGTGGGTATGAGTCCCACTTGTAATCATTTTCAACATTACTCATCTGTAATCTGGTAATTTGAACATTCAATTAATAAAGCTGTATGGATACATGATGATATAATTGCTATTTGCTAATAATTGAAGTTTTCTCATATATTCGTTGATAAATTATCCCACTTATTCAAGATTAAAATACAATGTATTCTGGTAGTACAGAAGATGTGTGATGTATTTTGAAAAATATCTTGATTACAATATTCAAATTATTCATATCACTTAATTCACAAAATTACCTATTCCGAGTTTTCAAATTGTTTTCTCAGCATTAATGATGATAACAAAGGGGCGTTTTAGATTGACGTGTTTGTTTACATCCTCTGATTTTCGATAGCTAGTTAGTTTAGCATCGTGTTCACCCTAGCTATGTAACCGTACACACACTCCAAAGCCTCAGCTTAGCACACAACCGGCTCAGAACCGATTACAAGTTTCAAGTAAAAATTCCTTCCTCTTGAACTCCAAAAACACTCTTACAACAAGCCCACCCCGAAAACCAACAAGCAAACACCGTATGAACCTTCCGCGGGTGAATAGCTAACAATTATCGAAATTCTAAACAAGTACAGCGTTTTAATGACTTAAGCTGTATGTTTAATTCGGTCTGCGTGCAATATTTTGACAATGAAAACGTAGTGTTTGCTGAAAACTAATTAGCACACGATAATGCATATAGAAGTAATTTAACTTGAATACAAACACAGAAACAAACACGTTTTGTGTTGAAACAAAAGTTTTGGATGGGTTTATGAATTTCTTAATATTCAAGCTAACACTCGGGATTAGACCTGAAATTTCTACAAGGTATTAGCGTTCTGAAAATATGTCTTCTAGTTATACAGAGATGTAGAAAATATACTTTTCTTAATTCTGGTTAGAGCTGCCATTTAATTCGTCTCAGAAGTATTTCTCTCGGGACGTAGATAATCATTCGGGAGCTTTCATGGAGTAGAACTGAGGAGTTTGAGAATTCATGTAATTGAATTAACTATAGGCCTATCATATTATATCTAATATAGAATTGAAATTTTCAAACAAACGTAAACTGTGTTACTTCATATAATTGTTCTTCATTCAATTGTTCCAAAAAAATATGATATATTAATTATCCTGTGTTATTTAAATTAGTTATCGTGTAATTCTCTTCCCTAACATTGATCATAATTCAATTGTTTTTCATCATTTCATTATTATTTTAAGTAAATAGTGATATTTTCATATCGTATTATTGACTAAATCACCGGTGTTGATATAAGCCACCGATCACAAACACTTCATTCACGCTCCCAATGTTAATAATGTTAACTAACAGTCTAACACACACTGGTACTTCTGTGCATTACAGTTCGCCCATTGAACCTTGACCTCTCCGGCGTCTCCCACCACGTGGTTCAGGGGTCAAAGGTCGTTCTTGAATGTCTGGTCACTGGAGCGCGTCCAGCAGCCAACATCACGTGGTATAACGGTACTGAGGTGATCCAGGAAAACAGTGACCTGTCAATCAACACAAACTCGGCTGTTCAGGTGAGTCATATATTTTCATTTGTCAATCACAAATTCAGCAGTGCTAAAAAAAACTTTTTTATAACATGATTGGAGTCGTGAACCAGATCCCACCTTGTTTACCAAATTTCCCTAAATATATAGGAAATTACGTGACTTCACGGTATCAAGCGAGGAAGTCAAAGATGTATGTATGTATGTAGATAGATTCGACGCCAACCCAATATTTTTCTTATTATATTCCATCTCTCCATTAACGCATCTTGAACATAAGACGGGTCTGAATTTCGATTGTCGTATCCCCTTTTCAACAATCAAGCATTCCATGATTCGGACTGAGTTTTTCAGTACTGTACGAAATGAATATTAACACAAAGTCTTGATATCAATTGGAGGGAAACAACTATAGCTTATACGTGTCTACATGATCGCTCAACATCGTTTACATGATATTGTAATTTCAAAATGAATCGAGAAACTATGATATGAACCTGTATGAGAGTTATATGAAACGTATAATATATTTCAACTGAGCAATATATTTTTAATGGAGCACTCGCATATAAAATAATTAATTTATATAAATGTTATAACATTTTCTCTCATATATCCTAATGTATTCATTACTCTTGCTAGAATTTTTAATATGAGTAAAAAATTGCTTACTTTTCAAATTAAATTTCACTGTCCATTCTGAATAATTTCTTCATGTATGTGAAGGAATAAAGAATATACAAGATCGTATATCCCACTCTTTTACTCCCATTGTATTTATCATGAGAAAGTTTTCAATTCAACTACCCAGAAATATTTTTCGAACAAACCTTATACAAAAAAAAAGTGTAATCCAATGTTTGTTCATTTCTACTTGACTTGTTGATTGTTCACGTCTCTTCGACCATGGTGGCATACACTAGAGAGGAAGCAAGCCAGGCAGCTATGGCAGGCACTAATTAGGCACCAGAGCCAGCTAGCTCACCATTCAACATCGCTTGCTTGCTTGTGTATTTCCTTGTTTGAAAACTGAGCTAGTTCTTGTCATTAGTCATTTTTATGCACATCTAACGCGGGGTGGCGGAGACACCCGGCCATTCATTTCCTCGCCCAGCATTGCTCTTGCTTGTATAGTCAACGCTCAACGCGCTGCTTTCACACAGTCACACACCCACTCACACTCTTTCATACGAGAACAATTCACAACGTCGATATTTAAATATTCTCATTCCTCTTGACACGTTGGATAGAAGTGCTGGAAAACTTTCTCTGTCTCAATATATAGTATTAAACATCATATTGTGCGGATATTTTTAATATCTTGGCTCAATGAAAATTTCGTGTACTACGGTTATATATATTTTCATTTATATTCGGCACAACGATGAACTCTGATATTGCGTTGGTGAATAATGAATGAGATGATAAGAAGACAGGATGAAAATGTAATTAATTAGTTTATTTGCACAGTTGGAAAAAAGCGGTAGGAGCAGTTATCAAGGTACTATTGTTGTATTCACTTATCGACCGAGGAAACTAACGAATAAATCTCAGTCAGTATACTCGACGATGGCGGCAATAGATCCCCTGTCTACTGAAGGATGGTTCAGCTAGCTCGTGACTTATCTACCCGTCTCAGTGCTAATGTTTATATTATAACCTGAATCGGGCAGCACATACTTGACTTTTCGTTTATATTCATCTTATTGGATACCAATTTTATTCGTATTCATGTGACGAATGTGCCAGATGATTCTCAGAGATGAGATTTGTAATCCATGAAAGATATATTACTTTTCAATCCATGAATATTAACGAACAAAACAATTGAATTGTCAAGTGTGAAAATGTCATATAGAAGTTGTGCTGCCAAGAGTCAATGTTGGTGGAGTCAGTATTCATTAATCAGAACTTGGAAAGGTTCAATCATAACTAAATTAACAGATGAAGTGAATGTGAACTACATTTTTGACTTGCGACAGAAATATTGGACAATGATGGAATAAGGAGGAGGATTTTTTTTTATTTGAATCATGCAGAATTGAGATAATCTCACATTTTCGTTTATCTGTCACAAACTTGCAGCTGCCATTAATATTCAGATAACAGTTTAAATTAAAACATAACCCATCTGACGACTGCTCAATCTACATCTCCTAACTCAAACGAGCAACTTCTAGTTTCATTTCAGCATTTCGCATGCTTGTGCAAACGAAGCACTAAAACGAAATTTATAGTTTGATTATCGCACCAGTGAATTTAAGAGCGTAATTTACAGATTTTTTTCGTAGATTTTTGTTCTTCTGTGTGAAAAAGTTTTTTAATACAAAAAGTTATTGTAATTCACATTCTTTAAGCTTACATTAAGAAAAAATACGGTTTCTTGCATGATTTTCGTTATACTTTGCGAGCTGGTAGATGAATACGAGACGTTGCCAAGACTGCATATCTTTTAATTTATTCGCCTCCACTTATCTTCATAATACTCGTCATCCCCGCTAGAGAGGGTCACACTCCAGGCGATAAATCTAACCTCTGTGGTGTCACGCAGCTTTGTGATATATAAATCCTTCCCTTTTCATCGCTGAAACTTTCAGATCCAGAACACTTACACACACTTTCCCTCACCTAAAGTTGCACATTTCCATCTCTAATCTTTGCATTTTCTTCATTTTGTGCTGCTTCTTGCGGACTCCATTCTAGAGTCCAAAAACAAGGATAGTGGAAGCCGTAAGTATTCATCTTAATTTTGATATTTCCATTATAGAAGTTACATTCTATTCTTTGAATCAATTTCTAATTGCAAATGGTTGTCTTTCAGTTAATGAACAAATGAACATTTTTTACAGCTCAAGTGTACACAATGTGTTTCTGCAACATGACATTGTTAGGAACAACAGTCTGTACGTCAGCTAAATCTAGATTTTCAACTTCTTATTGCTCTCTTTTAGAAACGAGGTTTTCTTTATGATCGTTCATGTCCTAGAAAACCAAACTGCAGCGTAAGTCAACAAGAACTGAAGTGTACTTTAGCATAAACAGTATCGAGCGGAGATATATAAGAGTAAACTATTGTACTGTTTTATTCAAATAGTTTTGAACGCTATACATTTGTTTGAAGAATACACTATACTGTATTCACATTTTAAGCTCATAATCAGCTGAATTAACTATTTCATTGAGGACTGGTATTAGGGAGTTTAACTGAATGGTTATTTATCGGATGACTTGAATAGACAATCCAATTGCCAGTGACTGGTGATAATCAGTATTTTTCCCTTCACTTCCTCATCTTGACTGCATACTATACCGACTCTCAGTGGATAATTTCAAGTCTTGCACCGTCGTGAATGTGATTCAAATGAGGGAGACATTAATGTAATTATTCTCCTATCAAATTTTACTTCATATTAGGGATCTTTTATTCTGCTCGTTTTTTCAAAACAGCGGATGGTTTTTAAATCTCGTTTGGTGGAAATCTGGTTCGTCCATCCAAGAATATGCCCCACAAGAACCTTATTAGTGTATGCGATTTATTTCGACAGTCATGTTACAGATAGAACAACTTGAGAGATAATTGGAAGAATTGTATAGGATTTATCAAGGTGAATTCGCTATCATACACTCCCTGTAAGATGGACTCATGATGAAACGAAGCTGCAAGGCAATATTAAATTCAACTAATTATTCCCTTTGCTTTACAGGCTTCATGCAACTGAATAATTGTGTTTATTATCTTGTGAATAAACTGGGACGAGTTCCCCTTAGGAAGAAGAGAGATGAAGATTTATCACGTTCGTGTACGAATTGCACTATATGGTATCGAAATAAACCAAACTTCACACAGAAATAGCTTATATTTGGCTTAATACAAACCAGTAATACACTTCAATCTGTATAATTATTATATCTTGAAGCTCTCTCGTATACGTGAGTTATTTCCACACTTAAAACAGTATTTTGGCCAATTATGACCGTAAAAGCCAATCGGAACATGAATTCCCAGTGTTCACTATATCCCAGTAACGTGCCTCTGATGGTATAATTACCGTTTAAATTTCATTAGTTTAAACCACGTGCAATACTCATTGATGAAGTGGTCCTTTCCTTTGGGCAAAAGCATTGCCGGTATATGTAAGCCATTTACCCAACTAAATATCTGAACGTCAGGAGTACAAAAGCATCTCCCCATAGCTTCCTCAAAATATTAATAATGGATCTTGTAGATTAAAATCAACACTAGCCTTGTGTGTAATGGCTCATAGTTTGTAGAAACTTTCTCTGAGCATGTATTAGTATATGTATTTAATCACGGTTTGTTACCATAGTGGAAATGTATGAACAAGTTCAAGGAAAAAAATCACGTTATCAAGTATAAACAAATGTAAGATGGTACTGGGATGAAAGATTGGAATCATTACATTTGTTGTTATAATTTAAGCGATGGGAAAATGGGAGAAAAAATATGAAAA
The DNA here is from genome assembly GCA_907164805.1 of Brachyptera putata. NCBI lineage: Eukaryota > Metazoa > Arthropoda > Insecta > Plecoptera > Taeniopterygidae > Brachyptera > Brachyptera putata. Next base: position 23,589,225 of record OU015464.1, on the reverse strand, counting down.
AAACCTCATATGAGACAATAAGGCAGCAGTAATACTTTGAGTCAATATGATGAACCAAAAAAAGCTTTCATATCCATATGACATGCGTAAATGTGACTATGAATATGCTATGATGACCCTTCGGATGAAATATATTATGTGGAAGTGCCGGGTTAATTTCCCCGAATAATTATTAGTCACAAAATAATGAATAAGATGGAACGATAATTATTAAAAAACTAATTAATGAATAATCTGACCATAGTTCATTAGGGTATTTGAGAAAAAACACTGGTATAACGTAAATTTTTATTAAAAATCGAAATTGCAATTCTCTTGATCACTCTGAATTTATTCTCCATGAAATTAGAATACAACATTCGAATTCTGAATTCAAATGAACTATGCACTTCGAGATTACATTTTTTCAAACCACAATCAACCTCTGAATGATAAGGAATGTGATACTATCTCCAAACCAAACAGCAGCCCGTGAAAACAAACTACAATGTTAACAATTCACTTACAGCAGCTTCGCTTCTCCACTTAAGCATCTCATTTTCTTAGTTGAATCTTACAATAATTATAACAACAGCTTGCTTTGTCCTCTCCGTGTGATGATACAATGATTAACACCTTGCCATGTCTGATATTATTAACAAGTTTGAACAACATAAGCAAAGAGATTATAGAATGTGCTATCTTCAAGGAAGGCAACATATACAATCCACTTAGAAATGGTCTTGGAGAGTTGATAGGTGAAAAATAATTAGATGAGCGTTAGCGAAGATTTCCATCACTCAACTCTCACGGAGCTTTGTCTGTCTTCTTTTTTTTTTTTTTTTTTCACTGCACAGGTCGCTGGGTTTGACCGATCGACATAAAACTTCATTATTATACGCAAACTTATTCAACTTAGAACCCTATAGTTTTTGGGTCACCATTTTTCTGAAACATCAGCTCAAAGTTTCTAAAAACCCCATAAGATTAGGCTGAGTGGAAAAAATCGAAGAATAAAATCTCACCAATATAATTCAAATTTTCCTCAAATGTGAACACGTAAATTATATACATAATTGAACATATGTATGCAATTCGGACCAGCCGTATCAAAGAAAATAATGTGATACAAGTTTTTCATTCATTGAATAAATATAGAAATAATAGCATAAAAATATGGCATTGTTAATTCACGGCACCATAGATTCGTTGGTATCGAATTCGTGGTATCGGTAGTTCATTTTATGTGATCAAGGTATGTAGCGTTCTAGATTTTATTTTCTGGACATCTCGCTCATCACACAACGCACATTCTGCGTTTGCCTAGTTAATGAAAAATAATGGTTGAGAAGCTTCATTTATGAGTGTACATTTTATTTTTGTACCCACATCTTTAGATTCAATGTATCTTTATGACAACTTCGGTGAGAAAAAATCACATAATTGTTTCAATTTATTTCGTTCTTGGTGATTAGATGAGCGTTAGCGAAGACTTCCATCCCACTCTTATAGATCTTTGTCTGTGAGTTTTTGTGTTTTTTGTTTTTTTGTTAGGTTGTAAGCACTGTACAGCTCGCACGGTTTTACCTATCACTTTTTTTGCTATCGCGAACGTATCCAACTTAGAACTGTATAGTTTATGGGTCAAATTCGATAGTAACCGAATGAAGTATATTTTATATGAATCAAGATGTGTGGAGTTCCCGATTATACTCTATTTAGATATCTCGCCCATCTTACTACGCATGGTCTGCGTTTGATTAGTAGGGTATAGTCAGTATTATAGTGGAAGGCCCGAGTCTGTCAGTGCTGGCGCGACTGTTACTCTACGGGTTGTATGCTGCTGATGCTGCCGCGATATACGCTCTGCGGGCTGCATTCAGGAGTAATATCCACCATTTGAAACGTTTCTTCATCCTCTTAAGTTTATTGGATGAGCGATAGCGAAGACTTACATCCCGAAGTTATGGCGCTTATTCTTTATTTTTGTTTGTTCATTTGTTTGCTTGTTTGTTCGTTTGTAAGCACTGCACAGGTCGCACGGTTTGACTGATCAACATGAAACTTTTTTCTTACACGCTTACTTATCCAACTTGAACTAAAATTTCTGGGTTGAATCGGTTCAACCATTTTTGAGATGGACCAACTCAAAGTATCTAAAAGCCCCGTGAGATTAAGCTGGGCCAAAAAATTGGAAACATAAAATTTCTCATTCTTTGAAAAAAAAACACCGAATGTAAACATATCAATGATACACATTATTACATATTTGCATGTATTTGAACCAGCCGTTTCCAAGAAAATAATTCAATAGATATTATTAATTATTTTTCATCGAATAGATAGAAATAATAGTAGATATATTTTGACGATTCTCACCGCTTTCTAGATTCAACAATTACTTTGTGAAGTATATTTTATGAGAGTCATGGTGTGAAGAGTTTTCGATTATACTATATAAGATATATCATTTTACAACGCATATGCTACGTTTGCTTAGTATACCACAGCCAACTAATTCGTTAATCTTTTTTTATCACTGTTAGGGTATGAAGACGCGTCGACAGCGAGGTCATTTTGCACCTTTTCCTATAGTATGATTCTGACATGAATAATGCACATTGATTATTTCAAAAACATAATCTCCATTCTAGTCAGATGAGCGTAGCGAAGATTTTCTTTCCATATACCGAAAAATTTTGGGCTTGGTTTTTATGTTTTTTTTTTTTTTTTTTTTTTTTTTTTTTGTGTGTAATTTTGTACGCGGCATACAGGTCAGGAAAAATTTTCAATCAACTCGAAACTTTTTTTGCAAATTGGTGTTATACCAGAATAGGTTGGGATTGTTTTTCAGAAAAATCGGTCGGACGGTTTTTCCGGAAAAAAATTGGAAAGTATGGAAATTCCCCATAAGAATAGGCCAGGGGAGAAATACTTGGATTTTTTTTTTTCAAAAGCTCTCAAATTTATACTGAGTGTGGAAAGATCTATCATACCTATTTTAAGCGATTTATGGAACAATCGGATGTGAAATAACGAAGAAAATGCATTTTTAATGTACTTTTTTACACATCAATATAAGCAATTAAGAAACTATTAAATGTGAGCAACAAGTGTCACCAATAAATTAAAACGTTTAAAATCTGTGATGGATATGGAAGAAGGCACTGGTATAATTGTATGGAAACCAAGGTTTATATACCAACAGACAGCCGCAGTTTTTAAACCTTTGAAGTGATCCATGGCCTGTATATGTACATTGAGCTGACCAAATGTTCTTAATTCTACATTTCCATACTTCTAAGCTCATCTCACAACGCATATAAGGCGTTTTCCTAGTTTAAATCAATTAGCAGATCACATTTTACTTCTCTATGTTGAATATGCTAGTTTATAAAAAAGCGCGGTATTTTTCAACTGTCATATCAACAATATAATCAGTGGTTTTATTCATCGAAAAAATAACACAAAAACTAAATAATAATAGTTCTACTTCAAGAGGTAAATTTTCCTTTTCTCCCCCAGCATCTTAAATTGAAAGAAGCATTTATACTTCAACGTAAACACTTACCCATAACTTACTTTTTATTACTTTTCATCCCTTATGTCATTCTTAGAGATGATTGAATGCGAAAGGTTTTTAACAAAACAAAAAGTTTCCATATTATGTTCCAAAGCATTTTTTGTTTTGTTTTTCACGAATAAAAAAGAAACGATGATGCTTTTAGATGTCGGTTGTGCTTCTATATTGGCATGTTGTGACATGCGACAGAGACGGTCTTCAATATCCTTCCTCTTTTCATTTTTATCGTGATCGAAAGCGTGGGAATAAAATCAACCGGGATCGACAACCGGGGGATTATTGGAAGCGTATTAAGTGCCTTGAGTGTATTTATATAGTTGCAGGCCTTTGGACCCGAATACGAGACTTTGAGTAGTGAACGAAAAACAAAAACATACTTCCCATTTCTCACGGATTTTTATTTCATCAAAGTTGGCGTTTTGAATATATTTCACATTCAAGCGCCTGAATTAAGAATTCTAACGTAAAGACATACGAAAAATAGAACGCAATGATTTTGTATCTGCAGATTATATATATGTATATGTATATATATATATATATATATATATATATATATATATATATATATATATATATATGTGTGTGTGTGTGTGTGTATAATATATATTCATAATATTTATTTTGTTTCTATTTTACTACTACCCCGACTTGTGAAACATATTTCCCGATTGAGTGCCAATGTGAAAACATTTACAGCAGAATTTCACACCACAAAATTGTTTTGAAATTAACTTCGTGTACGCAACAATAGAACTTTCTCGAAGAAGAAGACAAAAACTCTGTAACCGATCAAGTTATCTCACTTATATAGCTATATTCATTCAACTCCATTCTCTTGGAATACTTCTAGCGTAATGACGGAAACTCACCAATTCATTCTCAACAAACAAAGTATCTATTTTAAATGAATCAAACCTTCTTTGTACAAGCATTACGCTCCCAATCGTGAAATTAGCAAACTTTGAATAAATTTGGAAGCAACAAGCTATATCGTAATTTTCTCATTAATTATAAATCACGAATAGCTGTTTTAGTACAAACATGAGGTAATAAATACATGATCTAATTACATCAAAGATGAGTGAGATAGCTCGCTTGTATTGGTATTAATGTAATTTAGTTTAGTTGCTGCTATATAAGACGCTACACAAACTTGTCGCTCTCTGGAAGATGGGTTTGGGGAGGTTTTATTCACGCTGTGGAAGATATTCTATATTCATTACATTTCAATCTTCATTAACTTAGAAAGGAACGTGTGATAGTTATCACCTGGGACCGATTCCTCTTATAAATATATCGCCGATCTTTGATGTCAGACATTCGTATGAGGATATCTGATCTGATGATGGAAGAGGAGCTACTTTTCGGTTATCAAAGGGTGTACTGACAGATTCAGAGAAGATATCGTTATATCTATTGATGATTCTCTATAGTACGTTAGATATATTTTAAATTAGAACATACGGTTTAGTGAATTTCTAAGGGTAGATTGATAAGATTCAATTGAAAAGATTTCAAAGTCGAAGTTTGAAAGTTGGAGTAAAATTGTATGCGAGGATGAAGTCATTCCAATGAATTTTCCTAATGTATTTCGAAATGTATACTCATATCCCTTATTCTGGATTGTAATTTTCAAACTTTTTGAAAAGAATATAAGTAAAAAATATAATGTTTTTTGTGATTGCAACTTATAATGAGAGAGAGTAAAATGATAAAAAGTTGACGAAGTTGATAAAAAAACGTGTTTCAATTCGAATATCAAACTCTGACGACAATATTCATAATTTTAGTGATTATTTAATATTACTTATATAAATATTTTTATTCGGAATAATATCGATACCTGAAATATCCAGCTTAATTTAATGTATGTTCACCGAGGGCATTTTAACAATTTCTGAAACTATCTGTTATCACAAATGAGTTATCTAACAAAAAACATGACCAATTCACATCGGATCATTCATTCTAGAAAATCAACGAATAATTTTGAAAGTTTTTCGTTACTCAATGTTTTGAAAGCTCCTATACTTACTGGGTTCTGATACATCGATTCACTTGTACGATGTTTGAAACTCTTTTTTGTTGTATCCTGTGCTTTATAGCCATATATATATATATACCTAGTCTATATCGCCGCGTCAGGTGTTGAGGTGGAATAGAAAGAGAAGCTAAAGCAACTGTTTACCTATTCTACAACCACAGAGTTTGTACAAGTTTGTTTGCATTAGTTCGTACTTTCGTCTTATACGAAAGTTTCGCTTGATATATGTAGAGCTCGAATCTGCAACCTTTCCTATCCAACAACAGTAAGCTACATTTCGCTGGGTTTTGAATATAAATTCACGGTAATGAATCGGAAACATGTATTCGTGGAAAACAAATATGTTGAATATAATTAATGTTCGTTCATCTTGGCTGGGGAAATGATTGTGAAAGTCATGTTGTGAGATACAAGAGTTGGTTGTTTTATTGTGAGGAATCGTGTATTTATGACTTATTGGTTGGAACCGTATTTATTTATCAATCTATTCGGAAATTCTGTTGACACCGTTGAAGTTATGTTAACAAAGTGGTAAATTTTGATAAAATATGTATCATCCATCTTTTTATCTTGATTTGTTCAAGTTGAATAATTATGAATTTGTTCAAATGATTGTTTGAAATCACTGTAATATTGTTTTATTCAAGGTAACATTCAAATTTCAAATATAGTTCAATTGATTGGAAGGTATATTTTCATGAATTAACCGATCATTTTAATTGTTACCACCTAACGCTTCATTCTCATGAAGTGCTGAGAAAATCTCGAAGAAATATAATAGGATGTAGGCCTACAAGCATACACATCATAGTTCTCACAGCGAAGTAAAAAATAATGCAACACATTGTTTATATATCAGTGTTGATGCCTGGTATTTTAGTGACAAAGTGATGGAACAGACCCCACCCACTCACCTCTACACATATATCTCCAATAGGTTAAACATCATTCAACATGTCAGTGAAACATAATAATATAAATGAAGTAAATAAATATACATTCCGTGAAGTAACTATTAAGTTCAGTCTAGTTCTTCTTAGATTTATACATTTTAATTAAGGAGTTTGTAGCTATTAGTTTGAAGACAAGAATTAATTAGTGTACAAGATTATTTTTATAATTAAAAACTTTCATAAACTTCCTTATATAACTCAGAACGTCTGATAGAGCTCAATTTTATTTATCGATATCAATAATTTGTAGAAGTGAATTTCATGACATGACAGTATAAATAGTGTAGATTATAAGATTATAAATATACAGCACAAGTTCTCGAAACGATATAGAGAGATTTCCACTTTTTCAATTACAACTTCTTACGAAGTTAATTCTAAGAAGATAGGAGAAATAAAATATAAGATAACAAAGTGGATCGATGTATTTCAATCTATCTGAGATTGTATCAGATGATTATATACTTCTAACCACAGAAGAAAAATGTTGTTATATTGGAATAGCTCTGATGATATTTTTGAGGGTTTCAAGATTTATCAGAATGAGTTCTACGTTCTGCAACATAACTACATCTCTCAAAAGCGTATAATACGTCATATGAAGCAAGTTTACATAATTAATCACAGAAGATTTCACATTCTTCAGCTGATGTACAACATTGTACTGTCATGACATCAGAGTATTTCATGAATAATTTTATTCACGGAAGAAGAAGGTCGTCTACCAACTAAGCAAATATGAAATCTTTCTTGATTGCATAAACTCCTTCCATCTTTATATATCTAACTCGAGAAATAGTTATGTTCCCTATCGTGAACCCCTCGCCTCTCTGTCTATCTCTCTCTTTCTCTTTCTCTCTCTCTCTCTCTCTCTATCTCTCTCTCTCTCTATATATATATATATATATATATATATATATATATATATATATATATATATATATATATATATGAATCTCTTCAGGATGTATATTCATGTATATTTTCATTGGTCAAATCGTGAAAGTTTCATCCCTAAAAGGCCTACTTACTGTACTGGTCTCCTTAATTATCATGTAATTTCTAATTTCGATATTTGGAATTGATCTGATTAATTTTTAAATTGTAAATTCAGTTTTTATATGACAAATTGTAAGTGTATCATGTCATACATATGAGTACTTGAGAAATAATTGTGTTCACGTATTATTCCGTTTTTTTAAAGGTTGAACCAATTTCGCCAAACGCCTCTTCTCAGCTCTTATCGAACTGAATTAATTGAGCTATTCCTCACTTTAGTTGAAACTTCCTAAATTCCTATAAAAAGTTTATAGTTGCTTGAACTTCGTATAATCGAGTAGTGGGCTACTTACCATCAAAATAGAATAATATACTATTTTAAGCTACCCTGGCCAAGGCATTATAATGTGAATCTGAAGACTCCTGGGGGGAGGAAGAGTCTAGAGATTACTACAGAGAATCCCCCGTGCAATTTATGAAGCTCCTTTACGTACGAGTTTTCGTTTTAAGACCTTTCCAAAGTCTCGGGCGAGCGGATATAATTGGTGTTCAGTTCACGCAGTTCCTTCTTTCGTTAAGATTTACAATCCTACTTAGGAGATGCGGGCTCCGGGCCATCAAGAGGTATAGGCCTATATAAGGCTCAAGACGGAGTAATACATGCATAAATGAACCCTATTGATATCGGTGCCAAATTTCTCCTCTCCTTTCTTCGTCGTTTCTAATAAATAGTCAAGGTTAGATAACGCCTACCTGACAACCAGTGGGTGATCACTGTCGTCGATTTAGATGAACACTTATCTTCGTGCAGTTAATGGAATGGGTTGATATCTACGTCTGAATGTGGAAACTTTATGTAGCGACACTCGAAGCTGTAACAGAACTAGACTAACGGCCGGCGCGCTAGTTTCGTATACATTCTTCGTTGAAACTTTTCCACGCGAATGAAGTCATTGTTAATTCAGAACCTTAGTTTGTATAGTTTGAGTGTTTGGCTGGACTGTGTGGAATTGTTCTGCCGAAATGCCGCGTCCAAAGAAACATTGCAATGTTCGCCAACTTACACTGTAAATATTCACGTTACAGCGAAACTTTATCTATCTTCATGTAAGGAAGATGTCAAACGCTTTAATTAATGAACTTTTAAGATGGCAAAAGTACGTATATAGATCATAAAGTTTATTCCCCGTATTTACAATCAAAACATTAATTATGAAGTGGCCCATTAATCTTAAACTCTTGTGTGGCGATAAAACAAATTATAGTGTAATTAACCAATTTACTTCACATAGCTAATTATGTTCTAGCAGAAAATAGCCATTCAAGTAACACTGGTTAATATCATGTTCTCGCTGCACAGTCATGCTGAACATAAAAATTCAGTAATCAGTGAATTCTGGAAAATATTAAATGGGTTCGCCTGCAGTTGACTTCAATTTCATAACCCTTTCGACAATAATATTTTTATTCTTGTTCTTACGACCTGTAATAGTGATAAATGCAATGTGTTATACCCAGGGTTATAACTCAGCGTTTGTAATTATGTGACTCTCCTGTGGATAAGTCGATGAAGTGTTACATGCAAGAAAATCGAACTGCGGAATTTCGGTGGAGGTGCCGGGTTAACGAACTTGAACAAATATCATCATCTTCATAATTATTCCATATTGATATAAAGTGCTATAGATATTTCAGATTGAAATAGTATATACATGAATACGTGATCATTATTTCTATTTTTCAGGGTTTGTATATAACTTTTAATATGTACTGATTTCATAAAACCACATCATTTCCAACGTGAAGCTGGACCTCATTACAGTTCTTCGAGTCGAATTCAATTGTTCGTAACTACGCTACACACTGCAATATGTAACGCCTAATGTAGCAAATACGCTATAAGTTATATATGTAATTTACACGTCTGATACAAAAGCAATGACCTCCGGTATCCTGGTATACGTATGGGCGTGCTAGCTCCTGATTCACCCATCTCCGTTGTTGTTGTTGAGATTGCTTCTGGCATAAACAACGTCCTGTTGTCGTTGCAGTCTGACGGAACGTACGAGACGCAGAGTCAGCTGATCTTCACCGCTACGCGATACGAGAATGGAGAGACATTGACTTGCGAGGCGACCAACCTTGTCATTCTGGAGAAAGAGGAGAAACCGATGAAGAAGTTCATAACTCTGGAAGTTCTATGTGAGTACTGAATAATAATATACTACATTGAAAACTTGAGTTTTTTTTGCCACTGATCGATGCACATCAGCGAGAGAATTTGAAAACATATTATCCGAATTCAATTCTATTTTATATTCACTCATTTGTATTTAGCTTTTAGCTTTTTTCTTTCATTTAGCTTTTTTTTACAATTTTCTAGTAGTACCCGGTAAAGAGTTCGACATTATTTTTCGTAAAGGAGTACGGTTCAAAACAGTTGTGTACCAATGACGTGACTAAGTGTGATGAATAATTAATTTTCAATAATGAGAGAGGACAATTTCAAACGTTATATGGCTTATGTCGGAATCGTTAATTGAGAAGAAAACGATTCTTCCATCTATTTATTTCAAATCGCAAATATGTGTTCACTGTATTTTCATTCTTATTTCAAATTAATTCGTGAATATAGCTTTTCCACTGTATACTACTCACTATTCACTGTACTATTTCGACAGAAGTTCTTTAATCCTCTCATCAATAATCATATTAAATCGAGTCTAGAATCATATAGCTGGATATAAATACTTGTATTTCAATTTATCGTGACGTTGGTGACATTTCAATCAAGAATATTAATTCGTAAAATATTCGTTCCGAACCGTATATAGAAACATTCATGAAGTGACACATTTTGTTACACACTGTGTTATCCTTCGTAATCTGATAATGGTATCATGTTCCCCAGAAACCACCCACCTATATCCACAAAACCTGTCTCTCAATCCCTCTCAGTCCCTCCCCCACTCTCCCTCCCCTCCAAACACAATCACATAATATAGAGCAAGTAAATAAATCTATGTGAAAAGTGTTGTATTCAGTTGAACAATGCCATGTTTGTGTGTGTGTGCTTGCTATCAGTGTAGGAGGCTACTCAGACTCCCAGTAAGCCTCATCAATCTACCTATCCCCCACCTCCACTCACCCTCATCCTCTTTGACACGTACACAAAACACCAGCTATTGTCATCCGAATCACATACCGTACATTATTAAGAGGATCACTATATCGGTAGAAATAAAATACTCGATTTAGTCTACAGTATGAGGTTTTAGAGCAAGACAAAAAATATTGAAATATAGACGCGTGCCCTATACAGTGTATTTTTCAACATGACATTTCAGTCCAATTATATTTTTTTGTTAGAATTCTGGACAATATTTACATAACCTCAAACCCTCAGTGATATTGATTACTACTCCACATTTATTTTTGATAGATGAATTCATATTGATGAATTGAATAAATCAAAATAAAATAATCTGTTAAGCCGGTAATAATAATTCATATGTATCACTGGAATCTCCATCAAAATGTCTTCATAGCTGTATAACTTGTTCACACACTAACTCTAATAACACAATCCTACTCTCACTCGGATTCATCCATCTCTTTCTTCATACATCCACATTTATATTTCTTTCTTCTGAAGCTTTTTTCCGGGACCTTTTTCTTGCCCGAATAAGCAAGCGTGCGTTCTCTCGCTCGCTCTTACGTCGTTCTTGTTGAATCTCCGTACAAGCTGTCACTATTGGATAGTCATTACGTGACGCCAAACCAACGCTCCTAAATCTCCGTTGTTATGCATGCCTTATCTCCAACCCGTGTCTCAAACCGAATCTATTGGATAGCATACGTCACTGTGAAGAGGAAGACATCGGTATGGATCGGGCTATTGAAAGGAAGCAAATGTTATTTTATTTTCACGACGATGATGTGCGTTGATGTCATGGTATGTTGTGGAATATACTTGGATTGAAAGGCGACTGTTTCTTTTATTGTATGATACCGTTTTTTTTTTAACGATGGTTGGAAACTGATTTGATATTAAAACCACAACCAGTCGACCAACATATTGTCTGAAAAGATTTATTCTACGATATTGTATTACATCTTGAATCTGTTGCTTTGGAATGAAACTACGGAGACGCACAAAATTCGAGATATTCGAGCTAACGGTTTAGCTGCCAATATTTCAATATTTTGTTACTATATTAGGCATAATTATAGTAGCCTATATAGTAAACATTGTGAGTACTTTATGTAGTATAGGAAGAAAACTCCAAGACATTTGAAACGATACTGAATTATATACTGAATTAAATAATTCAGTTATCACTTTAATAACTCTCGCTTTAAAAATGCAATGATAGGTCTTCGCATTTGTTTCCCTCTATTTTCCAATTTAATTATAACTGGCAAATAATTGCTGACGTTTTTAACTACCTCCAATTCTATAGACGTTGCAGTTTGCACGTGGAATAGTCACGCAAACAAACAAATAATTGTGGACATTTAGTATCGTCTAGCTCCTATAAAACTCTCTCAACGGTACATTAACGTCTTTAATAGCTAAGAATGTGATGAATAACAGCCATTTTAGACTAGTTGACCTGAGTTTATCTTCATCAAATGATGTAGGGTTAAATGGTGATAAAACAAATCTCCTGAGATTTTGTCAAACGAACTTTTATCTCTCTTATAGACATTAAATCGTTTAAAAAATAGATATAAAGTCTGTATAAAAGCATGAAATAAATCTTATTTCGCGATTCATAAGTATCTTCACAATACTAGATTCATATTTTTTCAGAAAACAATTATTCAGTTTGCACTGAGTATTATTTTTGTGTGACTAATGTTATGTAATAACTGATTCCATAAATGCACTCCATTGTTAGTGAAACGTTCTTGTAGTATATTAGGTTATGATATTTCCAATAACTTCTTATATGAAACTCCACCGAACAAAACAAGTTGATCATGATATCAATTCAATGCTTTGGTAGTCAATTTACTCGTTCTCAGTGCTACACTTGCAATTTATCTTTTACTCGAAGATGGCAATGAGGAAACCATTTTTCTCTCAGGATACTTCAATCCAATCATTTTGGTCACTTTACAGAGAAGTATAAACAGCGAGCTTCAGTGTTTATAATCGTTTTTACCTCGGGAAGGAAATAATATACAGTAGGGAGATTTTGTACTTTCCTTCGTACTTGTCACATCAAACGTGAATATCCGAAAACATAACAGAAGGTTTTCTAATAATTATTCGCTAATAATGTATGTGTTAATTCTGTTTGAGGCACTCATATGAAACAACTTGGTTTCTTCACAGTGGAAATATATTTACATTAGGCTAACGTTGTCAGCAGCTTGCATCAGTTTTATATAATTTTCAGCGAAAATTCTTGCTGATAAAACGAATTGATGAAAAAGTCGAATATGTATCTCGCAAGATACTCATTGATAATTGCTTCTGATGTATATGCTCGTTCTATATTTCTGTATCCTTCTTTTCAGTTGTTTTGCAGCTCTTTCTTTGCACTGCCACTATACTATATAGTTAAGTAATCTAGTACAACTTTAAAGCTCCTTCTGAACGATTTCTTCTATTACTCTGGGTTATTATGAAGTGAAGTGAGCAAATGCATTTCCCACACAGTGCAGTCATTGTGACGTTCATTTTTAAACGTTTCTGGCTACCAATAGACTGACCGCTTGCATACGACAACAAAAACTAACAAACTATGTTTACTCCACCTTGAGTGTCTCAACAAATGGTATTTATTTTTATTCTCTATTTTCATTATTTTTATTATCAAGACATATCAAATTGTTAGTACAATGGATTTTCCTATACACACAAGTGTGCTCAATATTGTACTGATATAAAAAATTGTCGAGGGTCACTCAAGGGCATGCACATTTCATATAACTTTAAGTGAGACTTTCAAAATGAGAGTTTAATAATTATCAATGAATAGTGAAAAAAAATATATGAACTAAATTTCGGCTCATTCAATAAAATATCATTCATTATTTTGAGATTATCCATTATGGAATGAATTGTGGATTCATCGAGGTCTCTAAACTTTTAGGCCAAAAAATTGCACATCCATATTTGATGTTGAATCACCATCATGACAAAAAAGGGGAGTTGTCGTATAGTTTCACATCACCCCATGAACAATGTAAAACGGCAATTTTATGTATATAATTTAGTTATTTTCTCTGGGTCGTGTTTGACTTTTTGTTTCATAATACTGTATCCCATGTGTTTATCTACATCATCATCATTCGTGGTTTACCGTGGAAGTGAACAAAAAATAAACTTGTTTCAGACTGAATTCACGTTTCATGAAGTTAAATGGAGGGAAAATAATGAACGCTCACGTAGTTACATGTTATCATTCTATTTGTTACGCCTATATCGTACCAATATATGAATATCGTGACATTTTCATGGCAGATATTAACGAATGAATTGAAATGTTTGCACCGCATGTACATTTCTCCAACAAACTCAGAATGACATTATATTGACCACCTTATCACAAACAGTGTGATGTAGTCTCATTGGGAATAAGGTTTTTAGTTGTGATGTAATTATATTAGCTCCTAATTTGTTTGGCTCAGCCATTGCTGTGGAAATTGAAATCAAAACAGACGTGGATTCGATCCCCGTGCAAGGTCTTTGTCAATGACATCAGCTCATTTTTGTCCTCAACTTATCGTTCGATGACAGAGAGATCTAGTGGTATAGTAGATTTAACAAATCATCAGTCTTTGTGATAAAAGAATTTCGATGGATTCTTTTTTTATAGAGTATATTATATAATATACATCCATATGACCATATGAAATTCGAGGTATAGATGAATACAGACATTGCCATAATATAGAAAAACAGATCTCGCTAATACCTTTAAACTGGTGTGCATTAAAATTAACAACATAGAATCCTCCACTTTTCCAATATGGCCTCGATACAGAAAAACACTTATGTTTCGATTGCACACTTCATTCTCAATAATTCAAATATAGTTCGTGTATCTTGACTAATGAATCACAAATTATAAATGTATGTAGAATTATAATTTCGATATCCTATATTTTATTTCGAATACTGAATCATGATACGTCATAAGTCAGCAGCGTATCTATCTATGTTTGATCTTATAGGACGTGGCAGTCATTATCATGAAGATAAAGCCTCTCAAAGATAGGCGGTTTAATTTTTTGCACGTGTTTTTTAATTATTCGCGTATTTTCAATGCCATTTTCACCCCATAGTTGAGTTGTTAAACTTTTCAGAGCTGCCATATCATTGAATTTGTTGAAAATACCATTCGTCAAACAAACTCAAAAATGCATGCATGTTTCCAACTGTCGAATATTTCTCAATTATTGTGATTGGGTGTTTTTATCTTGAAACTTAATGTGATAACTTTAGGTCACCTCTTTATCGTAAAAAAACTAAAACCATCCTGTTTTATCTTTATTTAACGGCCATCATTCGTTACGTATATAAAACCTTGTACTGTTTTTCCTCCAAATTAGTTTTAACTTTCACACACTATAAACATGGCGTTAAGAGCAATATAAAGTTAGTTACCTCGTGTCTCACTAAAGCACCACCGTACACACTCAAGACCATATATATTTTTAATTAGTTTTTGTGGATTTCCATGAAAAACTCTTTCCATTAATGAACCTAGCTTCCATCTCTATATAAGTATTTGAAAAGTTGTTCCAAGTTTTCATTTGATTTTGTCGAAGTATATTGAAGACGAGTCACGTGGTAAAATTAATTAATTTTTCGTTTTTTTTCACCAGATGTTGAAAAAAGTTTTTTAATTTATTCAATTATCAGTTCTCTTGTTCAAATACGATTAGTGATCAAGGGATGAATTCAGGTCGATGGAAATGAATTGAGTTTTCTAATTTGCATAGGGTCTAAAGAATGTGTGCGTGCCCACCTACCCTTGAATTGCATGTTTTATAGACACGGTTCTCACATCGTATGCGTTTATGAATAGGAAAATGAATTGAATCATCATTATATTATTATCCGTCATTATGATATATTGAAGGAATTCTATGTTATATTATAACGTCTTTCACTCTTCAACAATCATTGATTGTTACATCATAATATAAAAGTATCTCATTTCACCTTTTTGTTGTGTTGTCTTCAATTGATCCTCTCTCGTTTGATCTTTCGTATTGAATACTTCTCAAATCGGAAAAAATAATCATGATAATACAAAACCATATAAGGAATAGGCGCGAAAGTCATGCATTCTAGTATAAATAAAGCACGATGCTTCTATGCTTTTCCTTATTTTTAATGATGCGTAACGACCCCACCAACAGCTAGGTCATACTTGGGTACGAATGAGTGGATGATAATGGAACGATGGAATGATAAGTGAAAGCATAGTCTATGGTGAAAGAACATTTTCAAAAACTCATATCTTAAACGGGATTCGAACCCACGCGTGACTTCAGTTTCCCCGCAGTAAGCGATAGTTGACTGAGTCGCGGGGGCTTTTCCTATAACCGAGTGAATGTATACAGTTGATTAGATCAAATTAACCGTGAACACGTATCAATATCAACCCTTCAATCCATCTTCACTCGTGTGACTTGAACCTAACGACTTGAAACGTCACCCTGTTAAGATGTTAAGTGTTGTTTTGAATCTTCAGCAAGGGCTCGAATAGGGGTAGGTTTATACTATCAAAAGACACAGGATGTATAGTGATTTCAATTCACGACACCCTAGAGGATATATAATCTCCCGTTCCTCCCTCTCGAAATCCCCTATCTGTCTTCACCTGCTCCACCCGCGTGTACATCTCCTGTGTCGCATTGCTATTTGAAGCAGGTCCCCGCCAATATACATTGATTTGAAAACGTGGCCAGCATAATGATAATAGCTGCTACTACTGCTCTACCAAACTTTCTATTCGTTCGCGTAAATATATTCATTCCTTTTCGACGACAGATGTGACTTTTGAACGTATTGTGTGGAGAAAAACGGCGATGAAATGTAAAAATATGTATAGATATATGTATTAAAACGTGAGAGTGTAGCTGACTGACAAACTTTCCATTGTAATAATTTGTGTTCCATTTGGAACTTTTATTCTGTATATGAAGAGGACAGTGGGTTAATGTTTGTGGATTGTTTTGTTGGAGTGTAGGTGAAAATAATATTTATGCATGGGTGCTCACATAAAAATTATATTTAGTCTGTAAAATGATTGGAATTTGTAAATTCTAAACGAGCAATTATTAGAGATTAATTGCTGGATTATTTTAAAGTCCTTGCTTTGATTAATATTCTTGTTTATTTGATAGCAATGCGTACAGCGTTGGTTCTCTTCTACAGGAAATAACTAATTAAGAAAGTAACTTTGACTCTGTTTATCCCTCTTATTCTTTGAACATTGGTGATAAAAGAAATTAAGATGTTTTGTTGAATTGTGTTTGAATTGTCATCAAGTAATGACATTGTCTTATATAAAAGCTTTCAATAAAGTATATAAACGAAGTAAAATGCTTGGTTTTCAGAATGAACTACATGACTCTGTGTTCCATTGAAATAGATCAAATATGCTAAAATATGACTGAGATGGTTGTGCATAAATTCAGGATCACATCACAAATACAAACAGACTCTTCTAGAGTTTTTCAAATTTTGAAACATATATATCTTATTCCATTCTTACGTGCACATCGATGAGAATATGTTAACATATACATATAAACAACATGTTAAATTCATGCACAAACTTTCCTACTCTTACTTTAGGCTATGAAGAATGGATTAGAGTTGTGACTATATTCACTCGGCTTCTTTTTATAACTCTAAACTTTCGTGTCACAATGTTGACCGTTATGTCTTATCTCTTTGCAGATCCACCAATTGTATCCGTCAATCCCGAGAACGTCACTGTGAACGAGTCGACGGACATATTACTGTTTTGCGAGTATGAAGCTAACCCGGCGTCATTGAAATCTGTCAAATGGTAAGTGTAGAATAAAAGAGAATGTAGAATATATTACCGTCTTCTATGATATCGTTGTTTTCGATCCGGTAATATAACCAGGAAATGGGATTTTTCGCTTTGATATAAAAATGTGATTTCAAATGTTCGTAAAGTTGATCGTTTTCGTGAGAAAAACTTATTATGATGCTGGGTAAATTTTCCCTTGAAAAGCATCACAACACTGATATTTGCTGCATAAGGAAGAAATATATTTTCCAACTGTTTCTGGTGAAACGCTATGTTTGAAATTGTTCCTTGGAATAATTATGATCTATACCAGTATGAGAGTATCAATACATTCTCAGTTGTGACGTAGGCATAAATGTCTATGCATGGCTCACATGATTGCTTCACTTTCAGTTTCATTCTTGGTGACATTCACTGTCTTGAATAAATCTCAATCAATTTCAAGAACAATACTAAAATCGTCGTTTCAATAAAAAAAATCGCAGACAAAATTAGTATTTTTGCCTGCAGCGACAAATTGCAATGTTCTGACGCCATATAGCAATTACAGAAAAATATCTCACTAAGTATCACACTCAATTATCATTCTGCTTCATTTCAAATGTAAAATCAATTTCCAAATGTAAATGCATGATATTTTCATAACCTTCACAGATCAAATTGCAATATGTATCCATTTCCAAACCACTGACTTGACAATAATACAATTGTAACTACGCCTATTGATACCCTGGATCCAAGACCGCCATCAGTTCAGTTCACAATAATCGGATTCAACTATCTCCAATTCAATAATAATATCATATCGCGAAATCGATATATGCTAAATGCTGGAATATCCTTCGTCATAAATAACTCGTATTTGAATCAAATCTCGTTCAACATTTCCATTATGGCGTAGAATTACAAAATGACAGAGGTTCGAGGATATACCAACAAAAATGATAAATCATTGGTAGTGCAGGGACGTATATATGATATGTAGGGACGCATGTTTAGTTTCGAAGCTTTGTTCCGAACTCGTACATGTTTTGATCACCCTTTTTACAACTTCTACTAGAACTATATAGTTTTTGAAATCGAAAGAAAATTGAAATTATCTAGTAAAAACGTTATCCGAACATGAAAATAACCATTTGAACAGAAATGAATTTCGAAAATCAGTCACAAATCTCATTGTTATATCGAATATCTCTGATTAATTCCACAAAGAATTCCCCTTCATATTGAGTTCAGTGTTTACTACCGTACGTTGAATAAACCCTTGTACAGTTACGCCTCTAACAATTTCATTTCTTTTCTCATTCACTGGCTTAATTTCTGTTTCCAATATTATTATATTTTAATCTCTGATACCATTAAAATTTGGATTTGTTCGTGAAATGGCACTGCAATTTGAAAAGCTATTGTCGTAACGACTTTGTGAGAAGATATTAAAAAAATACATTCATGCCTTTATGGTTTTTGTTACGGCTTTCCCGATAATATATATGTATATCCCGATCAAAATTACAAAATATATGTAAATTCAATGTGCACAGTAGTTGTATATACATAGTTGGAGCAGCCAAATGATGTCGCTACCGTAACGATTTTGTTATCTCTCTATCTACCTCTGAAAATAGAATAACAGAGTTCGTCTACAATATTATCATACGATACGTTTTCCTGCGGAATGGCACTTGGGAAAGGAAATGTGCGCATCATCATGTTTTTGCATGTTACACCACTTAGGATTTGTGAAAAACGTATATTTTTTTCCATTCGTGTCTGCACTTCGCATTTTCGCTTGTCGCTGCATATACTATACATATGAATTATATATAAATCATAGTATATCCAGGGGAAATCAATCACGGTATTAACATACAAAAATAAATTCGTAATTTGAACTTGGAAAAAACTTTGTTATCATTATGGTTAGCTAAAATACGCTTTAGAAAAATGTCAACGTCGAATGAATTAAACACTGGACCATGTTGCCTATATCACGTTAATTGCAAGATATAATATCAGTTGAACGTTCTGTGCTTCCGATTTCCCTAACGACAATTAAAACAACACTAGCATTCTGCACTCAATGTTAATGATGCTAAATACTGAATGTATATAATGTACAGACTATTACATCGTGTTTTGCACATAGTTATGGTGATTGACGAAACAGATCGATGCATCAGAACTGCATGACATGCAATGTGTGCATTATTATCAATACGACGTGTCAGTTTATGGGTTTGAGTTTGTGTTTGTGAACGGCTTGCGAATAGTAGGGGCCTACTACTATGAACAAGAACTGAATTTCCATTAAGATCAGTAGTTGGTACTGCTTTATATAACAACAATTTTTCGATTCGCATGTAAAATACAGAAAGTGTTTCAAGTTTGAACAAATAATACGGAAAACTCATTATTGACTTCTAGTCAACTAGGCTACTATAAAAAAACAAATCATTTCGAAATGTAGTATGCCTCATTTATTTGAACGTAATTTACACATAATGAATTGTATTTTTGATTTACTTATTAACGCTTCATTTGGATACCAAATATTTGATAACGGATCGTACGTACATGAAACTCATCGTAGATTAGCAAGACTATACGATACTTAATACGAGCGTTTTATCTGTTATAGTATGATATTATATAGAACTGAAATTACTTCAAACCCCTCTCCCTCTACCACGTCCATCCCCATTTCTTTGTTATCCTTTTCAAAGAGCTATTATCCTATATTCATTACCTTGGATATCGATTCCAGAAATTGTTGCTTCTTTAATCTTGGTCCTTAAAGCTATTAAAGACAAGAGAAAAGCAAGCCAAGAAGATACAATAAAGCTCTTATCTATGAAACTTTAGGGCCGCTATCAGTGTTAGTGTATATCCCATAAAAACGGAGCTTATAGATAGAGGAGCAAGGCAAGAATGTCATACCAAATACTATAATATACTATTTCGGAGCATTATGACCGAGTTCACAAAGATGATTTATAGAGTAATAAAAATTGAGTTTGCTTCCAGCCAAATGGGTTTTTTAGATCGTTCCCGTGTGGAAATGAAGAACTATAGGAAAAATGCATGTTTACTACATTTAGCACGTACTTTCATTTGTGTTTTCGACGATTTCCATAATGGATCGACTAAATTTTGTCTCATATTCTTATACTTTTGTGGTAATTGTTTTGAAATTGGTTCGAAGCTCAAAATGTTTTCAAATAATACCGTATAGTAGGCCTACGTGGGAAATGTATAACGCCTACGGCATGGGACCTTAAACATGCTTGGAAAAATAAAGATATATTTTTATTACATTCAAATTAATTTATGCAATCAACAATGCTCGTGGCAGGCAGGGCAAACTCTTCATAAAAAAATCCACACGAGTCAACATGGGGTTGATGGTAGATAAATAAAAGTCGCTGTATCTTGATTGACTGAAATGTTCATTTACTCAATTATTTTATCAAATGTGTACACATAAACTTTAAAAACTCGCGTCTAGGCACAAATTGATTGACAAATGATATGCATTCAATTTTTTGGAGAAATCAATTGAATCATACATTTTCTCCGCATTGCGAGGTGCGAATGTTTTTCCAGCCGAGCGATTCTAAATTATCAAATTATTACCCTATGTTAAAGTAAAGAGAAATACCACACGATGTTTTGGTATTGAACCCAAAACAAATCTTACACTAACGTAGCTAACTTATCAAATCCAACATTATACGAACTTCATTAAACAATAATTTCATTGTTTCACGCCGTGTAACTGCACTTTTTAATATCAAGAAGAATCTTTTGACCAAAAAAATCGAAGATCCAGTATAGATGAACACACTTTCCCATGTATAATGTATTTCAAGTTGGAGAGCTTATGTAGAGTGAAGATAAACAAATATGTGAGAAGCGTATAATGCAAGCACTTGGTGAAATAGTTTCTTTTTTAACATCGCCCACGAAGATGGTGTATGCAAAGATTTCAAGAATACAATTTCTATTACGGGAGAATAAATAATACAAAATATTAAAAGCAGTACAAATATAATTTCTCACGAAACAAAACACCTGAAGGCTTCATTAAATGAAACTTTCATCTTAAATGATGCTCGCTTTTATGAAATCTTCGAAAACATTTTTTTGTCTGCTTGTGATGTACTTGAATAATTTCGTTGTTTTTTTGCTCGTACAAATGCGCCATTATTTCTGTGGGAAATGTTTTAAAAGTGCTTATTTTTAATAAATTATGTAACGCAAATCTCGAGTTCATCTGTACAAACAAACTAAGTACGAGACATTCCCATTACACATCATTAATTAATGAAGACCTGAATGTTGTGCTTCAATTCTTCAAAGCTATACAAATGATATTCAAAGTTATCATAGATTCCTGTTTGGCCGTCCGTTTGGCTCTGACAATTGTAACACGTTGCTTTGAAATCTGAAGTCGGACTGTCGCGCGTTCACACGTCCTTTGTGGGCATGGATTTGAAAACGTCCATTCACATAACATTGCTGAACCGTTCCATAACAGCCGTAGACTATATATATATATATATATATATATATATATATATATATGTGTGTGTGTGTTGACGGCGTTTCTCGTGGCCGGTGGTACATGGTGAGATGATTTCTTCGGTAGTGCCACGTCTTGTAGTTTGCGGGAAACGACGTTTCGATGAGATTTCACCCATCATCTTCAGGTCTTCTCGGTGTGTAGATCAGCGATCGAAGTGTTCGATCGCTGATCTACACACCGAGAAGACCTGCAGATGATGGGTGAAATCTCATCGAAACGTCGTTTCCCGCAAACTACAAGACGTGGCACTACCGAAGAAATCATCTTACCATATATATATATATATATATATATATATATATATATATATATATATATATATATATATATATATATATAATATGTATATGCGCCTTGTCATCCGCTGATTCGTACCCCCATATAACATATAGCTGTTGATGGAGTCTTTAACAACCATTATGAAAAAGGATTTACTCTTGATTATTTTCCTACTGATTTGACTTCTCCCCAACCATCCAATTTATTCACATAAACTTTGAACGTAAAAATTTTCAATTGCATGTCTGGAAGGCAACAAAACGTGGTCTGATGTTTGTACTCTTCCAAATTCACCCTTTTTTCACGTCGTGGTTGTAGTAAGAGATTTTAGAGGAAAGTGTGCGTCTATATATATTTTAGGGTGTAGGTAGTCATTTTGAAATTAAACCTTCATCCATTATCGGAAAACGTAGTTGGCTCCGTTATTAAGTAGGCCTACTCGTGTAATCATTATTCCATTCGTATATCTTGGCGAACTCTTAAGTGAGGTAAAAACAAATTGGCGAGATATAATGTTAATCAAAGGTGGAGAGCAGAGCGTTAATTAGGTCAGTAATGTTACTGGGATAACGCAGCGTTTGCGTCGAGAGTTGAGTAAGATATGTATAAAGAATATACATAGAAGCTAAATACACACCTCGGTTTTGAATGGTATTCATAAAACATACCGTATTGATATAAGAAAATATCATTGACATAATTTGAAATTGGTATTTTATTGATTTATTCGAGCCTTCGAAGTAAACATGGCATTATCCATGGAATTCTATGATTTTTTCATTTGAAATTTCTTTCAGTTTTTTTGTGGCGCCTGAAATGCGAGTTAGTAATAATGTCGACTCGATCGTGTGTCATGGGTTTGGGTGTGTAACCTTACCTGAACCCTAACCACATTCTGTTGGAAAATACACGACCGAGTGTCTTTATTCCGATATACGCTCTTCAGCGCCGCCATTTTTCGATTTAATTTTCTCTCATTCATTTTCAAATTGTCATTTGATATCTTTTACAATCAACTGTTCAAGATTGGCAATATAATCACTGAAAACAGTGATGAACAACATGAAGACATACATAACAGTAACACCGATATCAGTGATGAAAATCACTCTTCCATTCAATTTTTTTCTCTCTATCCGATTTTTTTTTCAGACGCTCTATGGAAGTTCATTTTATTATATGTTAGCTGGCTTTGAGAGATGCATAAACCTTCTCCCATTTTGGATTAACTCTTATTCCAACTATCATTCCGTACAACGATAACCTTTCAACATGATAAAATGATGGTAATCAGAATTTCATTTAATATGTAAATCGTCTGTCACTACCTCAACTCCCTTTCCCTTCACACCCGACCCTTTGTATTTCAAATATTCTTTCTCGAAGAGATTATTAGAGCATATTATGAGAATATGATTGAGATGAATATAAACCTTATGTTTAGGAGAACGTTTTCTCACGTTCTTTGCATGTTTGTCAATTGCAATTCACGAAACGTGATAATCGTTTCAATCAAAAGCGGAATATTTCGAATTGGCCGTAATGTGATACCGGCAATCAACCTAAAAAAAAGTAAGAGTGAAACAATAAGAAAAAGTGTGGAAAGTTTGTTCATTATTTTTTTTTTCATTTTTGATGAGCCAATCAAAGGTGTCAAATTGAAAATGTGTCTAAAAATGAGTGGTATTGCTTATCACACTCTCATTAGACCGAAATATATATATATATATATATATATATATATATATATATATATATATATATATATATATATATAATATATAAAAATGAATAAATATATTCAATTATAAAAATTTAATGTATAACTATATATAAATATATAAATATATTCATGTAGGCCCATATATATATAATATATATATATGCATACATGAATGTTTATATATATATATATATATATATATATATATATATATATATATATATATTTAACTTGTTATACATTTATATAATATTTGAATTATATATACCTTGTAGTCCTATATGAGGAGTTGTCATAATAACATCATAATAACAGCAGAATTTATATACCCGTCAATTAATGAAAACGTTTCAAGAAGAGTTGTGTAGGCTATATTCCCTTCGTTTTCTTCTTTGTTCTCGTGAGAGTTTTGCGCTTGGTTGATTCTGTGAGCATTGGCGACTGTCGTGCAATTAGGGTCACATTGATTGGGTTACAAGCGAGACACGGAAAGAGGGTTGCGAACTTGTGAGAAAAAACTCTTTGATTCGAGACAATTCGAGTATCGATTACTCAAGAGTAATTGAGGATCGATAATATACAGGACTGAGTAGATTTTTTTATCTAGCTTTACTCGGAAAACAATTAATTGATTCATTATGATTTCATTGAAGACTCCGACCATAGCTAGATTGCTTATTTTTTTAGATTGAACATATATTTTCGACGAATTTCAACTCTGCATTCAATTAACTTAGGCCTATATATGTATGTGAGGATAATATGTGTGACGTTTGGTATTCATTTATTTCCTCAATTTTAATATATATATGGAAGTGTTGTATAATGTTGTACAGTGTTGTACAGTGTGAGCACGCATGATACTTGATATCACACAAAACAATGACTATACACTATTGGTCTGTTAAATCGGCAACTATACATGCAATCGACGCAAATGAAATTGATTGCATTATTCAATTAGTTTACTCGTTTTCCTGACGCAATTTGGTGCGCAGGTATAACGTATATATATATATATATATATATATATATATATATATATATATATATATATATATATATATATATATATATATATATATATATATATATATATATATATATATATACATATATATATATATATATATATATATATATATATATATATATGTATATATATATATATGTATATATATATATATATATATATATATATATATATATATATAGAGAGAGAGAGAGAGAGAGAGAGAGAGAGAGAGAGAGAGAGAGAGAGAGAGAGAGAGAGAGAGAGAGAGAGAGAGACAGAGAGAGGTAGAGATAATAAGCAGTGTACCAAACCACATAGCACATAATTCATATCAAATCACCAATTATAATCAGGTACCAGTTATTTTCGAGATAATGTCACATTCAACTCCCAGATAAAAGCGTAATTGTTTTTCTATTCCAACTGAATCTGTATTCCGCTATTGATCGTATAAGTGATGAGGACTAAGCTCGTTCGATTGATTAACCCACTGTGCCATGATCGAATCAATAGCAGATTATTACTCTACGACACACAGTGCAGTAGTTAATCCCTGATGATTGTGTAATGAAATCATCTGAACAATTGGTTTAGTTTCAATCATTTAATTATTTACCGTCAGAGTGTTTAAGTCTTCATTTGATTCCATTCTGTGTTACTAATTGAGCTATTTTTTCACGTGTTTGGTGCTGTTTTATTGACTCGGATTTATTGGGAGTTACTATACCTTGTTTCTATCCTGGTTCTATCCTATCCTAGTCCCTAGAGTCAATTGTGAACACTGCATGTCAGCATTATTAATACATTTCGATTACTATTAGTATTATATTATCATTCTTCCAAATGTGTTATTATCGTCAATTTTTATGTTTCAAATTGATTTACTCTTTCTGTGTTCAGCAATTTTCAGTGTAAATTATATATATATATATATAAATTAGTTTGTTCACACCCAAAATGTTCCATTTGCTATGGTTACTTGACAAACACTCAGTATCCCTTCAGAATAAATGGTAAATGCTAATCAGCATCATGCAATATGTTTTCACTCACTTTTTATTGCGTTCATGAGTAAATCGTAAGGACTGGATATGTGCATGCCTTGGTTATACAAGTGCAATTGCATTTATGTTATAAAGCATGACGTTCCTTAATCACCTTTGGGTATAAATGACTGATTCTAACTCTATTTCTGGTTAGTTCGTTCAGGCTCAAGCATAATTCATTGTTCATGGTAATAAGAGTAGACTATATATCTGACATCGCTTCGTTCCTATCGTATCTCTATTTCCGTTGGGAAAATATATTTTCATCCAAAGATTTTGTATAGATACTGAAGATTATATAAATAGAATGATGTTCCGCATTATCTTAACAGGAATAAGAATATGATATCTTGAGAGAACAATCAAGCACGTCATAAGCACAACTCGTGAAGTGTTAATCCATTCATAAAATACAGACTCTTTCCCTTTTCTTTGTTATCGAACTATTATAAAATGATGGCACACGGAAAAGGGATGAGACATTTTCGCGTATAATGTTACTGTCAATTGAATAATACCGAAGCGGGTCCAAGATCTGAAATGGTTCCGATTTGATATTCCTTGAGTTATAGTGAGCTGAGCGTATAGAAGTTGATTTCCGAGCCGTTGAATTTCAAATCGCGACTTCTTTTCTCTTCCTTCCTTACGCGTGGCGTGGTAGAGGCGTTCGTTCCTGGCAAAACGACATCCCTCCAATGATATTTATAGCTTTGCCTATTAAACAGAATGGACTAGGGAATAAAAGGGAAATCTGTGCAGTTTTTACTGGCACCCAGTGCGTATCATTACTTTCAAATCCAGTGAAAAAAATACGAAAAAGTGTAACGAAATGTCTATTTGTATCAGTCAGAGAAATGTACGTTTTACTCAAAGAAAACTCTCGATGGCGAAGTTATATAGTATTGTCTATGCAAATTGTTTAACTTTCAATCCCCGTTTAAGAGATCTTGATTCTTTCAAACGCTATAAGTCCAGATTTCTGATTCGTCTCAAACTTTATCCACTTAGAGTTTGAAAGTCCGTGATTAATAATAAGTTACTTTTCAAGTGCCTTCGTTTAAAAATCCACTCTCAAATTTTGCGGAAGATTGCTCGATTACGACTTACTTGACTAGTTATGAAGTTTAAAAAACGATTATATTTTCAGTAGAAGTACTCCTCATTCTATATACATTTATTGTATCGACGTCACAACTAAATAATGAATTGCCAATATGAAAATTCGAAGATAATGGAAAATATATTCACTAGAACGTAATTACTACTGACTAAGAGATAATTACTATTCCAAGAAGTTTTACAAAAATACTAACCTTTTCTTCGATAATATTGAATAAGTTTGAATATACAAATGATTCCTTTTCGTGATAGTGTTTTATACAAAGAAAATAAAAAAAACTTTCCTTTAGTCTCCCTGCAGTAAGCTTACATACCGTATAAAACACTTTCAAAGACTTTCTCTTAGGGAGTTTTTTTATCATCACATTTCATTTTAATGCTTTGTTTTATATCTTCAACTTCAGTTCTTTTGGACTGTCTGCCATACTATCAACTTAAACTCTTCATTTGCGAAATTACTTCTAGCAATTATTTTTATTTCCATTTTCTTTCGTCTTCCCAATAATTGACTTTTCCCCTTTCGATCTAAAAGTATTGTTTTGTTTGGAAATCTCACTATTTTTCATCTCTTATACTGCAGTTCTCAAATCGTGTAGTTCAGCTAGACAATTGAGTGTGAAGAAATCACTTTTTTCAACAGTCTCTCGTTTGCGTATGTAATTCTTGTCTAATTATCTTCTTACGGTGTTCTAGCTTCACTGATTTTTTTTATATTATTGAAGTAAATTGGATCTTATTTCTTGTGCGTGATAACCAAACTCCGGAGAAATACCAAACCAACCAACTTAGTATTATAACTGATATTTACCACTGATTTATATAACATAATCGCCCTAAAATAGGGTCTTTTGGTCGCTAACCATTCCACTTCTTTATACAATTTTAAAACAAAGTTCGACCGGATTTCGTACGTATACATGAGTTATATTGCACCTCCGGGTCAGTATACGGGCTAAATAATCGTCTTTCACGTTCCCCGCTCCTATGCATTACACAGCAATACCACGTGTAATAAAAAGGTTCCGGTATATTATAAATTAGTTGACCCTATAGTCACGGAGTTAAAATGAAAAATGGCGTTCTGAAAAGATAAAGTACAAGAGTTGAACAGTTTGCATTTGTCGAGTGTTCGACCTCCTATTTGTTTTCCTCTTATATATACATACATAACATGAATATACATAATATATATGTATATATATATATATATATATATATATATATATATACATAGCCTATATATATTATACAAGTTCGCCTTCACTCTATCTTATCTTCAATCCTCCTCTTTTATATGTGCATGAATGTATTTTTTCTATTCAATCGTTTCCTCACATATTGTACGTCCCATATTATAGTATCTCAGACCGGGAAATAACCAAAGTCGCTATAAATTGTGTTACACGTCGTCGAAGTAAACTTGTGAGTGTGTGTGCGTGTGTGTGTTTGTGTGAATTACATGGAAAACGTTTGGTTATCCGTTCGAACCGACATGAATATCGCGCTGGTGACTTTTTTTTAGGAAAAAAGTTCCAAGATTAATGTAGTACGAACTTTCTATCATCTGTTTAACGAGATCCTTCGTGTGTTTGTTGGTATTTCATTAATGCCGCGTACATGCATTGTGTAGTCTTATAGCTGAACAACAAACATTATACGGTGGTCCGTAAAGTGACAGTCTACGTATTGCCCACCGTATATATATATATATATATATATATATATATATATATATATATATATATATATATATATATATATATGTGTATAATATATATATATATATATATATATATATATATATATATATATATATATATATATATATATATATATATATATATTTATTTATGGATAGGCCTATGGCTTGAAATGAACATGTAGTAATGAAGGGGTTCTGAAGTAAAAACAGAAACGTCGCTAACTAGGTAGTGTTCTGGAGCTGCCAGGGCTGCTGGATTAGATGAAGAAGTGTGTGCGGTGAAAGAGGGAGGTGGACGGGGAAGCTCTGATTAAACCAGACCTTCGGGCAACCAGTAACAAAAGTATATCTCGATTTTCTGTGTTCTTGTTTTTCTCTGTTTGCGAATCGCGATGGAAAGTTTCATCTTTGGTATCTATGAGATATTTTTACCCGTTGATTTCTGTTCGTAAACTGAGAGCGAGAGAGAGAGAGAGAGAGAGAGAGAGTATGGTTAATTTTTTCCAAATATATATATATATATATATATATGCCTCAAGCTTAAACTGGTAGAGCAATTGGGTATTTAACTTCTTACATTTTCGTCAAGGAATATTTGCCTGTAGCTATAAGAAGTGAGTTGGATGAATTATTGTTGTGTATCAGCTCATAGACTATAATGTTTAAAAAAGACATTTCTTATTGAATAAGCAATGTTGAATTGACATTCATAAAATATTATAAGTCAATATTAGATTATAATAATGGAAAATCAATGAATTCGAGACAGCTCATTATCACAAGAATTAGTCAAGAAATAAAATAATCTATATGTGCATAGAATAAGTACACTTACAGTAAAATTGAACGGTTTAATACGAAATTTAAATGTAATTTTGAATTAAAAGTACTCACAATTAACCGCAGTATTAGCATTGACTAAGCATTGATTTCATTGCACTTTGTCTTCTAGTTTTATTTCATATGTGATATCAAACACCAATATATTTTCTCCATGATGCATCGTAATCTAGCTTGATCGACCACTCGTGACCGCATCCGTACATCTGTAATTAAAATCTATCAATTCAGGAGACCCCTATTAAGTAAGTGTTTTCTGACTTACAGAGTAATGAAAATATCACACTATCCATTATGAAATTCACCTTCTAATATAATCGCATTACCAATTAATACAGACTACTTCTAATAATACTATCAAATAAACTAATACATTCTATCGCACACACACTCGAGCTTAAAAACCAAACCTCATTCCGAGTATCTAGAGATACGTCCCCAACTCATTTCTTCCTACTCGTGTGCATGGAGGTATCGTTATCACGTCGTCTAACTATAATCCCGGTTTACCCCCCTTCCCCACCCCTCCTGAGTATAGCGAGTTTTAATCCTTGTAAGTCGTACTTTACCACTGAGCTGTTGAGGTGCTAGCTGAGAGGGCCGCCTCTCTCGTCCGCGATCTAGCGCCGGATTAGAGTTAGCGGGTGGTGCTGAGATTACTTAGGCTCTGGTTTGTATGTGTGTGTTTTTGTGAGTGTGTGTGTGTGGAATAGCGGCAGCCTTGCATGGCGATTCGTACTCCCCAAGGTATTGCCGCAATCCGTGGAACACAACAAGGGTACAAGTAATTATAATTATTATTTATTGTTATTAAATTTGTGTATGTGGGAATTAAAACGTGGTAATGTGTAAGGATGTGGTCGTGTTACAAATAAATGAGATTGGAGTTGGGTTGTAAAAACACGGCACCTCCACCAGAATTGATTTTATGTTGTCTGCGGAGGGTTGGCTTGAACTCAATTAATGGTGATTGATATTTTCAGTTTATAGAGAGATGTTTTCCGACTGTCGATGATTAGCTCTACTCGATAATTATTCTCAGCAAAACTGCAAGACTTGGAAGAAACATTTTATCTTCAGAAGTCGCTGTTTGTAATAATTAAATTTGATAAATTATAACTATCTCATAACTACTTATAACTATTCTTTAAATGTACCCATAATTTATGTATTTATAGTTATTACATTGAAATTATATATCAAATACTTGATATAAATTCATATACTCAACACTAAAGAAAATATCATGCACCTATTCTGTACACCGGTATATAAAGTTTATAATAAATTCGAACTTTTCTGTTATTTTTTTTTCTTCATTATTATTAGGTATTTTACATAAAGTTATTTCGAAAGTACTAACTTTAAAAGTTATTTGTAGACAGAAAATATTCAACCCCTATAGCAGTATGGAAAGAATATCTGAACTATATTTATTTTCATTTATTTCTCGTCGAGTCCTGTTCGAGTACTCGATTGTTCGTTCTTTTTAAAATCCCACAGGTATTGACTGTGCACAAACTAAAATAGAATTAAATCGCAGTGTTGGAGTACCTAACGACAATAGGCTCTTCCACGTTTTACATTATGCATTCGGTATCATGAATTTTAATGTCCCTATTTGACTATTCCCACGGGGTGCGAGATTCCCATAAAGAGGGGTTATATGGCAACGTTGTAAACAGGTATATGACAAGGAAGATACATATATGTACTGTATATAGTCGACAGAAACTGTGAAAAAGAGTGAAAATGATGTGTGGTAATCGCTTATTGTAGGCCTAGTTCATACAGGCCCAGTCTCAATACCCAAAATGTAATAACTGTTTAAAAATACTCACTGCAGCTTTCGGTCAACTATGCTTCGTTTCTCTGTAACATCACTCAATCAAGAAGCTTGTCACGTAACAAAATTCCATTTTATAACGAAATATATGAACCTACAGTTGTTTTATTTTCACTTCCATCAAATTAAATTAACATTGTTTGGTACCGATATCGAGAATGTGTTGAATGTGTTTGATACATCAAGCTTAAAAATCAAGGCAAGCTGAATGCAGTTACAAGAACTCAGAAAACCGTATTCCTCCTATGAAATGTAAATGTTCAATATCATGAGGAATTCTCAGAAATGAGGTCAACTGAGTTGTCCTTGCATGAAGTTGTGAGGTAAAACGGTATTAGCGGTTGAAATATAATCAAAAACTAACAAATTACTATGAACTCTAACCTGCTCACTGGTTAAGTATTTTGTTGCATCAAGTAACTGAAATATTCATTTCATTTTCATTATTCCGTACTCATTCATTATTCATTATTCATTTGTACATGTTGTACTTGATTCTGTTGATACAAGTATTTTGTTGAACTACATGGCTAAATTACTGAATAGCTACTATAAGTAAATGGTTATATAGTCTATCTAGTCAACCGTATTTTCATACTTCGAGATTTTTAAAATTACAGAATTGAAGTTTCACAAAATCCGTGAAAATTCACATTCTCTCTCCACCTTTCACCCTTCAAATATGAGTTTACAAAAGACAAAAGAATACCGTTCTGGTAAAATAAAATTCTTTTAGTGCTTCATTTACTCAACTCTCAACTATGAGTTTTTAACTAGACTAAATTTTTACAAAT
Source organism: Brachyptera putata (assembly GCA_907164805.1). Lineage (NCBI taxonomy): Eukaryota > Metazoa > Arthropoda > Insecta > Plecoptera > Taeniopterygidae > Brachyptera > Brachyptera putata. Next base: position 23,556,681 of record OU015464.1, on the reverse strand, counting down.
TCTGTCAAGCCGTGTCTTCATTATTGTTCCCAGTGAAAATCCCAAAATGTTGCATCGATCGCCATAGACTGCTGGCGTCCTTATATTCACGATCTATCGATAGAAATGAACATTTAATTGCACAATATTCACATTAAACATAGAAATAATAATATGAATATTATTATTGATAGAAATAGATATAGGCCCTATTTATACAGAACATAAACTTCCTCGAGTGCACAATACATTAAATTTAATTCAATCATATAAAGAGACTTTGTTGACGTAGATGACACCAACAACACGATTACACGTGAAACGTGAGATGCAGTGAGAAGAAAAGCACAGTTGTCACTGTGAAGAAGGTTGTTACATGCGTGGCATTAATGGTAATCTCGAATTAGGCTTTTAGTCTGAGTCGGAAGTCTAGTTCGTACATAATTTATCGTTATTTTTTTTAGTTTCAGTCAATCTTTTTGAAGTTAATTAATATTAGAAAATTGGTTAAATAATTTAACGCCACCCTTTATTATTAACGTTCATTTAATATAAGCATACTGTCCATGTTACAAAATGACAGTTATTTGCATCTCGCTAAATTTATGATGCCTCACATTTTTTCTTGACAGTCTCCAAAAAAGTTACAAAATGTTGACAGATTCAGTGAACTCCGCTGAATTTAATAAAAAAATACACTAAAAGAAAGTAAAAATATACAAAGTCTGGGAAACTACACGATTCTCTCGAAGACTAGACCAAATGAACTAGCTTTGCATGTGTCTATTCAGTTCTGGCACTGTGTATAGGCATGTATGATGATAACCGAGGACGGATAACTATTAAACTTGGGAAGAAACAAATAAAGCGAACTGTGGGTGGTGGTAGGAGGAAATGTGAAGATTCGTGGTGAGATTGCATTGTTTTTCACCAAAAGAGACGACGGGGTGTCTCCCTTGTACATGACGAGTTATAATCTTGGACTAGAGAGTATTGTTTTGTTTTCAAAGCAGTTGCCATTCGTTTTACGAAATCGTCGAAAGGTTTTTTGATCTTATTTTTTTCTCGCGCGTGAACATGAGTGTGAATTTTGAAATATCATGCGTCGAAATTGTAGATACGAACGAACTGGGTCTACAGTAGACATTAATTTAACAATATAGTTTATGAATGTCTCTGTCTCGTCATATAACTGTCGTGTTGTATAAACGACTGATAAGGAGAGAAAATAAAATATTTGGCATCCATCCACAGCTTGTGCACGTTTCTGTTCTCCTGGCCTCTCAGGCTTCCTTGGTCTAATCTTTTTTATCTTTCTCTTTGTCTCAGTTATGCTACTCTCAGATCGAGTTCATATAGTGGATTTAAGATAAGCAAAACTCGATCTGGGTGTCTTATCTATCTATCTAAGCATCTACCTAGGTTCCAAACCAGGATAGATCATAAACTCAACAAATAAACAAACAGTGACAATCTAGTGAATTGAATTTTATGATCACAAAGTTTATTGATTGAGGTTTTATTCACAACTTAAGCTGACAATAGTACTGATTGGATGGATGAGCGAAGTGAATACTTGATTTCACAGTATTCGAAAAAACAAACATGTTTCTTATTTCTCTTTTCTTATTTTGATGACATTGATGACATGTCCAACTAACTGCCTTTTGCTGGACTAATTGTTTGTTGGTCCTACACTCCACATCAATACTAAGTATTATAAGCAACAACAGATATCAAGGTCTAGTGTTCTACCCCTTTTCCCCTTCCCCCTTTTCTGAAGACATAAGATCAAGAGTGTTACAGTGTTAGAGTGTGTAGGCTACAAATCAATGTCAAACATTCAATGCAGTGATATTTTGTAATTCACATTCTATACCTAACTGGTTTACACCAGTTGAAAAATTCCTTTTGAGAATTAGACCCACATGTATATCCTAGCTAACCATGTTCTTACATCAATAGCAATATTCAGTCATTTCAAAGCCTTACCAAAGAATGGTGCCAGCATTCTAATGATATTTTTGTGTTTTTGTGTTTTAGGTTTCGCGACGGCCAAGAGATTAATGCAAAAAGTGAACATTACGAGGGAAGCACTATCGAGCAAACGACACTACTTATCAAAAACTCGACGCGATACGACCAGGGCGTCTACACCTGCGTTCTGGAGAATGACGTGGGATCCGAAGAATCCGATGACGTGGTTTACGTTTCTGTTTACTGTAAGTTGTTAACGTTGTTAACGTTTGTTGTTAACGTTTGTTAACGTTGTTAACGATAAAATTAACGTTTCCTCTTTATTAGAATGAAAAATCATCAAATTACTCAAAATACGTAGATAAGAATTATCTCAGAATATATATGACTTATATATTCCAGTTATCACAATTTGTATTGTGTTGGGGACAGGGATAAGGGACTACCCTCTAGGTAGACATTCTTGGACTCGGTTTCTGCCAATGCCAAGTCTTCTTCTCCATCCCCTCCTACTTCTTCTTCTCTCCGTATCTCACCTACCATCTTAATTTATGAATTTTTGGAGTAAGTGAATTATCAGGAGTGCCAATTGTCCTTACACATTGTACTTACAAGTAGTTACAAAAACTTCCTTTCCATCATTTCCGGAGAAAAATTATTGGTGTCATATCGTACGTACCACAATGTTCAGTACCGGTTCAATCACAAAAACTTGCGAAGAATCTCAATAAAATTATTTCGATCTATGGCTTGAATTTCCCCACTGAAAAAATCACAGAATGATAACTCTGGAAATAGAAACCCCCGACTACGTACCTATTCATTTTTTTTTTTTTCATTTAAATTGAAATATTGAATTATAATTTCCAAAATGTATTGCAATTTGAAATTCAGATTTCATGTTCAGTCTTCAAAAAGTAATCTCAAAACTAATTTCCCCTGTAATCTCTATTTTTATTAAATAACTCATGAATACTAACATTTTTTCATTTACAGTTAAACCGATAGTAAGACTGACTATGGATCCTCCTACCCCGGTAAGAGAACTAGACCGCCTGAACATCACGCTGATGTGTAAAGTGGAGTCTGGCAACCCAGACCTACTACAAGCCGTGCGATGGTACTTGGATGGCGAACTGCTCAAAGAACTTCCCGATTGCGGTAACTCGACTAGCGGCCTCGATTACACATTCTGCGACATTGATCCTAGTAAGCTGCTGCTCGAAGTTGTCGGCAGGAGTTTCCACGGAAACTACTCTTGCGAGGGCATGAACGAGGCTGGATGGGGACCACTCTCAGCTGACGAAGAACTCACTGTATACTGTAAGGATAAAAATATGATTCATTTACTTATATTAGGTTCAAGAACACATTAATTTGTCTTGAGATGATAACGTTGGTGATACTGATAATTATTATTCTAAATGAAAATCTATTGGCGTCAGTGAGAGATGAATGAGTCGACTGAAGGATGAGATGTAGGTTATACAAATAATTGGGTTTTTGGTACAGTGGAGAATTATTCAGGAAATTCAACCACATAGTGAAACCACAGATATGTCAGGTTTGCCAACTATGACATGAATCAAACATCAGTCTTCTGAATTTGTGTATACCCAATGAGAAAAAATGTATTTTGGGAAAACCGATCGTTCGAATCGTCTTAGTCATGAAAAATTGTGTTCACAGATCCTCCCGGATCAGCGTCGCTAATCTTTGAGCCAGCCCGCGTTGTCAAGCGAAGTTCGGTGACATTGAGCTGCAGCGTTGACGATATTGGTCGACCTGAAACGACAACGTTCCGCTGGCTGCGAGGCACTCATCTCATTCAAGACATCACAACTGCCAACTGGACCATAGATCCTGTAACGCTGGAGACGGAATCAAATTTCACTTGTCTCGCCCATAATGCAGGTGGCGAGGGTGAGCCAGCCACAGTCTACATAGAAGTATTTGGTAAGAATTATTAATTATTAATTGTCTAATGGGTAGGGTGGATTGGTTCATTGTGAACTTATCGTTCAGAACTTATCGAGTTTCAGGGAAACAGTCGGTCATGACGTGATAGTAGGGTTTCATTCCAGTATTCATTTTAACAATTGAGACAAACACTAACAACATTTGATCAAACCTCAGTCTAAACCAATCTATCCATCTTAGTAAATCTTGTAATGTTATATTTGTAATCTTGAAACATTTCGTTTTGTAGTTACAGCTGAGCTACGTTAAGTGCTGTAGTAAGTGCGTTAAGTAGCTTACTAAAGTGGATACTTTACATTTAGGTAACTGGAAATTATCAGTTTGTAGCTGTCAGATTATGTGTAAAAGTCACTATGTAAACATATGAAAAACATAATTTTTTCATTTGTAAAAAAACAATGTGAGATGAGATGAAAATGGGACAGGAGGCGAATTTGTCACATCATGTGAAAGAAGAAAACTCAGTGTACCGGTGTACCAAAAGTGAACCAAAAACTAGACGAGCCATTATAAGATGGTATTGTATGGCTTGTACCTCCTGACCATATGATCAGTAGCAGTAAAAAAAAAATGAATACTAGGTATACGTCTTCCATTATTAATGATAATAAGTATCTTTCGCCCGGTTCCAATAAATCAGGTCGGGGGGTGTCGAACACCATTATCTGGGGCCTCTCAAATAATGCTGGCTGGCCAATCCTGTCGCATCATCGTCTTCTTCTTCGTCGTCTTCTTCACTTTCTTCCCCCTTCTTTACTAATCTTCGCCATGCTACCCGTTCTTCCCACAATCTTTTCTCTTCCACGTCTTCCCATATACCACCTCTTCTCCTCAAGCTTCCACTTACCTGATCGCTCCATCTTCCTCGTGGTCTTCCGGCTTTTCTTCTACCCTCTAATACTCTTTCAAATTCTTTTCTTGGGATTCGTTCTTGTTCCATTCTCCGCATATGTCCATTCCATCCCAGTAATGAATTTGCATTTCCTCAGCTCCGCCATTGTTCATCGAGCGACTTCCGCCCTACACAGGGGCTCTCCTAAGCGCACAACACATCAATATCTCCTGCCGCGTTGAATGCTCTCCGCTCTGTGCTGTCCACTGGCTGAAGAACGACAACCTCCTCTACTTGGGCAGCGGCAATGGTAACAGTTCATCCTCGTCACTCTACTCCGTCCGTAACACGGTCGTCCCGCCCGATACCCGGAGCAATGACTTCGAGTCGGTCATGTCGACGCTCATATGGAACATGTCCGCCTGGCCTGGTAGTCAGCTGGACAGGGTTCACGATAACGCCAACTACACGTGCCAGAGCACCGGCAATCCAGTCGGAAGTGGCGTTAAGAGCACGACTGTTTTCGGCGTTGAATGTGAGTACAACTTGACATGTATTCGGTATTATAAAGTTGGAAAGCCGAGCATCAAAAATGTAAATAAAAATATTAAACTAGAATGAATTACACAAAATAATGTGAATTGATGTACTGGTATCAATACGGTATCTTGAATTTATTATATTTGAATAGTAGAATGAATATTATTTCATTTCAAAGCCTACTATTTAAGTCTATTTTTTATTAACATTTATTGTCCGTTTAATGAGATGTAAAATTATCATTTGCTTTTGTTGTGCCACGTGCAAACAATCCAACCTTTTTTTCTCAGCCGTAATTGGGGAACAATGATTCTATAACAAGTTTCAAAGATAAAAAGTATAAATTGGGAAAATTGATTCTCAAGATTTAATTTAGCCACTTTAGAATGTTTTCTCAGTTTTCATCACTTTTGAAACCGTAAACGTAACGAAACGTACCAATTTTTTCAGATCCACCTGAGAAGATTGCAGTCTCCAACAAAGTTGTGAATGTGATCGAAGGTCACATACCTGAGAAGGTTCTGTGCAGTGCCAAAGGTTATCCCGAAGCCACCTACTTATGGAGACAAGAGGGTAAACACGAAGTGATCGTCAAGGGCAATGCTCTTAGTCTGAATTACGCAATGCCGCGTAGGAATGGCGGCAACTACATATGTGAGGCGTCAAACAGGCACGGCAATATCACGCAGAAAACATATGTTAATGTTTTATGTGAGTATTGGTTATTCTTTCAGTATTATAGCTTCAGTATATGGAAGATATTATTATGGAGCATCTTGAGTGAGTTTATCTCTAGTTACCTTGCACCAAAAAAAAAAAAAAAATCTCAAATTTGGAGTATATCAGTACATTTTATAAAATTAATACATATTTTACAGCTAATGTTTGCATTGACTTAACGTGGGATGCTAGTTACAGTGCGTACAATGTCTGTATATTTTCTTCAGACATCAACTCTCCATGGCTCAGTCAACTGAGGCATTGCTTTGAAAACTGAAGCCATCATTTGGCGTGGGTTTGAGTCCCAAAAGGCATGTGTTTTTGTAAACGTCCTTCTCCTCATCATCACTTCATGGTTTTACTATGTTTCTCTATGTTTCCCTTCATATCTCTATTTAACCTAGTTGTTGGTCATAAGCAAACAATAATCGTGATTATTTATTCAGACTGCACTTCAATCAAAGTTGATCTATCACTTTGTGTTCTCAGACAAGCCCGAGTGTGGAATCACGCAAACAGAAATGGATGGCAAGCTCGTGTTGATATGCACGGCTCATGCCAATCCAACGGACGTAGATTTCACGTGGCGGATCAAGAACGAAAACGATACAATCGACGAGAACATTGAGAAGCGAGGATTGCAGAGCTTTCTCACTCTGGAGACGCGAGTCGAGAACTTCAGAACATATCTTTGTTTTACGAACAACACGGTTGGGATGTCCATTCCTTGCGAAAGAGATGTGACTGGTGAGTGATTTTAAAATTAACTTATAATAATAATTATCTCATCCACAAAGATACTCATGAACACATAGCTTTCAATCCTTCAAATTGGTGAGGCATAAAACATTCCAAGTCGTACTTGTGAAATCTACTTGATGAAATTTGTTTCGAAGATATTTCATGGTGTAGATCTACTCTCTACAGAAATGTTGTTTTAAAAAACATATATTTTTATGTAGGGCCTACTTTTGTTGAAAAATCAGAAAATGCCAAAACCTTACAACTAAGCAGTTTTAAAATCTAAATTGAGACATTTGTAAGAAATGTAGTGAAATGTACCTTTCTAGACCTTATAGGTCTATAACAGTTTGTGAAGATTCAAAAGCTCCAATTCTTCCACGTTGAATTTCAATAAAATCGTAAAAGTTGTGCAGAAACTTTCAAAATATCCATTATAAATTTCCAGTGGAGTTCTTGATGAACTTTATGTGCAGGGCCTACTCCTACTATTCGGTAGACTTATTTTATCAAATGTTTCAATTTCAATCATTCCAATATAATTATTATTCGACAACACAATTCTGAGAATTATTCATCATTTACTAGATTTTCGAGGAACTTTTTTTAGGAAGGTACCTCAAGTATTATTTCATCAAGTGTCACCCAAATCAACTGTCCAATATAATGAAATGTACAAAGTAACTTAAGGCTTCTTATAAATGTAGTTTATATTCTTCTATGTCCTATTTCTTTTGTTGTGTGAATTCTTTCTATCTTTCTCTCTTCACTTCATCTTACTTCCAATGCTATAAATCCTAGCTATAAGCCTACTGTAACATTTGGTTGGTTTTGCGTACATAGAATTACACTTCTTTGTGCATTATATAAAAATCATGTTATCCTGATTGCAGCACTTTGGGCACCCTTTTGTAGATTGTCCCTATTTTAATCTCCTCTAGCCCCAACCTTTCAAAGAATCTTTCAAAATACCGGTACATTTAATTGTATGTATGTAAGCATTACAACATAGGTAAACCAACAGCTTACCTTGTTTATTTCATGATTAAATTAATTCGATGGTACATCAAGGATATCAGATAAATATTAGGACCATCAGTAAAATGATATGATTCATTCTGTCACTATTGAAAATGCATATGGTTTCACCATATGGTCAAGGAAAGATATGTATTTGATATTTAAATTATCAGTAGGGCCCTACGTATTCATAACAAATGACCGAAAACAGAAAATCTGTTGGAGTATAAGATTTATTTATACAACATGGTATAGAATCTGTATGTAGGAATCTTTACTCATTCTCAACTACAAAGTATATTGTTGAATGTAATTGGATGAGTGAAGTGAAGACTCAATTTTACTTTTCTCTGTCACAATATACACATGTAACATGTGTATACAATACAACGTCTACTCACATCTAATTCGATACCGTTTAGTTTTGATACAAAATCGGTTGCTCTACCGTTGAGAGAAACCATTTTGTAATTTCCGAAAACTCATAGGAACCCAGAGCAGTGAAATGTTTTTAAAAAATTGAATTATTTAAAATTTCACAAAATTTGAACATAAGAATGATACGATCAATTCCAAACGCTTACCTGAATCAGATCTGCTATGCTGTAAAAAATAATTATGACGTAATTTTTTTCAGATCGATCAAGATCTTATTAGAAAGATCAATATTTGAAATTTATTGATTCATTAAACCTATTGAGAATAAGTAGCAAGTGCAACAGGAAGGTTGTGCAATAAAGACTAGCTATAATCTAGCTGGCTCTATTAAATTTCGAATAAATTTCACATAAATAGGCCTATATTGCTTGTTGTATATAACACCTATATTGCATAAAATGCTGTGTTTTCCTAGTAAATAATAACAAGACACTGACACCAATGGAATTGACCTTTATAATCACATATTGATATTAGAGAAAGAGAAACACAAAACCAAATTGACAAGCAAACTAAGTAAGCTGTTGGTTCCTTTCTTTTCAGTGTAGGTGAGCAGAGTCCTGGATTGTATGCATACTTTGTAATCTATTTTAATAGCCTCTGTTTACTCATGAGAATACTCATTCAAAGCTAATTGTTTCTTAATAATAATTACTCGTCTTATGTTTGTACTAAATACTTCCAAAGCATCTAAAAAGCATTAACTAAGTAAACGACCCAGAAGTTTAACTTGCTTCATTAAAAATTGATTACTACATTAAAAATCCTCTTTCTGCTGCTGCTAATTAAATAAAGTTTTCAATGTTATAATTATGTGATATAAAAACGACTCAATCTTATGTCACGTAAAGCGATCAAAGTTCTTTACTGACTAGAATGTGGTCCGATGCTTTTAGCCTACCAGGAGAAAAGTAGTAAGTTCAGAGATACAGGTATGGCTGTTTTCCAGTAGTCGTCGAGGCTTGACTGTGCTTGGTGCATGCATGGACACATATGCTTGGCATGCCAGTATTTTCCTCTCTTGAATATGCGTAGCAATTCGTAATAGAATACTCTTCAAGTGAGAAATATAATGATTGAATCAACAAGTGTAATAAATTATTTCGCAGCCGATTTTACAAACTAATGATTGGTGAATTATTTTTGTTCATCGCCCTTTGTTACAAAATTAATGTTTTTCTGTATCATAATCAATGATAACTAATTAACTAATAATCGGTTGGTAAAATCGGCTCATTATGAAGTAACCCAGGGTTTATTTGAGGGTTGCATTAAATTCAAAATGTGTTATTGTGTATAATGTAGACTTTTTCATCGTTGATTTTTTAAATAATGTGACTTATTCAGTGAGAAGGTAGCTTGCGTGAACGAGTTTTGCGATGTAATGCAAAGTGAAACGTGAAGATTACAGTACTGCACTCGTCATTTCTCATAACCACGCAAAGCCACCGAAAGGTATTATTACAATATTACATTGACAAATAGCAGGTTTGATATGATAATACAGTCAGGTAATTGACAGTGGGAAAACTCCAAAATTAGATGTTGCCTTCTTTATTTGACTATATTTTATTATGAGCTTATGCCTGTTCTCCTCTGACTGTAGTACTTTGGTAATATTGACATCTCTATTACAGTATGTTCCACAACTAACAACTTACTTTATCGGCATCTTTTATAAATGTTACACTCACCTGAATCTTCACCCACATTTTCTTCCTAAACTTTTCACAACATGCCTCTTCTAATACCAGTACAACACAATTATGAAGAAGACGTAAACACGAAGTGAACTTTATCATATAAATATAATATATAAGACGTTGGCACCCACTTTGATTAGTAATTACATGTTAATAAAATCGTTCTTATCTGAGACTACAAAATGTAGACAGTAAATCAGCGAAAAGATATTTTTGCATTAAGAAATCATGCAGTTTTTGCATGAAATTTTGTTCCTATTTTTAATTGCTATGATCATTATCATCATCAGTACAAGTTGGAGTAGCTTTTTGACGTAATTGAAACGTCATGGAAACATAGCTACCATATTCTCAATCTACTAACTATTAGTCTGACGCATGATTACGTTCTTCTTTAAGCAATTTAAGAAATGCCGCCCAACTGGTTAAGGCATCTGCCTTATCCCACTCAAGGCTTTTCTTTTAAAATTGAAGTCAGGTTGGGAGTGGATTCAAGTCCGGCATCATGAGGCATGAAGTTATGTAAACTTCATTATTGTACCTCCAAATAACTTGTATGTTGGTAAGATTGTTAAGCAAACAACAATCATTGTCAAATTGAAATTAAAAAGTATTAAAGGTTTGTCAGACTTTTCTCGATTATCACGAAAAACTGTAAGTTGAATATTCGGATGGAATTTAAAACTCCTCTCTTAGATGAATAAACAAAATGGGTAGAACGTGAATTGACATGTACGGTAATATCAAAACTATAGGAACACTCAGATAACAAAATAATTAGAAATAATCAATGTTTCTTACAAAATTAAAAAAGAAACTTGTTGCTCGTTATTTGATTTTTTTATAATAGATTCTACGTATTTGAAGATGAAAAGTATGTTCACTTGAATAGATACTGTATGGAATTGCCTCTGATCGTAGTTTTTTCCGAGTTCGTAATGCATTCATTGCCATGGTTTAGTTTTTTCAACGTTGCAGCTCACACAAGTTTTCTGTTTGTTTCAGGTCATATTGGATGGTGGGGAAAACTAGACAATGACAATCTCATTATAATAATTGCCATCATAATTGGGTCCATTCTTATGGTGCTTATTATATGTGTCATCATAATCATCGTCTGTAGGAGAAAACGAGCCGAAGACAAATGTAAGTGGTCACAGGAAGAAAACTAATAAGTAATATAATATTTCAGTCATCACTGTTTGTTTTGTCTCAGTAATTGCATGATGCTTCTATTTTGCACAAAAGTCACTGCCCTCTACTGATTATCTACTCTCTGATATGGAAGTATCAAGAGTTGAAAATATATCATTTAGGTTTTCAACATTATTTTCCAATAATATGTAACTAGAATATTTGGTTCAGTCAATTGCCTCCGTTCAGTGGGTATTCTGAAAGAAAACTATATCAATATATATTATGTAGGGGCCTATCCGGAAAAGAATGAAAAAACAAAAAGACAAGAATTCGTGTTTTTGAGAACTTATCGTCTAGACTATCTAAATTTCAATTCATGAAATTCAAAGAAAATCCAAATAAAAAATTATTCGGAAGATAAAAATAAAAATTCAAGAATCAATGCAAACCTATATTGTCACCAATTCTCATGAACGTGTACATCATGAATGTAATAATTTTGAACATACCATGATGCCTCAATTTGATTTAATTGTATTGAGCAAATGTTTGGGGGTTATTCATAGTTATTGAGGCTCTTGATTTGCCTAATTCGCATCACACACCCTGAGCGCTGCACAGTTAAAAACTATCCTCACACTAAACTACCTTCAAACAATGCCCATTGCCTATGAAGCAATGTATTTCTATTCCATTTTTGACAAAGATAGGTGTAGCCCTATTATATTTGTTCAAGGTTCCAGTAGCTATTCATTTTTGCATGTGTGACAGTGTGTTTGAACGTGATAATAATTGTCCTATGTGTGACAGCCAAGTCATTATTAACTTTTAATTTTGAAATAGATTAGAAACATTATCTAACTTATGTTAGTGATAAGAATTACTAATTAATTGGTGCATGCATTTGAGTTGATTGATTAACAAAGCAAGCCAACTAACAATCTGTTTTTGCCTTTAATTTTATAGACAATAATCCAGTGGAGATGGAGGAAAGAGAAAAGTAAGTGTTTTTGATATTAACCAAAAATCAGTAATATATTTTGATAATCTCTTTAGTTGTGTTCAAGTCAGATGCAACATTTGGCACAGGATGTAGGTGGAAATACAATAATTTTATTAATATCAAGCAAAGTATTTTGATCAATCATTTTCATGATTTCTTCTACATAAGCTTCACGTTCTAAAATGTCCTCATTTTTGTACGGTTACTTGAAATTTTTACTTGAATTCTTCATGATCGAATTCGTAGAATTATTATTCCCCATCGACATATTTTCATACCGGTTACTTTACCTCACAGGTAGTGAAAACCTACTGGAATTAATTTCATGTCTTTTGAATTGAATTGAAATGCACCAATAGGCCTATATAAATCAACCATTTCAAATTCATAACTTCCAATTCCAATTCAAATTCATAAATTCATAATTTGATCCCAATATGATGTAAATTCACCGTGTTTGTAGTCATTACAAAAAAATCTGCATAGCAGTAATTGAAATCTATTGGTTTAAATCTAGAAATATGTGACAGCATGCATCTCTACCTTTCAATTATTTCGAATTTATTTGTCTTCAGGCATATTATCTTTTGTCTCTACTCATGCAGGTACTCATTTATCTTTTCCGTTATATACATCTAACTTAATTTATTAGTTTCAACTATGTAACAGAAGTAGCATAAACAGGCACATGAGATATTGAACTAAAACCATTTTTTGAAAAGGATTCCCATCTATAGTCAACAATTGCATTTTTGTATTCGATGCATTGCTATATTGCTATGATCTAAAGTACATTTATATGAAATAATAAGTCCTTTCAAGTAATAAATTATCTTCAATTGGTAAAATCGTTTATTAGAAGTGGGATTTTCTAAATTACTGAATCAGTTTATTACCCGAAGCTTAAAACGTCAGTAAATACCATATCAAACCATAGATAATAATATTATTTCGATCGGTTATAATTTTTTCATAAGAGTTCTAGAAGTTTTTCTAGAACTGATAGTGATACTGATACTGATGAAATTATTATAGAACACGTCTAGTCGTCAATAGTCCATTTGATTTTTCCCAAATAACTGAGCGTTTAGTTACCTACCTGTTGGTTATAAAATTAAGGTTGTTAAGCATCCTATTCGAGTGTAAATGTCTAGTCCAAACTTGCAATTTTTGCAGCGAGTATGAGAGATTTGTGGTAAATCTCCAAGGGCCTCATGCCGTGTAAGTATTCATTAATACACAAAAATGTTGGTTGTTTCGTGTTGCGTGGTGTGCGTTAGTATCGTTACTAGAATACAATCCATTTGTGACGTTGAAGAACAGCATGTATTAGATTATTGAGATAATTATTTTATTTTAATTATGTCAACCTATTGCAAAACAATTCAACGCTTTTTCAGAATGCTGTTTTTTTGTAAGGTGGGAATCCTAACATCATTTAGCTACATTTGTTCCAATTCTCAATGCGTCTATTGCTGCAGATCAGCGCAGATCCAAATTTATTGTGTTTTACCGTAGATAAAATAGCTCCAAGTTTCAAACAAAATATGCTTCAAGCTTGCTCATTTCTATCTCAAATTATTTTGAAAATTGGTTCAAATCATATCTGCGTGTTCAAAAATATGAATAATAGAATGTTTCTTCAGTTTCTCTTCTTGATTTTTTCCCTTTTTCTTCTTTCATGGCTTAAATATCCAGTTTTATTTTCTAATCTATACCTACCTCTACCCCATTGGTTCATCCCAATAAGGTTGATTCTTGCAATTTTATTGTCTCGTCAGACTATCTCCTTGCATGGTTACTGTCTTATTATACATCTGAACTTGAGCCTCTATCAAATAATTTGTTTTATTCAACAAAGAGATGCTATGGGTTTAACTGCATGCCGAATGCAGCGTGAATGTTTGTTTTGTTATGTTGCTTGTTCGTGTCCCCACAGTCCCGAAGGCGATTCATGCGACACAGGGGCTCCCACCCAAATGCGAGGTCCGGTACACAAGTGGCCCTTACGCCCTGGCGTACTTGTGCACGTCAATGGCACACACAGTCTCAGCGCTTCTCGCCTACCACAAACTAGTACACCGAACAACAACCATACCGTGCCTAATCGAGTAACAGGACGGAAAGAACGTAGTAAAACGACTACAAAAAAACAGAGACGAGCAGTCAGTATGAATAATCTGAAGGCAGATGAAACAAATCAACATAGTCGAGCTCATAGAATAAGACAGATGTTTTCTAATGATGGATCAAAGTATCGTTCTGACACTTTACCAGGTGTCTTTCATGGGAAATCGGGAGGTAAGAAGCAGTGTCAACATGGAATTTAATATTTCATCTTCCTAAGCATTCTTACAATGACGTATTAAAATGTAGTGTAAATATAAATAGAACTTAGAAACAATTCGGTTACCTTTCAATGCTATCGTTGCGGTTTCAGTATAGCTTTGTTGGGGATTAAATAATTTGGAATATTAGGCCCACCATATAATGTATATAATGTACAACATTATTATTAAAAGTACAATGCTTTTCAATAACTTTGTGATTACTATAACTAAGCACACAGAACAGATTACAGTATAGATCAATTATAAAGCAGTTCACTCCTATGTTACGGAACGTTTAATTTGAAAAATTTAGAAATTGTATACTATTTCCATAGATTTAAGAACAGGCCTAATTTACCTATAATTATTCATTTTAATAGAATCATTCAATTCTGAATTAAATGAATGAAGAACATTCCCCTGAGAATTTTTTATTTCCTAATTTTTCTAATTGTTTGTTTTAACATATTTTATTTGTAGTTTGGTGATTCGCATGGTATGTGTTTTAATTTGTGTTCGTAGTTGTAACATTCAAGAAATTAGAGGGTCCAATCAACAACGGAATGTCGAGAAAACGTAAAAAGCCAGGCACAGGTTAGTGAAACTGAGAAGTTAGTCATGTATCAATAATTGTTGTGATTTGTGATCCAATGAAGCAAAAAATGGTCAAGGTGTAGATATGTATACAGCATACTATTATATCTTATTTTGTGTTTTGCATTGTCAGTATTTATTGAATTGTTACTTCAATTAGTTCCATGTATAAATAATTGACAATTGTGAAATGAGTTTTACAGCGTTTCGTAGCAGATTCCATATCTGATCCATATTGATAGAGTTTAGTTGCAAGGGTGTAAGCGACAGTTTTTAGTGCTGTAAATTGATTATTGAATATATTTCAGTCAAGTCAATGGATATCTTTCAAGTCGAATAGTATAACTGCTTAGACCCGTATCCGTAGTTTTTATTGTAACTAATCAATGTTAATTATTTTGCGCATTCTTATCATTTTGTCAATATGTACTGCTTATATCATAGAATAGTACATCTGAGTAATGAAGAAGAACAGTGAGAAAATAATCACAAAAAAATGCAGATTGAATTAAATGTTTTTTGTTGTTTTTGAACAAGTACGATAACGGTGCATATATGTTTCTGCAAGGTAAAAGATTAATGACCATCAACGTGATAATATTTGATCACTACTTAGTGGGATAGTGAAAGATCTTCAGAGCTATCTTTGATAAATAACAACAAAAATCAATTGAATTTAGACATTCAAATAACATGCAATATAAATAACATATTGCACAAATTATCAGGACAAAAAAATCAATAAATTATTCCAAATTTAATACCTACCAAAAAAATCAAATACAATACTATTCACTTTCATGTGTCCTATTTATTGAAATATGTTTCATAAATTGAGAAAGCACAACTACTAATGTACTATAAAAATAGTAACCATATATTATGTATGCATAGCTCAACTCTTATAGCTTGTTGATAATAACTTCCAGTGCTCAAATTGTATACTGATTACAGAACTGCATTGAAATTAAACATGTGAAATAAATGTTGAAGCTTCTAAAAAGTTCAGACTTATTATCACCGATTGGTTTGTTCTTTACAGATCCAAATCCATCAACTACCAAAGATAAGTCCCCGCAAGAGTTGGGCACGTCACCGAATGATGGCCTGTTGCAGCCAGACGGCGACAAAGCGTTCTACGAGAACCTGCCCTTCCTTGGAATGCAATCACCGCCCAATAAGGTAAACTTACAAATGTACTGCCTGCTCGTTCTCGTAATTTGCTTATAGATACACTAAAAATATAAAATGTATCGTTTGTACAGTGAAACCTGTCATATTCGTCTTCGACATGTTTATTTATTCAAATGCTGCTCAACGAAATTAATACTTTGCTGAAAAGTTTAACACTAATAAATAATAGCCTGTCTGTTATACCTCAATACTTGT
This sequence comes from Brachyptera putata, assembly GCA_907164805.1. NCBI lineage: Eukaryota > Metazoa > Arthropoda > Insecta > Plecoptera > Taeniopterygidae > Brachyptera > Brachyptera putata. The sequence goes on along the minus strand of OU015464.1, from coordinate 23,540,298 downwards.
GAGTTGATCAATCTGGAGTCTCGATCAGCAATGGATAGGAGACACCATGCCACTTTTATTGTATAGTCATCTAACGCTCTGCTTTGGAAAGCGAGTCAAGTCTGGCATGGGTTCAAGTCCAGCAAAGTGACGGGGTTTTGTAAACAACATACCTGAATCGCCCTCTCATTCATTCCCCAAATAACCTAGCTGTTGGTGGTTGCACATATAAATGAAGCTCCCTTTATCTGTGATGGTTGGTGCAGTGTTTGGGAAAATAATAATAATGATATTGAGACACAATGATAAGAAATATCAACTCTCATGTATTGTTGTATATTGCTTTCAAACTCTCATGTCAGCTTGGAGAGAGAAAGAGAGCTTTCTTTAAAAAAATTATGCCATTTTGATATTGAATTCATTTTAGTGGCCTGAAACCTATTTTAATTTAGCTAATATAATTTCATTTATTTCTGGATTTTCATGTAAAATGACGTTTTAGTTTGTTTATTCTTTCCTCCTAATAGGACGCCCTTGACACAGGATCTCTTATTTTTGAAACTGCTGTCTAACATCATCCATAACTTTATTTCTTGATGTAAGTTAATATTTTGTTTACGGAGTATTTGAGCATGAGATTTATTGATTTACATTGAAAATAAAATTTTATTGATTGACCACTGCATGCAGCAATAAAATATTAGAAAATCAAGCCGTGTAACTGCAACTAATCAACTGTTCTTTTTCAAGTAAACCGTAGTCCAAATTATTAGAGAACACTGTGTACTCATTCTCTAGATTCATGCAACCCCAATAAGTAACCCTAGATGCTTGTAGGGTCATAAAGCAAAAATATGCATGTCGAAACCATTATATAACAGGTATCACTGTTACTTTTATAATAAACATGCCATTAATAGGTGTATGTGTGTGAGAGTTACAATAAACTCCCCCCCCCCCCCCCCCCCACCACAAATTTTAACAGTGAAAATTATTCACTCAATGAATTAATAATATGTCAGAAGTATCATTTGGAGTCTATGATAATTATTATTTACGTGGCTATTTTACTGTTAATTTTTGTATTATTGCATGTAAATAGTAGAGACATATTTTTTAATACCAAAAATAAGATTTTGTATTAATGTTCCTAATTTCGAATGTATTATATTTTTTTTGTCTGATCCATTATTATTTTTTCAACATGAGAATAGATCACCTACTGAAATATCAAAGATCTAATCTAAGAATGCATTGTCCTAATTTTAATTTTATATTTTTTGATTTTGTGTTGTTTGTAGCTTGAATTTTTATGTGTGTGCTTGCATGCTTTCCAATGTGCTTGCAGCCTGTGCCTGCTCCACCTGGTTATAATCCAACGACAACCTCAGTCATAAGTAGGCCCACGAGTCAGCTGAGTCAGTACGCGTCGTCGGGTTATGGCTCTACGCGAAGCCATGTTGGCCCACATTTGAGTAGAACTCATTCTGTCACAACTTCACCCCCAGACAAGTGCAACTCATTGAGAGTTCGACCAAAGAAACAAAACTATCCCCAGTTCTATTCGCTCAGGCTAAGGAGAAAGGACAAATGCTCAGTGGACAAACAGAGAAGGATATTTCATCTACATGCTTTGCCTATAACAGAAAACCCGCCGGAAGTGAAATCGAGTCAGCGTTCCACGCTCAGTGTACACGAACTTAATAATAACAACAATCACACACTAGACAGATTACTTCCTCCAATTCCAGCGCCTAGAAAACAAGCCCCTTGTACGACAAAGATAAAACACACCTATCAGAATGTCCCCGAACCGATAGCTCTGACACATATCGCACAGCAAGCGCAAACGCAGGTTAGTCAAACCACTGAACCAGAACATTGGCACTATCACGAACTTATATTGCACTCAATAAAAAATAAGCGAACTTATCAGACATTGAATATATGAATATTTGTGTGCATCAAGTAATATTTTACGTGTGGTATGATATTCAGGTTGTGACAGTTTACCAAATAAGATGAGAATTATTAAATCAAACAATGTGACTTGAGGTGGTGTGTAATTCAGGAATGTGAAACAACCAGACTATTAATCATACTCATAATTTTGTGTTTTGTTTCACTGTAACATCAATATTTGAAGATACAGTAGTTTCATATTATAAATCAAACAGTCAGATGCTTATCAGTTATCACTCACTGCGAGTATTCGACATAAAACTTGCAGGTACGGTACGCTGTCAGTAGTGAAAAGTTACAAAATAAAGCGTCTGCATATCTCGGCAATGACATTTATTGGGAATATTACATTGTTGACAGTTTATCTGAAGCGTTTCGTTGGTCATATTGGCATTTAGAAGCGCATAGTGTTGTTACTTTCAGTGACGAATAGCTCATTGTTGGTTTTGGGAAATTATGAGACTGATGTAGGCCTGCTATGTATTCATAGTATACCGTACTTGAAAATTCAATTTGAGAATGGATGAAATGTCATTAGGCCTCTAAAATAATATATAGCATATGTATCCTAGGGATATAATTCATTCTAGTGAATAAAAACTGAAATAGAAATAGCATCATAGTTTGATTTATCTTATGGTACTATAATTCACTTCAAAACATAATTGTATAGCTACATTACTATAAACGTTAGTAGATTGTGTCATACTGTTATTTTCTTGCACCATAATTTTTTAGTTTTAATTTTTGTGTTAGATTATCTTTAGCCAGAATGTAGTCAGATTTTGTGAGATATTATTATTATTTTGTGAATACTGTATGTAGTTATTTTCATTTTATTACTATGATGATTTTAATTTCACCTTTCATTTCTTCCCAACATGTAAAGCCAAATTTTAATTTTAATTTCAAAGGGAAAAACAAAAATCAACACATGGGCTACTGAATAGTAAATACCTGTACACCCCAACTGAGTAAATGGTATTGAATGAAACCAAATCGAATCTCACCTTTGCCAACATATTGAGCAGCATATAGAACATTATTTTACAGTCTATGTTGGAGAATAGCTGTAAACATTCAGCCAGGTTTATTATTTTCGGTTTATAAACTTCTGTTCAAGACTTCAAGTATTTTTTAAAAATTATGTACACATGGAGTGGTATATCACATTGAATTAAAACTTGAAAGGCATCCCGAAGAAAATGTACTAAAATTATACACACAGTAGCCGTCTATGGAAAAATTGCGTTTAAGTAAGTGTAGATATCATTTAAATTTTGATTAAAATTTAGGGAAAAAATGTATATGAATGCAAGAAGTACCTAGTGGTAGTTATATCAGATTATTAGGAGTACCATGAGTCTAATTGGAGAATTCACGTAATTATCCATGGTTGCTTCTACATCAATTTGAAATAATTTTATTCTACAATTAATTCGTATTGTTAATAATCCAAAAATTGCAGCATTTTACCAAATATAATGGGCCTTGAGAATGAAGAGGTTTCAAGTGTTACATTAGGACTGTACCATATTATAGAATTTTGTGAAATAAATGATACTCGCAATGAAAATAGCATTCGGAATGAAATTCGATCAATGTATGAAAAAAAAATGTGTGACTTCATTCTATTGCGCGTAGACGTTTCAAATATTTTTGAAATATTTTGTGACTGGACAAAATATAATAAAACGTACTTTTGTACTCCCAATACTGCCAATCAACTTTTTTGAATAACTTTTTAATCAACTCATTATTGTGCATGCAACATGTGTGTTACATAACTAATCCTAACAAGCATGATTTGTGAATGTTTTACAGAGAAATCAGGAGCACCACTACGATCTAATACCACACCATCATCACCTTCATCATCATCATCACCATCAACTACTAACCAATTCTACCAATACCAACAACATTAAGTGTGACAGCTTATCTGGTATTAAACCGTTGCATAGAGAGGAACAGAGGAACGGGAGCACTAAGCGCAGCGGCAAATATCTCCCCCCAGTTCGACTGGAATACCAACAGCCTTACTATGTCACCGATAGTGTAGTATACGCAGACCTAGTGATGGCTGAAAGGAACAGACGCGAGCACGAAACCCAATTACAACTTACAAACCCACAACCTAATCCCACCGAGTACGCGATACTTAAGTTTCACGATGTCGGGCACGAGATTGACGTTTAGAGAGGTGGGTTGACTCGAAAGTAGATAGTTGTTATATAATTCTAGTGAAACGAAGAAATCGTCGGTACATACGCAATACGATGATACGTAAGATACGTCATTTTTGTGCCGTATGTTCACCAAGTTTGCACATTTAATTTCCACGAGCAGTATGGTTTTTCAGATTGTCCCAAGGCACTTTCAATTACGTTTTTCATGCTTTCGCATTGACTGCTATTTAATTTTCTAACTATAACAAATAAACAACTCACCAATAACAGGATTTTGTATTGTTGAACAATTAGCGCTACTAAAAATAGACACTGGGATTAATTTACTTGACAATAATGTATACATACTACTAATACATTGTTTAAATTTACCGTTGAAATTACTTTCAAATTTTGTAAGTTTGTAAGTATTTAACTTCTTGTTTCATCAACAGGGAGGTCCGCCAAAGGCCAGCATCACATACATTTATTAGAAGAGAAATGAACAAGCTTTATACATACTCATGTTGTAGGTATACAATATTGTCAATAATAGAACGTTTCAGTGACCAGTGTTTGATTTGGTAAATTTATATGGAGATTCAAATTATTATCACAATGGTTTTTAAATAGTAGTCATACCATACTAACATATAACGTGCATCAAAAAATCTTACATGTATATTTTTTGTGTTGTATTTAATATTTATTCATACAGAGTTGGTTGAAGGTTTTCTTACACACATTGTTTACTACAGTATTCACCAAACCATCTTGAAGGTATTTTATCCTCACAATAGTTCAATATACAAAAGTGCCAAATGTCAAAAGGTTTCAAAAATCTATAAATCTGCTGTGGTACATGTAATCGATACAATCATACATTATACATTCAAAGTTCGAAAATTAACTTCTCAAATTGTACTATCAGTCCACACAATTAATAATATTTGTATATTATGTATTGTTACAGCCATTCAAGCCAGAATTCTCCGACTTGGATTACGCAGATGTTGATTATCGTTCCTATGGGCCAATCAATTATAAAATGGCATCCATCCAAGCTGCGGAGAAGACTAACAACAATAATAACATGTACGGTAACCCAATGAAACCATCGAATGTGCCGAGGAGTCCATCACCCGAACTGTTGTAAGAAATGCATTTAGTATGAAAAATGTTCTGAATCAGTTTGAAATAATTTTATTGAAATTGTTTAACGTACGGGTAAGTTATCCCACCCTATAAGATAAAAACATCTTCTGTTATGAAATGGAGTTAAATTATTAATTCCAATTACGTAACCAACGACCCAAACGACTAGATGGAAACCATTTCTAACTTTGTTCGTACAACTTCTGAGGTCCTTACTCATAATACTAATGTTATCCTTTTTGTAACCCGTTCCCAATTAACGTGCGTGTGTCTCTAAGTCTAACAATATCTCGTCTGGTGCTTAACAATGGCGGTAGTGCTTCGTATGATCGGATCTCTTCAATTATTAAGTGACACTTCGATTATTTAGTGACACTGACTGAATGCAACAAAAACTGTATTGTTATATAAACTCACAATAATGTGCCACACATCATTCAATTTCACAGAAAAAATTGTATAAAGTAAAGTTAATATCCTCTACATTTAGGTTGTGATTGTTTTATGTGAATAATTTGGTATGAAAGAAATCTGAATTTTTTGACATTGTCCGTGGGATAATTGTATTATGCCAGTGAGATTGTGTGTTTTTTAGTGAGGATCAAATCAAATGTGTATATATTATATATATATAAAATATAAAGTGTACTCGTGGAGACAAACCCCAATGAGTACGGTACGTACTGTATAGTACTTGAACGATTTCTTGCAGTTGTCTTCACGTAAAATGGCAATAAGCCGTAGATACCATGATGATGTCCACCTCGAAAGAATGTATGGCTAAGTTATTAAGGAAATGAGGTCAAGCCTGGAAAAAAACAATATTTTTTATTAATCAGCTCCCCAAAATCCTCATATAGGCCTAGTACTATTTTGTGACTTTCACAAATTTTTTACCCACAAGTTTTCTAAAACATGTTAGGCTATATAACATCTACTCGAGTATTTGCCACCAACGTCCTTCCTTCAATGTCAACTACAATAACAAGTAATAACCCAATGGTAAGTAGTGCAGGGTGAATGATATTCTTTCAGGAACCAAACTGGTTAACCTGCTCTGTGATCTATTAGATGGAAACCAATATTCAAATTATTATCCGTGGCTGATAGGACAGCTGATTAGATTGTGTGTCAGTCTGTAAGCAAACCTTAGGTAATATTGAGTAGATTTTTAAAAATTAATGTAATTTGGTTATGATGTTTTTGTTTGTATTTTAAATGGAATAATGATTTAAAAGGACGTCAGTAATGTCAGTGTAAATATCTCCAGACTGCTTTTACCAAAAATGTTAACTTTCAAATTGTGAATAAATGCAATATGTTTCAGATAATTTTCTTGAATGTTTATTTTTTTCCATTGATTTGATATAAACCTGTGCCAATACCTGTTTGAGCCATAATATTCGTACATGTCAAGCTAGATCCGAGGCTAGGAACCCATGGGGTTTTGTTGATATCAGTCTTCTCATTTCACCCTCTCATTTCAATAACATCCAAGCAAAATAATAAAAAATAAAAATCAATGAGGCCTTGGGAGGCACGTACCTTCATCTTAGGTTACATAACTGCTGCAATAGTAAAAACCGATGTGTGAACAATTATTGCAGAATTATTTTCATGGGCTTCTAGGATTTGGAGTACCACTAACAGTATTTGGCATACAGTATATTGGATGTAGTATCTTCACTCTAGTATTGACTGTGCTGCTGATAGGCCCAGGGTACTTGCAACATTCAGTTTATATCCATGCTTGCATGATATAGTGGGGCACCAGACTTATATACCTATGTCGATACGGTACTTATTGTTTACTTATTTTTTAACATCACTCTTCGACTCAAAACTTCTCTGAAAAGTGAACGAATCACTGATGTCAGTAGAAAGTGCTGTGATGCGATTATTAAACCATTATTAAAGCCATTATTAAACAGTTCAAAACTTTTCCAGGTACTAATTCAGTTTTTTATTCATGCCCTGTTTGTGATTCACATATTGCTATTTGAGCCAATCAAAATAATATGTTATAAAATATGTATGTTTGTGAAAAAATGATGCAACCTCAGCTTAGTGTGGTTAAAAAGTTAGTCACCAGAGCAAGAAGTAAACTGTAGGTCCATGACTCTTGCCCACAAAAAAATATAGACATTGTAACAACCAAATCTGTACCAAAAATAAAATCCCGACAAGTGAAAGGACCTTTACAAATCCCATGCTTTATGCGGGACTCGAACCGTGCTCGAACCCTGGCCCAACGGTGACGTCAGTTTCTAATGCAATATCTTAGTTGAATGAAATACGGATGGCGGCATAAAATTCTAGAACGAATGAAATATGCTTCCTAAGCGAACTGTACACAGTTCTGGAGGAAAGAAGTCATAAGGGGCAAGCTATTTCAATCTATAAAGTAACATTGACGTTTTGGATTCATACATGGTTCAAAATAATACAGGCTATATTTTGTTGAATACATCAAATAAAAGTTATTGAATCCATCCAAACCATTTGGTTACAAACCATAACATTTAGACATATACAATAAATACATGTAAGCATAGCACAAATGAAGAAGCACATTGATTACAAACAAAACATTCCAGAATGGGAATGAGATTAAATAATAAATAATTATCTTAGTTTTGGTTGGGCCTACAGTACTTTTGAAACTCTCGCGCTATATTTTTGTAGTCAAGAAAGCCGATGATTACGATTGACTGTTTCGCCGTCTCCACACCACTGCCGATTGGGTGTTTCACGCCTTCATCTTTGATGAAGACATGTATACCAACTTAACCGAATCAGCAGGCTGCAATTTTCCATTTGGTACTCTTAACCTCAAATAAACCAGAGCATTTGCATGTCAATTCTACAGTAGGCATATGAAAAGCGAAGGGCCTACAATAATAAGGAAATCGCAATAAAAACAGAACCATGCTGTTTTCTAGACTGCTACCTGCATTTAGTACGACTTTGAAGTAAGTATATCGCCTAATCCTCTATTGTCTCCTATAGTTCTGTGAAACTTGCATTAGGCCCTATGCTGTAGGCCCTACCATAGAATAAAGCTATGGCCCTACCATTAATGGCCCTACCTTTCAGTTTATACTAGGGGGCCTAGGCCTAGGGCAATACAATCTCAATGCCCTAGGCCCTAGGCCTACTACAAACTCAATGGCCCTACGCTAATCTATAGCCTCGGTCCTAGACGAAGTGTAGGCCTATGTGTTTTACAGGAGAGTTTCACCGCTGGTACGGTCACGTCATAATAGGCGCCCTTGGTCTATGCGAATGGTTGTAAATAATAATTCAATTGTCGGTCGCTAAACAGTATCGGTTTATGAAAAAAATCTCCTTGAGCCATAACCTTTAGACTAAAGCATTTATATAATATTTAAAAAGTAGCAATAAAATGCCAGTCGAGGGAATCAAACCCTGACCACCAGCATTGAGATGCCGCCAGCACGTAAATCAGACACCCTACTGCCCGAGCTACCCAGGCCATTGAATTTGTAGTGCCCAGGCTCAACGAGTTGATACTACTTGTAAGAATAGGCCTTTCTGAACAATATCGTATTGAAAGCACAATTAATTTCTTCACTTGACTCGCTCGTCTACTGTAAAGATACCAAAACTCGCGAGGTTAGGCCAAAAATAATGTTTTCTTATTACCTTGTGTGGTGAACGAACCGCGGTAGGCTATATGGTAAATTTATAGTACACCGTGCTGATCTGTTCTCGGTTTATCGTTATGTTGAGTGATAGTGGGTGATGGCCTCAATAGTGATGCTTAGGGTTAGGTAGGACATTGAGAACGTAGTGTAACTGGTATTATAAAGTCACTGGTCCCTGCATCCTGGAGGCTCAACTTCTCATGTGTTATATGTGTCAAGATCACATATACAATGATCATATGTCAAGATATTCAATGTTCAAAAACTAATTGAGCAAGCTTATCTCCTTTGACATGTTTCATCTGATGTGTTAAGCGTACGGTACATGTACACATCATTGGCGTGCATGCCACGGCCAATGTTTGATATTTTAGGTAACTAATTCTGTTAGGTAACCACTGGTTAGTTCTATCACTATGGTTCTGTCATTGAGTAATGGACTTGCTTCTTTGTAGGAGCTGTGCAACAATTTATAAGCCGATAGTGGACAGTTTATTGCAGCCTAACAACACAAGCTGGTCTACATTATCGCTCCGTACAATCGTACGGTATCATTTCCCGCGACCAAGTGAACGTCGGCGTGTGCAACGCCATGGCTGGCGGACCAGAATGGCTACACTTGATGGACGCAAAATTCTTATGAGAAGAATTCTCAAAGGCAGACATGTACTTTCACACTAAATTATTTGGCTAAATTCATGTTGTATAGTTGTATCTGTGACTTTGTTACGTTGTTAGATAGAAGCATAATAATGGTAAGATATTTTAAATAAAATTGATCAAATATGATAAATATTGTTGCTGTTACTCGATAAACATATATAGGCTCAATAGGTTCTTGGCATGAAAACAGGTGAGAAGTTTTATGGCCCTGTAATGAAGTCCAATCATTTGAGCAATGTGGTCTTGTACCTACTACAAAAATAACTAAAAGCAGGCTGGATGACTGAACCGATTGAAATACTTCATACCGGTAGCGGAATCAAGTCGACCAGGCGTCTAGTACAGTCTTTGCTTTTTATAGTAAATTCTTTTTTGCCGTGTTTGATGCATGTGCCCATGGCTCTATTTACATCAGGGTCGAGAACAATAATCAGTATATCGATTATCATTAAAAAAATGTCCAAATGATACGTTAATCGATTCAGTTTTTACGATACAATACTTTCTATTACCGGTTGAAATCGCCAAGTTTTAATCCTTTCGAAACCTCTCCTTAATTTGTATATAATAGGGCCTACATATACACGACTTAATCATGATGTCCGTATTACTGTTATATACTTATACGCTCTATGTTATTTTGTTGTTGGTCGGTACTTCTAGGTCTCATAAATCTGTGTCTCTTATGAACAAAGACAGTCCCTATGATTTTTACTTTCTTTGTTTTTGACATCTCATTGACTGTGTATGCACATCGTTAGATTTGGTATCTAGCTGATCTGCTTGGCCTCCATCCGGTTAACAGCAGTGGCTTCAGTACACCCTCAATGTCGTCAGAGACGTAGACGACGAACACTAATGAAAAATTGCAATACGGCTAGAATTGAGTGAATAAAATACAATAAAGACTACCAAAACATTTCTCTTCACAAAATATTGAACAGTTGTTTCTACGTTGGACCCAGACTTCAAGTTGTGACTAATTTAATTCGTACGCAGATCCACATATAATTACCTTCGGTTCCAACAACTACTTTATCGACTGTTACTTGTTGTATATTGCAAAGTTCACATCCAGAACACAAGAAAATTCACCCGCAAAAGTCAGGACTTTTCGTAGGTAGGCCTAGTGCTGAAAAAAAAATGTGGTAATAACACGGTTGAAGTCACCGTTGGCCGTGGGTTCGAGTCTCGCATAAGCCGTAAACGTCCTTCATCATCACTCCATCGTTTCATTATCATCCGCTCATTCGTACCCCCGTATAATCTAGCTGATGATGGGGCCGTTAAGCAACATTAAAAAAAAAACAGTAATAAAAAATAACGGTAAAAACTTCTAGTAGAACTATATATTTAGTAAGACGCTCTTGCCGAATTTTTGTGTCTCATCAATTTTATGTCTTTTATGTAATTTAAAAAATATAATGTCCTTTTGACCTCGTCTTGACATTAATAACATATACTATACAGTGAAACCTCTATCCATCATTTTCAATGGACCAGGAATATAAAACCATCCATGCAGGCAAATGATCCATCCAGGAAAATTCAACATTCGTCATATGGGAGTGGGGTTGAACCAAATGAATGATACAAGCAGGAAAACGATGGATCCGGGAACGATGCACAGAGGTTTCACTGTATTATAAAGTTCAATTGTGCCTTTTGGTATGTATACATTCATTATCACTTGATACATATTACGTGGTATAAAATTAGTTGGTGAATTGTATAGAAAAAAATATATAGTGAAAATTGATTTTATCATAGTGGAAACGGAGCTAAAAAAATATTCATGGCTACACACTTGGGTACCTATGCAGGTTACCCAACCTATACACCCAATGGAAATTTCTTAAAGTTTGCTTCTAAGAAACCAACATCTTGAATATAATAGGTTTCCCAAGTATTTTCTATCCATAAATTCGATGAGAGTGCTACTCCAAGTAACAACGGAAAATAACTGGGATGGCAATAGTTTAGTTGTGAAATAAGCAAAGAGGTGACACGTAGCCCTAACTGATTCACTAAACGGGAATTAACGTTGATGTTTAAAATGTTGACATTGTGAATTATTGTTCACCTGTGAATTCCAGCCACACTATCTATACACTGACTGATTTTGAAATTTTGATCAGGAATCCGATTCAAAGAACAACAAAATTCAAAATTTTTCAAAATTCAGAGTTTTTCAAAATGAATGTTTCCATATATTTATGCAATCTTGAGCTGAAAGTGAACGTGTGTAAAAAAAGCCAAGACGGAAAGATCTCAATACCGTAGATTGTAGCTATACATAGATTGTAAGCTGGGTAAGCCTGAATCTAATTATTAAGAGAGATAAAAGATAACTCCAAAATAAAAATTATGATAAATAGTAGAAATTGCAGATGGTTGAAACTGACTTTTATTAGGTGTATTTGACTTTTTTCCTTGAGTGGAAATAAGCCTACTAGTGACTAAGACAGTGGCATTATTATCCAAAAGGTAACTCATGAAATTAAATTCGTGTCTAATGTCATAAAGCCAGCGAATCAATTTCTATGTTTTCATGTTCGAATGAGTTAATTTGTTCCTTAACAGAAGCTTGGATACAAATTTAGGAATAATATGAATGAAAGTAAACGGAGAATGTAAACAAATAGTTTCTAAAAATCATCACTAATTAAACGGAAAAATATAAATCAGCACAAAAGTTATGAAGTAATTTGAATATGAGTCACGACTGAAGAGAATGTAATAATACGGTAATTGTAGTATTGGTACAATATTACTAGAATTTAGACTTAATCTGTAGTATCTTGTCTGCTTACTGCGCTAACAACCGTGGCCTCTGTTCATTGTTTCATGCGGACGTTGTTGTTGCACGGGACCTAAATCAACGTAAAACAATGCAATCCAACATATCTACCCTAACGAAACAAATTTCAACCGAATCCAAAATCGCAGCGTTACCGAATAGAACACATTCTTTCGGTACAAGACAATTATAAAACTAAAATTGAAAGAGCGGAATTGATCAGCGAAGCCGTTTCGTAGTTAAGAAAAAGTGAGACTGGCAATTGAGTTTATAGAAAATTATTCCAATATCGGTTGCTTGGAAAATGATCATCCTGTCACACAGCCCATAATCAGAAGCATTCATATGCCAATCCATTACAAAAGTAGATTTAGACCATGGACCCTACCTAGTCATGATAGGCCTACCTCCATTGTACAGAATGGCTTCAAAGAAAGTATGAAAACATTACGTATATAACAGAAACAAGATAGATGGCCACTCCGCATGACCTTCTGCGCTGCGGCTTCGATGGTCAATTCCCTCGTCTTTCCTTGTCTGACAGTTACTTTATAGAAATTGCCTGAATGTGTATCTGATGAACTGGCATACCAGCCTTTGTCATACTGCCCATAATTGTCAAAAACTTGTCGCACATTGTCCAAATAGAAATGATAGGTTTGGGGTTTGACGGAAGGGGGGGGGGGGGGGGCAGTATGACAGTGGTTAGTGTGCTAGCTTGCCGTGCTCTTCTGATTTTGATTTCAATAGTTAGTCATAATTGAGATCCCGTTGACGACTCCTCCCCCCCCCCTCCCAATCATGCTATTTTTTATTATTTTCATATTTTTATTATTTTGTGGTTTTTGGACTTGAGCTCGACTTTATACAGTGCAGTGATAACTTTCATTGTTGCAACCCACCTTGTACCTGACCGAGCACTATAGGCCCTATATTATCCTATCGACATCCTGAAATTATTTTCAATTTCATATTCCCTGTCAAAAATGAATTATTCTTCAGAAATATAATTATCTGGAATTTATTTCATAAATCTTTTATGTACCGGTACCTAAATGAATATTCTTGAGTGAAGTTGTAAGCTTGAATAATAATTCATGTCATTCCAAATTTTGTATACATATTCACAGCTGTTATAATAATTAGGAATTCCTGTGCGAAATAATTTCTAAAAAATGATCTTAATATTTATAAGAGATTCATAATGGTCCTACAGATATTATTCGTTTTATAGCTATAGGTCATATGAAGGCCTAATAATAATGTAGCTTAAAAAGCATTTGATTGTGATCTTCACTTATTCTTATCTTTTAGAATTTTGCATTGGGGTTAAACGAGCCACTGTAATTGTAACTAGGATCTTTTGGCGTCGGATGAATGATTATCGATATCAAATGATAGGACGATGTAATCAAAGTTTCTTGGGTAATGGGAAGGAAGCGGGCGTAGCCTATACCGCAGGAATCAATACCTAATGGCTACAGATATATTTAAATAATTAGTTAAAAGTATATTCCACAGATTCCTTGCTTTCTCTGCATAAGTCTCATCATTCGTTAGAGTCCACGCTATGAAATAGCACAATATTTCAATATAACATTAATCTCGTGAAGTTGTTGGTTCGATAATAGGCCTAATTGAGGACGAACAACTTATTTTAACAACAAAACCAGCGGGTCAAGATAATATTATACGTTATTATGACCGTGCTTACCACTTGTAAATACTAATTGGAAGTTTTGGAACAGCATAGCAACTCTTCAGAAGTCCGTCAACCATGCGGTCAGTGCCCATTTACTCTTCGACTTGGACAAAACAAGGGTTGCTACTTTAGAAGCTTCGGAAATAAAAAAAATGTATATAATAAAATGAAGAGACCAACTTGAAGAATAGATTCGTAATGAGCATAGGAATAAAGTATAAAAAGAGAGAGAAATACATCAACCGGAGAATAATTCAAGTACAATGGCTGAAAAGAAATCCATCGGTTCTGAGGAAACAATAGATGGCTGCCTCTTATAAAAAAAGAGAAAGAGAGAGAATGGTATATAGCGTAGACAACGTAAGAATTAGAAATCATGGAATGGCATAACGCGATCGGAGTTCGATCGTAGACTAAGTGCTTTTTAAGGGAATTGGGTATGCATTAAGTATGCAACTCGGAATTTCGATAGCTTTTTTTTCCCCAGTAAATCACTAAAAAAATCTCCATATCAAACGAATCTACCTAATTTGTCGTTATACTGAACAGTATGATTATTCGGCTGGAAGCATGAAGCTCGGATATTCGATGAATAGAAACGGCATAGCACTAGCATTAACAAGAGTGAATCTGGATATATGCCTCCGGTCTGGCTACATCAGTTGAGCCATTGCTTTTGAAACTGTATTGTAGTATCGGGGATTATACTTAAGGATATATAGATATATGGATAATCCTGGTAGTTGGTAGGATATCTAGAATATTACGATAAATATAATTGTAGATCGTGTTGGTCGAGACACGTATTAAGCATGTAGTGGTTTTTGTATTCAATCTATCACCTGTCATTCGTAACCACAAATCACCTGGCTGTAGTTGTAGTAGTAGGCCTACGGTATAACTATTGGCATCAGTTTTGTATGATGAAAAGTAATCTATATAATCGCAAGTTTTATTCAATATATATATATATATATATATTTTATGGCGTTTTATTAGTTGGAATTTATTATTGGTGGAGGTGCCGTCAATTTGATTCGTCCAATTCTAAGTTCCAAGTTTTTCAGTAAGTTTCATTCATCATTTTATTATTATTTTTTTTATCAAGTTTTGTTAGTTGGAATTAATTATTGGTGGAGGTGCCGTGAATTTGATTCGCACAATTCAAGTATTGTGTTTCAATTTCAGCCCAGTGCGAAAGTATTGAAGTAAAAGAATGATCTTGTGAGGAGTCCTAATTCCATTATTCTCTGACCTCCCAAAAGAACATGAAATAACATAAATTCTAAATTTGCCCGTGAATCTTGCTTGCCCTCTCTCCTCACTCCAATTCATTACTAAAAAGGCAATGGAGACTTGGATCCCCCCCCCCCTCCCGTCCTCTCCCTAATGTTTCACTTTTTCCTACTACACCAATGCTAGATAGTGTAAAAAGAACTGAGTTCACATTTCGGAAAGGAAGTGAACATTAAAAACTAATGAAAAGTACCATTACGCGACACTTGAAAACGTTATCTAACTCGAATAATTGGAGAGGAAAATGGACTCAGTGGATGCGTCTTACCGTAATAAATCTGCTCGAAAGACTGTGACTGTCTGATAAAATACTCTGATAACAACTCGTAACTCTCTTGATTAAAAAAAAGAGAAAATATATTTTCTTTCACGCCTACGTGTAATAATGTCTTTTTTTACCCTCCCAAGAAAATGGCTCAATATCCCCAATTGGAGCCCCTCGCTTCAAATATCGCTCTACACATGGATTTTCACATTATTATGGTATTACTTCTTCTACGCGTATTAATTTCTAGTCAATTTTTATATAAGTAGGTATACACACCATTAGATGGAAGAATAATTGGACATACTCGAAGAATTCCAATTTGCTAAAAAAAAATTGGAAAAACCAGTGGAAAAATATTGGCATATTTGTTAAATATTTAGCAAAATGTTTTGATGAATCTCATGATGGATCGCATTCCCATTAGATTGTGCAGTGAGTAAAAAGAGTGGAAACATGAAATAATGCGGTGATCGAAAGATAAGTGGTAGTTTCGTTGCTGTATTGGTAAGTCTCTGCATGGCCAACTCAATAGTATGGCAATAATATTACCAACTTATTTGTTGTCATTTTTTACATATATTTCAAGATTCCTAAATATTATCTGCTTCGACAACTTCTAGAATACTCAAGCAGGGACGTCGTTAAAACTTAAAAGGGGGCCAAGGTGGGACGCGTGCCCCACCAATCGACATTTGCACCCCACCAAAAATTTATTTATTTCGAAATCGCGAAAATAACTTCGAAAATGTCCATGATCGAAATATTGAAATAACGTTGGAAATGTCCCTAATGATTCAATCTAGGACTCCTAAACTGCTTGTAAATCGCAAAAATCAATTTAAAAAATGACCATATTTCAACAAATTCCCTGCAGGGCTTTGCTGGTGGAGATCGAAAAATTAACTTCGAGAATATCCAAGGAGGTTCAATTATTGGACTTCAAAACTGTATGTGGATCGCAGCAATTACTTAGAAAATAACCATATTTCAAGAAAATCCCTGCGGGGCTTGGGGAAGGAGTAGCAAAATCAATTTACAAAAAGTCCATAATGATGTCTTTGTTATTATGAAAGTCTTCTTGAACTGATAAAGATTCCATTTACTTCTTATAGATGCATTTTTACTGTTTACCAGTTATCAATTTTACAGAGTTTTATTATCATTGTGAATACAACTGGAATTGTACTGTCAATATGTATTGTTGTTCCTGTCCATAAATTCATTAAATCAATCAATCTTGTAATGACAATGTACTTATTGTGTTGTTCTCCATATCCGTAGGTTGTACTCCTAATAATACATCATTCAGTGTGAAATATGTTATAACTCACTAGAAATCAGGATATCAAATTCAATCTAATTCAGTAGCCTACGTTGATTCAGTAATGCAAATTATTAAAATGTGAGTAATTTATCTAGGACAAAAAGGCTTTTTCTATCAAGCTTATATCCATTACAGATTAGCACAACTGCATCTAGTTGAACAAAATTTATTTATAATATCTTCTTCAAGTATCTCGACAACTTTGCATTATCATATGTCCAGGTAGCCGAGAGGCTAGCGTAGACGATTTCGGTTAGTGGTCCGGAGAGGCTCGCTATCGAAACCCATACAGACCTGCTTTTTTGTCATATTTCACTCAACAATTACTATTCAGTAACAATTCAGTAATGAGAGTTATTACAGTGAGATTAATTTATCCAGTGAAGAGAGGAATTATCTCTGAGCCAATGTCCATTGAGTATTCGTACCATTGCATATGGGTATATTGAACAAAATATGACAGTAAAAAAGCAGTCCCCATTGGTAGTCGATACCGGGACATTTCGCATCGTGATCCGAATCCACCAACGCTAGCAACTAAGCTACCTCGACATGGAACATTTGCAAAGTTATTGTGCTACTTGAAATGATATTCGAATTATTACCTAACCTGTTGGTATATTCTGCTCCTCTGGTAGGAGAGCGGAGGTTTATAGATTATTTGAATTTATTTGTGTCAGGTGGAATACCTGTTGGGCTATTCTGCTTCCCTGGTACACAAGACATTTTCAACATACAAAAGTTTTCGAGTAAATAGTCAAATATTCTATTATTCCTACCAGGGTAGCAGAGAAATCGACAGGTCAAGTTTTATTTAAAATATCTTCTTCAAGTGTCTCGACAACTTCGCAAAATTCTCATGTCTAGGTAGCCGAGTGGCTAGTGTAGACGGTTTCGGATAGTGGCTCGGGGAGGCTCGCTATCGAATCCCATACAGAGCTGCTTTTTTGTTATATTTCACTCAACAATTAATCAGAATAATTCAGTAATGAGAGTTATTACAGTGTGATTAATTCACCCAGTGAAGAGAGGAATTATCTCTGAGCTAATGTCTATTGAGTATTCGTACCATTGCATATGGGTATATTGAACAAAATATGACAGTAAAAAAGCAGTCCCCAATGGTATTCGATACCGGGACATTTCGCATCGTGATCCGAATCCACCAACGCTAGCAACTAAGCTACCTAGACATGGAACATTTGCAAAGTTATTGCGTTACTTGTAATGATATTTGAATTATTACCTAACCTGTTGGTATATTCTGCTCCTCTGGTAGGAGAGCGGAGGTTTATAGATTATTTGAATTTATTTGTGTCAGGTGGAATACCTGTTGGGCTATTCTGCTTTCCTGGTACACAAGACATTTTCAACATACAAAAGTTTTCGAGTAAATAGTCAAATATTCTATTATTCCTACCAGGGTAGCAGAGAAATCGACAGGTCAAGTTTTATTTAAAATATCTTCTTCAAGTGTCTCGACAACTTCGCAAAATTCTCAAGTCTAGGTAGCCGAGTGGCTAGTGTAGACGGTTTCGGATAGTGGTTCGGGGAGGCTCGCTATCGAATCCCATACAGAGCTGCTTTTTTGTTATATTTCACTCAACAATTAATCAGAATAATTCAGTAATGAGAGTTATTACAGTGTGATTAATTTACCCAGTGAAGAGAGGAATTATCTCTGAGCTAATGTCTATTGAGTATTCGTACCATTGCATATGGGTATATTGAACAAAATATGACAGTAAAAAAGCAATCCCCAATGGTATTCGATACCGGGACATTTCGCATCGTCATCCGAATCCACCAACGCTAGCAACTAAGCTACCTCGACATGGAACATTTGCAAAGTTATTGTGCTACTTGAAATGATATTCGAATTATTACCTAACCTGTTGGTATATTCTGCTCCTCTGGTAGGAGAGCGGAGGTTTATAGATTATTTGAATTTATTTGTGTCAGGTGGAATACCTGTTGGGCTATTCTGCTTCCCTGGTACACAAGACATTTTCAACATACAAAAGTTTTCGAGTAAATAGTCAAATATTCTATTATTCCTACCAGGGTAGCAGAGAAATCGACAGGTCAAGTTTTATTTAAAATATCTTCTTCAAGTGTCTCGACAACTTCGCAAAATTCTCATGTCTAGGTAGCCGAGTGGCTAGTGTAGACGGTTTCGGATAGTGGTTCGGTGAGGCTCGCTATCGAATCCCATACAGAGCTGCTTTTTTGTTATATTTCACTCAACAATTAATCAGAATAATTCAGTAATGAGAGTTATTACAGTGTGATTAATTTACCCAGTGAAGAGAGGAATTATCTCTGAGCTAATGTCTATTGAGTATTCGTACCATTGCATATGGGTATATTGAACAAAATATGACAGTAAAAAAGCAGTCCCCAATGGTATTCGATACTGGGACATTTCGCATCGTGATCCGAATCCACCAACGCTAGCAACTAAGCTACCTAGACATGGAACATTTGCAAAGTTATTGTGTTACTTGTAATGATATTTGAATTATTACCTAACCTGTTGGTATATTCTGCTCCTCTGGTAGGAGAGCGGAGGTTTATAGATTATTTGAATTTATTTGTGTCAGGTGGAATACCTGTTGGGCTATTCTGCTTCCCTGGTACACAAGACATTTTCAACATACAAAAGTTTTCGAGTAAATAGTCAAATATTCTATTATTCCTACCAGGGTAGCAGAGAAATCGACAGGTCAAGTTTTATTTAAAATATCTTCTTCAAGTGTCTCGACAACTTCGCAAAATTCTCATGTCTAGGTAGCCGAGTGGCTAATGTAGACGGTTTCGGATAGTGGTTCGGGGAGGCTCGCTATCGAATCCCATACAGAGCTGCTTTTTTGTTATATTTCACTCAACAATTAATCAGAATAATTCAGTAATGAGAGTTATTACAGGGTAATAATTTATCCAGGGAAGAAAGGAATTATCTCTGAGCTACTGCCTATTGAGGATTTGTACAATTGCATAATGGGTATATTGAACAAAATATGACTGTAAAAAAGCAGTCCCCAATGGTATTCGATACCGGTACATTTCGCATCGTGATCCGAATCCACCAACGCTAGCAACTAAGCTATACCTAGACATGGAACATTTGCAAAGTTATTGTGTTACTTGAAATGATATTCGAATTATTACCTAACCTGTTGGTATATTCTGCTCCTTTGGAGCAGGATTTGTACAATTGCATATGGGGTATATTAAAGAAAATACGACAGAAAAAAAGCAGTCCCCAATGGTATTCGATACCAGGACCTTTCGCATCGGGATCCGAAACCGCCAACGCTAGCAACTAAGCTACCTAGACATGGAACATTTGCAAAGTTATTGAGTTACTTGAAATGATATCTTAATCATTACCTAACCTGTTGGTAGGTTCGAGAATTCGAGAATGTCCATGAAGGTTCAATCACCAGACTCCTAAACTACTTGTAAATCGATTTTTTTTTTCAAATGAACATATTTCAAAAAATTCCCTGCGGGGCTTTGCTGGTGGATATCGAAAAAATGACTTCGAGAATGTCCATGAAGGTTCAATTATTCGACTTCAAAACTGTGTATAGATCGCAACAATTGCTTAGAAAATGTCATAATCATAATCTTAAAAAAAAAAAGTCATTAAATGAAAAAAGAACTCGACAGTGAAGTGCAGGATTGCCAACGAATCTACCATAAACTATTAAAGCACACCCAGCTCAATAAATCCGTACTACATTACTCCGACGTTCTGAATAACAGTAAGAAATAATTTATGATAGCACAAAGTTGGTTAGATATCGATATGCGACTGAAATTAATTTCCTCTTCAGCTAAATGATAATATATCTTTTAATCTCTGCTGCTATTCGAAATGTTAACTCTGGGTCCGTTCCAAATAATTCTTCCTGTTCATTACGAGCATGGGCAAAGATGTTATCGCACGCGACGTGGGTCGTCGCGACGCCGTCGACGCTAGTGTGACTTCCTGGACGGCGTTTGCTCGTTTCCGAAACTCATCTTATACACTCGATGGGGATTAGGTTTTGTCGTTTCTCGGAATGTGCTAGCTGGTTTCGGTATTTTACCGTTAATGAAACTTGAATCAAGAATGTAGAATAATACACGAGAAGTGTATACGAGAATGTAGTAATGAGAATGGCTGTAGGGTGCCATGTTCCTCTGAAGTGGTTCGCCACTTACCACCGTCGCCTGATGATGCTGGATGAAATTCCAGCGAAACGTCGCATCAACCGGTCCTTTTTAGGACCCAACATGCTTTCTAATCGCAGCAAACTTACCGTGGAAACATTTTTACCATATATATATATATATATATATATATATATATATATATATATATATATATATATATACATACTTCTCTCTCTCTCTCTCTATATATATATATATATATATTTATATATTTATATATTTATATACATTATATATAAATCTATATGGTTATATAAATTGTGGATCATAACACAACCCCAATACACAATGGAGTTTGGTTATATTTATATATTCCTTCCTATTATACATTCTTCTTACACCTGTTCGATAATACGATTTCTATAGAAACACTATTTCATGAGTGGGTCCTTCACTACATCTACTCTCGCACCTCGCCCACATAGCGCGTTCGACTATACATCGATATATATCGCAATGATGAGATTAAAACCGTGAATAGGTATTGTGATGTGCGACGGTTAGTTTAGACTGTTGTCTGAGACGTGCTCCAACAATGGTGATGGGTGAGTCAAGTCAAAATCTGAACAAACGAAAGATCGCACTCATCTCTCTCTCTCTCTCTCTCTCTCTCTCTCCCTCTCTCGTCCCCTCCGGTGCTCCACACATTCTTCTTCGCAACACACAAACTATACAAATAATAATGCTATTGTCGTATTCTATTGAACGAAAATTGTGATGGCTGACTAGGCGGACCATGAACTTTTTTATTATCTATTATAATAAAATAGATGTATTTACATTGTGTTGGGGCAGAAGTATTATATCTTCTACCATATATGATATTAATGATGAAAAAAGGCCCAACTAACTGATATCGCCCTTGTGGTTATCCTATACCGTGTCATCCTTACCCTTAATTGGAGAACCACGATTTAGACTAGAAGTTAGACTAAAACCTAGAATCTGAACCTAATTAGCGAGGACTTTTCTTTATTCGACGTTCACGGTTTCAACACATATCATCACATTTCAACACACACATTTTCATTTTCATAGCCCCACGAAATTAACACTGTAGGATCTGTTCGCGTTATAGTACGTATAGCCGAGTCTATCATCATACTGATACGAGACAAACATTTCGAATTGGCATTTCATAGTAAATTATATCAATTTTCAAATTAATTGGGTCATGAATTTTGGAAGTGAAACATTACGAATTTCTGTTTTTTTTAATGAATCATATCAATTTTCAATTCAATTGAGCTATGGTTTTTGGAAGTTTGTATATTTTAATTTCTTAAATATTTATGCTTATCTCTCAATAACCAAGTCCATACATATGCCTACACATGCAGTAATCGAGTATACTGAATCATTAATTATTATTGTACATAGTCGGAAGTTACTACTAGCATAACGACCATACGTATTATCGACTTATCTTTCATCCTATCAACATTATAATATTACACAATATAACTAGAGCTTTACACATAGTTATTTGAAAAGGTACGAATTAGACTATAGATATAACCTAACACAACAAAAGCATCAAGCGCTCAAGTTATATTATATGAAAGTCCATTGAGTAAAAGGCAATTATGAGCTCTATTGTTGTGATGTACGTTGTAGTCGAACTGTCATGAGTAGAGAAGGCAGTGAGCGCGCGGTTGGGCGGTCTGTCGCGGCGCGCCAACAACGATGACGATCGTATTTCAGTACGTCGGTATCTACCGTGGTGTCCGGACTGGCTGAGATGAACGCGTGGCGCTTACTGTCACAATGGTACCACGCGCACACAACACAAGTGAATCTGAAATATTTATTCATTAACGTAATAATTACAAAATTCATCAAATGAAGTGAATCGTTTCCGTCAATGTTTTCGATTTTGGAGATTTAATCCTACAATATGATTATAACGAAATGGAATACGTGAAACAAACTTTGACAATTTAAATATTAAAATTATTTAAACGACCTTATCTAGAAAATGACGTGTTTAACGTTTGAATTTGATAGCTGGTTTAGGTGTGAGGGAGGGGGGCGTGGTGTTAAAGCACGTGTGCGACGGAGGTAGGTGTAGTGAGTGGTGCTGGGAGCACGCGTCTACAGTGTCAGTACACGCCGATCGTCATAGTGAATTAGGTGCTTGTGTGTGTCTATAGTGTAAGTGTAACAGAATGATTGGATGTTTGGTCAGTCTTCGGAGATGGAGCAAATAAGGTTCGTAATACAAATTACACGTGTTTTCAGTTGGTACTTTGTGAAATGTTGCATTAAATTTCAATGTATATATATATATATATATACTATACTATATATATATCATATCTATAATTCGATCTTATGATATATAATATATTATATCTATATTCTAAATATTATTTATATATAAATATAATATCTATATAATAGATGATAATTGATAGTATCTATTAATAGTAAAATACATATTATAGAATAGTAATATATATATATTATTATAATTATATGGCATTTAGCCCGTCGTAAAGCAATCGATTGAATCGACCACATTGGCACGCTCGAAACTTTTTCGATAGCTATGCTTCCATTAGGTTGAGATCGTTTAGAGCAAAATCTGTTTGATGATACTGGAACTTTGACAATCCCTAATATACATAAAATAGCCTACCGATAAATTTCCATTTCCATCTCCTGGCTTGATTATTAACTGAATTCGCTGCTACGCACCCACCAACGCTATGTCTATACGGGGTATGAAGGAGCTTTGCGCAGGGAAATTTTTGTGAATTTATTTTTTCAAATACGATTCTACGGGTTTGGGAATTGGACGAAATTTCTGGAATTCATGAATTCTTTAGTGTGGTAAGAGCTAGTTTTGCTGAATGGCTGATCCAAGAAAAATCTATGTCTTTCGATAACAATGCTGTTCGAATGATAACATTTTCTCCACCCAATAATGCACAAGTAAAATAGAATACGATTTATGGCATATTATTATTAATAGAATGTTACAAATGTGCGCCGATAGCGCCCCTTAAATTTGACGCCCCTGGCAGTCACCGAACGACCCTTATTGGAAGTTCCCTTTCTCCATTTCATTGTATTGTCATTGTTACGACTGTTGGAATTTTGGAAATTTACAAAATTTACAAAAATTGTAATGAATAATTTATATCTGAAAGAAGCACTGCCGGTAGGGTTGTTTGTTGTTTTCTGATAACTAATAACTACTTACCAGAGCAGCTATCATTCCAAAACAGTACACCAAATTCCTTCAAATCACACCTTTTTCAATATGGTTCAACGTGTTCCAGATGAGATTTAGATGCAAAAATCAATTTTCTCCTAAAACTGAAGGTGCCCATCTGATATTTGATTTTCTATACAATGTGAAATATGAATCTATGTACGATTTTATCTATCTAAATAGGTCTACATCTTTCCTTCCTACTCTTTCTTTCTTTTTTTTTTCTTTCTTTCCTTCTCTCTTCCTTCTTTTTTTCGTCTTTTCTATTTCTCGTCTTTTCAATTTTTTTTGCAAGACCTTTTTCTTGCCCCCCCTTGCCCCCCCCCTGGCCGAAAGTTGGGGGGGGCATTGCCCCCCCTGCCCCCCCCGGTTCCGACGCCAGTGTATATATATATATATATATATATATATATATATATATATATATATATATATATATGGGATATTTTAGCCATGTCGTAAAAGAATCGACTTGAATCGACCACAATTGAGCAATCGACTCGAAACTTTTTCTATAAGCTATGGCTTCATAGGTTGAGATCGTTTTAGAGCAAAATCGGTTTGATGATTATTCTGGAAACTTTGGAAAATCCCTACAATAAATATAAATGTGAGGCCTATCGAGTAGAATTTTCCATTTTCCAATCTCATGCATATGATTATGAAATGAATGCTGCTGCTTAACGACCCCACCAACAGCTAGGTTATACGGGGTATGAATGGAGCTTTCGGAGTATGTTGATATTAATATCAAAAATATTTCCACGATATTTGGATCCAAGATATTTGAGATTTGGATCACTCGTTTTGAGAAAATAAATTATTATATTGTTAGCCTACAATGAGATTGAAGTTTGTCGATGAAAATCTACAGATTGCAATGGCTATGAGTTATAAGGATGAAATGATATGAATTAACGAATGAATAAAGAAGGCTTAGTGATTGGAAACCCAATGTGTGTTTTTTACTTTTGATCACGTTTTATATCGTTCTACATTCTATATCTCGCGCATCCTACAACACATTTGCTGCGTTTTCCTAGTCAGTTGGTATACAACCGACGTCAAGAAATATAAATGAAAGAAAAATATTTCGTACAATCTCGCTCATTCTACAAGAAGTGTTATTGTATGCTGTCTGGTGAGCAGAGAATATACATCTTGTTAAATGAACGATTTGCTGCGAATTTGCCAATAATATAGTAGACTATTGCGTCCATCTTCAAGAAACAAAAATAAAATATCAAATCACATTTTTGTTCAAGGTTTTCCTATGATTGTTTTCTCATTGTTAATATTCACCATATACTATTCAGTACATTTTTCATTCAATTTACACATTCAATCCTATACAATATTCCAGTTCATTCAATTTGTATACTATGCATATTTCATTCTATACAATCTTCTACTGCTTATAAGCATTTGCAACAGCTTCAATCTATAGCAGATAATTATTTGCCATTAATTAGCTCGTTATATATAAGTGGCACTCATTCAGTCATGGTATAGTTAGACCGGGTGCACGTAATGGGGATATGGAAGGGGAGGAGCGACTCACATTTGTCTCCTGATGGACGCTGCGTCGATTCTGTCTCCAAGCGTCTCTGTGATTTGTTGCCCATCGTTATGACTACTTTGACCACCATATATATGTGATTTTATCTCCAAAAATTAATGCTAATTGTATATTCAAAGATTTTTTTTCATTATTTTAATAATAATTTATATTGAAATTATTAGGGTTTTCAAGGAATCTGCCTTAGAAAAATCGGTGAAAATACCCCCTTATCCAACTGAGCTGCTAATCTGGGTCCAATATATTCTATTGAATATAAATTTACATAATTGTAGTATGGTCACAGACAGCATAGTTCTTGTGTCAAAGTTCATAATTATCATTTCAAAATGATTGAAATGGGATGGTAAAAAGATCACCGTTGTGGTGCCCCGTTCAAACGATCATATACTTCCATCCATAGCCTTAATCGGGGAACAATAATTTCGTATCAAGTCTCGATGTTGATGAAAAAAAAATCATTTGTACATAATAGACTAGAAATTCATAAGGAATATGATAGAGAAAATATACACATCAGTTTCAAAACCCTCGTCCGATTTTCCAAAAATTGTCAATTATACCGTATCCATGATTGTTGCTTGTACTACATTTCACTTTTTATATTTTCTTTTTAATAACAAATATATTCCGCTCCATATCGCCATGTTATTCGAATGAATTCGTGAAAATAAATGTCTCAAAATCTACATTACCGATTATCATCAAACATTTCACAGCTCTAGCTTGGAAAATGAGTAATGGCGACAAAACGTATCATGTGTATCGGTTTTGTCTCAATTGTGACCTGTGGAGTGCATGAAAAAACATCAATAGAAGCCACGGTTTGGACCGAATCGATCTCTCCTTCATTGCTCATCTGATTAGACAAGTGTTTCTTAACTTTTTTTTTGTATAGAAACAATGTGTTTTTTCCGTGAAAAAACGACTTGTACGTATTCTGGGCACTAACTTTATAGATTCACTTCGAAGTCTTAGCTGCTTTAACCACAATGTGCAACACACAAGAGTAGGCAACTTTATATATGTAGGTGCATTATATAGTATAGTACTTACAATAGATTACAAATAGTCACAATTGTTGAAATACAAATAGTAATGATTCATATGAATGATAGAATTCGTAATTTACCTTTTTGTATGCGGAAATTGAAGTTTCACTGCTTGTGAATTAGCCAACTGTGATAATTTCGTCAATCAATCATGCTCCAAGTACTCTTTATGCGGCCACATAAAATAGTTCAAACCGAAAATCAAATTTTAATTTAAATAAAAACTACGCACATTTAACCGATGAATTTTTTGTGGATTAAACGTGAAGTGCGTACGCATATTATCTCCTATAGCTTTGGCGCGTATATTACCAGTATGTTTTCTGCAGGATGCATTCAAACTTTTTGATGAATAGGCCTATAGCTTGATCGACCAATTCATGTGCCATAATAGTAATCTCTAATCATACGTTATTTAAGATAAACAATTATGTATTCAATTATAATGAAATGAACTCATATGTTTTCGTCATAAATATGTATTTATATATATATATATATATATATATATATATATATATATAATCATATAATGGTATCATAGCACCTTTCACGAACACCATGCAGTATATTTTAATGACTGGTGGACAAATAAAAAATCCACATGAGGGATAAATCTTTCGTAAAAAGGTCAGTACGAACATTTCGCTTTTTGAGTACAATAGACTTCTCCTGGCAATAGAAAAACGTTTTTGAATGGGTTATGGTAAAAAGTCAAGGACTTTTTTTCTTGTGAACTACAAAGTGGGTTGTCTCTCTTTGGTGTACAACAATCGTGTTGCGATACATATCATTTAACATATTCGCGATACATTATACATACAATAATGATCAAAGTTTTAATAATGATGAAGGTTTTAATAATAAAATGGTGATTTGAACATCTGGATTTGAATTGAGCACAAGCATTGAGGCGTGTCCAAACAATAATTCAAAGATACACTTTAATACACATAATTCTCGAAAATGGCAATTCATGTTCTTATGATATTTCTCTCGACTGAACAATTGGAGATATAGCTTACAACGTGAGTGACAAAAAATTGTGTATAAAATGTTTGCGAATCGATGTGTTTTTTTTCGAAAGATAAGCATGATGTTCTTGTGCGGAGTGATGGTCTAATTGAAACCATTCGGCACCCTGAAATCTCAATTCTCGTCGTTTCGAAACTGAAAAAATCTATTTGTATCACCGAGATAATGAAAACTGAATAAATTCATCCGAACCGTTCTTGAGCTCGAAATATTGTGCGAAGCCTTTATAGAAAGACGCTTCATAGTTAGGTCAAACGAAGAAGAGACATATGCCATACACATATCTGTCGTATTGTTATTTTTTTATTCATAGGCTCTATAATTTTTAGAGTACAATTGTAAAGTATAATCTTCGTAGAAACTGATTTTTGGGAGTGTTCTGGGCCTGACACAATTGGTAGAAGCATATTCTATCAGTTTGCTACAATCCCCCTAAATCAAATAGAATTACCATCATGTAACATTAAAATTACAGTCACAAATATGCGTTAGGCTATACGTTGCCAATACATGATCTAATCCTACTATAGCTCTGAAAAAAATATATGAAAAGGGCACGTACGCTGGAAATGAACAATACAATTTTATAGTATTAAATATAAAGAACCCAACCTGAACGATACTATCATGAACAAACCAAACATTGATTCCAATCATTACACAATAAATAAAAAACTATTTTCACACATGTATAATATAAATTCACCCCAGCTCACATTGCCAAATCAAGAATAATATGTCTGTGAGCTGATAGGCTCCAGGATCATTCCAGGTGAAGAAAATATGATTAGAGATAAAATGTGGTGGGCCATGTGTTCGGATCTATTCATCATCAGCTTATATTCATCACCAATAACCACCCTCTTCCTACCCGCCACCGCCCCATTGTTACGTAATAAAGTGACTTGGTGGTCTTGGGCGGCATGAGCTCAGCTGTTGCGGTCATGAAAGATTTGATGGACACCGAAATAAGGGTTGGTGAAACGATGATTAGAAATAAATGGACTTGTGTTAATCATTAGTAACAAGTCAAATTTTAAATTGACATCTGTTTTCTTCTTTTATTCCTTCCATTTTCATTACCATCGCTTGTGTTCAATACTTTTATCAATTCGGATGCTTCGTTTGATATGATTATATTTAAGTTTCATCGTCATCTAGAAAGCTATAAGTTGCATACTTATCATGTGCTTTCATAAGCAAATCAATCACGGATATAAAATGAGTTATGATATAATATATGTGTCAAGATTCATTTTGCTTGTACTTGGTGGTTCATATGAATTGCATTAGAATTCATTCAATGATAGCTGTTGACCTACTTGATATATTTGATTTACAGATCATTTCTATTCCTCCACAAGATTCAATCTAGAATTAATTTCAATCAAATTAGTTCATCAGCCTAAAATTTACCAAAAAAATATTATCTGTACTTTTTCGATTTTTCTCAACTAACTAACATACTTTTTTCACTGTATCATTAAAAAATATTGCTGATAAATTGCGAGAGCATGAAATAAATTCCGAGAGCACCTCTGATTACTCAATCTTTGCGTATGAATGTAATACATTAACGATAGGCATACCACAACGATGCAGACTTAGAGTCATTTATGTTATTAGGACATACGAAAAAAATAACCAAATCAAACCAAACTGTTTTCTCACTAAACGAATGTCACATGCACGCAATCATCGTCGTCCATGCACGACACACACGCATTGGATGGGACATACACCATTCAATGTTTATGAATGTTCACCACGTTGCTCATATGAACCAAACCACAATCCAACTCCATCATGATTTTCATCCTTCACAGCATCACAATACAAACGCCCGAAATCATTCTTTTATTCTTTTCCCATTTTTTGGAGGAAAAAAAACGAACGAATCCACATCAGCCATCGAGTACAACTACAACAGAGCCCTCTTCTGGCTATACGCTCTGCCATTTTCACCGGAGCCCATCAGAACTCGCGTACAACATCTTTTCAATAGCGTTTCCCCTCCGTTCTTCTCCCACTCCTTCGTCAACAAAACGACGTCGTCGTGTGCTGCTGCTGCAATAGTTCCGTAATGGACGCCCGATAACAATAGACGTTAACAATGGAATAGCTGGACCATTTTCATAAGCTATTGTAATCGTCTATATTGATAAGAACAGGGTGAATGCTCATCCCGAATTGCATGACAGTTCAGAATAGAAGTCAGAATGGAATAAACCCGTTACAGTATTCCTGAATACAGAGGAATGTTGGTAACCTATTGAAGAGTTACTGTGAGAGATGTCCTTGGCGGAAGACGAAATCATAGAAATGCGGAACAATGAGATATGATTATTAGAAGAGTGAATTTTCAGCGGCTATCAATTGGAAAATTTATCCGTATTCGTGGCAATTATAGTATATCGGAGTATGTATAGGATCGGACGATGCCATCATCACAGAAAAATGATTCCATTTTCAATAGGATGAACTTGAATTAATGAAACAAAAATGAACATCATTATCGAGAGAAAATATTTGGGAAACAATGACGTAGTTCTCGATGTCTATATAGGCTTAATAGGCTTATAATTCATATAATTTCATACTCAATAATCAATATAATAACTATTATTGATATTTCATAATAAATACAGTAATTCATTATTTATCATCTAATTTATATTTCATATAAGCTAGAAAATGAAACCTCAGGTCCTCTATTAATCCATACATAGTCTTATCAATTTTATATTTTCAATGATCATTAGACCTACATTTCATTTGCTATCCCAACTTGACATATTCAAAGAAACATATTTGCATGATGATATAATTCGAGTAAAAAATAAAATATGATCAATGGTTTAATAAAAATGTCCCTGTCAGAACGGAAAAGATTTTCAACATTAGGAACCGTGGCATTAAATATATATATTTGTACAATTTCGTTGGCTGCTAGAACATGCCGAGTTCTCGGGTCGTTAGATTTAAGCCCCATTATGATATGTGGGATGATCCTTTCTAGATTGACTAGCTTTTCTCTCTCCGCAATTTTGTGTCCATTCTCTTGTAAAATCCTCCCAATTTATCATTCCTTGTGTGTTAATTCGTGGTCAGAAAAGTGACACACGCTCCTGCGCATGACGATAAAAAACTGCTCGCATTTTTATGACATTTGCATGACAATGAATGCAAAACATAAATGCAGGGGTACTGCAATATACTTAATTACCATCATTGTACGTAGAGGACGTTTATTGCAATGTTTAATAGATTATATTGAATTTTTGTTTGACATACGAGGGATGGTTTTAGTTGGAATAGTTTAGCTTACTAAATAATTGATATCTTTTCTGTAGAAATAGTATTACCCCTCCGCGGTTTTCATGCATGTGGCTGCATGTGACACCAGCATGCAATATAGTGATCTTTTATGTTACGGATATTGTACAGAAAAAATATCCGATAAAGCGTCTTTTGTAATTCGTGTAAAGTTAATGATACATTTATTCATTCTTCTGATCCGATAACCAATTCACGTATGATATCGGAAATATTTTCAATAAAAACATTTTATGAGCAATATATCAAATGATATAGAAGTGTGCTGAATAATTTACTAATACATTTATTGTGACGTAATGTTCAATGCAAACGTGCGACACGACCATCCATATACCATCATGTTGTTACCTTGTCTAATTCAGAATCTTCCAGTCGTAAGGTTTTATTTAATTTTTCCTGTGAAAATCAGTCCATAATTAGGCTGTCGCAATATCTAAGATCAGTGAAAAATATTAATGTTTCAAATATATTATTATTATTATTATTATTATTATTATAATTCGAGTAAATATTATTTCAAGAAAATATCTAGTCCGAACGATGGTTCGTAGGAGTAAGATTACGCGGGCCCGAACGATTGGTAGTCTGAGTATTTTTTAGTAATGTCGGCACAAACAGTTCGTGGGAATAGTAGTTTTGGTTGCCGTATATAGGCACGACCCGCAAGAATGTTCTTGAGCATAAGGTCGGCTTTTAAGTTTCATGTAGTTCTTATAGTCCATAACATATCCAATTCGTCAATAGATTTGAAAATTGCAATATGCTGTTAGTATGAATTCGTTCGAATGTATTTTTCTTTCTCGTCCTGTACTTCTTTTAAAATATATATACGTACATTACTATCTCATTTCTTAACCCGCATGATCTATGTCAGCACTCTCAAACAGGTAAAGTGCAATGTTATGTCTCTAACATTTCAAAACTTGGAAGTGAAGAACTCCATTTGAATACAATATCGTCGAAAGACCTCATGCCGAGCTCTCGAATGGGGTGCACATTATTTTAAGTCGTACACCCTTACTTATAGTCTCCTCATTTTCATAACCATTTGAGAACTCTAGGCAAGTTCTTAGTGGACGATGCCATACGTCATACGCTATATCTATCTCTTCCTTCAAGATCTTTTTCTTACTTATAACAAATAAGACACGATTTATACATTCAAAGATTTTTACTATGAGTTTTAGAAGACGTCGGTAGATTTATTGGTAGCATAGCTTTAGACAGCAATAGAGGAAGAGGATACAGACGACGTTATGTATATATATATATACACATTGTTTTCAAAAGGAAAAATTCTAGCAGGACTTTTCTTTCTGT
Organism: Brachyptera putata; assembly: GCA_907164805.1. Lineage (NCBI taxonomy): Eukaryota > Metazoa > Arthropoda > Insecta > Plecoptera > Taeniopterygidae > Brachyptera > Brachyptera putata. The sequence goes on along the minus strand of OU015464.1, from coordinate 23,507,544 downwards.
TAAAATGGATGATCACAGTTGGAAAAGTATAAGCGAAGTGGCGTGGGTAAAAAGAAATGATCGTCATAAGAATTATAGCCACCATTACAAGAAATAGATATGGGAGTTATAAACAATTACGGAAAGTTGAGAACAGTGATTTAGATTTTTATATGGCGTTGTTGAACATTCAACATTTGTATACATGTCTCCATTATTATTTTCAACGCTCTTCTATGTCGAAAAATATGTGTTCGTTTAGTACATTTAAATTTTTAATAGGCGTCATCAGTGGACTGAGTATATTGTGTCAATGATGGGTGTTGTCTATAGTTAATAACATATAAGAGTTTAATGAGAGTTATAGATATGTGAGTATGTATAATTCCCATCAAATTTTTGTGTATCATAGCTATACGTTACGACTGCTGCTAGTAGTTCAATGAATATAATAATCGAAATTGGATATTCTGGAAGGCATAGTGGAAAGGCATGAAAAAATATAAAATATATCGAAGGATATATTCTGAGATTGTAATATCAATTTATACGGCCATCCTGCCCATATGAATATATTGATATGCATGTATAGGTATTTTATCATATTCGATTATTCGATATATTTTTATATTATATATCCATCCGATATATTCGACCATAAAAAAATGTCAAAAATAGAAATAAGAATTAGGTTTCTTACAGATTTCTTTTGGAAATGTCACGTGTATTGTTATGGAGATTGCATGCATTGTGTATTGGCCATTTAAAATGTTGGGTCAATCCCATAAGAACGATATTGATTATTTCCCAAACTGTCTATTCAATCTCTATTCAATAGCAATTTGATTTGATTTACTCTTTGATTTCAATAGTGCAACTTTCGTAGAACATTGCAACTAAAAACAACAAAAAATGAAAAAGTACTAAAAACAAAGAAAAATAAGATAAGCAAACACTATACAACAGAGAAAAATGAAATTTCTATGTAAAAGAAACTACAGTGTATGTATTGAATGCAGTATTGCTGAATTCTAACAGTGAAACAATTGTTTAAATGTGTTATTGCTTGTTTCCTACACCTCTTATCTCACCTTCCTTCTACTATCACTATGAAAACGCCTTATATGCGTTGTGAGATGAGCTTAGAAGTATGGAAATGTAGAATTAAGAACATTTGGTCAGCTCAATGTATACATATACAGGCCATGGATCACTTCAAAGTTTCAAACACCGCGGCTGTATGTTGGTATATGGACCTTGGTTTCCCAGCAATGGTACCAGTGCCTTCTCCATATCCATCACAGATTTTAATCGTTTCAATTTATTGGTGAAATTTGTTGCTCACATTTAATTGGATGAGCGAAGCGAAGACTAAATTTCACTTGACTCGAAACAAAATACATTTTTTTTCGCGCTCTACAGGTCAAACGAAATTTCAAATTCAATTGAAACTTGACATGCCCAAGTGTCATCATCTGGATTGAATCCCAATGTTTTTTATGCGCAATCGGTTGCACCACTTCTGACAAAACTAATTTTCCGTTTCCCAAATTACCCATAAGAATAAGCCAGAGAAGAATATTCGTACAAAAATGTCCTTCGAAAAAATTCAAATTTTCACCGAATTTCAATATAATAATGATTGAAATCCGATTTCATTGGAATCCGATCAGTCGTTTTGATATGAAAAATTAAATTATGACATTTTTATACATCTTTCAAAGCTATTAAGAAAACCAATTAATTCCAAGCAACAGGTGTCACCAATTAATAAAGAACGATTAAAACAAGGCCTTCTTCATTATCAGAGAAATTATTGAGAGTGAGTAATGAATATAAAAGGAGGGTAATTACATTGTTTGGATCTCAAGGTGTATATATGAATACAGCTGTCATTACGTTTCATACAGTAGTCTAATATTACATATAATATAAAACTGCATAAGATATTTCCTTCATTAGAATAGTCTACGAAATAAACCAACCGAATGGAAAGATAAATTTTAACTTGAATGCCGTCGAAACATCAACTTGATGTAACTTTTTGAAAAAATTCAATTTCATTCTAATTAGCTCATCCATTAACGCGGAAACACATAACCCGTTTTCCTAGTAGTTCCTTTAATTGCTCTCTTAATTCCTTTCATTGATGTGGAAAAAAGTACTTTGAAAATACGTTCTCTTCGTTATTACACATTCGATTGTTGTATAAATCGCTGAAAATCTGTATACGATGGTTGTTACTACATTAAGTAGACATTTTGGAGCTTTTGGAATTTGTGGTTTTTCAAGTATTTCGCCTCCATCTAATTCTTATGGGGATGTTCCATACATTGCAAAAAAAAATCCGGAAAAACCGTTCAACCGATTTCTCTGAAAAACAAACCCAACCTATTCTAATATAACACCAATATGAAAAAAAGTTTCGAGTTGAATAATCCTTTTCCCGGACCTGTATGCCGCGTTCAAAATTACAAAAAACAATAACATATAAACAAAGCCATAATTTTTTCAGTACATGAAATGAAAATCTTCGCTATATACGCTCATCTAATTAATATATAACTTGACTAGCAAATCAAAATTTTTACGTGGTTTCTTAATTGTAAACGCTATTCAGGTTACGTATCCGTGTTTACGAGAAATTACATGTATTTCTCCCCATTTACCATATCCCCGTATCCATATAGGCCTACTCGCACATGTATACACATACACTTCTTTGTTTGAAGTGAATTAATTATTACCTTCCACATGTAGATAGTATACATTGTATGAGGATGAATTTATACAGTATACATTGTGCATCACATGAAGTACATCTGAACAGGAATAAAATAATGAAACGTCAGTTTTTCTGGTAATTTAGTCATTGGTAAAAGATATCAATTTCATAATAGATGAACAGAGAACATTTTAATACCAGTGTAATAAATGGTATGTACAAAACCATGATATTGATGCCGTGTTATTCCAATTTGTATACATTGAAAACGTAATCGTTCTTGACTTTTTCTTCTTGGGAAGAATGCACAAGTGTTTGTCCGACCTTGTCTTGCAGTGGAGGGAAGGAATTCAGAATGGTCGATCGTCAGGAATCGAACCTGGCTTTCTGAATGACAGTTCAGATTGCCATCAGTTGATCTACCCACATCAGTGTCAATTAGAATGACAATGTATAGTCAAACATTATGATTGATGTTAAAATGGAATGTGCTTATCGAATATTAAAATTAGGATGCAAACTAAGATGCATCGTTCAAAAGTTATTAAAACATTGTTTGTGTTATTTTTACTGCCAAATTTTATAATGTTACTTAGAGCATACTTAGAGCATACTTATATCATCATCATGATATACTTCTTCAGAAAATCATATATTTTGTTCTGTTTCAATTTATTTTGCTTCATAATCTATGAAGACAAAATACTTGTATGAATACATACAATTAAAAAAACTTGAAGAGAACCATTTCTTGAGAGAAACATTCAAGATACATCGTGTTCATTTCTATTTTGTTTATTATTTCATGAATAGCCACCTTATAAAGTAAGGTTTCCATGTTTATATTTTCTCCTCAAAAAGTGAAATACGCCAAAATCATATTTTCCATCTCGTGTTTACTCGTCTCTCTTGCTCTGTCCTTTTGAAAATCTACTGAATAAGGGTAAATTGTAGCCACAATACTGTCTTTTGAAACTGTCACTGAATAGCGTTAATTTTAGTAGCAGAATAGGGAAATGTAAAAAATAAAAAGTCATTTCCTTTTAGCGTATGAATTGTGCTTGTCGCTCGATATGTTGTGGGAGGCGATGTCTGTCGGGAACTGAGCGAGAGATCGGAGCCCTTCCATACCAAAATACTAGTTTATTTCTTTGCATTGATGTAAACAAACTTTATATGAAAGGATATGGTAAACTTGATGAAGCCAAGAGAGCTATTTTCATGATTCCCCCACGGATGTCGAACAAACTTTGACTCTTGTAAAGAAACTGCTGTACTTCAAAGAAGAATTAATTTTCAGTAATAAATAAAGGGTATTGATAAAATATTATAAATCAATAGAACATGTGAATACTTCATTTTTGGAGAGATATACGCGTGCGGTAATTACTCAATTCTTGTGTCACTATTAAAACATACCATTCGGATTTTCTTTTAGTTTTTTAGATGAGCGTAGCGAAGATTTTCATTCCATATACCGAAAAATTTTGGGCTTGGTTTTTATGTTTTTTTTTTTTTTTTTTTTTGTAATTTTGTACGCGGCATACAGGTCAGGAAAAAGTTTCAATCAACTCGAAACTTTTTTCAAAAATTGGTGTTATACCAGAATAGGTTGGGATTGTTTTTCAGAAAAATCGGTCGAACGGATTTTCCGGAAAAAATCGGAAAGTATGGAAATTCCCCATAAGAATAGGCCAGGGGAGAAATACTTGGAATTTTATTTTTTTCAAAAGCTCTCAAATTTATACTGAGTGTGGAAAGATCTATCATACCTATTTTAAGCGATTTATGGAACAATCGGATGTGAAATAACGAAGAAAACGCATTTTTAAGGTACTTTTTTACACATCAATAAAAGCAATTAAGAAAGCAATTAAGGAACTATCAAATATGAGCAACAAGTGTCACCAATAAATTAAAACGTTTAAAATCTGTGATGTATATGAAGAAGGCACTGGTTTGATTGTTTGGAAACCAAGGTCCATATACCAACAGACGGCCGCGGTTTTTAAACCTTTGAAGTGATCCATGGCCTGTATATGTACATTGAGCTGACAAAATGTTCTTAATTCTACATTTCCATACTTCTAAGCTCATCTCACAACGCATATAAGGCGTTTTCCTAGTAATAAATAATCCACAATTGAAAATTCAACCAACTTGGGCTTATGTAGGAGAAAAGCTATTTAGGAGTTAGTATACTATACATTCTCGTGTTTTTGTGAAATTATTTGAAAAATACAATTCATTTTCAATTTAAAAATATACTGACATTTTCAGAATTAGTGCTCTTGTGTAATAGCTCCATGTGCGTGAAGTTGGCACCACCAATCTAGTTTATTTATCTTCAATACATCGAAAACTATCGGAGCACTGATTGTGGGACTGTTGGCAGTCGAGGACACGAATTGAGCACTGCATATTCTGAACTTGTCATAATTAGTGCTATTGTGAGGGATGCTAACTTCACAGATCTTGAAACGAGCTCATACCTATAGAAGATAAAGTTCAATAGTTGTTGATTGATTGAAAATTTAACTTATGTGTGTTGATAAAAAACGGAGGAAATTAATGTTCGAAACTCAAAAGTTAAGGGATGAACTTATATGCACCGATTAATGAAGTCATAACTCTAATATAATAGTAACATCTGCGGTGACCGTTATAATGTAGCATCTACTTTTGACAGGTTACTGAGAAGGATGGTTACAATTTAATGTATTATAACAGAAGAGATGAAAAGAATATGTAGTGTTTCCGGTGATTCGAAATGACATCGATGCATGTGTGAGTTGCATTATGATTGTTTGAAATGTGAGGGTTGGCCATATGGGCATTGGACAGCCAGCCGGCCGCCCAGGCGTGATACGTCACAGGGGAAGGTGTGAACTCAATACTATCACCTGTATGTGATATATTTGTGTTGGGAGGGTTATATTTGGTTTTTGTTCGTATGAAAGCTATTATTCTATAGAAAAAGAGACGAATAATAATTTTTGTGTGGGTTCATGACTACTCAAATGCCGACAACGAATGCGTAGACATTCACAAATTCGAAGTTCACAAATAAAAAACTATGTATTACATATTGTTCTTTGAAATTTATGAAGCTCATGGCAAGGATGCAGTTTTTGAAGGTGCCATTGAGAATAAACTTGAGTATACAATTTCAGGAGTTTTTTTTAAATTAAGTTTTCCGGTGTCTTCTCTTTGATTTCACTCGATCTGCATGATGGCCATGTTATCAACTTCTAGAACAGACCCATATTTTTTTTCTCTCTCAAATATGAAAATAATATGATATTATTCAATCCCATTCGTTTATAGAGTTTAGGAAGATGAGAATTTCATAAGTATTTGACCGTATTATCAACGTAGGAGTAGCTCCAACTGGCAGTTTAAAGTTGTTACCACCGAGGTTACCTGTGTTATTTGTTTTCACCAACTCTCAGATAAAAGCCAAGTGGGCTTGGTAATACTGAGCCTGAGAGCAAGTTTTCATCACGAGTATGTATTTGTTTCATTGACAGAGGTTTTTGGTGTTTTTTCTCGTGATAAAGTAACTTTGAGGGACGCCTTTCTGCCATTCAAAATATATAAAATAACCTCTCATCTCATCGTCCCATCATCTAATATAGGCCTATCATTCACTAACGCCAATCTAAGCCATAATTACAGTGCGTCGTAAAAACCAAAATAATAAAAAAATATATAAATATATGTATCCACGAAATAAATATCGAACCACTCGCGTGCACCAGTGGTGTGTTATAGGACGAGGGACTCAGTGCTTTCTTCTCTCGTGAATACAAGTATATATATTATTCGTGAATAAACTGTATTCTATTTTTTCATAATCCATATAGCCGTGGCTATATATAACAATTCCTTTCATCATGATGTCTTTGTGCTATATTATGTTTCCGTTGTTTTGGCAAGAATGCCCTGCACCCCGCCTGTTTTATTCACTGCCAGTGTTTCACAGTGCTTCTCTTTCTCCTGCACAAGGCGCCATTGCTCAGATTTAGTGCTTCCTTTTCTCATCGTGCTTTCTCAGCCGAGAAGTGGCTGCACAATTAGGAATGAACAACTAGCGATAAAGAACAAGTGAGTCCATATAATCATTGGCTGCCATATTTGCTGTTTGTTTTAATTTTTGGGTGGTGTTGGAGTTTCATATATTTATGTGTCCAATATCATACGTGCTCATCGTTTGAGTTAATAATAAGTATCGACACGTATCTAACCATTCCAATTAGATTAAATAAAAGTAAGTGACATAATATTCACTCTTGTATTGAGTGTGTCCACCATATCGAATTGTTTGATCAAATAGATACGTTTCTGTAATATTCTCTCCAAAATGGTCAAAGTGTCAAAGTTATAGAGAGGTGATAATGAATATAGAAAGACTGGATATGTTTTAAATAATTTTCTTGAACTTAATATCTGAGGTTGAGGTGTGTGAACTCGTATGATATGAAGTTGATCCCCTCTCTCAACCAATCGTCATTTCATCAGCTAATAACGGTGCACCATGCAAAAACCATGCGCATTGACTATTATACAGTATACTCACGTATCAGAATTGGTGCACCAAGTGGGTGTTGAGGGAACTGCGTGAATTTGACACCATATTCAATCAATCGTCATTCTTCAATCGCACCAATTCTTAGACTAGATGCAATAAATTCAAGTTAGGGTTTACCTCTCTCGGCTTGATTGTATTCTGAGGTTCAGAATGAGTGCAGCAAGTGTGGGAAGGAAGGGAGGGGGGAAACCGGGAAACAAGTTCACGGACCTCTAATATTGTCATCATCTGAATCAAATACCATCAGTTAGTTACATTTGAAATGCATTGTCCTCCCCATATGTCTCACATCTCTTCACAAGCAGTTGCAGCACCACTAAAGCAGAAGCTATTGTTGGTCACTTGTCTCTTTCTCTTTCCTTCGCTCTCTCTCTTTCTCCTCTAACAAGTCCAACAAAACGTTTGGCTGAGAACAATGCCATCTGAAGTTGACCAGAACAGAGCACAGAAGCAGATAGTCAGTCAGCCAGTCCAGTCATTGGATAAACAAACCTTTAACCCACCCATATAGTATTGTACGCCATACGCCATCTCCTACAGTCCCATTGTTGTACCCGAGCTTTTGTTGGAAATGAAACAATGGAATGATAAAAGTGATGTGTCATTAGGATGTTCTTATATATTATATTACACAAAATGAGGATACACAAAGTTTAATGCAATATCCTAACCATGCAGATGGAGGAATATTTGAAGATGACATTTATTAGGGAACAGGATGGTTCCTTGGTCTTATTCATTCATGAAATTCTCCTGATTGATACAACTTCAGTTTGAGTAATGAGTTATATCTACTGAGAATACTGAAGTAAATTCGTAAAATCGATATAAAATCGAATATTTATATCTTAGGGCATGCTGATTGTTGCGGAGGGATTTCTGTAGTTCCCTTAGTTGTTGATTACCGTCTACCGGTAAACGAAGTTTTCCATACTTAGATATTAGCACTGCCAATCGTATTATTTATTTTTTGTCTGAATTGCCAAATAGGTCGTCATCACATTCATAAACACCAGTAGATTTATGTACTGTACGTTCTGGATACTCCTGTTGTTCTCGAATTTGATTCATGTTATTCATATTGAGTTCATCGACGAACTGTATGACATCAACTAATGATTGGGGTCGATTGACTCTGATAGTGACTTGGTACATTTGTAGACATATTTCTATCGCGTGAGTTTCAATTCGACTCGAAAATCACGAATGATCACTCGCAAGAAGTGTTTTTTTTAATGATTTTTCATTGCCTCTATTCTGATTGTATCGTTTTCAGCCTGTGAGAAAAATTACTTTTGTCATCATTTTGCAACAATCTAATGAACATGATTGACATACTTATCAATAATATACTATGCAATTAAATTGGAATACATATTTTACAGTAATACATGTTGAATTGAAAATTCACTGGTCGATGTGTAACACAATTTACAAAAACAAATATTTTAATTACAATGTTTCTAGATTCTCATGGTACATGATGGGTCATTTTCAGATTATATTTTCCATAATAACAATGAATTATAATCATCATATATCAATTTATTAATGAGAGTTATATGGAAAAGTAAGACATAAATATATATTTTTCTGTTCATTTATTTCAGTATGAACAACTGTTGTAATACAAACGTAGCCGAGTGATATTGAAAATTCAAATCACTCGATGGATTTAATAAAAATATAGATTTCAAAAAGAACACAAAACCTCGAGTGATTTACATTTCGATCTAGGAACAGTACTTCCAACTTGGGATTATACTGATTGAATATTAAAGTTCAATAGAGAGAGGTGGGAGAGAGAGAGAGGGGTGTGGAGACTGCGTATTATTGCATTATGTCTTACATGAATGTATTCACAATGTATGTATTGTGTATGAAATTCAATTAAACTCTCTGCATTCTGCAATATCTACCTGCAGCCTGCAAGCTAACATTCTCTACGATTCGATGACTTACAGTATGAATGCATGAAATTAATGCAGCATTAGTTGTGATGAATGAGGAAATATGGTTGTATGAAAATACGGAAGCGTAGAGTTGCAGTCGTGTCGCTGATGTAAGAAAAATCTCGGAAAAATCGAATATTTATGAGTTTTGATGATGATGAGGTGCCCATTATGATGACGAAGGTGACTTGGGTAAAGTTGTGGTAACTGCGGTATTCGATATAAGATTGTAGATGAAAACCATTATCATAATTTACATAGAGGGAAAAGATATATATATATATATATATATATATATATATATATATATATATATATATATATATATATATATATATATATATATATATATATATATATATATATATTTATAGTTTCAATATAACGTCATATCATGGATTCATAATCAATTTCAAAAAATGTTCAATTTGTTCCTGAAAGACAAACATGGAAGCAAAAATTGAATAATCAATTATAATCAATTCATCATGTTGTATATGCCAATCTAGGACTGTACCTGGATTTTTTATACTCTGAGCCTGGAGTTTCTTTACTCATAACTGCAATCCTGTGGCAAGAAGGAAACCTACATCTCAATGCCAGCGTAATAGTATTCTTACACATTGCGTAACATCATCCGCTGCGTCCTAAAACCTCAAGATATCATGCACCGTCCGACATATTTACAAATATATGTGTGTTAAATCCCCCTCGCGGAGACTTTTAGATGAAGATGAATAGATTCGCATTAAATCTTTTCGATTGTCCAACTTCTATTCCTTATTCTTGTGTAAATGCACTCTAACTTTGTTATCAATCAGATCTACAATCAATCTCTTGCGTATGATGCTACACTCTGTGATTCTATTATTATTAGCGTCATCAACACCCCACTATATATAAAGTACCGGTGGGCTATACAAGCGCATATATACATATACACAGCTAGCGAGTAGTGTGTCTTTGTTAAGTTCAGTATAATGGAAGACGTCGCTCTAGATGACTATGGCCGCATTGGGCACATTATTAACAAAGTTGCCAACTTGAAAAGCTTCATTGTGTTGCCCTTTATGATCAGCAAGTCTAATAATAAGAAGGATGAACTATATAAAGGGGGGGAACAACAGTTGCGGTCAAATAGTCTAAAGGAATATTATATAAACAAAGGTTAATTATTTGTATAACATCTCACGTCCTGTGTTTTATGTAATATATAGAAACACACCTTTATTATTCCTGTCTTTATGGTTTCAAAACGAACACTATAACGCGCACTATATACTTGTATAGACACACATTTTGCGTCGACATTCTTCCGCGCGTTTCTCTGCACAAAGTATTAAATACTTCACATTGTTCTATATGCTCCTTCATATTGATACATATTTCAATATGACGAAAGGAAAAGATTTTTCTAAGCTGTCGTCTACCGATATAGTTATCGACACAATAGACTTTTTATCATCAACTATTCCAATTTTTATACAACACCGATATAGATTTTCTTGTGTGTTTTTCTTGCATTGTTCCCGGTTTTATGAGTTTAAACTCGGATACTTTGTGTGATGTGTTTTCTACGGGAGAAAATGTCTAGCTGTAATGATAGCCTGAATGATGACAGGTGGAGGGTGCCACATACTAGGGTGACAATTCAAAACTCTTTCAACACCGTATGCGTTCAGGAGAACCTTTGTTGCCAATTGTGTTTCTTGGTTTTTATTTTGGTATATACGTACAGTGTGTACGTTGTGTATGCTGGGGGAGTAGAGTGGGGGGAGTTGGACGTTATCCACGGTCTTTTGTTCCAATTCTTGATGCCCGAGCGTCAAAATCTATTCTTTTTTTTTCATTATTTTTTTTTCCTATTTTTCTCTCGCTCACTCTTTGCATTCTATAGTAGCCTACGAGATCTATTGTTTACGTACAAATGGATGCCTTTGTATAGGACCTGACGGCGTAAGGCGTGTACATAGTAGTTTCATATATTTTTTTAAAAATCTTGGTATCTGCAATGGTCAACATGTGACAGAAAAAAAAGCTGTGTTTGAAGTCTAATGTGAAGTCTATCCCGCATGTGGGTTTACATGATTATTCATTTTTTCGGTAACTTTTCTACGTTCAAAGCTTCAAATAACCCATACCTGGTTGGTCGTGAAATGTATCATTTTTTTCTACAAAAAAATAGTTGTTCTCTCTTATTTATCCTTCACATATCGATAGGCTTGCACACTATTCTGAAGATAGGTTCCTCTATAATAACACGTTGATTCATAATGATGATATATAATTATGTCAGCAATAATCGTAAAAAAGAAGGAGAGTAAAAATATGCATGAATTTGAACAGATACCCAGTCTTTGAGACGTGTAGTACTATGGAGAATGTGTAGGCCTATATATATACACTCAACTTGAAAAAGAAATGTCAGAAAAATACCACATAAAATTAAGTATACAAGAGAAAATGAAAAAACTTGCAACTTTCGTTGCAGTTTGGTTTGGTTGGCCCATTATCCATCCATCTCATAATTCTCAAAAGAACCGGAGAGGAAACAAAGGTGACATATACAGAGAATAAAAGAAAGTACTGCGTGTATGTTGTACTTTAGAGTGAATAGGTGAAAAAAAAATTGAACAGAAGAATGAAATTTGAAAAGAATGAAACACAATACATAGAAGGAGAATGCTGAAAGATAATATAAAAGAAACTCGTGTATAATTGTATAAATATGAAGATGGGGAATGTGGATGGAAAGACGCGCTGATTCTTAGGCAGGAAGAATGGTTGATGTTCCAGCACTTGTTTGTTACGTATTACTGGAATACTTATTCGAATACGAAACCCGTGAATATACTTTGGCGAATACATTCGGTATTATATATACGAGTTACGTATGTGCAATAACCCTTTGAATTTCATCTTTTTTGCTAAGGCCCGGTTTTACGAATCTTATTCCTTCTGGCTACAACGCCTATATAGCCTCCGCTGTTCCGCAATAACTTTCGAGTGTTCGATGATGGCCATAGATTATTAGGCCCGGTGTAACAGAATGTTTTTACTCCCCGAAAAGTTGACTCCCCAGTAAAAGCATTATATAATAGAACTACTCCCCCAGTAAAACCATTATGAAATAAGTTTACTCCCCCTATAATGTTATTACTCACTTCACAAGTTAAGAAAAATGTTGAGAGTAAAACTATTATGCCCATAATGATATTACTCCCCCAGATAAACACACTTTAATGTATTAGTATGCAGTTATAATGTTCACCTGATGATTATGAGTACATATATGGTGTTTCATAAATCCCCAAAAATATTTCAAATAGGGGAGTATCCAAATTATACCTAGCTGAAATACTATTACTCCCTACCAAAGATAGTTCATTTTATTGTATACACATTATGAATTATACTAGCATGTTACATAACACAACACACAGATACGTGTAATTATGGGGGAGTATCCAAATTATAGCTAGCTATAATACTATTACTCCCTACAAAAAATAGTGTATTTTTTGCATACGCATCATGTGATGAAACTACTATCATGCCCAATAATACACTACTCTTATACTTATAGTTATGAGGGAGTATCCAAATTATACCTAGCTATAATGCTATTACTCCCCAACAAAAATAGTGTATTTATTTGTATACATATTAAAAATAGTACCAGTATCATGTTACGTAACACAATACACATATACGTATAGTTATGGGGGAGTATCCAAATTATACCTAGCTATAATACTATTACTCCCTAACAAAAAAAGTGTATTTGATTGTATACAAATTATAAATAGTACTAGTATCATGTTACGTAACACAATATCAGATACTTATACTCATGGGGGAGTATCCAAATTATAGCTGGCTATAATACTATTACTCCCTACCAAAAATTGCGTATTTTTTGCATACGCATTATGTAATAAGACTACTATCATGCCCAATAATACACTACGGTACTCTCATAGTTGAAGTCATGGGGGAGTATCCAAATACCTTGCTATAATACTACTACTCCCTAGCAAAAATAGTGTAGATTACGTACCATGATACTGGTACTATTTATAATGTGTGTACAATTAAATACGTTATTTTTGTTGGGGAGTAATAGCATTATAGCTAGGTATAATTGGGATACTCTCCCATAGGTATAAGTATATGATATTGTATTACGTAACATGATACTAGTACTATTTATAATATGTATACATTAAATACACTATTTTTGTTGGGGAGTAATAGTATTATAGCTAGGTATAATTAGGATACTCCCCCATGAGTATAAGTATCTCATATTGTGTTACGTAACATGATACTGGTACCATATATAATGTGTATATAATTAAATACACTATTTTTGTTGGGGAGTAATAGCATTATAGCTAGGTATAATTGGATACTCCCATGAGTATAAGTATCTGATATTGTGTTACGTAACATGATACTGGTACTATTTATAATATGTATACATTAAATACACTATTTTTGTTGGGGAGTAATAGTATTATAGATAGGTATAATTAGGATACTCCCCATGAGTAAGTATTCTATTGTGTTACGTAACATGATACTGGTGCCATTATAATGTGTATATAATAAATTACACTATTTTGTTGGGTAGTAATAGCATTATAGCTAGGTATAATTTGGATACTCCCCATGAGTATAAGTATCGATATGTGTTACGTAAACATGATAATGTATATTATAATATGTATACAATTAAATACACTATTTCGTTGGGGAGTAATAGCATATAGCTAGGTATAATTTGGATACTCCCCATAATTATAAGTATTGATATTGTTTACGAACGTACTGGTACTATTATAATATGTATACATTAAAACACTATTTGTTGGGGAGTAATAGTATTAAGCTAGGTATAATTAGGAACTCCCCATGAGTATAAGTATCTCGACATATGGTATGATTATATACTTTGTGTATAGCATTATGCAGTAATGGACCCCAAGATTTACTCATTAATTAATAATATGTTAATTTAAACATATTTCGTGGGAGTAATAGCATATAGCTAGGATATTTGGTACTCCTCATAAGTACATTATACAAATGATATGACAACGAAGTCTCATGTGTTGCTTAATGATTCAGCAAGTCTAATAATAAGGAGGATAACTATATAAGGGGGACAACAGTGCGGTCAAATAGTCTAAAGGAATATTATATAAACAAAGGTTAATTATTGTATAACATCTCACGTCCTGTGTTTTATGTATTATATAGAACACACCTTTATTATCCTGTCTTTATGGTTTCAAAACGACACTATAACGCTCACTATATACTTGTATAGACACACATTTTGCGTCGACATTCTTCCGCGCGTTTCTCTGCACAAAGTATTAAATACTTCACATTGTTCTATATGCTCCTTCATATTGATACATATTTCAATATGACGAAAGGAAAAGATTTTTCTAAGCTGTCGTCTACCGATATAGTTATCGACACAATAGACTTTTTATCATCAACTATTCCAATTTTTATACAACACCGATATAGATTTTCTTGTGTGTTTTTCTTGCATTGTTCCCGGTTTTATGAGTTTAAACTCGGATACTTTGTGTGATGTGTTTTCTACGGGAGAAAATGTCTAGCTGTAATGATAGCCTGAATGATGACAGGTGGAGGGTGCCACATACTAGGGTGACAATTCAAAACTCTTTCAACACCGAATGCGTTCAGGAGAACCTTTGTTGCCAATTGTGTTTCTTGGTTTTTATTTTGGTATATACGTACAGTGTGTACGTTGTGTATGCTGGGGGAGTAGAGTGGGGGGAGTTGGACGTTATCCACGGTCTTTTGTTCCAATTCTTGATGCCCGAGCGTCAAAATCTATTCTTTTTTTTTCATTATTTTTTTTTCCTATTTTTCTCTCGCTCACTCTTTGCATTCTATAGTAGCCTACGAGATCTATTGTTTACGTACAAATGGATGCCTTTGTATAGGACCTGACGGCGTAAGGCCTTGTACATAGTAGTTTCATATATTTTTTAAAAATCTTGGTATCTGCAATGGTCAACATGTAACAGAAAAAAAAGCTGTGTTTGAAGTCTAATGTGAAGTCTATCCCGCATGTGGGTTTACATGATTATTCATTTTTTCGGTAACTTTTCTACGTTCAAAGCTTCAAATAACCCATACCTGGTTGGTCGTGAAATGTATCATTTTTTTCTACAAAAAAATAGTTGTTCTCTCTTATTTATCCTTCACATATCGATAGGCTTGCACACTATTCTGAAGATAGGTTCCTCTATAATAACACGTTGATTCATAATGATGATATATAATTATGTCAGCAATAATCGTAAAAAAGAAGGAGAGTAAAAATATGCATGAATTTGAACAGATACCCAGTCTTTGAGACGTGTAGTACTATGGAGAATGTGTAGGCCTATATATATACACTCAACTTGAAAAAGAAATGTCAGAAAAATACCACATAAAATTAAGTATACAAGAGAAAATGAAAAAAACTTGCAACTTTCGTTGCAGTTTGGTTTGGTTGGCCCATTATCCATCCATCTCATAATTCTCAAAAGAACCGGAGAGGAAACAAAGGTGACATATACAGAGAATAAAGAAAGTACTGCGTGTATGTTGTACTTTAGAGTGAATAGGTGAAAAAAAAATTAACAGAAGAATGAAATTTGAAAGAATGAAACACAATACATAGAAGGAGAATGCTGAAAGATAATATAAAAGAAACTCGTGTATAATTGTATAAATATGAAGATGGGGAATGTGGATGGAAAGACGCGCTGATTCTTAGGCAGGAAGAATGGTTAATGTTCCAGCACTTGTTTGTTACGTATACTGGAATACTTATTCGAATACGAAACCCGTGAATATACTTTGGCGAATACATTCGGTATTATATATACGAGTTACGTATGTGCAATAACCCTTTGAATTTCATCTTTTTTGCTAGCTAATGTATTGATATTTGATGACATTCTTGTAGAAATGTTAGAGTTCTTCAAAACGCTTCAAGTAGTCATACGAATATAACGCATTATGTGAGGATCAGAAAATCAACCAAAACTGCGCTTTACGGAGAGTAAAAATGTGTTAATTAAGGTATTAATAATCAAGGTACAATTTGTTCCACTGGATCAACCAAGGGCGATCATCCAAGGGGCATCATCTAATTATAACTTGATCAATAAATTAATTACCGGTATTCTTAGAATCCAAACCTTGGTAAAATTCAGAGATGCATTTTTGTATCATTGAAGTAAAGCAGTGGATTATTTAAACGTATAATGATGTAATAGCCATATTCAGATCAGTTCTCTCTAGCCACCTTTGTACATGTATTAAACTTCCAAGTTGTGTTAGTCAATCAGAGTGTGTTCGGCTACACCATGCAAAGAGACATATTATGGAATGTGAAAAGACGTATTCACAAGGGTGTTAATGGACGAAGGGTGTTAAAATTTCTAGCTTTATATACCATCCCTATAGGTGTAAAAGATCCGAAAAGAAACCAGTCAACACATAGAAACTAACCGACACTTTTCTTCGTCTGTTTGATTATTAGAATGGCATTGTTGTATGTTGACAAGTGTGTAAACACTATCAGGTTGGTAAATTTCATTCAATAGAAGGTTCGTGATGTAAAGAATTATATACAAAGGTGTGGCTGCAGTTAGTGGCAGATACGGATGTTTTTCAAAGAACGAGGAGCGGTCAGTTGCAGTTCGAGCATACCGTAATTTTCTCTTATCGAAACAAATGCAGTCGTGTGTATATGTAGTTTAAAATGTACCAGTAGTTTGGATAATTGTATACGCGCACCATTATTACTTATGTCCAACGAAATTGATCAATTAGTTTAATGAATGAATTACTGAAGAAATATTGTAGGATATATTTGTATATAATTTGAATATTTTCAAGTATAAGTTGAATAAATTCATATGAAATAATTTGTAGCTTCGAATTGAACTGATGTAATATTTAAATATTTCTCGATTTTATTGTTGAATTGTTCTCATTACTTAGAAAAAAGGTAAATATCAAGGTTTTTCAAAAAAATGTACACCGGTAAAATCAATCGAATACAATTCGATACGAGAAAATGTTCGGAAACATGCAAAAAAATCAAATTTGAAACTCGGAAGAGGTTGTTCTCATAGTTTTTTAAATTATAGTTTTGTAATATTTCATTTTGTCCCTCAACAATGGTCTTCACGCAAATCAGTGATTCAGAATATTTTCTTCTATATTCTATATTCTTCTAGTATCGCATAGTGATTATACATTTCATTTTTTTACTGACGAGTTTCCGAATATCTTCCTATAGTCACTTGAGCTGTACATTCTTTGGATGGAGTGTGAGAATGAGAAAGGAGACTTGGAAGAAATACGAGGAGATGAGAGAGAGAGTGTGTGAGAGAGAGGGATGGGGGAGAGAGACTAGAGAGCGAGGAAGAAGAAAGGAGAACTTTTCATCTCTTAATGTGCCCAATTCAAGAAACAGCAACCGTAAGAGTGTGGGACATATTGAAAATATAATGCAGTTATAAAGTGACTATGAAATAATAATCGATCGAAGTGAGACTGAATGTGATGAAATTTCACCAAAATTTTTGATGAACGCATGAAATAAACAATACAATGAACGTTAAACATAAACGATAGAATACATAAACCACGGACAAAAAATAGTTAATCACGCATTAAAAATTTGTTAGTGGATTCTCATTATTTTTTCGGGAGAGAACTATCATTGGCATGGTATACAATGGCATAACAAAAACGAAACGAAGTCAAAAAATATTCAATAATGATGAATACCCATTGTAAATGTCAATTTACAAAGACATTGAATACATTTGAAAACAATATCACAAAGAAAAAATTGTTTTCTATAAATATGGTTTTTTATTCTGTCTCTATGGATAACATATATATAGCTAGTATTCCTCTCTTACTTTTCTTCTTCAATACCCTTCAGTGTTGCGTGGCAGTTCAACAATAAAAATGACTTCTTTTATCTGTATGTCGTTGTCTTCTATAGTCTATACTGTACAACAATACAACTTTCCTTGTATGGCATGTGATTGTATCTTTTCACCCCTCAAATGACACACTATTGCATTCTCTTTCTTGGTTCATTCATTTGATATCACTCGCTCTCGCCTTCATCCAGTCTCGAACTCTTTTTTCAATACGGTGACAAAAAAAAACGAAGGAAGTGTTAACAATGATGTCAGGAAAGTCGAGAGGTAGTTTTTCGAGATCTCTGTCAAAAGATTCGGTGATGATAACTTGACGATACCAATTTTGAACGTTTAAATTGGAATATTATCGGGGTTCTGCGTGCTGTTCAGAGTCAGTACACAGACAAAACACCAATATATATATTATATATATATATATATTATATATATATATATATATATATATATATATATATATATATATATATATATATATTCATATCTATGCTGTTTATATTTGCTGCTACGTTGCTTTTGTAGGAAATCATAAATGTACCCAATGCGAGATCACATATTAGATTCACAAAAATATATTTTCTACATATAATGATGCGCATCTCCACTATGATGCCATGACCGAATCCTACTACTCTGAAAGATATAATTCAAATGAACTTGTATCCTTCCTGAACGGCAAGAGAACCACCTCGTAGTTCGATCAGCTAACAAACATCTCACCTATAAACCAAGCTCAATAGTATAGGGCATGTGTTCGAGTCCGCACGAGGCATGGTTTTGTGACATCAATCGTCTGTATCATTCGTACCCCATATATCTGTTGTTGGAGTCGTTTTCCATGGAATGATCATCATTGCAAAGCATAAAAAATACTTAGTATCAATAATAATTATATAAACTGGATCAACTTCATGTATTTAACCTATAAAACGTTCTCTTTGCTTCCCTATATTTCAATGATCGATTTTTGTTCGATACTCTCATTACGACCAGTCTATTTCCAACATGTGCTCGTCATACTGGTACTTGATCTAGGCCACATAACACCAATCATACATACCTTATCTTCCGCATATATGCAGATAGAATCGTCGTCGAATCGCGTGCAAGCTAGTGTTATGGAAAGCATGGTATAATGAACCCCATGAGTTGTTGCTCATGTCATTGTCGTTACAACTAGACTGACAAATATATATGTGTTTATTATCAGTTTTGTGGGGAGTAATAGAATTTAAATAGGTAATTTGGATACTCCCCATGAGTATAAGTATCTGATATTGTGTTACGTAAATGATACTGGTACTATTTATAATATGTATACATTAAATACACTATTTTTGTTGGGGAGTAATAGTATTATAGCTAGGTATAATTAGGATACTCCCCCATGAGTATAAGTATCTCATATTGTGTTACGTAACATGATACTGGTGCCATATATAATGTGTATATAATTAAATACACTATTTTTGTTGGGTAGTAATAGCATTATAGCTAGGTATAATTTGGATACTCCCCCATGAGTATAAGTATCTGATATTGTGTTACGTAACATGATAATGCTACTATTTATAATATGTATACAATTAAATACACTATTTCCGTTGGGGAGTAATAGCATTATAGCTAGGTATAATTTGGATACTCCCCCATAATTATAAGTATCTGATATTGTGTTACGTAACATGATACTGGTACTATTTATAATATGTATACATTAAATACACTATTTTTGTTGGGGAGTAATAGTATTATAGCTAGGTATAATTAGGATACTCCCCCATGAGTATAAGTATCTCATATTGTGTTACGTAACATGATACTGGTACCATATATAATGTGTATATAATCAAATACACTATTTGTGTTGGGGAGTAATAGCATTATAGCTAGGTTTAATTTGGATACTCCCCCATAAGTATAAGTATCTGATATTGTGTTACGTAACATGATAATGCTACTATTTATAATATGTATACAATTAAATACACTATTTTCGTTGGGGAGTAATAGCATTATAGCTAGGTATAATTTGGATACTCCCTCATAAGTATAAGTATCTGATATTGTGTTACGTAACATGATACTGGTACTATTTTTAATGTGTATAAAATTAAATACACTATTTTGGTTGGGGAGTAATAGCATTATAGCTTGGTATAATTTGGATACTCCCCCTCAAGAATAAGTATCTAATATTGTGTTACGTAACATGATACTGGTACTATATATAATGTGTATACAATTGAATACGCTATTTTTGTTGGGGAGTAATAGCATCATAGCTAGGTATAATTGGGATACTCCCCCATAGGTATAAGTATCTGATATTGTATTTGAAATATACAATTTTTGTACTGTTATATCTTCAGATATTTTTGGGTACCCTATACTTAATGTTATCGACTCAAACTGTATTATTATTAAATTAGGGAGTCGTTCTATTATATATAACGATTTTACTCCCTCATGAAATGTTCGGTTGCAAGGGAGTCAAAGTATTACAAGGGGAGTAATAGCATTATATTATCATTTTACTGGGGGAGTTAACTTATTATGTGATTTCTCTACTGGGGAGTAAACTTACTATGTAGTCTTTTTACTGGGGAGTAAATAAACTGGGGAGTAAAGAAATTCTCTTACACCGGTTTTACGAATCTTAGTTAAGTGCTAATCCACTAACTATTTGTTAAAGGTACGAAAATATCATATGTAACCAATGGTGATAACAAGTTAATCCGCTAACTATTGCTTAATCCACCAACTATCGATTCGTAATACCGGCCCTAACTAATGTATTGATATTTGATAACATTCTTGTAGAAATGTCAGAGTTCTTCAAAACGCTCCAAGTAGTCATACGAATATAACGCATTATGTGAGGATTAGAAAATCAACCAAAACTGCGCTTTACGGAGAGTAAAAATGTGTTAATTAAGGTTATTAATAATCAAGGTACAATTTGTTCCACTG
The DNA here is from genome assembly GCA_907164805.1 of Brachyptera putata. NCBI lineage: Eukaryota > Metazoa > Arthropoda > Insecta > Plecoptera > Taeniopterygidae > Brachyptera > Brachyptera putata. Next base: position 23,486,316 of record OU015464.1, on the reverse strand, counting down.
GATCAACCAAGGGCGATCATCCAAGGGGCATCATCTAATTATAACTTGATCAATAAATTAATTACCGGTATTCTTAGAATCCAAACCTTGGTAAAATTCAGAGATGCATTTTTGTATCTTGCATGCGCAATCATTGAAGTAAAGCAGTGGATTATTTATAACGTATAATGATGTAATAGCCATATTCAGTATCAGTTCTCTCTAGCCACCTTATTTGTACATGTATTAAACTTCCAAGTTGTGTTAGTCAATCAGAGTGTGTTCGGCTACACCATGCAAAGAGACATATTATGGAATGTGAAAAGACGTATTCACAAGGGTGTTAATGGACGAAGGGTGTTAAAATTTCTAGCTTTATATACCATCCCTATAGGTGTAAAAGATCCGAAAAGAAACCAGTCAACACATAGAAACTAACCGACACTTTTCTTCGTCTATTTGATTATTAGAATGGCATTGTTGTATGTTGACAAGTGTGTAAACACTATCAGGTTGGTAAATTTCATTCAATAGAAGGTTCGTGATGTAAAAAATTATATACAAAGGTGTGGCTGCAGTTGGTGGAAGATACGGATGTTTTTCAAAGAACGAGGAGCGGTCAGTTGCAGTTCGAGCATACCTTATTTTCTCTTATCGAAACAAATGCAGTCGTGTGTATATGTAGTTTAAAATGTACCGGTAGTTTGGATAATTGTATACGCGCACCATTATTTACTTATGTCCAACGAAATTGATCAATTAGTTTAATGAATGAATTACTGAAGAAATATTGTAGGATATATTTGTATATAATTTGAATATTTTCAAGTATAAGTTGAATAAATTCATATGAAATAATTTGTAGCTTCGAATTGAACTGATGTAATATTTAAATATTTCTCGATTTTATTGTTGAATTGTTCTCATTACTTAGAAAAAAGGTAAATATCAAGGTTTTTCAAAAAAATGTACACCGGTAAAATCAATCGAATACAATTCGATACGAGAAAATGTTCGGAAACATGCAAAAAAATCAAATTTGAAACTCGGAAGAGGTTGTTCTCATAGTTTTTTAAATTATAGTTTTGTAATATTTCATTTTGTCCCTCAACAATGGTCTTCACGCAAATCAGTGATTCAGAATATTTTCTTCTATATTCTATATTCTTCTAGTATCGCATAGTGATTATACATTTCATTTTTTTACTGACGAGTTTCCGAATATCTTCCTATAGTCACTTGAGCTGTACATTCTTTGGATGGAGTGTGATAATGAGAAAGGAGACTTGGAAGAAATACGAGGAGATGAGAGAGAGAGTGTGTGAGAGAGAGGGAAGGGGGAGAGAGACTAGAGAGCGAGGAAGAAGAAAGGAGAACTTTTCATCTCTTAATGTGCCCAATTCAAGAAACAGCAACCGTAAGAGTGTGGGACATATTGAAAATATAATGCAGTTATAAAGTGACTATGAAATAATAATCGATCGAAGTGAGACTGAATGTGATGAAATTTCACCAAAATTTTTGATGAACGCATGAAATAAACAATACAATGAACGTTAAACATAAACGATAGAATACATAAACCACGGACAAAAAATAGTTAATCACGCATTAAAAATTTGTTTAGTGGATTCTCATTATTTTTTCGGGAGAGAACTATCATTGGCATGGTATACAATGGCATAACAAAAACGAAACGAAGTCAAAAAATATTCAATAATGATGAATACCCATTGTAAATGTCAATTTACAAAGACATTGAATACATTTGAAAACAATATCACAAAGAAAAAATTGTTTTCTATAAATATGGTTTTTTATTCTGTCTCTATGGATAACATATATATAGCTAGTATTCCTCTCTTACTTTTCTTCTTCAATACCCTTCAGTGTTGCGTGGCAGTTCAACAATAAAAATGACTTCTTTTATCTGTATTGTCGTTGTCTTCTATAGTCTATACTGTACAACAATACAACTTTCCTTGTATGGCATGTGATTGTATCTTTTCACCCCTCAAATGACACACTATTGCATTCTCTTTCTTGGTTCATTCATTTGATATCACTCGCTCTCGCCTTCATCCAGTCTCGAACTCTTTTTTCAATACGGTGACAAAAAAAAACGAAGGAAGTGTTAACAATGATGTCAGGAAAGTCGAGAGGTAGTTTTTCGAGATCTCTGTCAAAAGATTCGGTGATGATAACTTGACGATACCAATTTTGAACGTTTAAATTGGAATATTATCGGGGTTCTGCGTGCTGTTTCAGAGTTAGATACACAGACAAACACACCCATATATATATATATATATATATATATATATATATATATATATATATATATATATATATATATATATATATATATATATATATTGTATATATATATATATATATATATATAATATATTATATATATATATATATATATATATATATATATATTATATATATACATATATATATATATAAATATATATATATATATATATATATATATATTCATATCGAGATGACTGAATTACTACTAGCTGGGATTTCTACTAGCAGGAATTACTACAACCTGGCATTACTACAACCAATACTGAGTTAATATTATCGTAAATGATATTTTAACTCGACAACATTACTACTACCTGGAAATACTACTAGCCATATCCAGTATTGAAAATCTATTGAATAAATACAATCGATATATCAACTCTACTACCTGGAAACTCTACAACCGAGCTCATTTATAAAATAATTTAAATATATTATATTATATATAAATATCAGATACATTTCAAAAATGTTTGAATTACTACTAGCTGGAATTTCTACTACTTGGAAATTCTACAACTGATACTGAATTTTCCTAAAAAATTGACGATGATAATATATGACAATTGGAAATCTGAATCTCTACTAGCTGGCATTACTACTAGCTGGCCTTACTACTACCTGGAAATACTACAACCGATACTGGGTTTCATCATTTAAAAATTAAATAATTATAATAATAAATACCTATTTAAAATCTGAATTACTACTAGCTGGCATTACTACTAGCTGGCATTACTACTACCTGGAAATACTACAACCGATACTGAGTTTTATCATTTGAAGAATAATGAATTATAATAATAAATACCCATTTTGAATCTGAATTTCTACTAGCTGGCATTACTACTAGCTGGCTTTACTACTACCTGGAAATACTACAACCGATACTGAGTTTTATCATTTAAAAATTGAACAATTATAATATTTTTGAATGATAAAACTCAGTATCGGTTGTAGTATTTCCAGGTAGTAGTAAAGCCAGCTAGTAGTAATGCCAGCTAGTAGAAATTCAGATTTTAAATAGGTATTTATTATTATAATTCATTATTCTTGAAATGATAAAACTCAGTATCGGTTGTAGTATTTCCAGGTAGTAGTAAAGCCAGCTAGTAGTAATGCCAGCTAGTAGAAATTCAGATTTTAAATAGGTATTTATTATTTTAATCATTTAATTTTTAAATGATGAAACCCAGTATCGGTTGTAGTATTTCCAGGTAGTAGTAAGGCCAGCTAGTAGTAATGCCAGCTAGTAGAAATTCAGATTTTAAATGAGTATATATCATTATTATTGAACAATTTTTAATAATAAAATCCTGTATCGGTTGTAGTATTTCCAGGTAGTAGTAAAGCCAGCTAGTAGAAATTCAGATGGATAAATGTAATAATAAGAAATTCAGATTTTAAATAGGTATTTATTATTTTAATCATTTAATTTTTGAATGATGAAACCCAGTATCGGTTGTAGTATTTCCAGGTAGTAGTAAGGCCAGCTAGTAGTAATGCCAGCTAGTAGAAATTCAGATTTTAAATGAGTATATATCATTATTATTGAACAATTTTTAATAATAAAATCCTGTATCGGTTGTAGTATTTCCAGGTAGTAGTAAAGCCAGCTAGTAGAAATTCAGATGGATAAATGTAATAATAAATAACAATTATTGAAGCATCGGTTGTAGTATGTCCAAGTAGTAGTAAATCCAGCTAGTAGTAATTCCGAATAGTAGAGTTTCCAGCTAGTAGGAATGCCGGGTAGTAGAATCTATTTTTCGATGTATTTAATTGAATATATTCTCTAGTCTCTCATATGGGTTGTAGTATTTCCAGATAGTAGTAATTTTGCTTCAAATTTATATTATTTTTATTATTTCTATTCTGGTATCGGTTGTAGTATTTCCAGATAGTAGTAATCCCAGGTAGTAGTAATGCCAGCTAGTAGAAATTCAGCGTTCCCTTCATATCTATGCTGTTTATATTTGCTGCTACGTTGCTTTTGTAGGAAATCATAAATGTACCCAATGCGAGATCACATATTAGATTCACAAAAATATATTTTCTTACATATAATGATGCGCTATCTCCACTATGATGCCACGACCGAATCCTTACTACTCTGAAAGATATAAATTCAAACTGAACTTGTTCATCCTTCCTGAACGGCAAGAGAACCACCTTCGTAGTTCGATCAGCTAACAAACATCTCACTCTATTAACTAAGGCCCGGTTTTACGAATCTTAGTTAAGTACTAATCCACTAACTATTTGTTAAAGGTACGAAAATATCATATGTAACCAATGGTGATAACAAGTTAATCCGCTAACTATTGCTTAATCCACTAACTATCGATTCGTAATACCGGTCCTAAGCTCAATAATATAGGGCATGTGTTCGAGTCCGCACGAGGCATGTGTTTTTGTGAACATCAATCGTCTGTATCATTCGTACCCCCATATCACATATCTGTTGTTGGAGTCGTTTTCCATGCAATGATCATCATTGGCAAAGCATATAATAATACATTAGTATCAATAATAATTATATAAACTATGGATCAACTTCATATATTTAACCTATAAAACGTTCTCTTTGCTTCCCTTATATTTTCAACTGATCGATTTCTTGTTCGATACTCTTCATTACCACCAGTCTCTATCTTCCAACATGTGCTCGTCACTACTGGTACTTGAATCTAGGCCACATAACACCAATCATACATACCTTATCTTCCTGCATATATGCAGATAGAATTCGTCGTCGAATCGCCGCTGGCCAAGCTATAGTGTTATGGTAAATGCATTGTGTTTTCTATGACAATGAACCTATAGAGCTTGTGTTTGGTCTCAAGTGGTCATTGTGCGATAGCCATGGACTAGCTGACAAAGGATGTTATATGTATGTGTGTGTTTGTGTGTGTGTGTGTGGATGCTTTTATTGAATCTAAACGTGCGCTGGATGAGATTCTCTTCTCTAAAATACAACCCGGTATCAATACCTGGATATTAATCATGGCTTGAATTGTGTTAGGACGTGTTTGTGTGGGGATTGTTCAAGATTTGGATCGTTTTCTTCGTAGCTTTGTGGGAATAGATAGTGGTCGAATGGTGTGGGGGGGGGGGGGGGAGGGGTGATGGGGAAGGTGTAGAGGATCCACTCAATGAGAAATTGTCATTCACACCATTTCCCCAGAATAATTTTTATCAAGTTTCTCTTCATGAGAAAAGTACCATTTTTGTACTTTTTGTATGCTGTCAAAAAATTTCATAATTTTTGTGGGAATTTTATGTAAGGACGTAAATTCCTTCGGAAAGTTCCAATTGTAAGGCAATCACCAACCTACTATAAGTTGGGGTGACTTTCGGAAAAAATCTATGTTGATTTTATATGTAAATACATAGGGATTTGAGTGAATTCTGATCAGGACTAAAAATCGTCAAACTCTCATCAAATATTCTAAATTGCTATCTTTATGATGATACGACTTTTCCCCGAATAAAATCAGTCATGAGTCCAAACAGGCATACTCTGGAATATTAGTACAAAAGGCTATAGCTGGTACTCAATTCAGGAAGGTGGTTAGAAGAATAATGTTTCCTCACAACTCATATGGTATCGTAATCTTATCGTGGCATTGTCTAGCACCATGGAATTTCAATATATTTTTGTACTTTTTCAAAATTGTGTACGTCAATAACTTGCATTAACATTCTTCGAATACGGAAATTATTCAGATATCCGAATACGGCGCTACCTCACATCCCAGAAATATTGAAAAGACATAATTTACATCGTACAATTTTAGATCTATTCAAAATATCGATTGTGCACAATAGTTCATTTACGGTCAAGGCCCATTATTTGTTAATGTTCATACGAACATGTAATTAATAAATTGACTACTTTTTTTATAAAAAGGATCGTTTTAAATTGAATGAACAATTTTGTATAAGATTGCAGTTTTTGAACAACAGAATTAAAGCTCCTCGCGACAACGTAGCCCTATGCGTGTCCTGCTATCGAATCATAGGCCATTGAGTTCTGAGTACAACTCGCACGTACTACGTGTGTAAACACTAAAACACATCCAAGAATAGTTTTATTTGTACAAATTACTTCCATTATACGATAAGTATGTAATTTTCCTGAAATTGTTACTATTGATAAGCGTGTTACACTCACCAAGTGACAAGTACACAAGTTCACAAGTCGTTCCGAGAACCCGGCACCTCCACCAATTCAAAACATGTTTATATAATAACTATTATATTTTCATTTTGTCAGGTAATATATGAATGATAGATGAAATATTGGAACTAGTTGACGAGGTAGTAAAATACTGAGACGACACTTTTTGAATTCACAACATCATGATACTAGAAAAAAAAACGATATTAAAAGTTAAAACGAATTTTGTGAGGTTAATATTTTGTTGACAATTTCAAATACTCTTCAATTATTTCCATCTGTCCATTATGTTTGGTGTCAATCATATTATGTACGTAGTAAAAATATGGATTATAATAGAACGCAAAAACAAACAATATAAGACAACGCTTCCAAACTATATAAATCAATGATCATTCTACTAAACACAATCAATAAACCAAATTCCACCATTATCGATCACACAATTGAAGTTATTTGAATGAAATCGACATATATTCAATAGTTTGAATTCCAGTCTGTTGGCAGAACAATTGTCATATCTATACGAATATAAACAGCGGACTTCTGCTCCGATGTACTCCCACTATAATATATAATTAATTCACCATTGATACTGAATGAAGAGTTAATTGTATAGACCTGGATAGATTGTATATAACCCCAGCGCATTATATAAGCGAAACGATAAAAATGTCATCGCAGAGAGAATCCATTGTTGGTTGCATAATATAAAGGAGAGAGATGATGGGGTAGAGAGAAAGCAGGTTGGTTCCATCGCCAAGAAAATATCATCATTGTTTCCCAAACAATAGGGGTGTAACCCTCCCTCCTCATCATTTCATATCCCTTCAAAATCCTCGTGCTTTTGATGCATACACACTCACACACTGGTACGACATGTGAAGAAGTAATTTGGTATGCTGCATGCATAGATTTGAGAATCGTATGTATGGTGATGATAATACAAGAAAATGGTCAAGATCACTTTGGATGTACTTCCAAAGGACTAGACTTTTGATCGGTGGTAAATGTAACTAATGGTGTCATGTGACTGATGAATGGATTTTTCTTGGACCAATCGAAATTGTAATATTGATCAATTGATTGTTCGGAAATTTCAAAATTGTGTAATAATCTTTTATTCCACGTTATCAGTGAAATAATTTCTTTCACGTAAATGTACGTATCACATTCACACATACGACCTAGTTTCATAATTTAACAATTGGATTCAAATACATCGTGGTATTCACATATGTCTATGCAGCTATATGTATATATCTATGTATATTATTGTCGTACATAATGTGTACTGTGGTACTACTGTGCAAGTGTATAATTGTTGAACGAAGTGGATTATTATGCAAAATGTTTTGAGAACGATAACTTGATGAAGACTGAAGACAAGACTATTAAGAGTTTAACTCCAACAAGTTGAGGTAGGTTAGCGGGGGTCTTGAAGACGAAAGTGCGTGAAGAGGGAGTACAGTTTGTGAAGTTTCTCTCTCTCTTTCTCGTCTCTCTCACCCTTCACTCTCTTAACCCCTACACGACGTAAGAACACTAATCGCTGTTGATTGATTCGTTGCGACGCTTGTGTGACTCGTGGACACAGATTTGTGTGAAACTCCGCGTGCGTATAGCGCGCGCAACCTCGCCATTGTCGTAAAGAGATACCCGACAGACAATCCTCTCGTCGTCGTTCTCACCATCCTCTAACCGCACTCACACCCGCCCCCACCACTGCCCGCCCCCGCCCTATAGAGTCAATGTGAAATTCGGTCAGACAGTAACTTAATCCCCTTCATTCAACTAGACGAGCTCTACCCATAGGCTATTATGCCAGCCACCCCTTATAACACAGATAATGTTGAATCAACTTTTGGAAAACTTTTCTCTATTCACTTCGTCCTCCTTATAACCACCCTCTTTTCACGTCATTGCATCGTGCCGTTCTATTATTTCTTTTATCAATTTAGACTGAGCTCTTTTCAATGCTTTGAATACCTTTTTAAGCGAGCAGCACTTTTACCCATAAATCATGGAAAGTAAGAACTAATAGTGTAATATTATTATATAATACAAAGCAAACCCTCTATAGTCTATGGATGGATCTCTTTTTTCAGGAACTAATTTGATGGAAGTAGAAATATATTTATGCCTATGATAGGGAAGCCTTTTGGTGGCCCCGAGGCGCGTGCGCATTGACAGTAAGATAAGAGCCTCGCGCTTTGTCTTCATCTATTTATGCAATGCAGACTTGGCTTCTGGAGTCCTTGTTCTTTTGTGACGATTATCTGCATAAATCCGCTGGAGGAGCTTTTCAACTCTCTCTACAAACTATATTACTGAATTATCTGAGCTCTTTGAAAGGCGCGCCAATGTAGGGCTATACACAAGAAGAACGTAGAGGAGAGAATGTACTACGTACTATATATATAATACTGCAGATCTGTGTGCTGGTAAAACAAGAGCGACTCTGCGATGGGTTTTCATTTGATTATGAACAATGAGAATTTCGTGAACAATAGACAACAGTAAGTATTGTTACTGGAAGCTTCCAAAAAACTTGAAAAGTGAACGCGATGGCAACAAAGAAGGAATAGATTGCGTTCATTGTGGCGTTGTTCAGTGTACAGAGTGAATTGTAAGACAAAGACAGACAATGCGTCTTGTCTTGTCCTTTCTATACATAACTCTAAGAAGGTCGTATAGATTGTCTTGTTAACGAGCTTTAATTCATCAGTCAATACATTTTTCAAGATGTATAACGTCTTCGTTAATAGTACTTGTAATAAAATTGATACAGCCATTATTAAGTGAAATGTTATGAGGGTAGAAGGGGTTACTGGATGGGATGAACCGTGAATCAGAGGGGTTGATTTAGCGGAAAGGTTGGCTCAAATAGAGTGGGATGAAATTGAGGGTAAAAGAGAGAAGGGAAATGAGATTAGTCGGAGGTTGTGCTTGTGTTACGCGACTCATACCAGTCGACACGTAAGAAAGCTCGGATCAGTTTGAACCCTTCATCTGAGGAGTCCACGTGTTGGCGTGTGATGACGTCAGGAACCATGCAGACAAGAGGGTAATCAGAGTGTGGTGGAGCTATCAATGGGTAGACCCTATACTAGTTCTGTAGTTTGGGGATGGGGAGATCGACTCTGATTTGGGGTGAGGGGTGTCAGTAATGTTATGTCAATGAGTAGGGAACTCCTTTATTTTGATTTTGAAGGATACCGTACGTTTTTACATTTTATGAGAAGAGGTGCTGTTGTGAGAATAAATATCAAATTAATCTATTTGATCCAAAGTCAGGTGATCTTATATACTTGGTTTGTATACCAGAAGTAAAAAGTATATCGGTGATTCAAGTTGGAATGTATACATAATTGTTGTATATTATTCCATTTGAGACACACAATCACATCACAAATGTAATAAAATGATAGAACACATTCAAAATGAATCGAAACGTACGAAGAAACAAACAAACAAAGGTCTGGAAAAACAAGAATGCATTGTACAATCAATCAAACCATCGAATATATAAACATATATAACACAGAATCATAATAAACATAGGCCCATATGGAGAATCAAATTAACATAAATTCATCCTCATACGCCTTTTGTATCATTTAAATTACACGCGAAAGTACTTTGAAAATAACTCACGGAATAACGAGATGTTTTTTTTTTAGTTCCAATCAATTTGTTCTCAAACACTTCAAACTTCATTCATAGTCTAATTCTTTGAATAGTTAATTACGAGTTTGAAATGTATAGAAAATGTCTTAATTGGTTGGTCACGCAAGAGGACTTGACAGAACCACCATCATGGAAGACTGCTCGTCTATAAACAGGAATCGTTGAATTGTTCGCATAGGTTGATTAGACAGGTGTTGTTATAATTTCAGACAATGCCTACTGTACTACCTATTGTCAAGCAGTACACGAGATATAAGTGACAATAAGAACTATATCGAATCTACTGGTGTGTAACAGGAATAACAATCTCACGTCTATCATTGGATGTATACGAGTAGACGATGGTAGTATAAACATTGTCAGACAGCACTGAGTTTAGTCGTTGGAAAGGTGTCGGTGATAGACATCGTATAGAGCTATTATACGTATAATATAACCCCTTTTCCCTTCTACCACGCTATCCTCAACAGTAGGCCTATGCACAATGGCTTTTAAACAGGTTGAGGGTATATATAGATTTTGTGTTGTACTGACGATATACTAATCGTTAGGTGATAATTATCAACACATATAGCCATAGCGACGTGTAGAATGTTGATTAATAAATCATTGTTTTCAACAAAGAATTTTTCCATGAAATATCAAAAAAACATTGTGAATACAAATAGTAGAACTTTGTCCAATTCAATTTTTCACAGCATCAGTAAAGAGAAAATTCTTCTAAAAATTAAAAATATTCAATTTCAATTGATTTAAAAAATGTAAGACACGGTGCATATTGTGTTTACAAATGAGAGTGTAATACAAATATGTGAACGTTCAAGACTTTTTTTCATATCGCGCCCACAAAATCCCAAAGAATTCCTCTCAGAAAACTTTATAAGCCGCCTTGCTGCCTGCCTGTCAGCTTTACTACTATTTCGATCTCACAAGTTATAAAACAACTATAGAAGCCTATTCTATAGAAGCTATCTTATATAAGAGGACAATACAAGTTCCTATTGTAATGAGCGGCTATAGGAGTTAGCATATGAATAAAATGGACAAAAGGAAAGGAGAATGAGTGGAATAGGATAATAGAAGCCATGGTGAACTAGTGTTATTTCCATCTCACTCGCTGTGTATCAGAACTAACTCTTTTTCTTTTGAAGAAGAGAAAGGAGATGGAAGGAACCGGGGAGGGAGAGGAGGAGGGAGTTGAGATTATTGTTCTCAAAATGTATAGCGCTTTGTGAGACATCTATTCAAGGCAAGGTGGTCCAGGCTATATAGGCACCGTGGTGTTGTGCTAAGGAGCTAGCGCAATATGGTACCTGCATGTATTTATATGTGGAGAGAAAAGAATAGAGTAACAATGTGAAACAATAGAAGAACTTGTTCGACATTATTTCGATTGTTTTACTCGGTGTGTGGTGAACTTGTATTGCAAGGTGTGACGTGGGCGAGGGACCACTCATTCTCATAGTTGTTAGGAGTTGAGAATGGACACACTATAGAATGATACCTTCCACTATACGACAATACGGTAATACGATCCAACAAGGTGGAATTATTAATTAGTTTATATAAATTCCAAAAATTGGGCCATCGAATAATTTTCAAATTTAACCTAAAAAAATACTCAGAACATAAATTGAAGTTTGATGTTTTTCGTGAACCTATACATATGAATAAAAGTTAGAAATGTATCCAAAAATATGCCAAACCACAATGAATGTAATGAATACATATCTAAAATCGGAAATAACGAAACTATTTTATTTTCCTGATCGATGAGCTTTTTAATGGTCGATGATGAAAACAACCTCACCGCGTTACGAAAGACGTAGTAAATTCAATCAGCTGTGGACAAGTTTTCAATGGCAAACCGTTCCCGCAAGTTATGGGAGGCACAAAAGATTGAGTATTGTATACTGCTACTGAATGACAGTGTCCTGACTGGCAATTAGTCATGTGAATTCTCACATTATAGAACACTTGCAGTGATGACACCTGTTCACCTGTCTCATTTGCGTAATTCTTTATGGTGGCTAAAATAGAAGCGGATACTTAAATAAAAAGTGTTTACATGTTTCGTTCTTAAATGCACGGTATATATTTCGTGCATTTGTGATATTTGTGATACTTGTTACGTATCTGAAGTTGCAATAAATAAAGCAAGCAAATATGTAATAGGCCTACAAAAAATATTAATTTTGTATAACATGAAAAAGTAATAAGGAGGATTAATGGAAGACAGTATTTTGAACTTTTTTAAAACAAAATTATTTTTTATTTGTCATCATTCTTTGTTTCACATAACTAATTTACAGGAATGTGTTTCTGAAACTCAGTATTCTCCTGAGAAAAAAATATTTCGATAGAAAAGTTAAATGATGTACATAATTAAAAATGATAATCTTGGTACTACCCAATTTAGCTTGAACAAAATTGGCTTGAAATTGAGATCAATAATAAAGTAATACACTATAAAGACCGGAACTACTTTTAACAGTTATACATTACAAAAGCTTATAGAATCAACCTGCTTAGTCTTTCATGTGACATTTCGTTACGTTTATGCACAGGCGTTTTATTTACAAGGATCCAAATTAAAGTTATATAATATAATATAACACAAAAGAATAATTTTTATATAGACTATTCATATCGCACAATGGACAGCGAGCGAGCGCGCGAATCCTGTGTTGTTCACGTTCTAACTTGAGCTTTTTTATATTTCTCCACTTGTCCTATGTGTGTGTGCATCCATTTATATCTTGTGCTGAAATTCTATGACTATGAAACTTTTGTTTGCATAATGTAAAACAGTTAGCACTTTTCTCTATTGTGATGGGAATGCGCTTGTTCTTTTCATTGGGACTTGTATAATGGCCTGCTTCAATGTAAAGGGCGATGACAATGACGATGATGATGATGACGACGACGGGTGACGGGGAAGGGGGGGGGGGGGGGGGGGGGGGGTGATGACACATTTTCATTCAATGAAAATTACATGCAGTTAGGTGAAGGGCAATAATGAGTAACATGTACTTACATTAGCATAAAGGCATAATTTTTATGTTTTACAATTTGAATCAGATTTGAAATGAACCTCATATTTATCATCCATGTGTGTTTGATTCATTGAAATATTCTTGAATAAATATGGGTCAGCATAAAATAGCTGTCATATAAATTACAGTACATTACCTACATAGTACACAAATGAGGTCATATAGATGCTACTTACAATATGCATATTATATACATATACGTTATATGAATGACAAAAGTTTGAGAATATATTGAAATTGGTTTATAGGCCTATAAATAAATCGTATGAATGTTGAATACAAAATGCAAACATATACATACGTAATTTGGATGGAAATTTCGTTAGAATCGATTGAAATTGAATCTTATAACTGCATGTTTTGTGATAGAATACAAATGTGATGGTAACTCATAGGGTGAATGGTTGTATATAAACTCGCAATTAAGTATATATTACCTTCAAAAAACATAGACATCAGTTAACCAAAGATGATAACAAAGTAATTCCTTCATTGTTTATAGCATTGTGTAGTATCACTATAGGTACAACCGAGCGAACAAACTGAAATTATTCAACTAATGTTCAGGGCTATCGATTGAATGATTCGAGTTTGAGTGTCTGATCTTCTCATTGATCTCCATCCACTGTTTTCTCAGATACTTCTTTGTCTTCTTCAGTTTTCTCATGGATTCTAGATTCACGTACTATGGATCGACCGATAAGAAGGGACTGGATCACCTTGTTGTCGATTGCCCTTCGTTACCACTCCTATTTTTGTACTTTGATTGATAATTTACTTTTCGATCCAATGATATGTATCGTAAAACGCGGTCTCACAATAATATTTTCATAGTATTTTCATGTTTTTTTTTTGGGGGGGGGGGGGGGTTTGTTAAGATTTTATAAGTTTAATAACATGCAGGATGCACTTCATATAACAGCGTATGCATTTGTTTAAATCGTAAAAAGATAGTGGTATGGAAGAAATATGAATTATCTGATTCAAGATCTTTGATAATTGATATGTTAATGAATAAAACTATGATATTGAATTGAAAAAATGAAAAATAAGCTGATCTTGATTGTGTTTTTCTCCATGTAGATTCTTGGTAGCGATATCCACAGACTAAGAAACTACGGCACTCGTCTTCACAACATTCTTCATTACAAGCAAACCAACCATTATTATTAATTTTAAATTATTTATATTGTCCACAGCAAGTAATATATTCTCACTTACAAACCAAAAATTCTATGGCAATATTCATAGTGACAATTTTGATGAATACAGAGTACTTCTTCCTGGAATCAAATAATACAAAGTATCTCATCGAACGAGATGGTATATACAATATTATATTCAAACATGAACCACAATCTCTAGATTATCTTATAGAAATTGAGAAACGTATTGAAGTGATGAATGGTTTATATGACAGTATATTTCTAACAATGAACAACATCTGGGTATTGTGTGAATGTCGGCCATGTTCTTATTATTAGGAGAGATAGCGAACCAACACTGTAGTATTGCTTTCTGTGTGTATTATTCACGTACAGCATAAGGCAGAGAGGACGAGTGTTGTAGCGACGCGACGGTCCCCCGCGAATACGATCCCATTTTATTACAGATATGAATAGGATGAGAATCCTTTTGACGTACAACAAGACTGAACAATGAAATTAAATTGTTCGAACGTTTTTTTTACCCCTTCCTATTTCGTTTGTGACCAAATTAATGCATTGTCTGATATCATTTTCCATGCTGATTTTAGATGCCATGGTGCTCTCTTCTTATTAAGATGCTTTGTAATTGTGGCTGAGAAATTCGCCTATCTTTTGTCCACAAGAGATTAATTGACTTATATTTTCCAAACTAGAACACAGACTCTATGACCTCATCCTATTCTTACTCTATCGCCAGCCTTATCTATGCCTCTTTCACGCGAGATCGAGAGCAAAACTATGATAAGAATAATGCATGCACCCCAGAAATCATCCCCGTCAGACAATGGCGTAATACTTATATGAAGTTCTCTCTTTTTCTCGCACTTTAATAACCATAATAGCTGACAAAACCTTGCTGATTTCAGACGGACGATTCTACACATAATATCTAAGACACAATAGCTCGATTCTGAATAGACAGTTTCTCATTGTGTGACGAACAAGAATCGTTTGTATGAAGAAAGATCCACCCTTTCTTTCTCCCCACGTCAATGAAGAGAAGTGTGTATCTTTCTCTTTCTGCATTGTCACAAGTTTAGGATTTGTGAAAGATTTCCTCTTCGTCTTTACCATAGTCCCATCCAGCATCCAGCTCTCCTCTGCACCACACCGCCTTCTTGTGACAGAGAACGATGTGTGCGGTGCGCTAGATTCATAGTCAAACCAAATACAAAGGCATTTTCCATGTAATTTTTTTCGCGTTTTCTTTTCATAGACACCGACTTTCATTTTTCTGGCGTTTGTCAAACTTTTGAGGAAGAATATAAAAAAGAACTGGATTGAATCAAACTCTAGAAAGAGACACTGGGATAAGTTGGGGAAAAGTCTTTTGTTGTCTAGATAAAGCGCAAGGTGTTATTGTGCTCTTTGAATAGGCACACTAAGATTTCACATCGATATTCGCACACAATCGATTCTTTCAATCATTGCAACAATGAGAACGAACCATTTCCCTTGGCAGTTGATATACTCACACGTCTGTGACTATGTCATTCCTAGCTCACTGTACGGAAACTATAGTGTTTTATTATGAAACATTGCTAATTAATATAAAAATCCAGAATGCTTCAGGACCACTCTCCTTTTTTGAGGACGCGTTTCCTTCTTTCATGTCATTGCCATTGATCGAATTTCTAAAGGTTTGCCTGACTGATATCACTAGAACTTACTTTTTAGTTATTACGAGTATTTTGTGTGTATATTCCAGAGATAAAAAATGATCATGGGTTTACTTGGAATCGTATATAAAAGCAGCTTTCTTGAAAGAGAGAGAAAGCGAGAGTTCCACACTGATTGTCATATATGTTTAATAACAGTCATCTGTCTATGACATGTTGTGGCGTCTACATTAGCTCGGATAGCATTGACGCAAGCCGCCATTGTTGCTAAGATGGTTGGTGGGTGGAGGGGGAGTAGGGGGTAGCTGAATGAATTGTATTCTTTTCATTGGATCTTGTGGGGGATGCAGAGCGACAATCTTTTCGCATTGAATTTGAAAAATATAGAAAACGAACGAGAGAAAAAGAGGTTACTTTGCAAGAATTCTTTATGAATAGAAGTTGCGGCTCTTTACAAAATCGCGCGGCATGGTATTCAGACTATTTGGCAGTAGTCTATCTATTCTTTAGCAGAGTAATTCATTTGATGCTGACAACTGTATTGGCATGGGGAGGGGGTGATTCAACTAGAAGTTGCATAAAGGAGTTTTGGTTACGTAAAAGGGGTCTTCCAGGTTTTCTGGTATTAGCTATTGTAACGTCATTGATGGTAGGTGCATATGGTAGGTGGTGATTCATATCATAACACGCGGATTGTTGGGGTGACGGTGTGACCGCGATGTGGGGGAGGGGAGGTGGGAGGAGCGTACGTGTGCTCGCCTGTGCTCGAGTCAGTGCTCAGTACTCAGTTGATGGGTGCACGCGGTGGAATGGAGTCGCGTGGACCTGCGGTCCGCCACGATCTGTCAGCGTGGTGCCTTCATCCACTCACCTATTGGACTAAACAAGTGAAGTGTCATACAGTATAGGCTTCCTCATGATCTCAACTGTGATTTCAATCTAAGTGATTGTTAAGACATCCTTAACTCAGGGTGCAGTGCAATAATTCGATTCAAATATTTGGATCACCTTTTAATTTAGGGTACGATCATTCAAGTTATGACTTATGAATACCATGGATTACATTATTCATAGGCAATTTATTTTGTGATCGAATACGTGTGTACGGATGATCGATTTAAGGAATATAGTGAGTGTTAAGTGACGAAGGGTTAGGGTGAGAAACGAATACAGAAAGGATTATCCGAGCTCCATGTGACCAGAAAGACTCCCGTGGCCATGCGTCACGACTGTTTACAGCTATTGCTGAATAAATACTTGGTGGAGGTAGGTCAGTATACTATATTACGGGGCATTGTTTTGATTTGGTCAACTTCATGATTTGGTAAATATATGGATATTCAAAACACGAGAGATTAATGTTCCGATAACCCAGCATGGGATTTTCGAGTCTTTATCTTTCAAGTGTGTGCGTTATACATGGAGACAACCTAGTATGCAATTTCCGGATATCACTAACAGTCAGATAAAATTGAATAACCATGTGAATCTCGATACTATATTTGTTGCATGTTTAAGTTGTCCAAACCTTGTCGAAAACGATGTTCACAAATAGACGTATATGTTACTCAAGGTTAGATTTTGACCGTTTTTAAGAAATTTGACAGGTTGGGCAGTGTACTATAGCTCACCATATTAGGGTTTGAGTACGAAAAAAAAAGTGGACACGCTCCCATACATCGTCAGCAGAATTATTACCGAATACGTTCACGATTTTAATGTATCCTGAAGTGCATGGAATGTTTGTATTCACTTTATATGATGCGAACCACCCGTGCGCTAATGGTCTGGAATAGGGAGGACGGTCGATCGGAACATTCATCTTTCGTGGATGAGAAAGTATGAAAGGTAAAAAAGAGTTGCATCGTTATTTTACATCATGCGATGGATGTTATTGATTATGTAATTGTGGGATTTACTGACTGGAGGCAAACGTGTTAGATATATATACATACCTGTACCTATATATGTTATTGAGTATATTGATAGCCGCCCCGGTAAGTCAATTATCGCTATCGGTAGTAGACTGAAGTCACCGTTGGGCGTGGGTTCGATTCCCGCATAAGGCATGGGTTTTTGTAAACGTCCTTTCACCTATCATCACTTCATCGTTTCAATATCACCCGCTCATTCGTACCCCCGTATAACCTAGCTGTTGGTGGGGTTCTTAAGCAGCATTAAAAAAAGTATTTTGATGTACTTGGTAATTTGTCGTTTACAAAAAACTCACAACACTTTAACAAAATTGAGACATTAGCATTACTAATTATTGGTACACGTGCACTTGTATCTACGAGAGATGAAAGTTCCGATCGAACTTATCGACTATTCCACACCACTAGCGAACGGATGAATCGCGCCTTTATCTCTCTAGAATGCATAGGCCTACTATTGGCTATAGTAGGCCTACTAATTACGTATAGGCCTATTCGCTAGTTTGGGAAGTTTTTCTGAATACGAATTTTGATATATTTAATCGTTCAATCATCATTTGCTTATTTTCGAAAATAAAACCACACAGGTTAATACCTGTATCATTTGTTGTAGACTATACATGATGAAGGAAAGTAGATATCCTAGATGAAGTGGGTGTTAACTAAGGCAGCCATGTTTTGGCCATGACATTCATATTACTTGTTCTTTGCAAGTTTGAAATAATCTTTTCAGTCGGAGATCATCCATTCATAATATTTCCGATCGGCCAATAATGTGCCCTTAAACTTTGAATGTTGTCACTCTTTATTCCATTATTCTCATTGGTATTGGGATTACCGACGCCTATAAGGTACGAGCGTCTGATCTAGCGTCCGGAGAGTGATTATTGGGATGCTAAGATGAAGGATTCTTAGGCAATGGGAAGGAAGCGTTCGTGGTATTTTCTGTAGGAATCATCCCGCGGTATTGGCCTAGGCTTCAGAATGAAACCACGAAAAAACTCGGTAAAGATGGACGATGGTGGTGAAAGGACCGAGGCTCGATCTGCTCCTGGGTCACATGAAGCAATCCTGTTAGTACTCGGTATTACTGTGTAGGTATTATTTTATTACCAGGCAAACGCGGAATATGCGTTCTAAGATACTCGAAAACTCTACACACCTTGATCATATAAAATATATTTCATTCCGTTACTATCTAATCTAGGGAGCCGTGACTATCACTGCAACATTTTTCTGCTATTACTTCTATCTATTCGATGAATATATGAATTTATTATTTTCTCCAAAACAGCTGGTCCGAATTGCATGTACACACTTTTGATAATGTGTATTATTTTTGTGTTTACATTCGAAGAAAATTAGAATTAAATTGAACAGATTTTATTTTTCAATTAAAAAATAATGGTGTTTAACCTTATGGTGTTTTCAGAAACTTTGAAAAAGTATTTCTCAAAAATGGTCCAACCGATTTGACCCCAAAATTATGAAGTTCCAAGTTGGATAAGTTTGCGGATACAGAAAAAGTTTCATGTCTATCGGTCGAACCCTGCGACCTGTGCAGTGCTTAAAAACAAACAAAAAAAAAAACATAAAAAAAACACAGACAAAGCTCCATAAGAATAGGATGGAAATCTTCTCTAACGCTCATCTAATTTAATTTCTCAATTTTTCTAAATCATTTGCTACGAGTTTTGGCTATGTATAAGCCTATGTCCATCAAAATGGATCTAGCACCTTATAGCGCTATGTATAGTGAAGAAGAATTAATTTTGAAAAGAAAAATGACTCGTTCAGTATGAAAAGCTCTTCATTATCATTTGTAGGCTTGTATTTTTCCAGATCTCGTCTTTTCATTCATTACTTTTCTCTTTTAATAATATAGCCGAGATATTTTTATTTCTGAATTGTTCTGATTGAATAGAATGTTGATTTACAAAAGAATTACTTTTATTCAACTTTCTTCTTTAGTTCCATATATACTATAGAAGCTGCGACTTGCGAGTACTGTACACTGACTTCCATTTGACATTGTGGGCTATACCCTATTCAATCGGGACTTTTATTTCATATATAGTTTCTGCTTATTGCGACTTTTATTTAGGTCTATTCAATACGACGGTCAACGTTATTAAAGCTTTATTTGTAAAGAGTTAAATACAAAAAGATCTTTTTATCGTAATATTATAGAAGTTGAGTCTATTCATACATCGTAGCCCGATAAAGAGCTGTGGAACGTGGTTAGGGATATAGCAGCCCCCTCCATACCTATACAAAATCTTGGTCTCCCTATTGGATATTTTTATCAAATAGGTATTCAATGTGTGATGCCATTCATTTTTCTCGAAATTATTATCTCGATTTTATGAAATTAAGAATGGCTAGGCGAACGCATTGATAAAGACCAATCCATTCGACTGATGAATAGACCCATATAATTCCTACGTATATTTCATTTTATTTATTTACGTGTATGTGTTTTGATAGGATGTTTGTGTCATCACTTTTCTCACCAAAATTTCAGATAGTTATCGCAAATAATACTGATTATTCTCACCCGTAATAAATGAATTATTTACCATTAAAAATTAAGTCAAATCCGAATAAGCAGTACAAATGTATGTATCTGTGTTGGTCTATGATGACCTGTTGAATTTTGGAATCAATAGTAAAAGATACAATAAATTGTATTTGCGCTTTGTTTTTTGTATATTTGTATTTGCATAATATGATAGCTGCGCCCAAATATAACGTCAATAGCAAACCTATGACATAAAAGTGTATACGATATGAAGGGAGTTTATAGGGTAGTGGTGGAGTTTATTTTTAAAACGCAATAACGCCAATAAGTTACTCAAACAAGGTTTCGATATAATAGCCTCTTCGAGCCGAAAAATCACATCAATAAAAAAAATCACCGAATCAAGCAAGAATCACGGAAATCCAAAAAATCACGCGAATCCAAAAAGATAAAGCGAATCAAAATAATCGAGCGAATGAAAAAAAATCACCCAAATCAAGCAAGAATCATTCCAATCAAAAATAATCACGGGAATCAGAATAATCACACGAATCAAAAAAATAACGAGAATCAAAAAAAAAATCACGAGTAGACAAAAAAAAGTAGTCAAGTGTACAAAATAATATTAGTTGTTCACCCCTCGCTCCAAGCCACCCTACGTATACGAAACATCTGAAATTCATACTCATCGTTGTAACCTAACACAGAGGTGACAATGAATGAGAATGAATCAATATTTCAATAATTACTCAAATTTTGACTAACACCATTCACAATTATTATACGTCTGATTATTCTTAGAATACTTGTTGCGTTTTAAAATACCACAATAAGGAGAACGTACATTTCGGTTGAGTACAACGGTTATTATTATTCGTAATTACATAGATACATAGATACATTCTATTACATAGATTGCATGTATTCTGGTTGAAACCGACATATAGCTAATATCATACTTTCCTGGCTTGTTTTCCCGTAGGCCTATATCTTTATGACTAACGGACGGTTTTTTCACTGTGCCTTTAATTATTTACCCACTAACATAGTTTTCTTTGTTTGTTCAAATAAATACATGATACTAACCATGGTGAACAAAGTTATAATGGTCAAATGAGAAATGAAATAAATTCACATATATATATAATATATATATATATATATATATATATATATATATATATATATATATATATATATATATATATATATATATATTATATATATATAATATGATATAGAGGCCTATTTTATATATTCTTTTTCATCCATATGCTTCAATAGAAATAATTTTTCATCAGTAAACTCGTCTCAAGATATTAAATAGCAAATCCTTCCAGAGCGATCTGATAGGCGCTCATATATGGGTACACTGCATTTTGAACTTATGAAGATTGTAGATGTATTTTCGTTTTGAATATCAATTCAAGATTTGGGCCATATATGTCGTTTCGAAATAAGTAAATTATTCCGTAAGATTACAGCTGAAATTGAGCTCGCGATGCTATCTCTAACTCAGTTTGTCTACTTTGTGGACTTATTGCGTTTTGATAATATAATAAGTTCCACAATGATACTGTCGGGGAATATTATGAACTATGATTATCAAATCATTGAGTGATCATTTTTATTCACGCTTTTCTCAAACATTTCTTGTAATGCATTCAGTCATTCATATAGTCCATTCATATACATCACCATCATTCATGAGGTTGGTGAAATTGTTCCTTTTTTCCCTAAAATTCCGAAAGGTCTACGATTTTGGTGACCACGATTTCGGTGTCGCAAAAATATCACAATAAGCACAAGCCTTGAGGCAGTAAATAGATTACTGAGTGGGCAAATAACTTTTTTGTAATTTTTTAACAAAAAATCCTCGATTTTTAGATATTTTCAAGAGCTCTTGTTTCCGCATAATATTTGTAATACACGTTTTCCCAACACTTCACTTTCTCTGTCAATGACGTCCACAGTTCGCATACAGGAACTATTTAGAACAGTGAAGGGGTTGTATATGGTTTGTGGGTGGCGGTGTGGGGAGGGAAAGGGGGGGGATGTTACCATCCCTGCATTGTTATTGGTATTTATAATATACTCTCTCCATACAGTCTGCCTATATTTTTCCCATAATATACCCTCATCCTATTCCCGTATATATCCAAGCGATAATGCACAATAGTTTGTCATGAAATAAACCACAATTCACCACACACACAATGACGTAAAGTGCATCTATAGATTGACACAATGCACGTACTGGGTGTTTATTCAGCTTTGCACATCCTGTAAACATTGATGCAGCAATTGTGGACTGAATGAGAGCTGTCGACGAAAATGTCTGATGATGTATGTTGCTATTCAATTTAATTAGGCATATCATTGTTACGCTTCCTTTCATTTGTAAGCCTACCGTTGAATGCAGTTGTGGCTCTTATGATACTCGCTTTTATGTCAAGCATGCAATAGTATAATTTAGTTAATGAGAATGTATAGTTATATTCATATATTATCGACATTTCTCAATTATGAATATATGAAGTGATTATTTATGAAGTGAATAATGGGGAATATAGAATACAGCAGTGTTATCATGTCTCTGCATGTTTTATAATGTGCTTATGGTGACAATATTAATTATTTCTTAATCTCTCGTAAACTTATCGGTAGGCATAGAATTATAGTAGGCTACAAGGTTTTTCGCAATGAGTATAATAATCATGAAGCTTTTCCTATAGTTTTAAAATATAGTACGGTTTATGTAGGCAGCTATCTATGTTAGTGTATATTACAATAATACAATTCAGTTCTCCCGTATATAATATTGTAGTATATTCAAATCATTCATTGTGTGGAGAACTTGGTGATTTCCTTCAGCTGGATTTCACTCATATATAATACTAAGTTTGTTATGGTATTAAACGAAAAACAGTTCAAGAGATTCGATCTATACTGATCGATCGGATCATGCATGATAGATCGACTATACAAATATGAATGAAGCAGCAGATAGCCTCAAATTACCACGGATTGTCTAGTGGATCTCTACTTCGTAAAAATACCTATTATATGTGCAGGAATAATAGTTATATTTCCCTCTACTCTGCAATTAATTGTTTCCAAGAGAGGTGGAGGTGAAGGCTCAGATCGACCGTCTTCCTTATAACAATCATAATATAATTCGTCATAATCTCCCTGGAATTTATCCAGGATTACAAATAATCAATTATGAATGGAAATTTACACTTATTAGGTACATATAGGTTCCTTAGAAAATAGATATTTTAAAAGTGATAGCAACCATTTTATATCAGTCGTAACTGTCATTACTCCATATTGTGGAATAGGCACACCAAGTACTGGATAATTGGTATTTGGCAAAATATTCTTGTTGTGTTTTCTCAACTAAAAGTGTTTCTTTCCTCTTCAGTATAGATCTTCCTAATCAACTCTTAACAGCCAATCATTTCACTCGTTCATTCCATCATTTTACAAGACTCCAGTTTCAACTTCACAACACCCTGTTTGACAAATATTTAATAAGGAACATTGAATAGATTTCATGATTTTTATTATGAGATAAATTTCATTGTACTATTAAATATATTGCATTGTCTACGAGCGCGGTTAACATTTGGCGATCTGACGTTCTTTACGAAATGTGTTGCTGGAATTCAACGAGCAAGCGAGCCAAATTCATGAAGCTTGATACGATATATCGTGGAACATTCATGTCCAGTATATTGAATTACTAGTTTGGCATTTGTCTCCATTCATGAAGCGATGCGAAATAATAAGGTATTGTTTATATAGAATAGCTGGATCAAACAAACAAAAACAATAATTATTAATATAGTGGACTTGAATTTATCCATACCTATATTCAGGAGTATCGAAGCTGCGAGAGATATGTAAAGTCTTAGCTGTGTAAGCTCTCTTGTGAATTGACATACAGACAATTACTATTTGCAAACAATCGTTGGTTCGTCTTTATTTTCACAATTAACCTACTGAAAAACTAAGAGTTTGTGTGACAATATCATGCAATGTTTATTATATCCCAGTTTTATACTATATATTATATGTGCTTCATTTCTTCTCATGTCTTATATATTTATTCATTCTGGGTTAATTTTCACTATTATTTCAATATAATTGGATTTGGTTTCAGATAGATTTTAACGACGCACTTCAATGATAAGTGTAATACCAATAGGCGTTACATATCTTTAGAGTCAAATATAGGAGCTTGTAATATCCGACAACGCGTGCGTGTGAACAGGAACTAGTCCCATGGGTCAAGAAGAATCAATGTTTACGATCGACCGTCTCCCTATCTCAAACAAATAACGCACGGGTGGTTCGCTCCTTCATCTTTCGTGTTAACGAGTATATACCATCAGCTATTTCAGCCGCACATTGAAATGGACATAGCAGAATGACGTATCAACAACAACGCTAATCACGAAAGCTGTGATAACAATGAAGATTTTTTTGAATAGAAACACATACACACACACATACGCACACAAGCACTCGAAACAGGCAGGCGGGCAGGCAAACTATATAATATAATCTAAAAAGCTATAGGGTTTTTACCGGTATTTCATGAATAGCGCCCGCGAGTTGGGGAAAGAGGCTCTCCCTATGTACCTCAATACAATTCCAAAAAAGCACGAAATTAAATCCCCGCAATGCGCTTGTTTGTTGTCTTCTCGGTGAACAATTATAAAAAAAAAATCCGTTGTTCTTTTTCATTCAGTTGAAATTTTTATTTTCAATTCTTTTCTGTTTTTGTCTGATGGCGGATGAACGAGACAATACCGTGAGGCGTGTGTGCTTTTAGCGCCCCTTCCGTCTGAATGTATAAGCGCCGCGGTGCTTGTATACATATATACGTATATGTACATTTATATTTATTTACAGCTCACTTTTTCTGATCGTTTATTGGTCGCCGACAAGTTCGAATCTGTTCTACTGTAATATCGTCAAGACAGTAAATACAAATTCATCATTATCATGCACTGGACATTTTCTCTATATATGTCAGTGGTGGTCCCACTACTCAGTACCAGTTGTGGGGAGGCTATTTCCTCCAGAAAGAATAACTTCGTCAACGAAATCCCAAATGATTTTTTTTTATAAATATCACACTAGTTCACATAGGAAACAATATCGATAATTTGTTTCTTTAACATAGTAAGGCCCGGGATTATACAAAAGTTAGCGGATTACCTTGTTATCTCCATGGTTACACATGTTATTTTCGTACCTTCAACTAATAGTTAGTGGATTAGTTCTAAGATTCTTAAAACCGTGCCTGAAAAATTCGTGAAACCGGGCCAGAAGAAATGAATAGTAGGTCTATGGCTCGCCCATCGACAATCGGAAATTTAAATGTCAACAATGATAGTTGATTCACCAATTATTACTAATACGGTTATTTCTTAACGATGCCAAGGGTATTCGAAACAAGTTATTTTGGGGCACGATTGAGAAGAATGAACGACTTCAAAAAAACATTTTTCATTCGGTATACTCAACTTTAGTCCGACAGCACTTCAGTTTTTGCACGAAAGACCAATGATCGAGTGAGCCAGATGGAAGCTATGGCCATTGCCAGTTAGCATCACCAGATATTTCATTCGGCCCAATTATATATGTATAAACATGTGAACTTGAGTTTATCAAAAGATAAAAGATTTTCAAACTACGTACAGTTGATATCTTCACACTATTTTCGTTAGTATGAAATGATGACTTGGGAAATTCACTCACGTGTTCATATAAAATTGTGTAAATGAAGATAGGAATCACAATCAAATCAAATAACTCCATTCATTTTGTAACGTAAAAATATTGTATTCAATAAGTCATACAGATAAAACTCTTAAAATATTCAAGTACATCATTTCGATTATAATACCAAGTTGTACAAATGACACGCCTAAGGTTAAGATTTCACATTTGGTTGTTCTTTTTAAGAGAATATTATTTCGGAACATGTGTCATTCGAGTACGGTAATGTATTTGTTTGTCATTATAAAAACCTGAGAATTAACACTTACTAAAGTACCAGTTAAGCGACGATCGTATGATGGACTTTCCAGTGTTTTTGTGGTAACTTTGGAACGATATAGAATATCATTATTCTAAAATGATTGAAACACAAGAGTGATTAAATTCTTTCAAAATGGCATGCATTAAAATGAGCAGCCAATATTTCACAGGTACCAGGCAAAAAGACGTGTGTTCCATCTATTATAATGTTGATATCTGTGTATCGTTGCAAAGTTATACACTAAAATACTGATAACCCACTAAACTGAATCTCGTGCACTCATAATATAAATAATACATGGGTTCTAAAATAATTGGTACATATAAATGTGCCTATAGAATTACAAGTTCTCAGTTGTCATTAAAAGATGAGCTTGCTGTATAAAAACATTGCCCCTACTGATGATTTATCATATCATCATTTAGCATCACAGAAGTCTTCTACCCTAATAATATCACATTGTTTTTCGCTGGCGAACTTGTTGCACATTGGATCTCAGTTCGGTATTGGAAACTGGAACTCACAGTCAGCGCAACCAAGCTAAACAAACATCAAGTTATTAGTATAACATTTATAGACACACTATAATAGTTGAATTAATAATAATATTATATTATAATTATCAAAATTATAATATCAATATTATTATCTCGAATGAAAATGGAAGTGTATCAATAGATTATCATGCTACAAATGTTTCAATATAACCAATTCTATCTCATAGGCCCTATATGCCCTATTCAGTCCAATTGCATGAGAACGATTTTTATACATTGCCATCTCCATTATTATACGGGAAGGTAGATATCATTAACCGTTAATCAGTTTCCTTTCTTATCTTTCACTTTGTGCATCCAGTATCTTCAATGACTCAAGACACACTAATGAATCGACTGTCACAGTGATTAGATATCCATGTTTAGGAATTCAATCCGGAATTGAATTTCGATTTTAAAAGACTACGCACAGTTGCACACAACGGTTTTCTTTCATGGACTATAATGCGTCGAGTGCTGGCTTCTAGTTTTAGTGTGTTCAATGACAGCGTATATTAATAATACTTCAGGATATATTTAAATGTAGCTTGATGTGAGCACAATTTGATGTGACCACAAACAGAACATGCTGCCTAATGGAGTAATTGCGGATGTTTTACGCAACGCATTGCGCTCAATGGAAAACACATGCAATTATTTTACTTCATTCCATCATCCCCACAGTGTTCAATACGCACTCCGACTTGAGCTCACTTGAGCTGCAGTTATTAGTATTTTTCCAACCTTTCAATAATAATTGTAACCATTCTTAATCTTTCCATAATTTTTAAAAGTTTTTCAAAATTTTTTTGGGGTAGTCGATATATTTTAGTAACATTTTGAAGTAGTTCGATGCACATGTAAATTCATCACATCAATACGTATGTATTCATTGTAATAATTTGAATAATTATTTGAGTTTCATGACAGCGGTGATTCGAAGATGACAACATATTCAATTGTGTGTTACCTGTTTGAATTCCTCTTGTCCAAAGTTTCCAAGTCGATGGTACTGAGATCTGTTTTGCCAGAACATTTCGAGATTCATGAGCGGTAGATGTGTGTGCTGCAGATTCCAGGGGCGGCTCATTAGGTTGCTCGCAAGATCTAAAATGTCACGACCTCCGTATCTAACCTCCTGGAGGAACAATAATTGTGAACAGTTAGAAAACTAGTTATAGTAACTTATACATTATATTTGTCGATGGTCTCAACATGTTGATCAGCTATGTAAGAAACTCGCCTCATCTTGCTTTGCCCTACATACAGTAGCCAAACAAGTGAGTATTGACACCTGTAGAACGGTCTATTTTGCGAATGTTCAGTCACATATTCAGTACGGTATAACACTATGGGGAGCATCTATAAAGGCGGACAATGTATTTAAATACCAAAAAAAAGCAATTCGAATAATATGTGGACTGAAATATAGAGAATCATGTAGGAATATGTTTTGTAGATTGAAGATATTAACTGTGACTAGTCTGTATATACTTAGTGTATTACTGTTCAAATGGGATAATCCTGAATTATTCGAAGCAAATTCTGAAATGCATGGGCACTTCACCCGAGGCAGGGATAACTTCAGATTGAAGAATGTGTCATATAAGATTGCGGATAGAGATCCTATAAATGTCGGAGCATACCTTTTCAATAACCTACCAACCATTCTAAAACAGCAAAGCAGAACAAGGATAAATTATAAAAGAAAGTTACAAAGTTTTTTAGTAACCCATGCATTTTATAATATCGACGAATTCATCCAAGCGGCCAAACATTGCAATTGTAATTACTGTATTCATTTATAAACTTGACACCTTGAATGTCTTTTATTTCTGACAAGAGCAGCTCAAAACTCAACTTCTGCTGCTATTTTATCATATATGTGTGAATTTACTAATGTCTTTGTAATGTAATACTCTTACATTTTATTTATATGTATAACTGACAATTTTCAATACTCGTACAGATTTATTTTATGAATCAATGTGCACATGAGTGATTGTACATGTACAATGATGAAATAAATGATTTATTATTATTATTATTATTATTATTATAAGTTGATGACCATGCAGTGATTATGAATGTAAATATTCAGGGTGACTTATTTCGAGAAATTATATATTTATATTATTTCATCACATATTCAATCATTTGTAAAAGCATTCTGCAAAATTACAATGTAATTGTAATTTACAATGTAATGCAACATTTTATCAAAATTAAGAATCATTTCGCAAAAGGGTATTTGGGAAATTACACCTTTAATTTCCAATTCATAAGTCTTGTTTTCTCAATTATAAATATATGTCAGAATTCTATGAGAAACTAAAAAATCTCATGTGTTCAGTTTGTCGTTCAGTATTGACAATTACAGCCATGATTGTGTCACTCGTTCGCATCGTCTAGGACTCTAGGTCGCTCAAAAAAGTGTAGTTCAATTGTGCTTGTGAACCAGCGTATAATATACTTGTGAATCATTATTCATCATTACATGCCACATAAATTATAACTGCTTCAATAGACATCGTGAGTTCCAAATGATGTTATTGTACTAAATTTGATACTTTTGGTAAGGTGTGGTTGATGTTCTATACATTTACCAGATACTCGTATTGTTTGAACTCGTATCTCTGGGTCAGTGGATGCATACTACTCACTACTGTGACAATTATGAATAATGTAATTTCATATCGTTATGAATGCCTTTTTTCTTGTAATAGAATCATATTCTTTCGAGCGATAATTTTACAACGTAACCCTACCCTTGTGAAGTGTAAGTTTGTTTACAGTTCAAACAGTCAACCAATTATGAATTACCACAAATCATCCCGACCAGAGGTATGATTCACCTTTTATCAATTTCATAAATGACGAGTTAAAATATGAATAATGTCAAAAAAATATTATTTGAAAACTTTTCCATCAATGAGAATCGTAATGTGAGAATCGTGATTGGTGCATAGGCACCAATTCCTTGCTTACCATAGTCATAAAGTCGACTTCCTCGCTCTCCGGTGAAGAACTTTTCGATGACGTGATCGATACACTGTCCTCAGAAACATTATCACTGCTGAAGATTGATGTTGTTGTTGTTGTTATTATTGACGACGAAACTGTGCTGATGCCAGAATCACTGTCACAGCTTTCTTGCATCTTATTGAGTTCGGTCGTTGCGATTTCTCGACATAGGCCCAACACCTTCGATGATTCGTCGTCGCTCGTAATCTTATCATCAGGTATCGATATTGATTCTTCTTTTTCCAGCTCTGTTTCGTCGTGCAATTTCGTATTACATTCAGTTTCGTCTTCGCTAATAGAGTTTTGAATTTCTTCTTTCATATTGCCAGCTTGGAAAGATTCGTAAAAAATAGCGATAATGCTTCTGTCAATCGAAAGAATTGGTTCTGATCGTTTTAGCTTTGGTATGTTGGAAGTTGTTGAGCGAATACCATCCGTTGTGTTGTGAGCTTTATTATATTTCACCAAATCGTGAGCTATGATTCGGTCGATCAACGAAGATTCAATTAGTGGAGGTGTTCTTGTTATTTTTCTGTTCAGTTCGCGGTTGCATAATTTGTTTATTACGTTCTCGAATGACGAGGTCGATGAGGCGTCATTGGATGTCTCACAGCTTTGGGTTGCTGTCTTCTTGCTGATCAGGTTCCTTGTAATGTCCATCAACAGGTTGTTTGCCAGGACGTGCATGGCTGAAATCAAAATTTCGAAAAATTTTATTATCATTTCAGAATGAAAAAGCTGGAAATCACTTGATGAGTGAAATGTTCACTTTCATTCACAAAAATGTCAAGATCCTTATAACCTATTCCGGTTGATATTCAAGTCTGAATTTGAGGCTGATTTGTGGTGAATAGTACTGAATATAATTCTGAATAATATTGGTAAAACAATCTAAAAAAAATATTTGCAAAACTTCTGAATTGGTTATCATTAATAACCCGGCAACAGCACTAAAAAAACATAAGAAAACCATGCAGATTCACTTCAATTCTACAATAAAACAACGGAACACAACCACTCTTCGACAAGAAAATACAATAAAATTCAATAACTGAATTCAAATAAACTTACTGTATGAATTACAGGTAAAATAGTGATAATACAGAGTAAAACTCACATGGACTCTTGAGATTTTGCAGAACGAGACTCGAGCAAATCGACTACACACGACTGCTATCGGTTACAGAATGATCGCTCGAGTCGCCCGTCTTGTCAGATGGTAAACATTGGGTTTGTCGAACTTCACTGCGGGACGAAGTTATGATAATATATGTACCAATGAGATAAGAGATAAGGCATATCATGTTGGCATAAATCATTGCGATTATGACGTGGTCATGAACGAAATGATACTGTCAGACATTAAAGGTATTTGTATTCACGATCGAAAGAAGGTTCTGAACGATCTTCTCCCCTATCTCACATCATTAGCGCGCGGGTATTTCGCGACATCTTCCGTGGAGACTATAGTATATTAGCACGCAATGTTTATATTTCTTATATACTTCAAGTGTACCGGTTCCTTTAATTTTGTTCTATATTTAGATGAGCAAGTACATGTGCATTTTGTACGTAATCGGTTTGTTGGCTTCGTTATAGCGGCATACGTGATTATTTGAATAGTGTTTTTCTTTTCTTTCCCATTTCTACAAAAACGTCATGAGTTTTTACTTTGCTAGAGCCGTGTAGTTTAGTGCTGTATTTTGATGGTGCATCAAAACACTGTCCATTTCTTTCCAAAAGTAAATCAATATGATTTGATAAAAAATTCAATAAGATGAAGAAATCTGGAAAAAATGATTATCAAAATCGTCAAAAAAAGTGATAATCAGCGAATCAAATAGTTAACATTGGGTCCTTACATTTACATTCCAAAATACCATGAATGATTATCATGATTGATTATCAAAAACATGAAAAAAGTGATGATCAGCGAATAAAATAATTAACCTTGAATCCTTACACATTTACATTTTCGAAATACCATAATATATTTTTAGTTGTATACCTTTGAAAATCATAGGTTAAACTTGAAATTGTTTTCATGTATATACCGTCATTGAGATATCCACACATTCATGACGGTTCCATACATATTATGGTACTGGAAGTTTGATCCCATCATTGTTCGAAATTTATCGTTAAACAATTGATATTCCTCAAAGTTGACTCCTATGTGCACGATTCAATTTACTGTTTAGAACGTTTTTGTCAACTAGGCCTATAGTCAAACTGTTGTGCTTCTGCCTTCTGCTATGAGTTGCAATTCAGGAGAATCGTTCATCCTTCTCAGATCATAAAAAATATCCTCGCGTGCGTGAAATCCTGCGTGAATCGTAACAGTTCTCTTGAAAATTGTAGCTTGGACTCGGTTCAGTTGGAATCATTTTACATAATGCACGCACTAAAATGACGAACAATTCGATTAAAATTCCTCGAAAAAATCGACTTGTTCATTATTAGGCCTACACATTCTTAATATTCTGAATATCCATAATACATACACACACACAAATATACATAATATATAAATATGTATATATATATATATATATATATATATATATATATATATATATATATATATATATATATATATATATATATATATATGTGTGTGTGTGTGTGTGTATATATACTGTGAATTGTATACTTTCCATAACACTTGCTATATATAACTCATTTCTATTATGTATAGAAATCGATTCCTATAATTAGAACCTGATTAGTTTATGTGTGAATCCGTGTGAGTGCGAATGTGAGTACACCCCATTGTATGCCGAACCTGATTATATCCTCCATCTCTAAAGTAAATTCTCCTATCACACATTTCAATTAAAAAGTTTTACTTCTACCTGAGATTTAATAAGTCTATCAAATCGCATGGATGGACTGTGTATATATACGCATACAGATCCTTCTATAGCCAAGTTTATGTTCGTATACTGACATGGTCATAGGTTTAATTAACAGTAATTTTCATCCAAAGTTGCAAATCCGATTGACTGTATTCGGTCGACAGAGCATCATCATTTTCTCTCTTACTCGTTCGTGGTACTCTGTCTCTGTCGCACCCTTTGTGAGTGTCTTCTTAGTCTTGTTCGTTCAGCATCGTAATGACTGCACTTGTTCTCATTTGACTTCCTTTTGATTTGGCTCTCTCAGTCTCTACCACCGCAAGTATATTATATAGGGATCTCGGGATGGTAAGGAGGGTTGGCGGGAGGGAGGGAGATTCTCGCATGGTCTATCAGTACCTAGTCTTCATTGTTCGAAATCAAATCCAACTTTCAATGGTTCTCTCTCGTGATGCGGACCCAACTATCCAACTTCAACATTAATGAATGGACGTAAATAACCTCCACACACACACACAAATATATATATATATATATATATATATATATATATATATATATATATATATATATATATGTAGAAGAATCCGAAGTTCAAAAACGCGTCCATTTCTTGATCTGTTATCTTATAGGATAGTGCAACTTTTTACCATCGTGATTATATAACTTCAATTACGAGAAAAAAAATTGAAAACTTAATTTTCTCGTACTATAATCGCATATACGTCGAATTACCTAACATGCACATATTTACTCGAAAACTATTGCCCTCTGCATTGGATTCAATATAGGAATACTTTACACACTTAAGAGTTTATCTCTTTACGTCCATGCAATCAGGCGTATACGGTTAAGAAATGTGTATTTTTAATCACATACGCCTGACAATCAGGATTTTAGAGATGACAAGTTATTACCTACATCATCTTGAAGGTATTGAGAATATCTGTGTTTCCTCGTTTTCAGAACTTCGACATCTCATACCGTTCAAAAGCTATCAGCAAAAACCTGATATTCCGCTAAATCGACGCAAATATTCCTACAGCACACAATCGGCATGACGCATTCCATGTCTTCTGAAGCTCAATGAAATCACTGATATTCCCATCTTAAACTAATCTAAATTGGAAGATTTTCCTTTTTTTTGGTACATTCTATCGCCTTTATATTTTCTGACAATTATTTCTCTTCTTCATCGTTTCAATTTTTTTTTTATACATTATCAAATATAATATCATTATCCACCTCTTTCCACTCGGTGATCTTCAATTTAACATGAGTCGCCCCTGTG
This sequence comes from Brachyptera putata, assembly GCA_907164805.1. Lineage (NCBI taxonomy): Eukaryota > Metazoa > Arthropoda > Insecta > Plecoptera > Taeniopterygidae > Brachyptera > Brachyptera putata. Next base: position 23,452,037 of record OU015464.1, on the reverse strand, counting down.
GCTCAGTCAACTATCGCTAGCGGTAGTTACTGAAGTCACCGTTGGACATGGGCTAGAATCTCACATAAGGCACGGGTTTTTGTAAACGTCTTTTCACCTATCATCATTTCATCGTTTCATTATCATCTGCTCATTCGTACCCCCTTATAACCTATAGCTGTTGGTGGGGTTGTTGAGCAGTATTAAAAAAACTTTCTTCATCCGTCTGGTGAATAGTTTATTAGCGGGGGTGGAGGTGGTGAGAAGATAGGCGTTGAACGCGTGGTGAAGAGAGAGGACAATGGCGGTCAGATCATCATAGAATTATTGAACAATGGTAAATGCTTTTATTTGGTCTCTGTATGTCTCGACCATATTTGCAACAATAATGAACCAGGTGTTAACAAAAGAAGCGAGTTGCATCATGGTCGTATAGGGGAAGGATGAAAGTTGGGCACGAGAGGTTATCTCATTAGGATTCTGTTTATAATTTACTGTCTGGATGCAATGTGATGAATAAGTTCACGAGAAGACTAGTTGAGTATCCATCAATTTACACGGATTTGTTTGTGATATAGAAATTCATATACCAATTCACATTCTCACAGAAATTCAATTGAATGGAAAATGGAATTATATAAAATATATTTCTATCACATTCAATATCTTTCAACCATCATTTAAAATACCTCCAATGGTGGGTCTCATCAGTAAAAAAATATGAACATCATTAACACTCTACAATTACCGGAATATCGATTGATGAGTGATCTTGCCTGTGTTATCAATTCAATGGAGAATATCTGATCCACTTCAGTCTGATTACTTGATTAGAATTCTCCATTTATTTGATGCTATATATGGTGGTGTATTCGATTATTTATTATCATTTTAGATGAAGTGCAGCGTATACATCATGCAGGAAATAAAAGCTTACAATATTTTAGCGAATTTTTGAGTGAAATCCGACGTTGACTGCATGTGATTGATCTATGTGACAAAATGGCGTATTTTCCATGCATATATCCGATATTAAATGTTGAAGTGTATGTGTGCCACATCAGACTTTATATATACAGTTAATATCAATGCACAACCCAATTTGTATAGCTTCTTATGTATACACTCGTGCATCAAAGAAATCTTTACATGGAATACTTTCCAGCATCCCCCAGCTTGTGTATAGCTACCTTCATCTTAGATTCCTTGGAGCGTGACGTATGGCAGTTGCGTCTTTTCGTTACTGAAGATATGAAATCAAGGCGGCTGAGTGAGTGGCCAAGAGCACGACCCATGAGTTCAAATCATGATGTAGAGTTGCAGACCATGTTCCCAACCTGTGGGTCACGGACATATTTGCACTAGATCTCCGAAATTATTTCAACTCAATTAATTTCATATTCATTACATTTATTCTAATGTATTTTATTGTATATATTTTATTTCAATTCATTTTATAGCATTTTCATGAAATAGCTCGATACTAAATCTACTTTCAAAATTGAGATATTCAACCTGCTTGTCTGCAGGCCACAATATATTGGTGTCAGAATGTATCATGAATTATGAATATATTGGTATAGTTGGCTTGGAACTGACCGATTTCCTACGGATTTATTCAGTTATTTTATTAACTCATTACAGATTGTTCTTAAAACAGGTGGTAATTATTACTCTCATGAAATCACAATCAAATATACTCAATAAAATTATACTTTGTTATTTTATATATTTTTTCATCGTTTTTTTCCCATCATTTTCATTTTCTGTCTGATAGATGAATTTTCTAGGATCTCAATCCTAATTCTTCCTTGATATGCCTATTGTAGGCCTATAATTAGAACGTCATAAAAACAATCTATCAATTCCTGAAAAAAAATCTTGTATATTATTCATCAGCATTTTATTCATAGTATAGGGCCTAATTCTATTCAACGACGCCAATATGTCTTAACTATAATAGTCGACATTTTAGGCTACAGTGCGTCGTTATAAGCCAAGTATAAATAACGAAGAATAAGTATTCGCCTTACTGACAGGAAAGTCCCAGTATTCCTCGTGATGATCTGTTGATGCTGACAATAGGTGCTTCTCATTACCACACCATCAGCCTCTTCGTACCAATGCGACGTCTGATGAGATGAACAACGTTGAGTATTACGCTGATAAGATTGATTTTGAGTCTCCAACACTATACTCAATCATCAATCCGAAAAATTATCACTAGATCAATACGAAAAATATCGTTCAAATTCATCATTTATGGAGACAATAATATGGAAATACTTTTTTTTTCAACATAAACTTTTCACTCGGAATGTATTATTGGTCGGCCACTGTTCTCGATTTCAATGTGGAATCAACTTACATAGTCGCCAGGCAATTGATTGTTTTTCAGTTTTTCAGTTGATTGTACATTGAAACGTTGCTGATTGAAATATGATGAATATTTGAGTAATACCCAACTCCGTAAACCACGAGTAGGGCTATATGTATTCGCTTCTGGAGAAAAATTACAATTATGAACGTGTGTTGTATAATCATTCACCATGAATCATTCTCACTTACAGTTCGAAAGACACCAACAATGTACACCATGCCACAATTAAATTATATTATGCTTCTCTAATTTCATGAACTTTCAGAATGAATTTTGCTTTGTAATTTGTGCCTTATGCGTTAAGAAACAATATTTCTGTCTTTTTATTGAAACTTGAAAGACCTTCCACGTTGAAGGTATGTGAATGAATGATCCATTGGCACACTCGGCCGTTTGTGTCTTTATTGGATTTGATGAAATCATTCCAGCTTTTAGTAAATTAATACAAATAGAAACTAAACGACTCAGTGATTTTACATATTGTATTCGTATTAGGTAAATAAATATAAAACAGGCAATACATAGCATTATTTTATGATTACATCCAATATCTATATAAATATACAGAAACATTCATCAAGTGGAAATATTCAATTCAACAGAAAGCCCTTATTGTTACAAGTTGATCAGGTATTTCACTGAGGATATGCACAATGCACATGGTCAGAATCGATCTGAATAATGCCATTAATATGAACTCATTTTGTCCAAGAGATGATAAATGGTTTCATTGTATTTTCAAATTGATCGAAAACAACTTATTTCCTAATCGCCTTTTTGTTTCTCCACAAGTCAAAAAACTTCATGAAAATTCGTGAAACGGTTCACATAGGGCCTACCATCTAACTAAGATCTTACAACGGTCTTACAACTCAATACAACGGTTTGAGTGATATGCGATACATTTATAATATTGCAATGAAATATATCAAATAATAATTTGGTGTGGATTTGATAGTAACATATTGCACAAGTTTATTGAGTATTGATGAAAACTTGATCACTAAATGTGTATAGTCTCTACTCTTAACTGTGGAAATTGAATAATCATAGCAAAATGAGCCTATTTAATATCCCTCTTCTTATTAGTTGTCACTTTCTACTATTTATAATAAGTTGATAAATGTTCTCAATAGGGTATTCTCAGATTATAACTCTTTTGATTTGGAATGAATTTCATATTTCAAACAACTCACTAATTTCACGTTTGATATTGAAAAAAATATTGAATTTAATATTTGAATCTTTTTTCTCGAAATGTGAGATTATGGGCACTTTTAACTACTTCAGGTTAATTTACGGAGCTCCCATTTCGAAGTATGAATATTTCATGTGTTTTCTGATACTATTTTCTATACAATAGAAATATACACTCATATTATATCATAGGCTATTTGTCACGTGTATATATCTCTACGAATTTACACTCATTTCTATTACAGAATTCCTTTCTTGATCCATACACCTTGTGTATTTGAATAATATGTATACGATTTATATATTTTTTTCATTCAAATGATTCATATTCGAATAGTCGTAGGCCCCACTATGTGTCACATTTGAATTTTTTCCATGAAGTCTTTTATCAAATTCATTTTAAGTGGTTTCGATGACGTAAACATGGCAAAAGTCGACATTTGAACTTTATTCTCAATCCTTTTCTACGTCTCTTGATAGAACAAATATTACCCATCATGTTAGAATTCTGTATTTTCGCTTCATGTTTCAATATCGAATAGCACCGATATGATGTTAGCTCAATGATTAGTAGTGCGACACTGATGATGCCAGTCGCCAATAAACCAATGAGAACAGGGCTTATTTGTTTCAGACGAACCTCAGCAAATATCTTTCTTTCATTGACATCTTCTGGAGGCCAGTAAAATAATAGTTGTCGTTTTATAATGCCCATTTCACGGAATTGATGTAAGCTGTAAAAAGGAAATAATGGCAATAACGTTCTACAAAAATACGTATTCAATTTAAAATAACAAATTTCAATCAATATGAAAGAATATAATATCGTTATTGTTGCTTCCTTCAACTTACAAGTGGTTGAATAATCGTCGATATGGGCATTGTTTTTGGGTGATCATTGCCAGTGATTGTGAAATGAATCGTTCAGGTATAATACTGTATCTACAGGATAGTTTTTTGATTGCTGGCAAAGCGTATTCTCGTGATCCTAAAATAGCGATTTTTTTGTAACACATGGCACCAATTGGATTCTTCGACCTGTCTATAAACTTATCACCTAGTTTCGTAAGGAATGGATCCGTTAAATTCTGTGGAAATAAACATAATATCGTACATTATCACCCTAAATTCGTTTGATTATTTTCTGGGGGAATTATCTATTCATTTAAAGGACATCACAACCCTGAAACTAGATTCTGATTAACAATGACGTTATTTATTCACATAATTTTAACGAAAACGAGTCATCATGATATCAATTCCGGAAATTATAATTGATTTTTTGTCCTCCAGAGGCCATGGTTAGTGACGTAGGCATTACCGATTCTGTGTGGAAACATGAAAAGAGTCGAGTAATGTCTACGTCACGTCTCGTAAGAGGGGCCGGGTCCTGCAGGACGAATGAATTCATCAAAATTTCCGAAATTAAGATGATGATTTTTAGTGTTTTGTAGTATTAGGGAAATAAATATCGTGATTATTCGTTCAAATCTGGTTTCAGGATTGTGATGTCTTTTAAGCATTTATTGTGAAGCATTACTTTTTTTTGAGCTCTATCATCTATCATGATATCATTTATCATCTATCATCATATTCAATTGATTGCTAATTCATCATTTAGCCGAATACGGTTGCATGAATTTTACCAATGAATTGAAGAAAGTTCTGATTAAACTTGACATTTTACATTAAGTTATATGTGAAATGTGCGTACATATTACATTTCACATAACTTGATGTATCGACATAACGTTTGAGTTGCGTGCCTGCATTATCGGATTTGAAGAACAGAAGAAGTACACATATTCAGGAGAAAGACTAGAATAAAGAAAGTTTAAACATTCGAGAGAAATGAAATTATCATCACCTACTTCGAATAACATTTTTCCAGTTACATTCTCAACTGCTTGAAACTTGTAATTACTGTCCTCCGCAAGACCCTGAAAGGTGTCGAATGGTAACTGCGCTTTCTGGTTGGCAAGATACGAGACAAGCGCGGCGGAGTAGCCTCCCAGTAGCACTATAGACGAGATGCAAGCTATGAAAAATATGATACGTGCTGCCTTAGAAGTGGGTGGATCGGCCTGACCTAGTGATGAAAAAAAATATGTGATATTTTACCAACAATGTAACTGAAATATCAATATTCACAACCGAAATCACAATTCATAAAGTAATTATAGGTTGAGCGAGTATATGATCAAAAAAATTATTATATGGAATTAAAATTGGAATACTGTAAAATTGGTAATCTAGAAATTCTGAACCGTTATATAAATTTTCACCTTGCTGACAGAATAGTCCCAGTACTTGTAGAAACGAATCCGGCAATTGGTACTTGTCATGACCATCAGCCTCTTCGTTACCAAGGCGACGTCTGATGAGATGAACAACATTGAGCATTATGCTGATCAAAATGATAGAACTCAATATGGCAGCCCACAAGAATGGAGAAAACGGGGACAGAAAGTCACTCCATGCTACAGTAACTGAGTCAGGTTCCTTGAGGAATAACCTTAAACTAATAAAACACATCGGATAAGTTCTTATTACTTTGATGAAGAATCAGATTTTCTGGGCTTGTATCAAAATTAGTTACATCTCACTCAACACAGTCAACATAGTCATAATGAGCAAATTACTCATTTATTCACTCCTTTTCAGTCACTTTTCTATCTCCATTTATTCAAACATAATTAATACATTTTATTCAAAATACCTAGATGTTACTATCGGTCTCAAACAATCGATGACTGACAATCTTTCTACGGTTATTGTAAAATCTGCCACTCCAAAATGAACTTCATCTCTAACAATCATTCCTATCATGCCATTCCACGTCCCGTTGGCTGTACGGCTTCCATACTTGTCACCATGAGGAACTTTGGTTGTGAATTTAGTTCTGGAAAATAATAATATGTTTAATTCATATATTTCCACATATGAGAAATACGAATTATCCTAAATGTTGTGTGAATAGTATTTGTTTCAGAAATGCATGTACAGTACATATCTATGTCATCTGTGTATGTGTAATGTGTGTACATTTCGTAATATTTCTGTACAATGAAGTTACCTGAAATTCAATCGTTCGCTTAGTCTCTTCCACATCTGTCCAAAAATACCGCCTATATCGACAACTTCATTTGATTCATTCAGGCGTATCTTAATTGCTGGTTCACTCTATAAATAACAATCAAGACCAAATTGATATGGATATTATTCTTCGAATTGATATATATTGATGGTGTGAAATGATGATGGTTTGGTGAGAAATTACTGAACGTTCATGTTTAATTATAATTCATCTACATACGTGTATTATCGCTGCCCTAAGGAAAACTCCCTGTAGGTCACTGCGTCGTTTATATAAGGCAAGTGTAGTAACGTTCAGACCTTCAGGTCCCCAGCGCCCATAATGACTTTTGATAAGTGGCCCTCCTTCAGTTATCCTGTAGACTTCAGTCAGGACTACATTGTCACCCTTGCGCTCAGCAACTATCAACTCGCAGTCAAAAGGTATATTCACGTTATCTAGGACTTGTTCCAGCGATGATCCTGACTCAAGGAACAGCAGCCATCTTGGATACGACGATAGCTTCCAAGCATTTTGTAACAGAATAATATCAATTCATAAATAAATACAGTAAATATGTAATTATTATTGATGCTGTTTCTTACATGTTGCGTTTTTCATTCACTGATTACTTTACGATCCAATTCAGGTACAGATTCTCAAGTATTTTTGTAGTCACTGGAGTGAGGTTCGAATGAGAGGGGATTTTATTCTTTCTCCATGGTAAAAATAGTATATTTCACAGACTATGAGTATTTTTTTATAAAGTCATATCAACCCCATCAATTTCAGATTTCTGATGATACGATTTCTCAATCTCACGCATACAGTTGTACTGAAACTGTCACTGTTGTTCTACTATGGAGACATTATGGCCTAAATATTATTCCGTTTTTCTCTCAACTGAAAATAATAATTTCTGAAGGATCATTTAATTTTTTTCTACACTGAGTCCTGAATTTATCAGACTGTGAAATGAATTATATCTACCTAGTTTTTCCGAAGTATTTCTTATGTATTATTCACATACATAAGATTTTAGTTGAAAAAATATCAATGATGTCCATTTGAAATATATTAAATCGATTCTTTCATTCATAAAAAAATTATAATCTGTCATATTCAGTTCATAATCTTCACTCCATATTATCTACTTCTATGACTATAATCGAACCATAGATGATTTTGAAGGTGATTATACTAACAGTGCTCAAGTGATGGCGTAGTACTTGTCCTCTACCTCGTGGCAACATCACGTGAAGAGGACGATTATCAGGACACTCGTATTGTTCACTTCCTCCTTGCAAGACGACCGTGCTTACAGCGAGTTGAGACAAACCTTTCTCAAGTCTGTACAGCGCGTGAGAGTAGGCAAGTGTCGCGTTTTCTAGACGAATCAGGACGATGCATCCTGTTTTAAAGGACTCTCTCATATCCTTGATCACATCCAAGTACTCTCCATCGATATTTGACGTACACTCTCCAGAGGATGTTATCGCTAGTATGAATAATATTCTCAAATGGATGGTCATACTTGATTCATTTTTTATTACTGTATATATAAATGCTTCGAAATTTCAAATAAAACTTCTGAGATCACAAATGACCAGCATAAAATAACTCTATAGTCATAGTTCTACGTTCGATTGGTCTTCATTCTCACTTCCCACGCAGTGTGTGATCAGCAATGTTTCATAGTAATGATATCTTCATTAATTACTCTCCATTAGAATCAAGTGAAGTCATTAATATTTAATTCACACATCTAGTTCTTTTATGAATACTTCAAGTTTCTCTATTCACTTGAATATCAATATTTATCCAATACGTATACATAAGAACCACATGAAATATTATGGATATATTGTTCAATACGTTTTTATTGTTCTCTAAGGTTATTTACATTGTAATGGTATGTCATTGTTTTTTTCGATGATTTTTTTTTCTGTGCACTTACTGCTTTATATATAATTGTAGCCTATTCGTATTTATTCACAATGTGGAAATGTACTTATCAATCTCATAAATATTCAAAATTTGCTTCCATATCATAACTAGGTCACATATAGAATCCCAGTGTGTATTTAAGCCGACAGTGCAAATAAAAGTATTCTCATTTTTATATCACTTTTTACCATCGCATTCCGTTGTTTTAATCATCGATTCCGCTGATCCCAAGTGTACATAGCCGTTCACAGTTATGCATTAGAGAACTTTCCAAAAATTCAAAGAGTTGTCCTAATTTTTTCCATCAAGTTTATACATTCACTAGGATCTTTATCGATTCACTTCACACAAGATACCTTATATCACAATATCGGTATACCATCATCATTGACAATATTTCTAATTGCAGAAACTTACTCTCCGCTTCTCTTTCACGCTAATTTTCAATCTTTTTGGTCGTCGAAAGTTCATTGATGTATTATGTATTTTCTTGAACAAATTTGAACGAGTTCCAAATGAATACACGTTGGATAATATTTCAGCAAATAGTAGAGCAATGCTAACGCCAATACCAGAGGCCATGACAGTCAAAATAGGAATGATCTCTGTGAAAGATACTTCTGTTAGTTTCAGGATTGCTGTCTCCATCTTTTGTCGATCAATTCGGAGACGTAGGCGTTGCAAAATACCAGTATCACGTAGATACCGCAAACTGAAACAAACAAACAAGAACCAAAACATTGTCCAATTTTCTATGTGGAAATTACACAAATACTTTATCCAAATTTCATATAATATAGTGTTTTTTAAATCATATTCACTTATGGTTGAAGAGATGGCGGTATGGATATCCTTTCTTTGTAACCATGGACAACGGTCGAATAAATACTTTCTCCGGTAACCATACTATTTTACACGGCAGTGTTTTTATCTCTGTTTCATAATAGGAAATTTCTCTTGTCCCCATGAATGCAAAATTTTCGTGACATATTCTGTGTAGACTCTTCTTGTCATACACTGGATACATGTTTCCATTTTTCGTTGTGTAGTACTTGGTTACTTGTTCCGATATCAGGTTATTGTCACTGGAGTTCTGATGAGACTGAAAAAGAGCACACACTGTTTACAAAATACCAAATTAGTTCTACTAATATAAAATCGAGTATCATTCCTCATTCGCTCTTCAATGTATCTTCATCAGTTGTGTATCCGTATGAAAATAGTACCTATGGACCGAAATGGTCAAACCACGGACAAAAAAGTCCGGTTTTTGGACCGAAATGGTCAAACCTCGCAACTAAAAGCGGAAAGAGCGGAGAGCTTTCTGAATCTGCACCCTCACAGCACGATTTTTTTTTATATTTAGACGCATTTCATCGTTGTTACTCGAAAATTTATTCGGAATATATATTTCTATTGTACTACGTATATCATACACAATTGTACAAATTATATTATCAAGGAAAATGTACTTGGGTTGGCCTAGCCAACAAATGTAGGCTCCACGCGTGGCCAGAATACACCACTAACCAATTTACCACTTCTCTGGTAGTTCTTTCTAATCAGTTTATAACCTGGTCATCAGACAGATGACGGCTATCCATCAACAAAATCAACGATTATACATCATTGTCATATTTGCATTGGCCTAGTGTTGGTATTTTCAGGCAGGCCTCACTTTGATACAGACGCTATCAGCATAGAACTCGATTGCATTTCAAATAGGCGTTACGTATGGCTATTGCAATCTTTGCTTATAATTTGACGATTGTTGGTTGATAGTCCGTCATTGTCTCTCGCGGAATAACAGTTACTCGTGTAGGTAAGAAATTCGGTTAATTTTAACTATCATCAAATCAAATCAGATCACGATATGTTGTTGTTTTTCTAGTTTGGATGGATATAATTCTTCAATATAAAAAAATCGAGCATCACTTAATCTCAACGAATACTTTGAATACTTCAAGATCATTGGTTGAGGTATTTACTCGTATACTTGTTCCACTTGTTGCAGATGTTATGGTAAACCTTACCTCAATCAAGTCCAAACAAGCGTTTTTTTCCAATATGCCTAATTTGTAAGTACCATCTTCTGCAAATCCTTTCATATTTTCAAAGGGCAATACCATTGTCTGACTCGTAAGAAATGATATTAGAGCAGCTGAGTAGGCGGCTAGAATTACGATGGACGACATACAAGCCATGAAGTAGACAATACGTAAGGACGCTGACCTCGGCGTCTCATCTTGACCTATCATACATAAATCAATTAGATATCACTTGTTAACTTCAACGGATGATATTTCTTCATCACCTGTACACGTGATCGTTGTGGAATTTGCGCCATCAATTATAAGCTTTGTTCCGAAATACAATTACAGTCGGTTAAACGGTTTTTCAGAAAAGGAAAGAAACAGTTTTGAAGGAAGTAGACCTACTTGAAATCCATCAAAATGAGATTGAATTGATTCTTTTGGGTGAAATAAAGGTGAAGGACGTTCAGAAAAAACTATGCATCATGCAGGACTCGAACCCTCGCCAGACCTGACTACCGTTTCTAACGCAGTAGTTAGTGTGTTGAGTCACTAGAGTGCCCGAATATATATATATATATATATATATATATATATATATATATATATATATATATATATATATATATATATATATATATGTATATATATATAACATATAAAAAAACATATAGGCCTATATATATACTTGTATATAAATATTATGGATTCATTTTTGGCTCATTGTGTTGCTATACCTTGCTGGCAGAATAGCCCCAGCACTTGTAGTAACGAATCGAACAATTGGTACTTCTCATGACCATCAGCCTCTTCGTTACCAAGACGACGTCCGAAGCGGTGGACAACTGTCAGCATTATGCCAATGATAATGACTGAGCCAAGGGCGGCTGCCCATAGAGAGGGTGAAAACGGGGATAGGAATCCGCTCCAAGTAACTGCTATTACGTCGGGTTGGCGAATAAATAATGCCAAACTAGAAACAAGTCGAAACATTTTTGATACTATTTGGTAGGATCACTTTATATAATGGAACAATTATTGTTCTTTTCCTCAGCTCTAGACCTACAGCCTACCTGCTAGAAATGGTGGGCATCAAAAAATCAGTTTTAATTCTTCTTCTGTGCGTCATCATGAATTCAGATAAAGACAAGTCCACTTGATTGTTGGATAGCATTGACCATATGTCATTCCTAGTTACGTTCATCGAAATTTCCCCAACATGACTTATGTTCTTATTTCCTAAGAAATGTGTCCTGGAAAAAATAACATTTTTCCATATAATTCCTTCGTTCAAAATTTCTTCAAGATGATAAGATGAATTACTGACTTCTTTATATACGCTCCACATTTTTCTGTTGTAGTACGGAGTAATAAATCCTACGTAGACTGTCATAGAAGGTATTTTCTGTGAGTGAACTGTAATCGGGTGGTCTTAGATTTTACCTCATCATATACACTCTTCACTCTTTCTATTTTTTACACTCTTACACTCTTTCTATTTTTTTTCAAGGCTCTCGATATTTCTAATGCCCAGCCCTCACATTATAATACGAATCAATCCGTTCTGAAAGAAACTATTTGAAAATACCAATGCATGAAAATACTAAAATTGATAACAATCGGCATTCTGAAAGAAGAACTGTGTTGTTATGAATGGGCATTCGGACTAATTAAAATATATCACTGTGGAAGTTTCTTACGTGAAATTCAAACGATGTTCCAGGATATTCCAAATTTTTCCGTGGAAACCACCAATGATTTTGCTCTTTTGGTTTGCTTCAATGTTTATAACTGGTGGGTGCTATATGAGGAAATAATTTATGAATTAATGAAATCAAAAGTAATAATTTCATGATAATTCTGAAATTTTTCATGAAATTAAGGGTGATAATAATTATCGAGAGAGGGCATGTATTTGAGACAAACTCGCGTAATCAATCAAATTCAGATCTATTATTATGAAAACATTCAAACTTCACTTAGTTAGAAACCAAAAAAAAAAAAATTGAAAAAATTGAAAAAATTGATTTGATCTTTAAAAACTACGGTTCTGAGTGTTCACGGAAGAAAAATGAAAGTTTCAATTAATTCAATTCCATTTTATCACATTTCTTCTCAATCAAGTTATTTAAAGTTTTATCTAGAAAGATGGCTATCCTGAATTTATTGACCACTAAGACATTTTAAAAATTAATCAGTAATGATGAAAATAAGCACATCGTGTGAAAGCTTATATCTCCTGCCCTAGTAGATGTATGCAACCTCTCAATGAACTTGATATAAAGCTGAAATCTACGAATTGAAACAACATTATTTTCACTAAAACTATTCGAATACATACATAAGTCAACACATAAACATAAGTGGGCCTATATGTACCTTATGTTGAACCGCTCTTACGACTAATCCCTCTAGATTATTCCTTCTTTCATATATGTACAGTTTTGTAGCGTCCAACCCTTCAGGTCCCCAGTGCCCATAATGATTCTTGATAAGCGGCCCTCCTTCAGTTATCCTGTAGACTTCAGTCAGGACTACATTGTCACCCTTGCCCTCACCGACTATCAACTCGCAGTCAAACGGTATATTCACGTTATCCAGGACTTCTTCCAGAGATGATCCTGACTCAAGGAATAGCAGCCATCTTGGATACGGTGATAGCTTCAAAATGATAATAATATTCAGTGATTCATATATAACAATGAACACTGCAGTATAATACGTCAAATGGAAAAGAATGGAATAGAAAAGAGTACGTAGATGCTTGTAAACTGAATTACGATGACGCCTATCATTAATAAAGTCAGTGAAGTCAGCATAGCTATATAGTCAGCACAGGCATCAAGTCTGTTTGCATATTAATTGTTAACATAGCTATAGTTAGCAGCATATTGCAGCTAGCATAGCTAGCATATTATAGAAAGATTTTAGTTCAAAATAGTACAACATATGCCTATAGTAATTTCTATGATCAAAGCGATCAAAGCGCGTTTACTTCATCTGCGAGTACGTCACAGAGGTAGCGTCAGAATTGTGTATTTCGCAACAGATCCATTTCTCAATTAATCTTATCTGTAATCTCAACAGCTATATATATATATAAATAAATATATATATATATATATATATATATATATATATATATATATATATATATATATATATATATATATATATGTATATATATAAAAATATATCTTCTTACTTGTTTCCAGTAACTAAAGATGCGTCGTACATCTTGTGGCAATACAATGTAAAGCGGTCGATTCTTCGGACATACATACTGATTATAATCCCTCTTGTACTCATCGATGTTAGTAACATCTACTTTCAAAACAACTGTGCCTAGAGCCAGTTTACTCAATATTTTCTCCATATCGTATAAGGTTTTCATGTCTTCAACTGTCGCGTTCTCCGTAGTCATCATAACAATGCAACCTGTATTATAAGATTCTCTCAGCCCTGTAATTGTACCTATATACATTTCGATTGCAGAATTCGTATCCTTTCCATAAGATGGTGAGGTGAATAAGCTCATCAAACATACTACACATGACACAATTATCTCACGAGAACGATTTGAAGAATTTAACATCTTTGAATGGAATACTTGCACTTTTTGTGGCTCATAGATTAGCTGATCGACGTAGAGATAATCGATGCACAAGAATTGATAACAAAAAATGATTGAATTATTCGGTGAATTAATTTATCAATTATATGATATGAATTATGGCAATGAGAAGTAAACGACCAAACGGGTTTCAAAGCCGGACTTTGAATCAATCTACAATCAACTTCATCATCATGCCATACGGTATAACAATAATTATTATTCCACATGAAGTAGTTTTCAAAACCGTATTAATCTATTCTGAGTGATTTTAGTGATTTCGTTTGAGAAAGTGTATTTATATAGATACACAATACAATATTGGATGGATGGACAATTGTGAAGAAAGTCATTACGAAACCTCTGATGAAATGTATTGTGTGATAGATATTAACGTCGGAGCTGTTTATATATACTATGTAGGCCCAACTATAAGTTTCTAGTGGAAATTAATTTGATATTAATTGGATGGTGTTTATATGTGCATGTGAAAACAATCGTTTGTTTTCGAAAATGTTCATCCCATGAAATATGTAACCGTGTGAACGTAGTTTGAAAAATCAAAATCATTGTTATAATAATCACTTTCTCATGAAAAACCCTAAATATTGGACATGTATACGGGTACTTGTCAATGAATAAAAACACACTAAAAATAACTAACAATATTTCGAGAGCACTTCAGCTCTCGTCTTCAGGTTTGAATATTTATTACATGTCCAATATTTAGGGTTTTTCATAAGTTTCCCGTGGTACACTACTTCGTTTTTTATTTTTTATCAATCACTTTCTCGTTATATTAATCACATTCTCGTTATATTTATAGCCCTGAATGCAGTAGGCCTATGAATACTTGCCTAGATAACATGTCTTGCCCATAACATACTTCATCACCATCATTTAGCCCATACTTCAGCACCATATTCCATCACCATCATCACCATTCACCATACACTCATCATTCAGTTGAGCTTCATTGTCATAGCTAAATGGTATGAAGTATAAATGGTATAAATGGTATAAATAATATAAATGGTATAAATGGTATAAATGGTATAAATGGTACCTTAGCATGAAATCAAGGGATATAAACTTAGAGAGGTGGTAATTGAAATCAACTTTAAATAATGATATTCATAAGATACAATAGTACCTACTGATAATGTCTACAAACCATGTAACATTATAATTATTCCAATATTCAGTTCATGTATAGCCAATTCAAATCAAATGTTCCATTCCCTTTTTCCCTGTTCCCGGTTCCATTTCGTTCGAAGTTTAACCACAGAAATCATAACCTAAAAAAAATCATGAAAATCTTCATTGGCTTTTCGCCAAATAGAAAATGCCGAGTATCGGAACGACCGATTAAAATTAATTATATGTTCTGACAAGCGAGCGAGGGAGTAGAGAGAGAGGGAGGGAGAGAGAGAGAGAGAGAGAGAGAGAGAGAGAGAGAGAGAGAGAGAGAGAGAGAGAAAGAGAGAGAGGGGGAGAAAACGAACAAGCGACTCTGATAACAACATGCAGTTACGATCTAGATCGGCTATTAAGCGCAGTGGGTGTGCAGCCATATTCGTACTTCATTTAACATGGAATGAACAAGATAAAGACGATAAATCTCGGCAGTCGTATTCCGGTATGGATCCTGAAATGCGGCTACAAAAATAACAAACACTGTATAGACAACTAAACTGTTTTGTCGTACGAATCATTTAGATTTTTGATGATTTACATTAAACATCTTGAGGATTCAAGTTGTAGGATTTTTGTCTAGCATATGAAACAAAAGTTGATAATTTGAGTTGTTTCATCACAATTCATAATTTAATATACAAACACTATAGGCGTAGGGGCTACTGGTGAAAATAATTTCTCGAGTCCCGCTTTATACATGGGGTTATGTTCACCCATCTACCATCGTTATGTTATTCTTCGCTCGATGTTCTTTTTTCATTCCTGACGGATTTCTAAACATATGCATCCCACTTGATTGACACTTCTTATTCCCATTGACTAATTCAATTTAAAAAATGAAGTATGGATTACACTTGAAATGAATGTAGTTATCACAAATAGGAATTCTGTAATTGGACGTTGGTAGAATATGGCCATTTACTTTTAAATCAAGATGTAACTCTATTTATATGAAGGAGTGAAAAATATGAAGGAATGCAATTCGAAGTGAAAAAAAAACATTTTTTTTATCAACATCAAAATCTTTACATAGCCTTGTTTCATCGTCAAGGCTGTGGATGAATGCTTGGGATCGTTTGAAAGAGGCAGCACAAGGGTGCCCCAAAAATCACCACTTTGAAAAAAATGAAATTAAATCAATAAAAGTATTAAAATGAATTACCACGAATTTTTCAAAGAGCAAAACAATGAATATATGGTAATAATTGACACCAATTATCAGTGTATATATCAACACCAATATTTTGAGCAACGTGATGAACTGTCAACAAACTCTATATATTTGATGTTGCATAAAAAGTGCTGAATTTTTTCATTATCTATATTCTATACGGTATCGTACAGATAATTAGTTCGCTGATCCTGCACGGATATGGTGGAGGTGCCGATATCGCTGACCGTAGCTCTTCCGTTCACTACTAGGTAGCAGCACAATCCACTCGTGTCGCTGAAGAGTCCAGATGTAGTACAGGGAAAATCCGCTCGTAGCGCTACCATGCAGACGTTGATGTAGTTCAGCGTTTCGCCGTCGTCCTTTTAGTTCTATGTTTTCCCGTTGATTTAATAACGGCATGTTTTCATTTTAACAACTAATTAAAACATTCAGTGATGATACTTTTAATACTTTGAAATATCAAATATCAATATGAAAAAAGAGAACATAACTAAACGATGATACATAGTTTAGAACGTATTTCTTTCTTCTGAAACCATCAGATATAGGTGTTGAGACATATTTCTGGTCTCCTTTTCGATCTGGCGTATGAAATAATTGAATCACATTTTTTAATCCATTCCAACGAATAATAACGTACTCTATAAGAAATAATGATTCATTTTCAAATTGTCCCTCATATATCCCATATATCTACCATCAATCGAATTAAACTATTGGAATTCAAAAATTCAATTCAGGAAATATTAAAACAATCATAATAATATATTTAAAAACCTGAAACATACGTTACAACATTGAATTCTGTATATATTAAAATCGTCACACCCCCTGTGAAGCACCTTGCAATGGCTTCACCCACCACTTCTCCTCCAAACGCCGGAAGCCATATTGATTTCCTCTCCCCTCAATCTCCTCACATCATGTGGCTCCTAGTTGTTGGTTAATATTATATAAGTAGCAACATGGTGGCAAAACAGTAGCCTCGTGGTAATAGCTATACCCACCATTGGCTCACACGTCTATTAAGGCGTGATACAATTAGGGGGTGGGGAAGAGATAGGGTGGCAGGTGGCATAAGTGAGGGTGGAAATGGTCAACTGCCACGAAATAGTATACCCCCTCCCTACACTATAGTCGGGTCGTAACTCGTAATAACAACACATGTATTACATAATCATTACTTACAAGGGAATGGTGTTGATCTAGACATGTTTGGAGTAATGTGATTGGATGTTTGATGAGTGACTGTCACGCGATTTTTACCTGTCATTGTTTTTTTTTTGTTTCCCGTGAATGCATTTGTTCACATAGGTTTTGATTACTCAATATTACATGTTTATAATCGAATGTTTTCATGCAATGCGTGTAAATGACGGAATTGGTGAGATGGAAGAAACGTCTGAAACAATAGACCAGCTATGTTGAATTAATTGCACTCTTCTGTTACTTATATTTCCGATTCACTACATTCCTTGCACTATTAGTTTATCCTAATGGAAACGTAGGATAGACGATACTGAATTTTTTCAAATTTATAATGATTAACAGCGGTCAATCCGGGGATATGAATGAATGATTCAATTTTTTTTATAGAATCACTGAATGAGTACATAATTGTTACCTCCTGAGTTATCGGTTATTAAGATGCCGAAACGATATAATTTGATATTATTTTATCCGGTTTGAATTCATAGTTCGAACAATTGTTCTGTAATTAGAGTACAACTAAGTTACAAATTACCGTTTAGGGCTGGATTATTGTTTGCTCAAATACCCCACCAACAGCTAGGTTATTCGTGCTCAACGGTTCAATCGGACATTATTATAAAATGTTATGTGAAATTTTATTTAGATGAAAGAAATAAGTCATCACCAGGAAGTGAATGTAGTCAATTTATTCTCCATCACTGGTACTGAATGTGAGTTAGGGCTCAACCATTCGTGTGATTATTAAATTGAATACTTTCATAATACGTCATATTGTTGACCCCATGATAGCAAATCAATTAATTTTCAGTAGGAAAAATCGTTTCTTTTGAAATCAAATTCACATTTTCAGTTCAGTTATCATGCCTTCACTGCCGTATTTGTCCCTAATTAGATAATATGAAAGTATACCTATACGAACCGACAAAGTGTAAGTAAAAACATTCCAAAATTCGTATTTTGCTACTTTAAATATTGCACGTATATGCAATGCAGTATTACTGCCAATAGCTTAAAGGCGAGCGTCCATTGCATTCTAGAAATGCGCGTGGTGCGTCTGTTTTAAGGGCTACTTGTGCGACTGTGTTGAGGGTAGCGAACCTACCAGGCGCATGTGTTATCGCGTCCAATTAGAACATTGCAATGGCTGAATAGAATGCCCCCCCCAGTCACCCCCATACATCCCCCCTTCGGTCGTCCCGGCAACCCCACCACAACACTATTACCAGGGAACAAGGTGCTAAATACTTACACGTATAATAAATTCCAGTCTCATTAAAATATAGGGACTATGATATATTGTTTTCAATTTTTTATAACTACTAGCTACTATTGCCCATATGCCGGTTTGTTTTTCAGGTTTGAGTTCAGTTCCATATATTTTTCCATCATACGGTCAACAATTGGCTCCTGAGAAACTTGATATTTGGTTTCATGAATAAAAATGCAGTATTGTGTCTTATTTAGCCATCAATCTGAAGTTCGAGTCCACGATTATGTCTATTACCAACTAGAATTCCTACTAGTAACTAGTACGCTTCCTCTCTTGTTCATATGTCATTCTATCATCTCATGGTTTAGATGATTATTCTGATATATCACTTGTATTTATTTTGATTCGTCGCTACTTAAGTTCAGTGTTTTAGTCCAAAAGTCTCTGAAAATATGCCATTGCTATTCCAAACCTGGTCTATTGAATAATTGCTCAGAACTGTTGTCAAGTATTTTATCCATGCGTTTAACTACTATCATATAAATGGGCTATGGCCAATGGTATCCTCATCAAAAAACACTTATGGCCATATAATATGGCTCTGGGGAAAGTCTTGATGAAAATCAACTCACACTGTAACGCTCTAAACCTATAGCAGACAATTACTCCAATAACCAATGGAAAAGTCAGTGATATAGAATGAGCAGATTCGATTTGAAATTTGGAATTGAAATTCCGGATTATCAATTTGATATGACCGCAAAGTATACCTTCCACAAGCGATGAGACGTCATCGATCATGTTCGGGGCTTCCCGGACTACCCGCTCGGCGCCCCAATAGTTGAGGGTGCTGGATGGACACCCACGAGGGACTTGTAAAGGTCAAACGGTCCGAATCCCAAATTCCCAATTCATTACGCTTCTTGACGTAAATGTCACCGAGTGTTGACTGATGATAGTAGATGGATGAACACCGACATGATGGTTTAATAGTGGAAATGATTGTCGGGCAATTAATCTGCATGAATTCCATGTGATTCACATATGGCGACCATTAAGGACTGGCCATGAGAGTATGTACGGTTGCGAACACATGACGTGGTCGATCAAGCTACATTCAGATGAATCTTGAGGGAAATATGCTATGATATTATATACGTACTAAAGGTAGAAGACAATGTGCATCCACGTATAGCTTATGATTCAGAATTAGGAGTTGAAATGGCGTAGATTTTATTTTTATTCGAACTTTGATTTCGGATCGATATATCTGATGTGCCCGTGGGTGTACACACAACAGTGGTAATGGTAAACACGTTGGCATCGTTGAAATGAATCATCTTTATTTTGTTCAAATATTGATTACTATCCATTATTGATGTTCTTGTTATTTTTATACCATATCATAGAACGTTGTATAATCTGCTATACGTCATTCTGCAGAAGTTACCACTGTATTTCATCATACTTTCATGAATTTGTGTAGGGTCTATACTGAACATTATGGAGTTTATTCATCCTCCTTCTAAGGTATCCCACAGGATTCATAAATTACGTGTGTAAAAACGAATATATATATATATATATATATATATATATATATATATATATATATATATATATATATATATATATATATATATATTCATGCTTATGTATTCAAATATTTATATAGAAACGTAAAAGATTTTCGGATATTATGACATATTGGTAGAGGTGCCGTGCCGTTTTCTATACATGGCACCTCCACCAATTTCTGTATCATGTATCGACATACTATGAAACAGATGATGGGATAAATGAGATGGGATGTAATTTTTTGGTTTTCAAATAGGGGAAAGGCATCGGTCATGGCCAGTTCTCAATATTGACCTGAACGACAGAGGGAAACCACAAAAAACTGTCCCCTGTCATCATGATCGACCACTGCGGGAATCGGACCCCAGTTTCCTGAAAGACGGTCATATACAAACACTGTTTCCATTCACGTATATAAAACGTATGAACAAGCTACACTTTCATTTATTCCCACGAATAATCCTAGAGCAGCATAAAATGAGAGCAATTAGTTTCATTTCGACGAAAAAAAAAACATTTCGACTGTCTCTCCCAAAAGCAATCCCATTAACGATTTGTATATATGCATCCCCTCATAATGTTGTGCTGTACAATGGTTGGCTGATGTTGATAATTATCTAGTTCTCAATCAAAAAGCCTGGAACTGTCAATGATGAAATGAACTACTGGCTGTGTTTGAAGTTGTGTATTTCAACCCCCTTCCCTCTACCCTTCATCAAAACATCCCCCGCCCTCACACTTTACACCCCCATCCACCGCGATCCTGGTGGTGGTGATGCACACGACCCCGTGTTTTATCGATTGGTTTTGTTACTGCGGCGATTGGCATGCATCGGTCAGCATTTGTAAACAACTCGAACAAGTTGAAGAATAATTTGAACTTTTTGCTTCATTTCATTATTCATGTTTGATAGAAATTCAGAATTATAAATGTAGTCTGGTTTCACGTTGGTAAAAGAGTGCACATGTACGAAACTCATTTGCGAAAACTAGGAATTAGTATAGTATGTGGATTAATTTTCATGTAATATCATAGGCAACATTTTCAGTCTGGCAGTCAAGGCTATCGAGCTAATAAAAACAACTCATTGTCTTGGACACTGAACGTAA